>JAUMJK010000231.1:3600000-4200000 GCA_033558105.1 Coccyzus lansbergi
CCCATTGCCTTCAAGGACCCACCTTCAAGGCAATGGGTTATGTGCACTCACTGACAGAGCCAGACTGACTTATATCACTGAGCCTGTCCCACTTCCATTCCTGTCTGTCCCACCTGGGGAGGCCAGTTGACCTCCCTCCTCAGTCACCGGTGGAAACACAAGTCTGTTTGGGCTGCTTCCCACACGGATGACCGTGGGGTCCCTGCTCTGCCTGGGATGAGCACTGACCCCCGGCACCAGCGCTGCCCGCCATTCCTCCTGGTGAGCACGGTCAGCTGCCGGCACGCTGATGCACACACAATGTCTCACCCGAGCGTGTGCTCCCTGCCAGATTACTCAGTCCAGCCGGCTGGCTGGGAGAGATGGGACAAGACAAGGAGTGTTTGAGGTCAGCCAATTTTTCCTGGTCTAGGCAGACCAGGAAGTCTTAGGTAATTTTTAAAAGGTGCTGGGTGTTCATTCCTTGGCAGCCAGGCCAGCTCACAAGGAGGTGCCCACACTAATGGCAAGAACACTGTCTCCAGTGCTTGCCTGATCCTGTGCAAGCCAAAAGCACGAAGCCTCCCAAACCCCTCTTTCCCCCATTTTACCAGGCTGGAAGCATTACCAGAGCTGTCGGGCTTATCAGCAGCAGAGCTGGGAATGAAACCGCCTGAGACCTTGGAGGGTGGGTCTTCCCCAAAGGCAGCTCCCGCACAGAAGCAATCCCGGTGGCTGCAGCTGCTCAGCGCTTTTCCTTCCAACGCTGAACAGCTGCTTCGGGAAACCACAAACGCCATGAGCTCATAGGGACTGGCCTGACCGGCAGGGATGGGAGACCTATGTGTGACCACTCAGCTCTGGTATGATGGTTACATATTTTCAAGCTGTTTTTAGAAAACAGCCTCTCCAAAAAAACCCCTAGCAGGGCAGAGGGCAAAGGGAACGGCATCCAAATGAAGGAGCCTGCCCATCAGCCGAGTGGCTCCTGCAGGCGCCTGGGGTGGGAGCCGAGCATGGGCAACAGCTGAACCAGCCCCATCACCCAGCCTGGCTGGGCACTCAGCCGGCAATGGTACATCGTCCGGCACTGCCAACTGCGCCCACACCTCTGTATTAGCAGCAAGAGCAACATGCAAGTTATACTCTTTATGCAACTTCCATTTATCCAAATTGAAAGCATCCCCCAGGAGGCTGGCAGGCCACCAAGCCCTCGGCTGAGCAATGCCTGGGCTCTAACTCATCGTATTTTTAATTTCATCTTCCCCTGCTTCATGATGAAATACTTAAGAGCAACTGTTTAATCAGTCAAGAATTCCAGTGCTGTGTCCAGGAGCCCCAGCAGCTGTTACGAGAATGGAAGGATGGAGCATTCCCACAGCAGTTATTATCTCATTTTCTGACCCAAGCACGGAGAAGCAGCAGGCTGTTTTCTGCTTCACGCTATGAGTCACCCCTCAAGCCTAACCCTACTTGTCTGCAACTCAGCACTGTAAACAGCAGACCGTAAGCTGTCTGCATCACTGATAGCATCGGCGAGTGATCCTGCTCACGCTGCCTCCGCCACTCCCCGTGCCTGCCAGCTCAACGTCTGTGTCTCTGCCTGCAAACCCAGGGTGGCTTGGGCTGCACAGACACCCTGTGACACCCCTGTCACAGAGCCGCTGGCTGACCCAGAGCTGCAGCAAGCCAAGAGGGACTACCTGGGTACTGAGGACATCCCATCCAAGTGTTCCCATGTGCAGCAGCCAGATCTTGGGCCAGCAGAGCAAGCACCTGCTTGCCAGCCTTCTCTCTGAGCCCTCTCAAGAGAAAAGCAGCCCCTGGGCTGTGGAGCCATGGTCCATACATGTGACAAGAGCTTCAGTGCGATGGAAGTGGCTATCAGGGTAAAACCTGAGCTGCCAGAGGGAGACTAGGCTGGTCTTTCTAGGACCACTTAGAAAAGCGAGGGAGTTAGGTGGTTGGCAGGTTTTTTTATGTCACAGCACCTCACGTGTTTTGCAGACCTCACAGTCAGGAGCTGGAATAAGAAAGAAAGACCGAAGGAAGGAGAAAACACTCTTCCCTGCACAAAGGTGGCACTGTGTCACTTGAGTCCCTGCTGCATGGACTAGCATTCAGCAGTCTCCAGGGATGCCCAGGTTCTGCCACCCCATACAGACCTCAGTTCTCCTGTTCCCACAATATGTGCCCTGCCCTGGAGAGCATCCCATTTTCATTATTTTCTTAATCGCAGTCTTCATTATTTTTTTAATCCCACCGTTCACACAACATGCTTTGAACACAGGGCTGTGGCAGTGTTGGCTGCTGATTGTGGGAAACACAGGGTTTGCTGTGGAGTTTTCCCAGTCCCTCGCATGCCTGCAGACACGCAAGGGTATTTGTGTGTGAGAGCCCGGGCTGTACATGGGGTGGGAGCAGGCTCCCTCACTGGCTCTCACTCTGAAAATAGCCACGTCTGCTAATACATGCCTGCCTGGAGGCTCATCTTCTGTAAAAGGAGAAGAGAAAAGCCATTTGGAAATGGCAGAGGCTCCTTGCCAGAGCCCTTAAAGAGCCCAGATGAGGATTGCTGCTAGCACATCCTGCAAGCTCTCCTCACCTCTCCCCAGAGCACTGCTGCTGCACTAGGACCCAGAGCAAACATCGCTCCCAGAGTGCTAGCTGGGACATGCCGAGAGCTGCCGGCTTCCCAAATATAGCCCTGCACACAGAGGTGCAGGCAGCTGCTCAGGGTGTGCTCATCCCCCACTGCCCTATTGGATCTTAACACCCCCTAGGAACACGCTCTGCCCTGAGGATTAAATATTCAGCTGGTGCCGCACGGAGCAACAGTAGGGACGAGTTGATCCCCCAAAGACCCCGTGTGCTGGATGCAATGGAAATCACAAAGTGTTCCCCAGCTCAACACACGGTGAACAGGGGACGTGATTGTGTCCCCCTCAGTGCAGCCACACTGCCCTGACTGGCAGCCCTGGGAGCTTCCCAGGAATCTGTGAGCCAGAAACTTTTTACTTAGTTTGGAAATGGCTTTGCAAATGACTGATTTTCACAGCCTAAACTGTTTGGATTTTGCATTGCTTTCTCAACAACTCAGCTGTATTTTTTTCCTGCCTGAGCAGTTTGTGGAATAGTTTCTGGTTGGAGAAATATTTTTTCCATTTGCTTCATCATGTGGCTGCTTTTGCCACTCAGTTTCCTCATCCAGCTTCGCTCCCTTATTGTGCCGGGAGATAAACCTGTCTGCCTCGAAGACCTCATCCTTCTAAATCTCGCTACAGGCTGGAACCTGTGCTGAGTCCACCACCAGGATTAGTGGTGCCAGAGCCAGGATGCTCCTCTGGCACGGGCCATGTCACTGCCACCTCACAGCTTAAACTCTTTAACAAGAAAATTGAGTTGCCTTCTTTGGGCACATTTATAGGTCTCTGCAATAATTACATGTTTTTAAATCATGTCTCTTTGGCTACAATCCCAGCTCAGGTAGCAGATGATGCTGTAACACTAAATGAGTCAGGAAGGGTTAAAATTACTTTTGATTAACTGATTCTCCTGATCCCACCTCCTGGCACTTGCACTTGCCCGGGCATCCTGGCAGGCAGGAGGGATGGTTTACACTCTTTTTTTCCCAGCGCTTTGCTGCAGGAAAGCGGCAGGAGCACTGTGATGCTCTAAATAAAAACATTGCAGGAGCCCAGGAAGGGCTTGTAGCCATCACATGGGCATCGCCGAGCTCTGTGAAGCTGGCAGCTTCCCCGTGCAGCAGGGAGCAGAGCAAACCCTGGCACAGGGCCCCGTGCTGAAATCCAAGCCTCTCCCATGAATTTGTGTGTGGTCTGGCTGAGAAGCACCCAGCCAGAAATTGGGTAAAAAGCAGCGAGCTCCCTTCATATTTCCTCCGGCTTTGGAGTCTGCCGCAGGGTGGTGCTACTGATGGTGGGGGAACAAAGAGAACTCCAGAAACACAACCTCCTTTGCTCAAAATAGCTTACAGAATGGTTGTTGGCATGGCAGCAGGGAGCGTGGCCAATTTGCACTGCACCCTCTGTGCCAGGCAGGCCACGCTGCAAACTGGCCACGCTCTCTGCCACCACGCCAGCCTGCCAGCAAACAGCCCCCGTGTCCCAGTTCATCACCAACAGGTCTCCCTGGCGCAGGCTCTAATTATCTTGCATTTCCAGCCTGACCGTGGGGTGTTCGTCTGTAATTAGCTCTTGGGATTTAGGAGCTTGTATGATCCGGGGTTATGGTTAGCAAACCAGAGCTGTCCTGGGATTTAAAGGGACGATGCAGCTATTTGCATATATCTACTGCCTGGCTGTGCTGGTGCCGTTGTCCGATGTGTTAAATAGAAAGAAGAGTCCCTCTGCAAAGCCTGTGCATGTACTTGCTCTGCCACAGATGCCTTTTTGGGCAGAGTTGATGTGGACCCAAGCAATGCAGGACAGCTTGCAAGTATTTCTGCCAGGACTTTTTAGTTCTTGCAATCATCTCAGTTTTGGTGCCACCCTGACTCGAGGCTCCCAGTAAATGCCACAGTCCCTAGAGCTCTGTGCTGCCCACTGCTTTCCTTCACAAGCTGCCATTCCACATGAGCAAGCTCCCCCAACCCTGCCACTGCCTCCCCCTGACTATCCTCCTCACCCAGGGGCCTCCATGCAGGGGGTCCTGGTGTGCCCGGTGCCAGCTTGGGCACATACTCACGAGGTCGAGGGAAGCCAAGACAGGGCAGCCTGCCAGCCCGCGTCCACCTGTGCTTCTCTGCCGTCCCTGTAGTTTCACCTCCTTCCCTCTCCTGTGACACTCCAGCAGGCAGAAATAGCCCCAAAACACGTGCTGCCTTCTGGGAAGCGATGCCAGAGGCGGAGAAGCCCTGGTGCCCAGGAGGTGCCACCAGCAGCACTAGGGGGTCCAGCCCGGCACGGTGCTGGGGCACGGTCTGGTAACAGATCTGGTAAAGAACATCTCCGATTATCCACCAAGATAATAAATTTTGCCTTAGAGTTTCTCACCTGGCAACAGTCACCAAGGAAACCCAGATGGCTGCTGCGGGTCCCAACTGGCACTGCCTGGGGTGGGTCCCTGTGGTCTGGCAATGGGGCTCTGGCTGCACCCTGGCTGTGTGGGCAAAGGGTCAGCTGCCTACGTGGTAACCTGAGCCCAGGCCCATGAAAATATCTACTGATCCAGACATGATCCTTGCACTGCCTCTCCAAAGACAAGTTTGAGTTTCACCAGATTTGGAGTGGATTTTGAGACTTTCCTGACAGCTGAGCCCTGTGTATGTGTGTATCAGGAGGGGGAACCTGGAGCTGCCTCTGGCACCTTGCGAGTTTCCTGGTCCCTGGTGCCAGACTGACCAGGGATTTTGGACACTTGTGTTCTGGGTCCCTCACCACAAGAAGGATGTTGAGGCTCTGGAACAAGTCCAGAGAAGAGCAATGAAGCCGGTGAAGGGGCTGGAGAACAAGCCTTATGAGGAACGGCTGAGAGCTGGGGTTGTTTAGCCTGGAGAAGAGGTGCAGCCCTGCCCTGCCGTCAGAGGTGTGAGAGTAAACAGCCGCACCAGATATCGTTGCATATGGCCATGATATCAGTATGGAAACTTCCTCCGTTAATCATTAACCATGAGTGGCTCCGTGATCATGGAATAGCGCCGGGGCAGGTGCCTTACCCAAGGGTGGGTGCTAAGCTTCTGTGCAGCATGTGGGACTGAAGCATGGGGTTGTGCCCAACCTGAACTTGTGCTCCATGTGGCCGTTCCAGAGGTTAGGGACAGCTGGCAGCATCTTTGCTCACAGCTGGGGTTTGGCTGGCCAAGGTAGTGTTGCTGGCATGGACAGGTGTGAGCCAGCAGGATCCCTGTTTGTTCTCTTGTGTGGCTTTTGAAAAATCTCATGTCCTTATTCCTCTGGGTACCACTCCTCCCATCGAAACCTACGACTTGGACAGACCCTTGTAGCCTTGTCTCCTCTACACACAACAGCAGTTGCATGCCAGGGAGAGCAGCCCCAGCGGAGGAAAGCAGCAGGAAACATGAGGAGCAAGATAAGAGCTTCAGAGCTGTAGATCAGAGAGTCAAGGCTTTGTTGGCTCTGCTTCCTGCCCTGCTGGCCAAGGGTCCTGCACCAGACTACTCGGGCTGGTTGGTATTTCTCTTCCCAGTGGCACAGGACCTGCTTCTGCTCAGGAGGCGCCTCAGGGGGCATAAAGTACCAGCAGTGAGGAGTGATGTCCCCCAGCCCAGCGCAGAGGGGACTCATGGGTGAACAGCAGAGCAGGCACATTGTGCAAGGGCTACACCTTCCAGGGGTTGCACCTTCCAGGGGCTGCAAAGAAATATCTATGCAGGGATTATGCAGTAAGGAACCAGGAACACCGTTCATTAGAGGAGACACTAATTCATGTGGAAGCACCACGTGGGGTGTCAGGCAATGTCCCCATCACCATCACAAGGCATTTAAGCCATTGATGGAGGCATAAGGTTGCCTGGTGCTGCGCGGGTGGTTAATGCAGTGTTGTGTCTTGCCACCCAGCACAGAAGGCTGGCCCACGGCACTCCATGTCCCAGCAACCACCAGGCTGGGCTGACCCACCAGGATTAAGGAGGCTGTGAGGAGTAAGTATTTTAAATCCAGATTAGATTTAAGTAGCTGCTACGCAAAGGGGATGTGAGAAGGGGCTGCAAGGCGAGGACAAGAAGGTGAGAGGCTGACTGGCTCTCCAGTGATGCAAGAAGGGGCTGAGAGGGCAGGGTCCGGTCCGGGAGGGTTTTGTGCTTGTGGGTTATTGCCTAGGGGCTGGATTTTGTAGCCAAGCTTGGTTTGTGCTCACCAGGCTAGAGTCCAGTTCTTGGATGTGGGACAGGGCTTCCTAGGTGAGATGCTTCCTGCCATGGGGAGAAAGGACAGGTAGGAGGATGAAGCACAGGGACATGATGAGCTCCTCTCTTCATAGGTCCTGAAGAGAGATCATTCTTCCATACAGGGCTGCCAAGCATGTTCCACCTCTTCTCCCACTGTTGGTCGTGGCTGCAGGCCATACAGGAACCCATCAGGTATGTTCCCATGCCTGCTCCTTGGGGCTCCCTGGATGCCATAATATTTACCCAAGCGTTCCTTGGGGAGGGCACCACTGCAGTAACACTGTGAGAGTGGCACCTGATGCAGGAATCACTCCCAAACTGCGGAGCAAGGCATATGTGTCCTCGCTGACCCTGCAGCAGATGGGAGCTGGGCAGGCAAGGGAGAAGGGCAAGCAGGGGTGTGCACACTGGAACAATGCCAGTAGGATTCCTCCTGTGCAAAGTCAGCAGCTCCCCGAAGATGCTGGAGGGTAAGGACAGAAATGCCTGCTGTGTTTGCCTGTGTTAGGAGATCCAGATTGATTCCATGGGGTTGGCACTGCACCTGCCCAGGGAAGATACTGTGGCCATGAGGGGGTTTCTGGTCCTTTTCCACTAGAGAAGACACTTTGCCATAATGCCAGAGGTGGAGTAGCACTTCCATGCAGCGTCGTCTGTATGTTGAAGGAAGAAAACACTGCAGATGACTACTATGGCTTGTCAACCACAGGGGGAAGGTTCTGCGTGTCGCTTTGGTGAAGCACGTCGCTGGAGACCAAATAGGACTGTTTAGGGACAGAAAAACTTCCTGTGTTCAGACAGAAGCTCATAATATATTCTTGCTACCTCTCCCTAGCCATGTATCCTCATAACTCTCTGACCAGGAAGGACTCTGAGAACAATCACTACCTGTTTGCATATGAGGAACAACTTTTTGGTCTTTTGCCTACTATTGCTTAATCCTATATAATGTGAAAAGAAATCCTTGCCATGGGGAGTATGTTGAAGGCTCTGCAGTGTGACTGTTCCACAGTGCCAGGACAGCTCCAGGCATCTACGCTTGCCCTCACTCTCTCCCAGGCATCCAGGAGCATCTCTGCCTTCGGCCTCAGCTCAGCCAGAGTCTGTGTCGCCATCCTGTCCCTCTCCTGGCTGAAATGCAGCTGCCATGCACAGGATCCTTTGCCTGGGAGCCCTAGGACTAGCAGTGGTCACTGCTCCCCAGGAAGCACAGCCTTGTTCTGGGATGCTCATCCACTGTTGTTTCTCCCCAGGAAGGTGACACTACTCGTTGTGGGGCTGGACAATGCAGGGAAAACCTCTGTCATCATGGACATAGAAAGAGGTGAGGAGCAGCACAGCCCCAGAGCTAGCCTTGACTGGAGGCAGTAGCTTTACCGCAGTATCATAGAATAATAGAATATATGGGGTTGGAAGGGATCTTAAAGCTCTGACACCCCTACATGGGCACCTCCCACTAGATCGGGCTGCCTGAGACCCCATCCAACCAGGCATCCACAGGGATGGGGCATCCACAGCTTCTCTGGGCAACCTGTTATGGTTCCTTGCAACCAACTATCCAAGCCTTGAAGGATCAAGACCCTTGAAATACAGCTGCTGTGCAGTGGGAAGTGGGCAGGGCACTGCCTGGGCAGCCCTGGGAGAGGGGATGTGGCTGGGGGAGGAGGAGGCACACACTGCAGGGATGCTCCACGGCTCTCTGTGCCAGCTCTCTTCCCTCTCCTCACACACAGCACTAGCTGGCGATGTGCTGCCTGCAGCACAGCCTGGCCAGACCTGTCTGCGAGTGGACAGGTTCGAGGTGACCCTGGTGGACCTCCCTGGGGGCCAGCGCTCCCGCAGCACCTGGCGCACTCACTACAGTGCAGCCCATGGGATCCTCTTCGTCTTGGACTCCAGCGATCTGGCACGGATGGACGAGGTCCGCAAGGTCCTGAGCCGTGTCTTGAGCCATCCCGACGTCTCTGGGAAACCTCTCTTACTGTAAGACCAAGTCCTCAGGATGTGACTTGTGGGGTTTGGGATGGAGGCAGTGGAGTTGGGGGGAGGATGGCTGGGCTGCTGTGGATGTGGTGCCCTGGTTGCTGGGACATTAGGATGCCAATGGTGCTTGGGAGTTGGAGGCATCCTTGGAGAGGGGCTGGGGAGGAGCCTCCAGCACTGTGTACGGGCAGGGGCAATGCTTTGCCTAATCAAAGCCAAACTGGGACAAAGTACCCTGGGCGCTGGGACATGGGGACCTCATTGTTGCTCAGGAGCTGGTAGCATACCTGGAGAAAGGCTGAAGAAGGGCCTCCAGCGCTGTGTGCATGCAGGGGCAACGCTTCACCTAAGCCAAACCAGAACAAAGCACCCAGCCTCCACCACCACCATGTGGCAAGAAGCCGGGAAGCTGGGGTGACGCCTTTGCTCCACTCTCCTTGTGCTCCAGGCTGGCCAACAAGCAAGATGCGACAGCCGCCCTGCTGCCCTGTGAGCTGATTGAGCGCCTGTGCTTGGAGCGCCTGGTCAACGAGAACCGCTCACCTTGTCGCATCGTGAGTGCAAGGGGTTCTCTGTTTCCTGCTCTCTGCACCTTGCCAGTACTGAAACCTTGTCTCTCTGCCCACAGGAGCCCTGTGCTGCCACGCAAGATGCCCCCATCGGTCCAGCCCGTACCATCCTGCAGGGGCTCCGCTGGCTCCTCCGTGCTATCCCTGCCATGCCGCTCCCACCGCCCACCATCAGGGCAGCTCACGCCCGCCCACTCACCCGCAGGTGGGTGCAAGGTTCCATCTGTGCGTGCCCCCCTCCCCATTCCCTCTCCTGGATGCTCAGCCCCATCCCTCACCATGCTCTTGCACCATCAGGGACCCACTGCCCCCTGGGGAGGATGCTCAAGATGGTGCAGGGAGGATGAGGGAGCAGCGGCCTCTCCACCGCCTCGTCCCTGTGGTGAGTGAGTTCCCCAGAAAGGGATGGGATGGGATGGGATGGGATGTAAGGAGGACTCCAACTCCTTCCCCTTGCCCCCTTTACCCTGCCCAGGAGGAGACCATGAAGGGTCCTGGGAAGAGGAAGAGGAAGGTGAAGGCAAGGAAGAAGAGCTCAGGGCAGCCGAGCCCAGCTGAGGAGACAGAGGGAACAGGAGGAGTGGGTGACAGCCGAGCTGGGGCTGCCGGGGGGCTGCTGCCTCCCAACAAGGTGGGACAGGAAGAGTCCATGCTCACTGTGATGGCCACCCCACACCCAGGTAAGAGCAGGTGCTGCTGGCACAACTGGCACCAGGGCCCCCAGAGACACCCTGCGGGGTGGTTTGGAGGCCCAACAATGTGGCAGAATGCTGGACTGCTGGTCCCTGCCGTCTCCGTTAGCTTTGTTTTCAGATCAGCTGAGCAGGGACATGGGAATCTGACCAGGGAGGAGGAGAGGCGCCTCCAAGCATCTCTGCAGGGGGTGTTGCATGGAGGTGGTGGAAGACTGCGGATCTGCCAGGAGCAATCCTCTCAACTGCATTGATGACAAATGCATCCTCACCCAGATGTGGTGCCTGAAATTTTGTATTTCTCCATCTAGCTCAGGGCATGAAAAAGAAGAAGAAGAAGAAAATCAAGAATAAAATCAAGTCACAGGATCCTGCCATGGAGCAGCAGCGTGAGGAGGTCTCAAGCACTTTTGGTTGGTATTTCCCAGGACAGATTTTGCTGAAAAACTCTGGGGAGTCTGGCCTGCTGGCAACTGTGTAAGAGCCCTTGGCCATAGGGTGCTGGGTGTGGGGATAGAGGCACAAGCAAGTGCTACTGCGGAGTAATATGGGCTGTTGGGAAGGCAGATGCTCTTGCCTCTGCCTTTGGGTGGACTGCAAGGAGACCACTGTGCTGGAGCCTGGGGTATCCTTGCAGCTGGACCCTGGAGCTTGGACCCTGTGTTAGTGTCTGGTACTTCCCTTCCTCCCCAGACTTGTACCGTCGGGCGATGCTGGCTCTGAAGATGAGGCAGGAGCAAAGGAAGCAGCAATCTGCCATTGTTCCTTGAGCAGGAAGGCACAGCCCAGGGAATGTGACATCCCAGAGGACTCCAGACCGCATTGGCAATGGGACCCAACACTTGTGCAGGGCTTCTGGGGTGCTTGGCCAGGGTTGGCCGTCCTGGGCAGTGGGTTCTGGGGCATGAACAGCATCGTTGTCCTCTGCTGGCTTGAAAACCAAGGACTGAGCCAGAAGTGCCTTTCTAAGATGCTTCTCTGGCAGCTGGGCACAAACCTATCTGAAAAGCGAACAGCCAGACATTTGCCCACCCTAGACTAGTGTTCTGTGGAAGACTCAGCCTGAACGCAGCTGAGCCTGTGGAAAAAAGGAAGATCAGAGCAAACATCCCAGGGGAAAACAGGTCAGAGCCTGACTTGGCCTCTCAGTCAGTCCTTGTCTGCTGCCTGGACAAGTCTAATTTCATGCTGCTGAAGGTGGGAGAGCAGTCAGGGGGGACTGCAGAAGAGTTTGACCTGGCCCCCAGCCATATCTTGCAGAGCTGTCAGCGGCTCTCTCACACAGTGGAAGAAGGTTATGCCCATGTTGTCTGTGCATCCTTGCAGCTCATCAGTGAAGGCTTGCACAGTTCAAAGGCAAACGGCTTGTGGCTGAGGCCATTGGAGGCCCCTATCCAGGAAGGGAGAATTCTTTTTAACACTGCCATCCTCCCTGCAGGGACAGCGCTGACCTACAGGTAATGCAAAATGCTCCTGTGCTTCTGACAGCCTGGCACCTGCAGCCCAGGGCAGTTTCTGAGTGTGCTGAGCTCAGCTCTGAGACAGGAGAGCAAGCAGCACCCACTTCCCAACACAACCATCCGTGACACACATCATGTCTAGCAGAGACCAGCTGTTGTGAAACCATGCTGGGGGTTGCTAGTGCTCCCTGGCACCAGCCAGGTGCATGTGAAGGAAAACCAACCATCAGCCCTGGAAACACTTCACACGAAGCCAGGAGTGCAGCAGTTTTCCCTCCACAGGTGCAACAGTTGTTGGGACTTCAGTTGTGCTCAGCAGCAGGGCGTGGGTCACCTCTGCTGCCCTCGTTACTTATTAACAGGCAATTCCTTCACAGTCTAGGGGAAGGAAAAGTGCTAAAGCCCTTTCTTCATCAAGGTTGAAAAGGGAAAAGAAGAAAAACTGTGGCTACTCTGCTTTGCCAGTCTGCTGTAAAGTTCTGTGTAACTCTGTCAGATTCAGTTGTCTGTGACTGTAGGGATTAATTGTAAATAACTTGCAAATAACAAAAGCACAAATTGTTACTGGCCCCCAAATACAGCACTTTTGGTAAACCCTTGTCTCAGTCTGGTGGAGCTCCCTGTGGCACCTGGGCTGTGAGTGATGCCGAGGGCAAAGCAGGGAGTCCTTGGAGCCCCTTCTCCAGGGGTGGGTCAGGTTATGAGTGCTTCCACCAGGGCCAGTGTGGGCGGCTGGCTGAGCTCTTGCTGCCGCAGTCACAGCTCTCTGCAGAGCCATGGGGAGAGAAATACTGTAAGTTCCTTTCTGCCAAGCGAATGCTGAGGTGGCATCCCTTCTAACAGCCACTTCTCACACACCCACCAGGTCTGGGAGGAGGCCAAGCCTTCCCAGACAGCTGGCACACCAAACCAGCCCATGGCAAGGTTGGGGCTCCAAAATCCTGTGGGGAGTGGGAGCTGAGAGGGTTTGGGAGCATTCAGCAGCAAGCTCCCTCCGATGCTGCCTACGGCTCCTGGCACTGTGGCTCCTGAGCATGGGCACTGCAGCCACACGTGAGGACGGCGTGCCCTGTGTGACACTCAAAGCTGGAGAAGACGCCCAGCAAGACAAGTCCAAAGGTGGAACTGGCCCAACCGGCACTGCTGGGCACCTGAGTGAAACTTGCCCTGTGAGCCAGTTGTAAGAAACCGGCTGGGTTGATGTAACACACTTTCCCCTAACGTAATGATCACAAGCGAGCGCTGCAAACAGGTACTTCAAACATATTTCAAAATCACCCCACTTATCCTGGTGTTTCCATGGCTGTAGAGCAGCTAATCCCTACTACAACCAGGAGACAACACTGCTCTGCACCAACAAGAAATGTGGCTTGTATCTTCTTTAGAAGGTGATCATTGACTCCGTGTCAAAAATGGTTCATCTGAAAGCCAGAAACATCTCAGAAATGAGATCTTGAAATTTATGTGATCAATGATAAACCAAAATATATTCATTAGTGGATTACGCTGTGCCATGGGGCAATGGAATGGGCTGCTCCTGCCACACCTGGGCAGGCAGGGTTCCTTTTGCTATTGTTGTCCTCCTGCTATTCATCTTATAGCCTGATTGCTGAACAACCAGCGAGGGGAGGAGGTCTCTGGGAGATACAGTCTTCAGTGGTGCTGCTAGCTGTCAGCAGGACAAGGTGCAGCTCTGTCCGGGCGGATCCCAGCATGTCTGATCTGCTGGCAGGTGTACCGAGGCGCGGTGCCTAGCAGCGATATACGTGCCTTGTCCCCAAGAATGAGGTAGTGATGAGTGACACCCTCACATGAAGCCTGGGTTTGTCAGAAAGAGACAGAGCTCCAAATGTGCTGAGAAGCACGAAGCGATGCAATAGCAACTGTCCTAGGGAGACCCATGGTCTGCCTACTGATACAGAAAGTAAATGGTACCAACATCATTTTCTGCAGGGAGGATAGGGCACAGCAAGGTGGTGTAATTGTGCTTTGCATATAAGCATTCTTTTATTATCTAGCACATATTTCTTTTTAGGCTTCCAGAGGAGACGTCTCAGGAGGGTTGGGTTAGGCAGAACCTGGATTCTGCTTCCATGAGCTTTTCTGTGGCGCCTCAGCCTGGGCTGTGGCAGCATTTATTACAAACCTGTGACACAGAAGTGTGTGTGAATTTTGTCTACAGTCCACTTCCCCTCAAAGCTGCTTGCTCAGGGAATCTGTGGCTGCCAGCATGGCCACCAGCAGCTCTCTCTATGCGTAAGCCTCAAGCATGGAGGGACGGAGGGAGCCTGTTCTTGTCTAAACTTTGCATAAGTTGATAGTTGCTTGTAAGATGCCAGGAGGAGGTGGAGAGAAGTTTCAGTGACAGCTTGCGGGCACACAGCTACACGGGGTGGGGGGCATGGCTGGTCCCACCTTGTCACACCTCCTGAGTCTGTACAGTCAGATCTTTTTCTGATGCTTGTTATCACTATCAAAATTTAACTGAGTGGGCTGAAATTTGGAGGGCAGGAGGCAAACGATTACTCTTTTGAGAAAAAGTGAGGGAAAAGCATTGCTTGATCAGTGCTAAAAGAACTGCAACCTGGTTGTAGGCTGCAGGGTGCCTGCAGGTGCTCCTTATTTCCACCAGCCTCCCTGTAATGCTCAGCACCTGTCCTATGGTAGAAATAAAACATGAGCTTCTTTAGGGGACTAGAAATCAGAGGATGAGAAAGGTTCTTTATGTGTGGTTCTTCTCTCTATGTGTTGAATGAAAGGTAAAAAATTGCTAAAAGTTGGTGGTTTTTTTTTTTTTTGGTTTTTTTTTTTTTTTTTTTTTTTTTTTGCCTTGGAGTGGCTGTGGGGTAGGTGACAGCCTCTGCTCCCTGTTTTTTCCACCCCCACTCATAAGGCAGGAGGTATCACAGGTATGCTGGTCAGGCTGCACTAAGGTGTGATATTCTTTCTCAAGTTATGCTGCTCCTGAAACCTGGCTACAGTATGTATAGAATTAAATAAACACATAAATAAATAAGAGCAAGCTTAGTGTCTTCCAAGCCCTGGAATGGGCATTTGGGTTGACAAAAGCCTGCAGTGGATGTTATTTTGAGCTCAGAGTTGCTTATTCTGTACACTTTCTCACACTTGCAGCTTCCACCCTCTGACTCAGGTGGGATGGGTGTCAGTTTCCAAGCAAGACAGAAAAAAAGGAGAGTTGGGAGATGCTTTTCTACTTTCTGGAGAAACAGAGCAGGGCACTACTGCTTTCTGTGAGATCATTCGAAATATCCAGAGGGAAAGTGCTGCCATGGGATTTGGGCAACTTCTACCCCCTCCAGCTCTCAGGGGCTTGATCCATTGGATAATAAATGACCATCTACAGGGCTTTTTTGGGGTTTTTTTCTCACTAGTATATCCTCTGCTGTGTTACGTTAAACATGAGCACCAGAGGGTTTGTGGCCATGTATTCTACACACTTGTTGGAAGAAAACCAAAGCTTAATTAGGAGAGAGGAACTCCCCAAGCTTCTCTTGATTGTTATGGAAGATGCTGTTAAGACTTTGCAGGGAAAGAGGAGATAACAAGGAGTGGAACCTGAGAACAGATGACAACCTTCCCTTTCCAGTTGACATCAGGTTTGTTGGAGACATCCTTGCTGCCAGGAGGAGGAAGGCTATAACCAGATTTATTTAATGGATGTATTTGTCTGAGGGCACAAGGGAATGTGCTAGAGTCTGAGGTATATACATTTGTCACATCATGTACCAAATCTACTCACTGAGTTTTTCCCTCTCTCTTATGAAAAGCTTGTTTTTAAAAAAGGGGAAATTCTTTTAACTAAAGTCGGTAATCTTTCTGTCTCATAAATTATCACTGTGCAAGTTGCTGCATATTTGAATAGGTTATTTCAGACTCTATGGGGAAAGTGCCTCTTGAGAGAGGCTATCGGTGTATTAATTAGAAGGGCTTTTGCTACAGAATATCACTGGATATGGGATTAAAAGCCAATCCATTAACAATTTGAAAGCCTTCTGTAGCAACTGGAACACAGGCCTTGTCTGTATGAGAACTTTCACCTTGTTAAACTGCATTTATATTTCAGTGCATCTGAGTAAAGTAAGATGACTTTAGCCCAAATCCCTGACCTGTGGCATAGATCTCTCTCCTGTTACTCAAGCTGTTCTCTGCACCAGACTTTACAATACACCATCTGTGCACAACAGAGGTGTAGGAAGAGGTTTGTGGGATGAATTTTGGGGTTTTTTGGTTTTGTTATTTTTTTTTTTTATTCTGGGCTTGCGTTCATAAGATGCAAGGTACAATTGCTGCACAGGCTTGCAGCTACCAGCATGAGCTCTGTACCCTGTTCCAGCAAAGAAAGCTGCTGTTGGAGTGATAAATTGATTAACAATGGACTTAAGGGTGGAGAAAGGCAGTTGTGAATCTCCTCACTTGACAGAAACTGCAGCATGTTGGCTGCTGCTGAGTCAGTTTTATAGTGCTCAGTGCAGACTGTGAATTTGCCCCTTCCTTTTTCCAGGAAGGCTGGTGGAAAGCCCAGAGCACTCCTGGGGAAATCTCTGCTGCAGATTGTGACTTCCCTGAGGAAGTCGTAAGTTCAAAGCAGATGTTTTTGGCACAGGCTGAGAAGCAATAGTTTGGAAACTGGCACCACTCCTGGTTCCACACCGGCAGAGTGAGCAAAGGACACTGGAGGGTGGATTTGGAAGTCCTGAGTGTGAACAGGCTGGAGTTCTGTCTTGTAATCTGTTGGCAAACATGCTCTCATTTCTTATGAAACAAAATTTGCTACCAAATCAGTGAAGGATTTGCCTCATATGGGAAAACAGGAGGCAAAAGTGGTGTTGCCTGCTACTCCTTCCCTGAAGAGGCAGAGAAGGGCTCCTGATATGGACAGTGTACCAGAGGGCAGAGATGGAGCCCTGCTAGTTTCCACAAAGCGCTGTGACCATGGCATGAACTCATATTTTTCCTAGATGGAGATGGTGCTGGTATGTTTGTCAAGGGGGTGGAAAACAGCTTCAAAAGCTGGTAGCTGTGGTGGAGGTTGGCAGGCAATGCCCTTTCCCCAGTCCTCTTGCCCAGTGTAAGGAGGAGCTCCACAAGCAGCAAGTCACCAGGAAATTCATACCCTTAGAATAAATTACCTGTCCATCTAAATAGCTGGATGAACAAGATTTACTTCAAGCCATCACGACATTAAAGATAAAACTGTAGCACTCGTCAGGAGGTGGGATGGACCTTGCAGAGAAGTAACACACGTCCATGGACTTCATTCTCCACTGAGCATTACAAAATCCATCAGTCTGAAGACACAGAAATTCCAACTCGTGTTCTTCCAGCGGCAGCTGTAGTCCTCCAAGTGACCACACGATGGCAGAAGAAGCAAAGAACATTGCAAACATGATTTTTTTTAAAAAAATTAAAAACAAACACTTGAGTGTTAGTTTGTACCCCCAGTTTGGTGGGAGACCAGCTCACACCTCTTGCTAAGCTACCTGCCAGGGACTGAGATTCAAAGGCCTCCATCACTGTGAACATTTTAAAAAGAGAGGTTATAGGACATGAAAACTGCTTTGGAAAAGTATTTGATGGGACTTTCTCAACCTGGATGCAGGACGGAATGCCTGCTGGCTTCATGCAGGGATGCCCTTTGCTGCTGCCTGTGCTTGTGTGTTATCCACATGGGGACTGGGTGCTTGTGGCATTAAAAGGTGCATTAAAAGCAGATTCCTTTGTAAAAGACCTGGGAGCTGATAGAGTTGCTGCTGAATCAGCAGCTGAATCACGCAGGCTGTTTCAGGGTGTGAAAAAGCCCAGTCAGGGTTGTTTTGCTTCCCCTGTGTGGGGATGGTTTCTGCTGAAATAGGGGTTTTACTAAGGCCACTGTGTCAGCAGCAGAAGATGGCCTTGATCTCTCCTGTGAAATCATGTCTTTGGCTGAGCAGGGTGGGTAGGGAGACAGGTGGATTTAAGTGGTCTGGTGCATGACAGGAGGCTATGGTTCTGCTTTGGCTGAGTGTGTGTGTGGAAAAACCACTTACCTGTGCCTGCTTCCCAGCTGCGCTGACTCACTTAGACTTGCTTCATCTGGGAGCTCCATGGAAGAGGGCCTCTAACACTTTTAGGTATGGCAATAGGGTAAAGATAGTCACTATTGAATGCTAATTCCTCACCCCAGTTTGTTTTGCACTTTTATTTCCACCTCCAGCAAACCTTTAAGAAATAAAGACAGCAGCATTTCAAACTCAACTGCAGTTTGTACAGCATAGGAATCATAAAGACAAATGTAGCTGCATGGATCTTTTCCTCCCTTCTAAATAGTTAATGGGACTGAGAGATTATGAGCAACCATACCTGTAGGAATATATTGTAGAAGAGAAGAATGCAGGGGTTTTTCTACTCAGACAGGTCAGCCAAGCTGCCTTAGCCTTTGGAAACATGTAGGAGCCTGACCCTGAAGGATGCTGGTTCATTGGGTATCATTGATCTGTTTGACACCCACCGCAGAGCACTGCAGCAGGGAAAATGTCTGAGAACAGCAACTCCTTCTAGCCCACACAAGCAGGCTGGAAAAGCATCGGAAAAGTATCAAGAAAGCAGCGCAAAAGCTGGAGTACAGAGCTGAGCCAAGTTTAGTTCTCTGTCATCATTTTGTGGGGGAGGGAAGTTTAAAGATTAACTGGTTAGGCATTATATGAAGGTGTTTAACAATTGCCATTCATTATTTTAAAATGTGTTCCAAGCTGCCTAGCATTGTTTCCTGGTTTCCTCTGTTGTGGTTAGGCTTTTGTGTGGAAAGGTGAGTAACAGAACAGCTGCAGAGAGAATAGTGGAAAGGTTGCACTTGGGATTGACAAGAGTGCTAGCTATCCCCTTGGGAAGGCTGGCTTGCTCAGCGGGCATGTAGCAGCCTTCACTGACCCACCTACTGCTGCCCAGGGATAAATGGAGTTAAAAAACCCCCAGTGGGCTCCTGCCTGTCCAGCACCTAGCTGCTATTTCGGTGCTGCCCAGGGCAGGCTTTCTGTGAGAACACAAATATATCATGCTGTGCAAAACTGCCAGACTGTGGGTGCTTAAGCAGAGCAAATGTGACTGGATTTAGCCTTAGTAAAATCGATATGGTACTATTCTTACTTTAAAAAAAGCTAAGTGGGGGAAAAAAAAAATCTGTTTTCCAGGTCTCTGGAAGCCCTCAGCTGCTCTCTAGCCACAGTTTTGGTGCAACAAGGTGAGGGGTTTTTTTTTTGTTTCAAGGGAGAAGGTTGATTTAAAATAGGAACAATATTGGCTGCTGAAGTGGTAGTAGCTTCTGGCAGGTGGGGTCAAGGAGCCCGTCTGCAGTCCTGGAGGTCTTTGAGGCTGTTGGCAAGGGAGAGAACCAGCAAAACTCCCTACTCGGTGCTGTTACAGAGGATATTGCTCCAAGAAAAGCTCATTTATTACCCAGCAGTACTGTCAAGCATAATTGAAAATGCAGATTTTGCTAGGTTATATCTTATCTCTCTGAATTTTGATGATTTATGTGGAAACAAATATTCTCATGCTCTCTGCCCTCTGGACCAGGGAGATGCTCCCTTGAGGAAGCATTTCAGCTGTGTTGTTTCCAGCTGTGTTATCCCAGCCCAGAGGGAAGAGGATACAGGTTGGTCTGTGTGCAGCAAAAGGATGGCGAAGCTGTGCAAAGCTGGGCAGTTCTTGGTCCAGGGGCTGCAACCCTGTGGGTGAGGCTGTGCTTGCTGACTGGTAGCCTTAGCCACCCCACAACACAACAACGAAGGTTAAATCAATAGCTAAGAATAGTTTTAAGTCTGTTCTGATTGGTTTCCTGTATTTGGTCTTCATAGATTTAAGAGCACTGTTATTGCTGTTTTCACAGCAATGCTAAGGTTAGAGCCTTCAGAAGAATTCAAGTGAAACAAGCATTTTCACGTTCTGAAATTTACATTATCAGCCATATCTACCAAAGTAAAGAACAACATTTTCAGCAAAAAGACTGAACTGAAATCTATGCCACAGGTCAGGGATTTGGGCTAAAGTCATCTTGCTTTACTCAGATGCACTGAAATATAAACGCAGTTTAACAAGGTGAAAGTTCTCATACAGACAAGGCCTGTGTTCCAGTTGCTACAGAAGGCTTTCAAATTGTTAATGGATTGGCTTTTGATCCCATATCCAGTGATATTCTGTAGCAAAAGCCCTTCTAATTAATACACTGATAGCCTCTCTCAAGAGGCACTTTCCCCATAGAGTCTGAAATAACCTATTCAAATATGCAGCGACTTGCACAGTGATAATTTATGAGACAGAAAGACTACCAATTTTAGTTAAAAGAATTTCCCCTTTTTAAAAACAAGCTTTTCATAAGAGAGAGGGAAAAACTCAGTGAGTAGATTTGGTACATGATGTGACAAATGTATATACCTCAGACTCTAGTATATTCCCTTGTGCTTTCAGACAAATACATCCATTAAATAAATCTGGTTATAGCCTTCCTCCTCCTGGCAGCAAGGATGTCTCCAACAAACCTGATGTCAACTGGAAAGGGAAGGTTGTCATCTGTTCTCAGGTTCCACTCCTTGTTATCTCCTCTTTCCCTGCAAAGTCTTAACAGCATCTTCCATAACAATCAAGAGAAGCTTGGGGAGTTCCTCTCTCCTAATTAAGCTTTGTTTTTTCCAACAAGTGTGTAGAATACATGGCCACAAACCCTCTGGTGCTCATGTTTAACGTAACACAGCAGAGGATATACTAGTGAGAACTAAACCTCTAAAGAAGCCCTGTAGATGGTCATTCAATATTCAAGGGCTGCAGTCCCTGAGAGCTGGAGGGGATAGAAGCTGCCCAAATCCCATGGCAGCACTTTCCCTCTGGATATTTTGAATGATCTCACAGAAAGCAGCAGTGCCCTGCTCTGTTTCTCCAGAAAGTAGAAAAGCATCTCCCAACTCTCCTTTTTTTCTGTCTTGCTTGGAAACTAACACCCATCCCACCTGAGTCAGAGGGTGGGAGCTGCAAGTGTGAGAAAGTGTACAGAATAAGCAACTCTGAGCTCAAAATAACATCCACTGCAGGCTTTTGTCAACCCAAATGCCCATTCCAGGGCTTGGAAGACACTAAGCTTGCTTTTATTTATTTAGCTATTTGTTAGCTATTTTCTCGTTATGCCTGTTTACTGCTGCATGATGCTGACTCAGGGTTCCACAATGTGTTTAATGCCCCAGGACTGGGCTCATCTTAGAGCTTGGACATCCTCGCTGAAGGTGTGAGGAAGGCTGAGTCCTAAAGAATCTTTGCATCCAAAAGTGGGAAGCAATAATGAGACTCAGTCGTTCACATCCCCCTGGAAAGGTTCATATTGTGGAAGGAAACACACAGTTGAGTTTTTATTCATGAAATATACATGAGAAATGAATCATAGAATAACCAGGTTGGAAGAGACCCATTGGATCGTTGAGTCCAACAATTTCTATCAAACACTAAACCAAGTCCCTCAGGACCTCATCCCACCTGTGCCTTAAACACCTCCAGGGAAGGGGAATCAACCACCTCCCTGGGCAGCCTATTCCAATGCCCAATGACCCTCTGTGTGAAAAACTTCCTCCTAATCTCTAGCCTAAATCTCCCCTGGCAGAGCTTGAGGTCATTCCCTCTCGTCCTGTCCCCTGGCACTTGGGAGAAGAGCCCAGCTCCCTCCTCTCTACAACCCTCTTTCAGGTAGTTGTAGAGAGCAATGAGGTCTCCCCTCAGCCTCCTCTTCTCTAGGCTAAACACCCCCAGCTCTCTCAGCCGCTCCTCATAGGGCCTGGTGAAGGGGCTGGAGAACCGGCCTTATGAGGAACAGCTGAGAGAGCTGGGGGTGTTTATCCTGGAGAAGAGGCTCATTGCTCTCTACAACTACCTGAAAGGAGGTTGTGGAGAGGAGGGAGCTGGCCTCTTCTCCCAAGTGACAGGGGACACGACCAGAAGGAATGGCCTCAAGCTCCACCAGGGGAGGTTTAGGCTGGACATTAGGAAAAAAAAATTCACGGAAAGAGGCACTGGAACAGGCTGCCCAGGGAGGTGGGTGAGTCACTTTGCCTGGAGGTGTTTAAGGGAGGGGTGGATGAGGCGCTGAGGGACATGGTTTAGTGATTGATGGGAATGGTTGGACTCGATGATCCGTTGGGTCCTTTCCAACCTGGTGATTCTGTGACTCTGTGAAATACAACAGGAGGCGCAGAGCAGGAGAGCTACCCGCAGATCACAACTCCGGGTCGCTGCGCGGAGGCACAGGGAGCTCTGGTCGCCAGGCTGTGCTGGGGCTGCAGAGGGGGCGCTGGGAGCCGCCGGCACTACAGCTCCCAGGCTGCCTCGCTGCCGGCAGCGCCGCCTCCGGGGGCGGTGGCAGGACAAAAGCCGGGGGCGCGGGGGAAGTGCCGCCAGCCCGGGCGAGCCGTGCCGAGCCCAGCCGAGCCTTGCCGGGCCCGCTGCGGGGCGGGAGGGCAGCGGGGGAGTGGCGCCGCGATGCGGCGGTGAGCGCCGGCCCCGCCATGCTGCGCCTCAGCCGCCTGGTGAGTGCGGGGCGGGGGCGGCGGCGGCAGCTTCCTTAGCAGCGCTTTGATCCTTCTTGCTCTCTTTATTTCCCGCTGGGGGGTTGGTGGGGGGGAGGACGGACACGCATCCTTGCGGCTGCAGCTCCCTCCCTTGCGAAACCTCCCGCCGGGCCCTGCCCGCGCTGCGCCTGCTCTGCCACAAGTTGCTTTTGCTGCAAGGGAACAAACCCACCCCGAAAACCCCCTAGAGATGGCGGCTTCTCAGTCCTACCCCAAATCTCCCGCTTACAGACCAGGGTGGCTCTCAGGGCGCTGCCCCTCTTTTTGTCCCCAAATACCTTAAAACCCCCTCCCGGTGCCACATAAGCTACTCGGAGATTTCACCGTGACCTCATTGCTTGGCCTCAACTCTGTAATTACTCTTCCCCCCCCCCCCCCCCCCCCCCTTTTCCGCAGCAAGTGTGGTAAAGCCAGTGTTTTAACATCATTTCTGGGGCTTCTGTTTGTTGTTCAGCAGTGTCATTTCTTGCGCAGTGCGTAGTTAACAAAGTTGGTGGAGTTGGAGCAGCAGGCGTTCGCTCTTCGTGCAGCTTTTCCACCCTTGGAGCTGTTTTCCTGAGGCGAGTTGCATCCCTTACCTGCCAGGATAATGGGCTGTGCCTGCGGCTGCCCGCAAGGCCAGAGCCGCTCACAGATGGATTTTCATATTCACTTCTGGTTTGGAGCGAGCTGTGTGTGCCAGGTTTCCAGGCTTTCGGCACAAGGGACTCCAGTCTCTCTTTTGAGCTCGGGGAGCAGCTCTGCAGCATTTCTGGGTAGAGGGAGATAAAGGGGTTGACTTTCCTATTTGTAGGTTGTGTTTCTGCTGCAAGCTCTGGGTTAGCCCTGTAGAGAACACACCTACTGCAACTATTGTTTGGCAGCCCCAGGAACAAATGTATCAGATCTAACCTCTGTGCCCTCGGTTTCTGATTTCAGTGACTTTGAATTTAGCTCAGCCTTGTGTTATGTGCTTCTCACCCAGACCTCGAAGGAGTTTTTTTCTGCCGAGAAGCATTTGGGGTATGAAGCATCTCCACTGGGCTCAGCTAGAAGCGTTTTCAGGTGGCTGCATCCATTGAGCAGGTACCCACGGAGGTGCTTGGCTGTGCTTCAGCTCCAGCATCCTCATGCATGAAGCGTGACCCTTGCGCTGCCTGGTGATTCTGCACCGTCTCCATCACCTCTGTCAGTCCCTCAGCTTGGGGCAGTGACACGCGCCACTGCTGAGGCGTGATGCTTGCTGGAGTAGAGAAGAAACAGTCCTGAACGCTGAACCCAGGTATTTCTAACTGCTGTGTTCAGGACTGAACTGATTTTTTCAGCATGTGTTTGGAAGCTTAGAATTAGTTTTTTGGTTAGGGGAACAGACTTGCTCAGGGACCACAGCACCTGAAGTGTTGTTGAGGGGTTTTAGATGTTTTTTTCCACCTACTGGCTTTGTGAATGGTGTTTGAGCAGCAATGAACTGTTATCAAGCTGTTGCATGTGGCATGAGTCCCCTGGCTTTGGGCAGATAGCAGTTCCTACCACCCTCTGGGCTGCTGTGCCTCTGCCCCAGCCCTGCAGGGTCCCCCAGGATGTTTGTGTCTGTTCCTGCTCCGTGGAAGGAGAGGACAGCCTGCAGAGATCTCTGTGGTGGCATCCCCAAGCTGCCCTGGGTCCTGTATGGGTAGCAAAGGACTTCAAGTAACACTTGTCTTGTGGCAGTGTCATTGTAGAAAATTCACTGCAGTTAATAAAGGCTGCAGATTATCTGACACTTAGGGTCCCACAGGGCTACTCAGATGAATATTGTCACCTCTTCACTGTGCGGTCTCTGAAAGAGACTCATAAATACCACCGGATATTAAAAATCCTCTTTTCAGATGTATTTCACAGCTTAGGCATGATGAATGTGCCTTACCCTATCAGTATGACTGTTATGTGGCTCTCTTTCTCTCTTCCATATTCTTTTTTTACCCTGGATAGGGTATGAAACGAGGTGGTAAAAAGAGCAAGAAAGGCACAGTGATGTATGCGGGTCTGCCCTGCTACCCTAGAGTAGAGACTGATGCTCTCTGCAGAAACAAATTGAATTCTGAACTTCAATTTACACCACTGAAATCATTCCTGCTGAAAGAGGTCTGGGGCTGGGATCGCTGCGGGGAGGCAGGATTGAATTGCCGTGGTTAATCCACTTTCAGGAGATACTGTCAACTTGAAATATAGCTTTAATTCCTTTTTGGAAACGGATTCTGGCATCAGAGTCTTTTTTTTTCAGTCTCGTGCTACTAGTACGGTAGTTGTGGGGAGGATGTGGTGGTAGAGTGGGGAAGTATATTGATGGCCAGGGGAGAGCTTGGGTCCATCTCCTTGTGCTGGGCTCCTCGCAGGACTGAGGTGAGTGCAGCCTGCTTCAAAACTCACTTGGCAGACACCTGAGAAGTGCTGATCCCTGTGTCATGTATCAGAGACAATGTGCTTTTTTGCCTTAATTACTTCTCCTGGATTCTTCTAAAGCGTGCGGACAGCTGTACCTCTGGGCCACAGCTCTGTTGACACAGCAGGACGGCTGCTGATTTGGGCTGTTGCGAGACCTAAGTAGGAAATGCAGAAAAGCTGATACTCTTGTTGTTTCCAGTTCCCCCTCTATTTGCTTTCATGTGAGTCTGGTCTGAAGCGTGCTCTGGGAGCTGTTGCCCTGCTCATGGCGCAGGAAGGCTGGGAAGGAAAGCACCTCAGGGTGCCTGGTTTTGGCTGAGCCCATGGGCTGGCACTCATCTGTTGCGGCGATCCCACCTGAATCTCTTGACTCTACAGTTATTGCAGGTCCTCACTCTGGTATTTTCCTATTCTTGTTTAAAACCCAGGATAAGTAGGAAAATAACAAACAGTCTGTAACTGCAAGCAAACTGGGATTTGTGTGTTTGTGTCTAACAACAGGACCTTAGTCGTGTTATTCCCTTTTAATTAAATACCTTGGGGCCTGATCTTCTTTACAGCCTGTGCCCTGGTAAATCCCTGGTGTTTAGCAAGTGCTGGGCTGGTCATGAGCTACTTGCCTTCAAGAACATTTGCTCGATGTTGGGGGAAAGATGATGTCTCCTAGGTGGGCGCACAGTGCTTGTCCCTGGACTGGACCCACAGCGTCACTGAGTGCTTTTGCCTAGCTCTAGGCTGGTGATGATATTCTCTTGCTGGTCTTCTGCTGGAATCTCCATCCTTCTCTGCTGCACTACTGCCGGTGACAAGGGCCCCCATAGGTTGGTTAGGGGGCTGTGTGGGGTCCCTCACCCTCTGTTGCCCTCCTCTCCCTGGGACTTTTCAGCTTCCCCAGGTCAGGACGTGTCCCTTGGTTTCCCCCCTGGAATGCTTTGGGCTTGCCTGCTTCACAGCAGAGGAAGGGTAAGGAAGGTGAAAGGGGTTTGCGTTGTTCAGCCCTAAGCCTGAGGGGCTGCCTTTGCAACCGACTGCTACTTTTAATTTGCCTGCTTGGTGCTTGCTTTCATGTGCAGCTTTTCCATCTGGGGCTCATTTTATCCGATTAAAAAAGCATTGCTTGCAAACCACCACAAAGCGAGGCTGCAGGGGACAGGCACTTGAGGCCAAGCTTTAATGTCACCTGTGGCTTGTCCCCTCTTGGGGGCTGTCCCAACCTGGCACCCTGGGCTTTGTTTCTCTCATTAAATTGCTTGCAAGTGTCATAAATTCCCTTCCCAAATCCTTACCCTTCCTGAAGTGGCAGGAGGGACTGACCCTGTCCCAGTGGGTTGGGACTCACGCAGATAAGGGGTGCCTGCTGTAGGATTCAGGGCTCCATTGGACTCTGCTGTAGTTTTTCAAAGCCCCTTTGGATTTTTTTTGAAGATTCTCATCCCAAGTGTCCCCCCAGCCCCCCACACCCGGAGGGGTAGTTTTGTTCTGCCAAGGAGGGGAGTCTGGGCCAGGATGCCCCATGGCAGGCAGAGCCATAAGCAGGACTGGCATGCAGTAGTTTGTCCCCGTGTGTCCCCAGGGCCCTTCCTGGCCCCTGTGGGGAGGAACAGAGGCAGGAGGAAGACCTTGGAGAAAGCATGTGTTGACTCAAGAGGCGTGTGCTGGAGGTTGGGCAGATGATTCGAGCCTGGGAAGGAGCAGGGCAGGCGGTGGATGCTGATGAGCCCTGTGGGGCTGGCCCTACCTGGTGCTGTGCAGGAAAATAGCCACATTGAGACCTATGGAAAGGGCAGAAAATGAGAAACAGCTGAAGTAGCTTTGTAGAAGGGGAATAAATTCCCGGTGCTGGTGGGTGGGGGAAGCCCCTGGTGCATCTTGTAGTGTGGGGGCAGATGACTGCCAGCTGCTGCCCACCCTACCCGGCTCGGGGTGCTGCTGGAGTATGTCTGAGTCTAGGGTGAAGGATGCTGATTTACGCTCTCATCTTCAGTTTTTGCTGCAAATGTGTAATAAAGTCTATTTTGGGACACGGCACATCTGTGATTTTCTTTCATGTTAGCGGTTTTTTTTTTCTAGAGAGTGTGAACCAAACATTACAGTGTGTGATTGCGGTTCTTATTCTAATAAGAAAGAGGAGCATAGGTAGGAGTTGGAAGCCTTGAGGATTGCCTTTTTTGTTTCCTCTGCTCAAGCCATGTTAACACCTTGAGAGTGAGGCTGTGTGTCAGATACCTTGTACCTAACTGGCAATTTCCGCGTGAAGCATTTTGCTTTCATTAATATGACAAACTCCCACTAGCAGCAAAGGTTGTGGCTGGGATGTTTCCGTGACACTGGGTGGCAGTTCTGCATGGAGAAATCCCACTCTTCAAAGAGCATGGGTTTTAATGAGGCAACTTTAATTTTTTTTATGAGTGTTGCTGTATTTTGTAATGTGTATTTAACATGATAACGGCGTTTCATGCGCTCAGGACCACTTCCCCTATAGGAGCCACAGGGCAGCCCATGCTTGACAACAGAGAAGACAGCAGAGGCTCAAATTGGGAACCTGGAGCTGCAAAAGGTGCTTCCCCAGGGCTGCAACCCCTTATTGATGCCTTTACCCTGGAAAATGAGGACACAGGAGATTCCCAAATTCCTGTAACAGTTTCTCTTTAACATTGCAAAGCATTCCCTTCACTGTAGCCTTCTTCCCAGAAATGGTTCAACCATTTGGCTAAAAATAAATTAAAATCAAACAGAAAACTCACCTCGGACAAGCAGCTGCACGGAAACATTCATGTGTGCAGTTGAAGTCTGGAGAAGTTAGAAATCACTGTAAGGAGGGACTGGAAAGCACCGATCAAACCTTAATGCTGCCAATTAAACCTGTGGTGTGCAGAAACTTTTCTGCAGAGAATTACGTGCATCTCAAGGCTGTATTTTATTCTTTACTTGAAGCTGGTTTTGTCTCCAGTTGATATTTTGCTAAGAATAATAATGATTGTCTGGGTTGTGCAGGGAAGGCTCTGAGCAGAGCTGACTGAGTTGCAGCTGAAGGCATGGCAATTTGCTTTTAACAATAAAAATCGTAAAAGCAAACAGGCTGTCTATTAATAGCAGGCTTTTCAGCCTTGCCTTTAATTTCATCCTGTTGCCTTTGGTTTATGCACTTCCTTTCCGATTAAAACTGCTGCTTTCTGGCTGTAACCGTTGATGTCCTCTCTATGGGAGAGATTTTTTGGTTTTAAATGTTAGCTGAAAGCAAAAACAAAGCTGGTAGGGACTATTAATGGAGTCTGTCAGGTGAAAGAAACCTTCACACCAAAACAAGTTGTTCTGTCAGTGACCATGTTTTCAGCAGTGCAGGTTGGGTCCCTAAGAGCATCTTCCTCCCACGATACCCATACTTGTTTCTTTTATCATCAGCAGCGTGCATTGGAAAAAAAAAGACTTTAGCTGCTAATTCCTGGGGGTACAGGGCTCTGCGTCCCCTTGGGAGACTTTGATCTGCTGTCTTCCACGCTGGAAAAACACAAGAGGGGCTAAGTGGGTGGATGTCCCTTGTGACACCTGCAGCCCAGATGGAGGAGCCGGCATCGTAGAGGCAGGGGTAGGAGAGTCACCGAGCTGCCCAGAATGGCTGAGTGTCTGGGAAGTGGGAATATTCCAAGGAGTTGGACATGGGGTGACTCGGTGCCCTCTTAATCCATCTGCCTTTCCCTGAGAGAGTTTGCTTGGGGGATTTTTTCAAGGGAGTTTCCTGTGTTTAGTTGTGTGTAGGAAGTGGGTGCTGAGGCTGGAATGCAGCACAGAGATTTTCCTACGTGGCTCGGCTCAGCCAGTTGCTTTGGTGGCCTTCTGCCCCAAAGTGTCCCCCAGGTCCCCTGCTGAGCCTTGCCAGTTAGATTACAGTGAGAATCAGGCTGCAGCTCCTGCACTGTGCTGGCCAGGCTACCCCTAGATGGCCTTAGAAAATACCTGTGGATTTAGACTGAAAGCTGCTCCTCATTGCTATCTCAGAGATATTTATGTGCTTGCTGACCTGTGGCATTGGGAAGGATGGGCTGGGTTTTGCTGAGCAGGTTTTGCCAGTGCTGTACACAGGGTGTTGTGGACTTGACCTGCATGAGCTGTCCCTGGCATCCAGGCCTGGGCTTTGAACTCTGCAGATGATACTCACCACTGCACGGGAGCCCAGAGAACCCTGCTGCTCATTACCTATAGCCTGTGCCTCCTCATCTTTTGCAGCTAGACAACATCTTTTTTTCCCCCCTCCCTATTTTAATTGCGAAGACTACTAAAGTTCTGTGTCTTATTGTATTTTATCTCTTGTTTGCCCAGAGATTTGCAGCTTTCTCTAAGTTACGGAGGCCATGCAGATGCTGGGCTGCAGGCAGGGCTGATCTTGAGCAGCTTGGGACTGTTTTTTGCCTGCTGGTGAAGAATAGATGCTGCTCAGGAGCCTCACACTACTGCATCTGTGGTAGCAGCAAGCATTGTACGAAGGACATGTCAGTGAAGCGTGCAGCACTCAGACTGTGTCTGGCCTTCAGGGACACGGTGCCAGTCAGAGAGTGAATTGGAAAATTCACTCATTGGAAATGGATAATAAGGACACTGCTGTTCATGTTGCTGATGATTGTAAGCCATTTCTATTATTATTATTTAATGATATCTCTCCTGTGAGTCCCTGCACCCTTGCCACAGGCTGGCTCTCTGACGATGAGGCAGCCCTGGTTGCTCTCGGTGAACCATCACACTGCGGTTGGCTGAATTGCTTTGAATTACGCGCTGTCTGACCAGCAGGTTGTTCACTAGTGTTTACCTGAACTGGTTAACATCCGATCCGGGCAGTTAGTATTCTGCTTTTTGTAATAGACTTGGCTCTGAGACTTGTGCGTGGAGCTGTTATGGGATGCCATCACCCTTTTGTGGCAGGAGAATGATGCTGGTACTGCCTGTACACTGCAGGGGATGTGCATCCAGGGGCAAGCTGATTTTTAAAGCTTAGTATACTAGCTTATAGCCTGGGGAAACAGTGAAACTTTCCTACTTTAAAAGGTCTCCTCTGGCTCCTGCCTTTCACCAGCATAGCTGCTGGTTTAGGAAAAGCCTGTTCTGCCTGGAGGCTGCAGTGACTTCAATATATTTATATATATATGTGCATTAAATATGCATGCATGCAATATAGACACATTAAATATACATGTGTATGATATATATAGAGATGCAATAAAGATATATTAATTTTTGCTTAGAATCATAAAATGGTTTGGGTTCAAAGGGATCTTAAAGATCATCTAGCAGTAAAGAGCTTATGGGCTTTTTCTTGGGTTTAACCAAGATCTGGGGAGCTGCTGCCTGGTGATTGGCACAAGATACCACTTTGATGGCTGCAAAGTGCATTTGGATGCTGAGCTGTGTGCCTGCTGGGTGGGGAGAGGAGCCGGCCAGTGCACTAGCAGGCACTTGCTGGTGGAAGGGAAGCAGTCCTGGGTTGTGCTTTTCCTCTCCTCCATCATTTTTCATACTGTCGTACGGATGCTTGCTGCTCCGGATACTGCTCAAAACCAGTATTTTGTAAAAAATCTTTTTTTAGCTCCTGATACAATTACGTCCACACATAATTTGCCGTGTGTCCATCTCTCTTTTGAGTATCTGTTGCATTTTGCTGACTTCAGTAATTTTTTTACCCCAAACTTAAGTAATTTTATTTGAGGTGGAATTCCAACCATAGCCAGTTTGGTATAAAAGCACGCCTGCTCTTGACATCCGGACATAATTGATAGCGTTTGTAGTTCAAATACATTTGTCCTGTTCTCCTTAACAAATGCTTGATGCGCTTATTTTTCATCTGACTGTAAAGGACTTTTTGTTTTCCTCCTGCAGCAGAAAGGAGGGGTAGGTACCTGTAAGACTATCTTAACTGGGTATTTTGGGAGAAAATCTAGCTCATTATTTTTGTTCACAATTGGAACAAGATTCCTGTTCACCTCTTTTGTGGATGAGCGATGCTTCACTGAGGGCTTTTCACTCTGGGATTTCAGGTGAATTTTGCAGGATCTGTAAATGAAAGGACCCTCGGTCTGGGCCAGCTTTGCTTTCATTGGGTGGTTTGTGGAGGGCTTGGCAATTTCTAACTGTATATTTTCAAAGGATCAGCAACCAGTCTTTGTCTGCCCTACCTTAAAGTATGCTGTACACTTCAATAAGATTTTATAAGACTGTTAAGGCGAGAAACAGAGTGCAGCACTTACTTGGTGGATGTAATTTGTTTGCAATATTCTGGCAAAATTGCAAGACAGAAGGATCTGATTTTTCTTGTACAGTACAGGATCTAGAAAAGCTGAGTAAGACGTGCAACAGGCAAGACGAGACAATTTCAAGCATTTCTTTGGTATTGCAATCCAAGATCTTTTCAGCAGTAATGAAAATAAAGTACGACTAGACTGCAGCGACGCTGTGCTCCCTCACCCGGGTCTCAATTGGTTTAAGAGGAAAAAGAAAGCCTCACTGCCGGGAAAATAAATGTAAGGGGAAAAAATCCACTTTGTGAGCAGCCCTGCCATCTTTTATTATGGTTTTTGTGTAATTTCTCCCTAGTGTTTGCAGAAAGCCAAGTGGCTGCTGCCTGTAGGGACCAGGGGTGAGGTAAGGTCCTGAGCACTGCTCGCTGCTGCGGAGGCTCAGGCTTCGCTGAGGGCACCTGCTCAGCAAAACCAAAGATTAAAATGCAATATTGATTTGTTTTTTATTTTCTTTTGGCTCATGGAGTGGTGTTTTTCATGCCAGTTTTGTTCGGTCTGAGTTGTGGAAGGCTTTTATTGTTTTTTATTTTCCCTCCCTGCTTCCTTTCAGCTCACCTCTACTTATAAATGTTTGCTCAGGGCGGGAGTGCAATAAAATTAGCTGCGATGCCCAGGCAACTGTTATCCTTGCATCAGCCAAATTAATATTGTAGAGTACAAAATTTCTGTAGGGCAGTTTCTTCCAGTGAAGTTGAATGGAGGGAAGTGTGACTTCCCACTTGATGAGTATCATTCCAGTAAGTGCAGGGTGGGAAGATCAAATGTAAACGGGAAACCTTGGGTGAAAGCACTTGTCTTAACTGTGAGAGCAGGAATACCGTTATTCTGGTACCCATCTAGGGACAATGACTGATGGGATGGGAGCGGCTGTGAGTCATCTCCCCATTCTCCAGCTCAGGATGGCTTCTGTGGCTGATGGTGCCAGGATGGATCACACAGAAATGCCTCATGCACCAAGCCCGGCATTGTGGAGCCGGCTCAGACCTCATCTCCACGTCCCTGTGGATAAGATTTCCCTTGTGGTGCAAAACCCGGCATTGCTTGGTGTGGGTGCTCAGTCAGCCCTGGGATGTGTGTTCTTCACTGCAGCTACGTTACCCAGCCTGGCAGGAGCACGAGCCAAAAGGATTTCCTGGAGATAAACAATTCTAGGCTACATGTTAAGAGTTTCTCTCCTGACTGGGTGGTTTGCACTGATACAGTGTCCTAGTGTAGCTGTGCCTGCAACCCCAGGGATAAATCTGTTGCTTACTGTAGCATCCAGAGAAGAAAATACTCCAGACTGGGTCTGGGGTTTGTGGAGCTGATTTTACTGTGGAGCAAGGGATGAAGTAGGTGATTTCTCCCTCTTTCTTTCCTTGTATTTCCTGCTATTTCTGTGGAAACATTGCAGTACAGCAAGGGGAGCATTAGAAAACCACAGCTTTTACTTCTTTAGTTTGGAAAAACTTACACTGAACCAGTGTGAGCAAGCAGCACAGGACCTCAGAGCTCAGGACAGCATGCTGCCCAATTGCAGGGGGCTGGGGTCACCTGCCCTCCCAGCAGCTGTGGGGTGGGAAACACAAGGGTCTCCCCAAGGGAGATCTTAGGCCGGGGGGATGTGGACTGGGCAGACCTGGGTTACCAGCCCTGGCTTCAGGGTTGCTGCGGTGATGTAGAGCCTGGCAGGGGGTCTGCAGCAGCCAGAGCCGCTCGCTTCCCAGGGGAGAAACTGCTCTTGGAAATGGGCTGTTTGCTGACTGGCTCTGAAACGCTGGGAAAACTTAAAAAGGGGCAAAATGTCTGTAGGTGACAGAGGTCAGAGTATTGTCTGACCGAGCTGGAGTGCGTAACATAGCATTTAGGTTTGGGGGTTTTTTTTTTGTTTCTGTAACTAAAGAACTCAGGCTTTTGGAGGACCAGAAAGCAACGGGAAAACCAACAAATTATAGCTTTGCTGGCTGATGCAAGCACTGACAATTGCAAACTTGGTGTTTTTTTCCCAGTTTGCTCTTAGTTTAATTTTTGCCAGGACAAATCACTGCTCTGAAAAGCTTACTGCCCTACTAAAATAGCTGCCGATGAGCAGACATATGTGCACAGCTTGAGCCGGGGAAAGGAGGGAGGAAGAAGTTTGAAGACAGGAAGACCTTGTTGTGTTTGCTTTCTGACCTCTGCAAAACATTTGGGCTTTCATTCAAAGTCCTTTTTCTGTTCTCGAGTCTGAAGTGTTCCTATGAGCCTGAATTTTTTATGCTGGCAGCATGCTGTCCGAACTTTTCTTCTGGACTGCTAAAAATAAAGATATGCTGCCTGCATTTCAAGCGATGGTTTCATAACCCTGGCTGCCAACAGGGCAGGGAAAAAGAGTTGAGATCCTGAAAACTTCCAAAGGTTGGTGGTTATATTTGAAAGAGAGCAACAGATTTTCCAGAAAACGGCATCATTGAAGCAATTCTGCCCCAATTAATATCTGATGGCTTTGGTCTGGGATTGGCTTTCTGTATCATATGTGAACTTGATTTTCTGCAAAGTGCTGCTTAACTGAAGGTGTGTGGTGTATTTGCTGGGAAGTTGCAGTACTGTGTGGTTTGGGGCCAGGCTGCCTTCAGTGGAAAAACACAACCAACCAAACCAAAAACAATGCAGAAAAAATATCTCTTTTCAGCCGTCACCCCTGCGTGTGGTGTTCCCTGAGTCTGGGAGAGGGCTGGGCCCTCCTGTAAATTTATTATATGAGGAGAAAAGAACTCTTGTATTTCCTTTCTCCACCCTTCTTAAAACTTTTAAGCAACCTTTTCCTCTGTTCTCCACACCTTGCCATTTCTCTCTCTGCTTTTATCAGTGGCTTTATTGGCTAAGTCAGCTTTTCCAGAAACCTCAACCTGGTTGGATTCTGCTGTTCTCGAGCCTGTCGTCCTTGGTGAAGGTGACCTTCCTGCAAACCCATGTAGTGAACTTACACATCCTTGCAATGGTGGGAGCATGGGGATAGGCTCTCGCAGCTGCCCCTTGTAGTTCTGGATGCATCTCAACTTGCATTAAGGATGATTCTCTGTGGGTCAGTGTTGCTGTTCTGCTTGATCCCTAGAGGTTTGCATGGTTACCCCTTCACCTTGGCTAGAGCTGGCTTGCCCCTGACTGTCCCACCTTGCTGATACTGTTCTCTCTGTGCTTGAAATATCAATAGGAGCTTCAGCCTCAGTGGAAGAAAAGGGTTACTGGTTTAAATTTCAACCTTTTTCTTTCCCAAGGTATTGACATTCCCTGTTCCGCTTAGGGATGAGCAGTGGAAGTCCCCTCCAGTGGCAAATGAGCTTGGAGCTGTGCTTGCTTGCAACCCTTTCTCATAGACCTATGGGCTCTTAGTATTTTAAATGCAATGTTGGTTTTCCTCCAAGGACTGTGTGCGTTATCGACCCTTGGCCACAGGCAGAGGGGAGAGCGGTGGAGTTGATCCCAGTTGATGGAGTCCTCCCTGTAAATCAGGAGACCAGCCTAAAAATGTGGTCTATGTGGGTAAGTAGTTCGAGTTGCTAAATTACTTGGAGGGGGTTCTCAAAGCATCGCTTGTGCTTCCATAGAAATGACTGAGGAGATAGAATAGTAGAAAAATTAACAAGAAAAATTTCAATTAAAAATATATTATTTGGGCAAAGAGATTGATGTCCTGAGCGACTTTCTAAGGACAGTTTGGGGAGGTTATGGGAAACTTATAGAGGCTTTTTAAAATTGTGGATGTGTTTTTCCTTATTCTGCTGGGGCTAAATGAAACGGGCACCAGAAGAAACTGTTTTGGGAGATGGTGAGTTTTTTTCCTGGCTTTTTTGTAAATCATGTCATCTTCTCTGCTACTTTTATGATAAATGGAACAATACAGAAGTGCTTAGACTTTAAACCATTCTTGAGATCTAAGCCAAGTAATGTGATTTAATCTTACTTCTGCATATATTTAATGTAGCTGTGATTTCATTCAAACGTTTCAGCTTTCTACTTGTTCTGTATAATTATCTCTGGTTTTAGCAGATGTCTTTTTTTTCAAAATGCCTGTGGTTTTTATTAGATCTTTTTTTTCTATGAGTTATTTTTGTTTACTTTGTGGCTTGAAGATATCTTCAGCAAACATGAAAGGAGTTTCTTTCGATTAGTTAGTTCTGGTTTAGATGCTTGTAGTAAATCAAAGAGTGGGTTTGGGGTTTTTTCTGCTACTATTTTTTTTCTGGAAATGGGGCCAGCAGGTAGCACCGACACTTGTTTTCCATATGGTGGCTATAATTACAATGTGTTTTGCAGCTGCCCTAGAAATAGCCCACTAAGAATGGCTCCTTGTCAACGGTGGCTGCAGAGCACAGGTTCACCCCTTCAGTTGAACTTACTTTAACTCCATCAATTTTTACCCAGGCTTGGTAATTTTTATCCAGGTTTGCAGCTTTTATCAAGTGCCAGCTGGGTCCTGTACATGTGATATGATGGATTCCCAGAAATTTGGGAGGGCGGGTGAAGAGGACCCTCTCTGGTAGGCAGGCGGGAGCGATTGTGTTGGAGCAGGACATGTTTGTGGGAGATGGACACAGGGAAAAGAGCCATGAAGGGAGGCTTGCCCAAACTCAGTGGAAGAATCTGGGGAGTGCTGGGGGCTGCACATATAATCATGCCTTCAGGTTGTAAACGATGTTGGGTCATCAGTTGCTGTGGGCTGCAGATGTAATCCTGCTGTCTCTATGTAATGTTCCAACAGCTTCAAGTCGTAAACAATGTTGGGTGATTAGTTGTGTCTGTGGACTTTTTTAACCCTACTCTGATGCCTTCAAATCATACCTGTTCCTAACTTTTCAAAGAAAAGTTTATAGCAAAATGTCAAGCCTCAGCTGACCTTCAGTGGGTGTATTGATGTGTGTAGATGGGCTTTTAACAATTGGACAATGTAAAAAAGTAGCCATTATCCCTAATGCTTTTTTTTCAGAACTGCTACTTCTGGCAATAAGAGGACTTTGTACAAAGCTGGAAGTACAGGAAGGTTGGGTTACATCACAGTATTTAACAGAAATCTGTTCTGCATCTGAATTTCTTCAGGGCATGAGGAAGGCTGTTGTGCATGTGGCAGAGCATGCATCCCTGCACCAGTGGTGACGATGCTGTTATTTATTACTGCAGCCTGGGTCCCTGTCCTCCCAAGGTGGGAAGCAAAGATAGATTGTGAGCTGCCAACTCGAAAAGATGTTCCTGGCAGAACAGTTTCGCTAGCCTCATCTTCGTCTCCTATGATTTGTGTTTGATTCTCTGGCTGTTGTCTTCCAGCTGAGCTCCTTCAGGAGAAATCTGGTTTGGATGCCCTTCTGAGAGGCTGACCCACTGATGGGCTTGATTAGATACTGGGGCAAGTGGAGCAGGAGCTCTGAACTGAAGCCTAAATGTTGCAGGAGACACCCATATCTTTGGGGCTTGTGATGGAAACAGGATAGTGGTTCTTCTCTAAAATACCTCTTTCTCTCCCTCCTCTTGATTCCTGGGGTGCTACTCTCTGTCTGCCAGCTGCTGGGAGTTCTTCTGGGCTGCTGGGGCATGGTACAGCAGAGAGGGGACTGGGGTCATCCCCAAATCCTCAGGAGTTAGTTGGAGGATGCAGAGCAGCTTCCGTCACCTGGTCCTGAGGCTATGGGCAGTCTGGCACTGCTAATCCCTTACAGATAGCTCTCTTCTCTCAGCACTCCTGCAAACGTCATGCCTCAGGCAGAGAAAAGTGATAAAGTGCATGTGGGGAGGATGCAGTTGTTTATTTTCTTAAATAACCCTTTTGGCATGCCCGACTCTAAACAGCAGAAGCAGCTTTGGCTTTTGCTTGCACTGACTCCTGCACCCTGTGGCATGGGCTTTATAAAAACCCCACCAGGCAGTGACGCAGCCCTTTGAATTGTATCCAAGTAATATTTTCTTCTTTATTTTGCCGTCAGAATTAAAATTTTTGATGAAAGGTGGTCAGGGAAAAGTCATCTAAATCCTCTCCCCGCTGATCTGCATATTTTATAATTTTCTCTAAAGCCTGGCAGTTACTCCCTAAATCTCCTCTTCAGTCTCTGTTGAGAGCCATTATTAAGACTTAGCAATCTATTAGCAACCCAGTGAGCTGTTTGAGGTGAGCTTGTCAAAATATGAGCTTTTAATTGCTGAGCTGAGGCAATGCCTCTCACTGCAAGCGTCATCGTAGCATGCACTTGCTTTCAGGGAGGTGAAAAGAAGTAGAAAGATGTGGCTTGAAGCTTTCCAGCTGCTTGTGTGGCTGCGTGATGGTGTGACACAGAGGAGTGGTCAAGGGAAACAGAATGCTGAGTGATGGCACTCTGGTTAGACCATGGAACAGGGACCTCTCCAGCTGCCACCTCCACAGAGGGCTCTGATGCACTGTGGAGAGCGTTGCTGTCATCTTTGTAGGAGGTGCTTCAAATAAATAACTGAAAGAGAGCTGAGTGCTGAAAGCCCACCTTGGAGTCTGTGATAATACCTTGGTAGAAAAGCAGAGTAGTGGGCTTGGTTAGAGCTGACACATCATAGAATCACTGGTTGGTGACCCACTGGATCATTGAGTCCAACCATTCCTTTCAGTCACTGAATGATGTCCCTCAGCACCTCGTCTGCCTGTCACCTACACACTTCTAGGGAAGATAACTCTAGGATTTGACTTCTCTTCTTCACCTGCTCTGTATTCCGGATTTTCTATGACTGACTACAGATAGTCTTGCAGAATAAATACTTGTGTATATTTTTTTCAAGAGTGTTTTGACCAGAGCCTTATTGCTTACATACCAATGCCCGTGTTTGGTAAACCCTTACTACTGCTCCTTCCCACCACTCTGCGGGGAACTTCTTGTTTCCTCCCCTCGCTGAAGGGATGCTCACCAGGCACATGCAGCTCCTGCCTGGGAATGTAGGGGGACTTGAGGCTTAGGGACAGTCTGTCTCTGTTTGCTGGCTCCACTGTGGTGTGGGTGAATGGCTCCGCCTCTTGCTCCTGGGGCACAGGTTGATGAGACACAGCTCTGTAATGCAGTGGAGCCATCAGGAAACCTTTTCAGAGTCTAGTTTCTAGTCTAGAAGATGTGTTCTTGGCTGCTGCAGGTGGTGGTGAGGCTGGGATGGGTGGTCAGCCTGTACTGGGGTGGTGGCATTCCCTAGGTGGGATCATGTGTGCCTGTCTGATCCATGTTTGGGGAGCCAGGTGTGTGTGGTAGAGGTGGGAGCAGCTGCCTGGGGTGCTGGTGGCTGCTGCTGGCTCTGCGTCCAGGTGGTGTAGGGATGTGGTACAGGGATGTGGGAAACTTTGTTCTGCTCTGTCAGCCATTGGAGGTTTGAGGATGGCTGTAGTGAAAGTAGTCAACACACCAAACTGGGTTTAGGCATGGTGTAAAAACACTTCTTTTAATTAAAAGATGCCACAGAGATGGGTGGGGAGCAGGGGAAAGGAAGAGCTGCTGCTTCCTTTGGGCAGAGCCTGCTGCTAATGCAGCATCATCCATTCAGTTGTTGCTGCTCCAGGTGCATGAATAGGGCTGGCTTTGATTTTTATGTTTTAATTTATTTTTCATTTTTTTACACTTGCCCCAAGCAGCAGTTAATCCTGGCCTTGCTGTCTTAGCATGTTGGTTTTCAGAGTACCTTTTCTCTAGCTGGGTTTTTCTTGCAACTTGACAAGCAGCCCGGGACAGGCTCTTCAGACAAGCAGGATGCTGAGCTGGACCTAGGACATGCCAGGAGTATCTGCCTGTAGCAGACTGAGCCCGTGCCAGGCAGCTTGACGTAGGAGAGGGATCTGGCATTTTTGGCACCTGCCTTGGTGGGGTTTCAAAGCAAACAAGCTCTAGGGTTGAGGATTAGTAAGACTAAGAGGAGTATGAACAGTATCTGGTGGTGTGTAGCAGCCCTGCTGCCTGCTAATGCCCTTGAACCATGAAGAGTGACAAATATATTCCCTGCTCGTGTTTTAAAATAAAAAACATTTAAGAGAAACCTAGCTGGGTCTCAGACTACTCTTTTTTTCCCCCCAGACTGCATCTGTTCTGGGTGGTGACCACATTAAATTTATATTGTGATTTTAAATTCAACCTTGCAAAATGCTTCCCAGTTCTTGCTAGGTCTCCTCCTTTGGCTGCAGTATCTGTGGCAGGGACGCTTTGTTATAGGCAAGGTGGAACTTGAACAGAACAAGCAGCTGATTTTTAAACTATTGCACAGGTTTTTTTTTCTTTTGAAATAGATTTTTTCCAATTCACCAAGAATGTTGTGCAGCTGGACAGCCCAGAGCTGGAAGCTGATGGAAACAAAGCCCACAGAGTGTTCACCTGAGAGCCTTCCCCAGAACTGGAGGCACTGACAGGGACCTGAGTTACCTCTGCCTTGTCACAGGTTTGCAAAGGTTTTCAAATGGAGTTATAGGAAGTTAGATATTCTACATTTAAGAATTAGATGTAGTTAGAAGAGCACTGTTACTTTTAATACATTCAGACACCTTGTTTACTTAGTGTTATTTCGACACACACTCTTTTGGATTGGGAGGATCTGTGTTTAATTTGCTGGGTGCCATGACCTCCCTGGGGACACCTGCAAGGGACACGGGGACAGCTGGCTCTTTGCTAGAGCCTCTTGTTGCTGGCTGCAAGTAACTCCCATGGCTTTGTGCAAGGGATGCCTCTCCCACAGAGCCACTCTGCTTCCCCTGTGCCTGAGATTATTTTGCTGTGGTTCCCCTCATCTTCCCTCCAGCTGCTGAGGAGCAGAGGAGCTGTTGTCAGGCTCCCCTAACACCAGGTTTTCATTCACTCATGACATATTCTGGTTTAAAATAAAAATCCAGCAAGGTAAGAATGGCACCCCCAGCACCCTGTCTGTCTTTTTTAGGAATTTGTGGTGCTCCATTATTCTGTTTTCACCTGAGAGAATAATAGCAGAAGTATACCTTCGGGTTTTTTAAGGTAATTCCCAAGTCTCCATGCACCAATGTGTTGGTGAGACATTTCAGGTGGACTTGAAGGTTAGAGAGGAAAGCAGGTGTAAAGGAGGGTGTAATTTCCATTGTTCTCCATGGGATCCCCAGGGTAAAGCCCGGAGCTGTTCTACAAACCTATGGACTGAAGAATTCTCCAGAGTGGGACTAGGAAGAGATATGTAGAAGATAAATTATATTCCTAATAAATTGAAATGCTTGATTCTCCTTAAAGAAGGAAAAATTGCCCGGCAGATGGGCACAGGCTGCAAGTACAGGCAACAGCCATCCCGAATAGAGCAAGAGTGTCGTGGATATGAGCAATGACCTATCCTGGTGGTGTGTGGGATAGTCTTGGGACTCAGTGGCTGAGCAGCCATGAGGACCCCAGCTTGCAAGCTCAACAATGCCTTGATTTTGCTAAAGGACTTTATATGTGCCTCTTCGTTCTCTGTGAGGGAGATAGAGAAGTGAACTTTGAAGGTTCTAGCTGCCTTATCTCCAGCAAACCATGTGGTGCTTTCATAAGCTGGAAGCTTAACTGGACTCCTTTTTTTGAGCTAATTTTTCCCTTTCCTGGTTGCTCCAATAGTGTGCTGGGGAAGAGAAGCGGGTTGGTACGCGCACCGTGGTGGTTGGGCACCGTCTGGTGTCAGAAACAGATGCGTATGTGGCACAGAAGTTTTGCGACAACAGGATTGTCTCCTCCAAGGTGAGTTTACTCCACTCATCAAGGTGCCTTGAGTGCAGGTATTCCCTGCTTGTGTATTCACTCTGATTTTATTTGATGGCTAGTTTTGAACTTGAGAAAACTCTGAATTCCTCAGGAATGGATCTAAATATCCCTTTGCAAGTGGAGCATCCTGGTACACACTTGACACCACAGCTCCAGATATGTTAAGTGTAATCCAGCACAAGACAACAGCAACTCAGATTTGCAAAATGGAGTGAGGATTATTTTCTAAATGGACAGAAAAATACAACTTCCCTATTTTTTTATTTTTTTTGTTCCATGTTTTTTTTCTCTCTCAAAATAGGACGAAAATAACCATGCTCTGTTTATTCCTTTGGATGAAAGGGGAAACATTCTTATGGTATTAATGCAGCTTTTGTTTATGATGGAAAACTGCGATGACACCCGTCTGCCTTCTGCTTAGCTTTTTTCCATCACATTCATGAAGCTGTTTCAAAAGATTTGAAGCCAATTCAAGTAAAATAGCAAACAAGTGGCATCCAATATTGTCAACACAGCTGGATACATACTACATTGCTCAGGATTCATGATGCTCAGCATTCAGTTAGGCTACAGTGTTATGGTACTTGAGCTGTAAGTAGGGGTCCCTCTCTTTTCTTTTTTTTTTTTTAATATAGCTTAGATTTTATTTGATTTGATGTCTCTGTGCTGTCTGAGTTTATATTGGGGAAAATTTTTAAGTCTTAACAATATTTAACTCTTGTAGCACTCCCGTTGATGTTTCCCTGGCATGCAAGAGATGTGGAATCTTCTTACCTGACCAGTCTCTTTCTATAGTTAAGTGGATGTTGGTCTTGAGACTTGTCTGCTTATTATTCTTTGTTTATTCCAAGCAGACTGAAAGGTCAGATATTAAACCCATTGATTTCCATGTTATTCTTAAATTCTACATGTTTCCCCAAGGAAAGGATTCAGCAGCCTTTTTAAAATGGTAATGAAGTACAACCTAATCACAAATTTGTATGGACAACATGGCTTTTTTTAACAGAAGAGCAACTCTAAGGTGGTTTTGGGAATTTGTTGGGGGGGAATCTCTGCTCTGTACATTACCTCTTTATGAAATCATGTCTATCCAAATGCTTGTCTAGAAGTTGTTTGCTGAAAGGGATCCTGAGGTGTTTTGGGGTTTTTTTTGTCATCTCTTACACTTCACCATCTCCAACTATGTAGATTGGGTTATTTTGACAAAAGAGAAATAGTTGCATACCTTAAAGCAGAGAAACAAAACATAACTGAGACACTTCCAACTGTTTAGTGAACCAGTGGAGAGAGCTAACAACCTGAAACAGGAGCTCAGTGGCATCTCAGCATCCAGCTGCGTCACACTCCTGGGTTTAAAGCAGGGATCTGGACCTTTGCCTGGAGCATGCTAGGCCTGGTCTGACAGCTCATTCTGGTGCTCCTCACAGGGTTAAAGGGAAAATCTTTTTCCTGTTTTGTGTGGACACTTCTCATTTTCTGTCCCAAGTCCCCGGTAAGTGCTATGTCTTGGTCTGTTTATAAGTCCCCTCTCTTCCCACAGTACACCCTCTGGAACTTCCTCCCAAAGAACCTTTTTGAGCAGTTTAGAAGAATTGCCAACTTCTACTTCCTCATCATTTTCCTTGTGCAGGTAAGAACCAAGGATGGGCTTTATTTATGATTGAACAAGAACTGAGATTCAAAACTGATTCTGTTGGTGTTTGTAAGTATGTTGGGTTGTCTGGTTTTGTTTTTTTAATTGGAAGCTGTTATAATTCTGGCACGTTGTCCAAGGCATAATGACAGTTAAAATATTTGAGCCAGTTTGAGATGGTTTGAGTGAATACTGAAACAATTTTAAAACCATCTGAAATCTTTAATCATTAAGATCAGTCAAAAGGTGAAAAAACTGATGCTACAGAACTAATATCTATTTTTTTATCATCTTTATTACTTCTGCTTCATAACTGTGTATCTTCCCAAGTTATATGATGCTTACATGTCTCAGTTATAGTGAGTTTTCAGGGTAAGCAGGAGAGAGAGGCTATGCTCAGTAAAATTCAGAAAGTGCATATCATGAGCTTTGTGAACGTGAAGCTTAAGGAAGCCGCTCTGCACAGACAAAATTCCTGATTTATACATGGAAAACCTTTTTCTGCTCTCCTTTTTTTGCTTTGGTTAAGGGGCAAATCCTGAGCAAACCTGTGTACTCATTTGCTGTTCTGTCAACCAGGAAAATTAGGGTGTCAAAATGTATTGGGGTTAAGGGAGTTTGGGACTTTGCATTTACTCACCTTTTAAATCCTGTACTCAGTCTGGGAGTTCAGCAGACAGCCTGCTCCAGGGCTGAAAATGAGCATCACAAACTCAGCCCCAGCAAATTAAATGGCACCATGCAGCAACTACAGACAGCCTGCTGTTAGGTGGCTTCTCTGGGGTTCTGGTGGTTCAGGTCTGGGTTATTACTCTCTTCTAGGCTTTATGTTTGAAAGACAAGTGTCTAAAATGTTTTATCCTCACTGTAAAGACTTGTGGCTTGCAGTGGTTTTGGTGGCTGTCTTGGAAACAGGGGATCCCAAGATAACAGCCGCGGATGGCTCCTCCTGACAGTGTTACGTGAAAGGCCAATTTATCCTGGCGTCTTCTGGCTCGCTTCTGTCTCTTGATTTCATCGGTTTTGTCCATTTTGTCAGACTGCATTTGTAATTTGCCTTGAATTGAAGCAATGCCCGGGAGTCAGGATGTCCTTTTAGCGTAGCTGGCCATTTAGTGATGCCCTATTACATTTTCTCTCTTGACCCTGTGGCCATGAAGGAACATGGGATGTTTTTGATTATACTCAAGAAAACCAGTTGCAGTTTAGGCACGGGTGTATGCAGGTGAGAGAAGAGCCTGCCTATCCCTCCTTGCTTTTATTCTGTGAGCACCCTGATATGAGGGAGCAACACTCATGCTCTATTAGGATAAAATCAAACAAAACCAGCTTTGACAGCACTAATGTACTCGCTGCTGTATAAAGTTACTGACTGCTTCCAGGCACTTGTACTGGAGACACCAAATGCCTTAAACACTCAGGGCAACTCCAATCATTTAAAATACCAAGTGTATACCTTGAAAAATGACATCTATAGCTTAATTGTTGGTGCGTATCTTTAAATTACTTAAAATTAATGGATTTTATGCTACTTGCTGCATAAGGAGTGAAGTACCACAGCGCTTGAAGAGTGGCCTGCTACTGAAACCCTTTATCAAAATGTGTGTTACTCTGTCACTCCATCTTCAGCCCTTGTTTTAGAGAGAGAAAGTGCATGCATTAAACATGAAATACCAATTAGCACGCTAAGAGGGAACCAAATTAGCTGTTCCTTTGGTTCACCTATTGCAATGCTGAAAGAAAACTAAGTAAAATCCTGGTGGAAAAGTCTGATCTATAGTAATCATAGTCCAAGTGTGTTTATAGGCCAACCATGTTGATGGCAGTTAGCTAATTTAGGAGGTACCGAGACTGAAAAATGTCCCTTTTGATGGAGATGATTTCTGAACTGTAACCTTCAGTCTCCTAAACAATGAATTAGGAAGAAACTATTAAGGAAAAAGAGGATTTTGTCACTTTTAAGTGGATCCAAATTAAACTGTTGAGGTCTTAAACCAGCTCAAAAATAACTTAAAAGGAGTCTGCCTTTGATGTTCTGGCACATTGCTTGTGTGTCCCTCAGCTTTCCACCAGCTGCAAAGGGGAAGAGCAGTATCCAGCCATGGTATGTGCAGGGAGTGCAGTCTCCAAATACACAAATGAGTTATTCTGGGAACTTCATCTAATATTTGTGTTCATACATCTGTAATGCAGCATTTGCGTGGACAGAAATTGTATCTTTTGTTTAAACAAATACAACTGCATCTTGTCCAGTACAGAGAACTCTCCCCGTGGACAGCAGGAGGTCCTCTCCTTTGCCCTTCTCAGCTAAAAGTTAAAATTCTTGCATTCCCAATGTCTGTCCAATTTTTGCAAGATAACTTTTAGCTGACTGGCCTGAACTTAGTGTCATGGACACTCACTGATGTCATCCTTGCTCAAAGTTGTTATTCCAAAGTCTGGTCCCTACCAGACTTTCTGTTTGTAAACAGTTCGTGCCTGTTTGAGTGAAATTGGTTTTTCTTTCCCTAGAAATACTTGTTGTGCTTATTTTGTTTACCCTCACGCAACTTACATCGTACACCTCTTACCTGGCTGCTTCTTATGGTATTTCTCTTCCATTTCAAAATATTCTGGCTCCTCTCAATTTGGGTCCAATAGTACAGGGTAAAACTGTAGTGTGTGGCATTTCATAGTGTTAAAAATTTCCATGTAGCTTCCTCTCAGCTGATAAGAGCAACCCTGTCTTTAACACAGCTTTTTATGAGCAGCCTTGAACAATAAAGATACGGATGCTGCTGTTCATGAGAGTGCCAGAGAAGCACAAACAAGCGGAGGGAGACAAAGTCCCTTTGTGGGGACACAAAGCCTTTCTGCTGAGCTTCCCCATCCCTTTCATCGCAGCCCTCCACATCTGCCTCTCGTGCTCCCATCTTCTCCAGTGACAGTGGGGGAATGGCCAATTCCATGTGCCCTGGTTTGGAAAGGTGGATGCTTGTGCTGATCCTTCTCTTGTGCCCCTCCCTTCCTCTTCTACTGGGCTGTGACTTACCCTCATTGGGATGAGCACCCTTTTCCCCCCATTATGAGAGTTTTTGTATCTTCTGCTATTGGAATACTAGTTGCCAACAGTGGTGCGCTTTTTTCTCTTTGCAGGTGATAGTGGACACCCCAACCAGCCCGGTGACTAGCGGCCTCCCACTCTTCTTTGTCATCACTGTCACAGCTATCAAACAGGTACAGGTGTCAGTTTGGGGAGAGGAAGGTGCTTTTAGGGATATTTGGTAGAGAAAATGAGGATCATGGATTTGAGTGTACTAAGGAGTTACCCAAAAGAGCTGGTAGGTTTAGTGAACCCTTCTCAGAGGTCAGATGTGTATACTGGTGCTTTCCAAGAGAGACTGCATGTTGAGACTTGTTTTGGCAATGTAAAACATCTCTATATGTATTGTTGTAAGCAAGCTGTGAGGGTCAGTAAAGGTTAGCGCTGTAGTTCTGGCTTCACTTGACTTTTTCTTCTCATTTTAGAAATGCTCTCCGGGTCTTTGCAGGATGCAGAGATGTGCTTCCAAATATAGCCCACACTCTGCTCACATGTTGGTAAATGGAAAGGGCAGGTTCTGTTCAACCACTCAGCTAGCCCTGAAAATATGTAATCCTCATCTTCTCACTGTGTAAAAGATCTTTTTCCTCCTATCGTATGCACATGTGCCATTTAAAATTTCCTCCACAGAAGGACTGAAAAATAAAATAAGTTTCTTCTGCAGGGGGGCCAGAAAGGGAGAGCTAGAGTAAAATCCATCTGCTTCAAATCTGAATGTTTTATTCTTTCAGTGAGGACTGAAGAGGAGAGTCTTGTCTTGCGTTACCATAGGAAAGAGTTGCAGGGTGCTAAGTGTATTATTCGTATTATCAGTCTGTTCTTGCCAACAGTGAGAATAATAGCAACATGTTGCAGTAATTTAGCTGCTCATTGCATGCGCTGCATATAGATTATTTTTATGTGTTATTTTAATCTGTTCTGAATCTGTCAAATATGCATATGAAGTTTTTTAAATAAATTGATTCAGTCTGAGCTACTCTGGTTGATGTTTTGTCAGGCATGAAGGAGGTCTGAGGGCTGCTTAATTTATTCATTTTTTTAATCTCTCCTTCTCTCTCTGTCCTTACTCATCCTCTTTTATTAGTTTACTTGCTTCATTACGAGTTTGTGTTGCCTGTATTTGTGTGCCTAGGGATATGAGGACTGGCTGAGGCACAGAGCTGACAACGAAGTGAACAAAAGCAATGTCTTCATTGTCGAAAATGCAAAGCAAGTGCAGAAAGAGAGTGAAAAAATCAAGGTAACTGTTAGCAGAGGACTCGTGTGTAGTTATCCTTGAAGCTGATGGGAAGATGAGGGCAGGGGAGGAGGGATGTGCTGCTGTTAGATCTGCCCTGGTGTGCTCGCTTTCAGAGGAGGTGCTCAGAGAACCGTTCCCGGTTAAGGAGTGAAACAGCCTTTGTTTGATTGCTTTTGAAAAGCTGTCTTGCAAAAGCTGTACCGGGGCTGACAAGTGACAGATCTGTCAGCGTTTTGCACTTCTCTGGGACAGGCAGTCCTCTTCTATTTCCAACTCTCCCAAGGACACCAGGAAAGTACACTAGCTTTGACGTTAATTTATCACACCACACTTCAGACAAGTACAGAGTCTTTTGCTGTATCAAGATCTAGCAGGGAAATAAATACTGTGCCACGTGGGCGCTCTGAGTTGATGCTAGGTATGATCGACCTGTCGGTCTGTGGAGTGATGCTCAGGGACCCATGCATCTCTTGAACCCTGATTTCCCTTTTAGCCAAGGTAGACTTTGAGGGAAGCTAAATCCATAACCATTTAATAACAACCGGGCTTTTAATGTAAACATCTCTTTTCTTCCAGGTTGGAGACATAGTAGAAGTGAAAGCGGATGAGACCTTCCCCTGTGACTTGATATTTTTGGCCTCAAGCAGCAGTGATGGGACCTGTTATGTCACTACAGCGAGTCTTGATGGCGAGTCCAATTTCAAGGTGACAGGGATGGATTAGACAGCTTTTGGGAGCTGGTTCTCAGGGGTGCCTAAGTGTCTGGAGCTGCCACTGAAACAGGTGCTTGTGGTGGGCATGTGCTTAAGTGGAGGATGCTGCCGCAGAGCCCATCCCCATAGCCCTGTAGCTGTGTTTAATGCTCTTCCCTCTGTTTGCTTGATGCCAACCCTGGAGTGCCCTGGGGACTGTTTGTTTTCCATTTGTCTCTGAAAGCCATTTCTGCTGGCACTGCCCCAGATTGAATCGATCTTTATCGATAATGGCTTCACTGCCTTATTGCTGATCATTGGAAGCTTGTTAGCGCTTCCCTGCTCCAACCACACATCATGAAGTCTGGTGCCTTAGTTACTTCAGTTCCCTTTCGACTCTGCTAATACCTCTGTTACTTAAACAAGCTATCCCAGTGACTGGATCTGGGACTTTTTAAGGCAGTATGCCTGGATTCATTTGGAGAGTTTTTCACTAGCCTGAGAAAAACACCTATTCTGGGTTTTTTTTCTCTCCCTTCCCCTTAATCAAGCAGTGAAATTCCATATTAGTCTTGCTCAGCATGAATCTCCTCTTCAGTTTGTTTTCTTTCTTTATTCATGCCCCCTTCTCTCAAATAAGAAGAGAAGCAACAACCACAAAAACTTACGTACATCGGAAGACGTGAAAATTTGGTTGTGTTTGTGCTTGATAAATATTTATGCAGATACTGGTAACTGCAGTAATAAGGGTGGAAGAAGCTTGAAAATTACACGATTCATTCTGGCACTCTCTGGAGTCAGTGGGAGTACCATTGTGATCTGATATGTATTGTGTGGGGTCTGTGACTTCTCTCTGTATGGGCAGCCGTAATTGGTGCTTGAAATCTTGTGTAGGAGCTGACGCAGTGCTGTGCACCGTGCTGGTTCCACTAGTGAAGAGGAGTGGAGCGGAGCTTTGAAGTGGCTTGAGGCTAAAAATAGATAACCATGTTAAATAGGCAGTTGCTTATTTGTGTCAGGTATTTTATATGCATGACTTGACATTACTGTTGCAGAGTCTTGGCTCTTACTAACTTTTGAGTCTGCAAGTGTAATTCTGAATTTCTATATCAAGTGCTGTGGTAGTTTTTTTTCTTGGTTTGTAAACTCCTGTTGGTGACAGGGACACGTCTTCTCTTTCTTGACAAGATGAAGATGAGATCAAAGGGGAAGAGGGAATAGAAAAGAAAGTACTATTTGGGGAAATAGGTCTAGCATTAGGAACCAGGTTTTGCTGCAAAAGGAGGGTGAGGGAAGCTCACTCAGGTACTCACAAAACCTCATAGCGCTGGTATCTGCTGCCTAGCTGGTGGGGATTTTTCTCGTATTTGGGGCATGTCAGGTCGAGGTATGGGAAAGATGCCCGGTAAGTGAAACTGGAGCAGAACTATAAAAGGGATTTTGTTAGGGCTCTGTCTTTGAAGTGTGAATTTTCAGTCATACATTATCTAAAAGAACATGTGTTTTCTAAATACTTTAAGAAACTGAGGATGTAAAGATCATGGTATTGATTAGGAGGAGGCTTTGAAGTATCACTCAGTAATTGCACAGTGTCCATGGTGACAGGAGCAACGGATGCAAACGCTGCACAAGGGTTGGGTTTGGTACTGGGCGCTGCAAAACCAGTTATGAGTCGTGCTTCCCAAAAGCTGTGATTTATACCAGAGATGTGTGTGTGTTTGTGCAGCTGCTTTCAATACAATAAGCCAGGCAGGTTACCAAAGCAGCATGAAGGTGGGTATTTATAATGTCGTGACTACAGCGTGTGTAACATAACAGTTCCTCCCGGGATGCATAAGGAGGGGGATGCAAACGTAAGGAGTGGAGGAAGCTTTTTAATGAATTTGTTTACGAAGATGGATTAAAGCAGCCTGCAGTGACTTGGAGCTCTGAGTAGCTTCTATAAATAGAGCTTGGAAGGCAGCGAGTGAATCCTTCGTGGGCTTTCCAGTTAATTGTGAGAGATGAACCTTTGCAGCAGCAGCTGCTAAAAATAGCTCATAGTCTGCTGGTGCTCTGCCTGATCCCTGGGCGCTGGAGCTGGCTTCTAATTACCTTCAGGAGTGGGTGGGCTGGTGGTCCCTGGGAGACCCTTCACCCCAGAGGCACCTGCAACCTCTCCCGCTCAGATGAGGCAGCAGCAAGTCCCTGCAGGAAACCAGGGGTGCTGAGCTTTTGGTGCACACCTTACTGAACAGATATCCAGTAGCTCCTTCCCTCTGTGGTTTCTCGTAAGCTTATTGACTTCAGCCTTTCGCTGAGAGATGCTTCAGTTGCTTTGTGGGAGTGGGGTGAGGGCTTGAGTGAGCTGCTGGTGCTGAAAAGCCTTTGCATGGTGGCATTTTAAGTGATGGGGTATGAAACTTGGGGTCAGGCAGTGTTGCTGGGGGCTTGTGGTGAAGCTGCCTGTGCTTGTCTGCCCAGACTCACTACGCAGTGCGAGATACCGCCGTGCTCTGTACGGATGAAGCTATTGATACCCTCACCGCTACAATTGAGTGTGAACAGCCGCAGCCTGACCTCTACAAGTGAGTCTGCTCCTCCCTGCCTATCCTGCTCCTCCAGCCCTGCAGCTGCCTGGTGTCATCTCCCTGCAGACACATGAGCACCATCTGTGGGGGATCTAATAAGTTACAGTTCAGCAAAGCGAAGGGTGTTTTCTTTCCATCAGAGACCAAAAGGTTTCTCGAGGCAGTGATAAGCTACTGTGCTTCTTGCATATGAGGATGGCAAAATCGACCCTGTGTTTCTTCAGGGCTCAGTTTTTTTGTGGTAGAACCTCCCTGGCGCATCACTTGCCATGGTGTAATGAGCTACTTTTTGTCAGCTCAGCTGTAGTAATGGTCCGTGTGCCTATTGGGCTGCTCTCTCTCTCAATTAAAATGCATCAGGCTGAATGACTTCCGCAAATAAGTGGTCTTCGTGGTTATATCCCTAGAAGGAGGTTTGCTGGGGTGTGTTGCACTCTGTAATGGGAATGTGCTGGGGTCCAGAGGCATGGTCAGGTGCTTCTGTCCCAAGGGCAGCCACCCCTCTGAAGCATTGAACTCTGAAATGCACTCATTTATGTGTTTGCTTTCATAGTCTGCCAAGAAATTTATTTAGTATGCCTGTAGCAGCTCCTTGTAACATTAATGTGTTTTTAATACAAGCTTCTCACACTTGTATTGCAGATTTGTTGGAAGAATTATCATCTACAGAAGCAACCAAGAGCCAGTAGCCAGGTTGGTCTTGCAGTTTTCTCACTGGCCCTCCAACGAGGTTGGGCATCCACATCAGACTTCAAGAATCTGAAATTGTGCTGCTGCCATTAGGGAATGATGTCTTTTCTTTAAGCATTCCAAATATTTCATTCTTAAGGGAGGCCTGTAGAGGCCTCTTCACTTATGCTCTTCTGCCAACCTGTGATTTGAGCCCCTCTTGGGGAAGCAGTGCAGGGCCACCTGGTAACGTCCTTCCCTGCTGACAGGGAACAAAAACCAGGCAACTGCAAAGTACTGATTTTTGAGGGAAAGCAGAAACTTGAGCACTGATCAGAATGTTTTGGGGAAAAAAGAAAAAGCAAATAATGTTTATAAGTCATCAAAACCAGATGTGTGTAGCCAGAGTGCTGGCTGTGTGTCATACTGTGGTGGATCTACCCAGACTCTAGAAGCTACAAGTCAATGATGAGGGTTTCAGAGAGAAATAAAAACACAAATGGGAGAAAAATAAGCCACTGACTTTGTCATTGATCAGCTGTGCTGGAATGTAGAGATTTTTCAATGCTTTTAGAATCATATTTTTCTATAAGTACTCAAACATATTAGATCTGAATATTTTGCACTTATTCCTCAAAAGAATTACTGATTGTCCCCCATTACCTTTGGAACTTTGAGCACCAAGAATTGTGTGTATAAGGTGAAATGGAAATACAATAAAAGAAAAACAAACTCAAGCAATGCTCAATTTAACATACAAATCAAGTAATTGAATCTAAAAAAAAATCTATTTAGCTTTATAATCTATGTCTGCATCTAAATTATGAAGCAGTTTGAGTGTTCTTTAAGTGATGTGATACCTTCTTTTACGTTTAGGTCTTTGGGTCCTGAAAACCTGTTGCTGAAAGGTGCTACCCTCAAAAATACAAAGAAGATTTATGGTGAACAATTATTATTACTGTTGTTATCATTATTTATTTAAGTAATTCTGATAAATGACAAATGTAGATTTTCATCACTAAATATGCAGAGGCAAAATGCTTCCCTACAGCCTGTCTGCCTGGGCTCTACAATTAAATTTGTTAAACAAGCTAATTGCAAAGCTGACAGGGTGAAATTAGGAGGTACTGGTTATTTCTGCAGTGCAGCCAAGTTGTGCAGGTTTTGTTAATACACCTGAGATATGAAGAGCAGGGAGTTGTTCCCAAGTCCTTAGCTGGAATCGTACTCTAGGCTCACAGTTCCAGCCATGAGTGGTTGAGGGTGATGACTGTAAAGAAGACTGATGTTTCTTCTGACTGTGTGTGATCTTTAGGCTCCTGCGCAGTGCTCTGGGATATATATGCAGTTACATTGCTTAACAGCCTTAGAGGCTTCTGTAGTTGAACATTCCTTGGGTAATGCCTCTTTCATCGACTGGGATTCGAGTTTCATGTAAACACTGATGCTCCTTGTGGCTAAGTGCAAGCTGGGTCCCTCCTGTGCTATGAGTCCCTTATGAGCCTTGCTTTAATACCCTGTAGGAGTTGCGGTCTATACTGGAATGGAAACGAAAATGGCTTTGAACTATCAAGGGAAATCTCAGAAACGATCTGCTGTAGAAAAGTGAGTATCAGCGAGAAATTGGTAAAAGCTATTATGTTTAGTTTTTCCCCTGGATGACTTGTACAAAAATTATCCCTTAATCTGCTGCCTTTTGTTTCAGATGCTCCCTGATTGCATAAAAAAAAATCTGTATATTTCATTAAGCAGATCTTTCAAGAAGTTTAGTAGGTCTTTTATTTAAAAAAAAAAATTAAGAAACATTAAAATATATGAACTGACCCTGGATATCAGCACTGTGAAAAGCACTTGTTCTGTAATTCCGCCTTCTTTCTCTTATGAAGCCTTGTTCCTTTTTTGCATGATTTTCTATATAATAATAGTTGCAAGGATTTAAAAAAGAAAACTGTTTTTCAGATCTATCAACGCTTTCTTGATAGTGTATTTGTGCATCCTATTGAGCAAAGCTACTGTGTGCACAACTCTGAAATATGTATGGCAGAGTAATCCTTTTAATGATGAGCCTTGGTACAACGAAAAGACTAAAAAAGAGAGGGAGACGTTCAAGGTAAGTGGATTTGTGTTTCAGCACCTCCTCCAGCTTCATTTATTCTGACGGTTTTATTTAATCTGATAGTGTGCTGCCAGCCCTATGAGTTCTGTTTCCTCGCTGAAAGTGCTATCATTTCCTCGTGCTGTTGACGTTTCTTTCCTGCCTCTGTCGTGCCTGTGCACGGTGATGCTTTTGTGGAACTGGGCAAAGCATAAATAAATACATTACACCCTATTGGGGTGTCACTGCATCAGTTGTGCCCTTGTCATAGCTTGACAGGTCTTAATGCACTTCTTGTTTCTAGTTAGTTGAGATCAGAATGAGTCTGCAGCAGTGTGCTCTTTAGAGAAATACACTTGAAAAACACATTGTTTCGGTCACTGTGAAGCAATGTGTTGTCTCGTATTATATCTTTGTGGGTCTGCGGAAAAAAATGTTTGCATTGAAGGAAAATAGAATTTGGCCGTATATCTTAGCCGTATTCATTTTCATATTCATTTTCTCTATTTAACCTTAAAAAAAATGTCTAACACCCTAGAGGAGTTGTGATAAACCGCTCCTGAGTTATGTCTAGTGGGCACAGACTGCATCATCTTCTCTGTCCTTTGCAGGTCTTGCGGATGTTCACAGACTTCTTGTCATTTATGGTCCTCTTCAATTTTATTATCCCCGTTTCCATGTACGTTACAGTAGAGATGCAAAAGTTCTTGGGCTCTTTCTTCATCTCTTGGGACAAGGAGATGTATGATGAAGAAATAAAAGAGGGAGCATTGGTGAACACGTCGGACCTGAACGAAGAGCTTGGGCAGGTCTGAACATGCTCTGTTTTTATCTGCTTGGAAGAAAATGTGGATGAAAATGTACTCCCTGATAGGAACCCTTGTTGTGGCAGTCCCCTGCGGTCCCCTCAGGGCAGAGCTTCAGCCGGTTTGGTGGCACTTTCCATTTAATGTGATTCTACTTGCTCTGCGAAACAGATAAGGTTATAAATAGTGCATGAAAGAGCAGGAATTGGGTCATGCCGATTGTTTCCATATTGGGGAATATCAGGCACAGCACTGTGCATGTCAGGATGGTTTGCTTTCACTGCTTCAATTAAAAATTAAAAATCCTCTGTCTTCTCGAGGTTTGACAAACATGCCTGCCCAGTTGTCTCTCGAGGCACGCAATGCACATGCAGTTGCACTGCTGCTGGCTTTGGGGCAATTAGACATGCGTAGGGCCCCTTGCTTTTTATTTTCCTTTTAAAAACGATGTATTTAGAGTAGGCATTGCCTAGTCTAAATACAACCCCAAGCTGAAGTCCCCCAAAGAAGGCAGCAGACCTGAAGCTGTAGCTCTGTCAGTGCTACGAACTCTAGCAATGGACCTAATAAAGAGGATGAGGGGAAAATTAAGAGAATCATAGAATCATTTGATTGAAAAGATCTTTGAGATCATGAAGCCTGACTGTACCTGTCCACTACTATCTTATTTCCCTGAGTGCCTTGTCTTGCCCATCCTTAAATACCTTCAGGGGTGGTGATTCAGCTACTTCCCTGGGCAACCTGTTTGACTACCTGATAACCTTTTCAGTGAATACATTTTTCTGATCTCTAATTGAACCTCCACTGTCACAACTTGAGGCCATTTCCATTTGTCCTATCTATTGTTGCTGGGGAGAAGAGACCAGTGCCCACCTTGCTACAACCTTGTTTCAGGTAGTTCTAGACAGTGATAAGGTCTCCTTCAACCTCCTTTTCTCTAGACTAAACAATCCCAGTTCCCTCAGCTGCTCCTCATAGGACTCGTTCAGCAGCTTCTTCACTAGCTTTGTTACCTTTCTTTGGACACACTCCAGTGCTTCAATGTCATTCTTGTAGTTAGTGGCCCAAAGCGAAGAGCCTGGAAACAGATTTTCAGAAGCTGCTTCCTGCCACCTGTGTAATGGACTGAAAAAGAGCTGCTCTGAGAAGCAAAGCAGTGGCAACTACCTGGTGGTGTAAGTCCTGTGGGGCACCTCTTTTTTTTTAGCGGGCCAGGTTAGGATAGCAGCTTCTCTCCAGTATTGGCACAGATGCACTAAAATGCTCCAGCCTCTTTGAGTTTTGGGGTTTCTTCCCCATCATGTGGGGCAGGGATTGCAGTGAGACAACTTGCCTACTTGGTTCTAGGTGGAATACGTCTTCACAGACAAAACTGGGACACTGACAGAGAACAGCATGGAGTTCATCGAGTGCTGCATAGATGGGCACAAGTACAAAGACTGCATTTCAGAGGTGGATGGCTTCACTCAGACTGATGGACTCCCAAAATATTATGGCAAAGCAGAAAAGGTAGGAATTCTATGTGTTGATGACTTGTTAGAGCTTTGTTTTCAGCGCCTGACTTGGTAAATACACCAGAAGCTGGGAGAGTGTGTTGGGTTTTTTTTGTTTTAAAATATGCATGGACAATTACAGTCAAGTGCTGCGAGGTGGACTCGCTGCATGGTATTAAGCTGGTAACGAGCCCTCCCTCACTCCTGCCTAGAGCCGTGAGGAGCTGTTCCTGCGAGCCCTCTGCCTGTGCCACACTGTTCAGATCAAGGAAGCAGACCAGGTGGATGGGCTAATAGGACATCCAGAACGCAAATACACCTATATCTCCTCTTCCCCAGATGAAATTGCTTTGGTGAAAGGCGCAGAAAAGTAAGAATATGAAGATGCTGGGGTTTTAATTCTCTCTCTGGTGGGAGGGACGTGAGGGTTTTCTGAAGGTGATAGACCCATTTTCCCAGTCAAGACTGCACCTCTCTGAGAAGCATGTTGTGATATCAGTTGCTGGGCCTGATCTGCAGCCCTGTAAAGCCATGCAAGCTTGTGGGTTTAAATGAGCTGTCTGTAAAAGGGATGATTTGCAAAGAGTATTCCCTGAGCAACTTCTCAGGAGTTTTGTATTCACTGCTGAGAGCAGCCTCAAGGTGCTGTGATGCCCAGTTGGGGCAGAGGTTCCTTTGCTGGAGCCCCCATAGCTACGTGTTTTAATCCCCGAGAAATGGAGCCCTGTTACCTTGTGCATATTGCAGCCAAATCGCTTCCTTTGCATGCAGTGGCAATATAATAGGATGGGTTGTTTTAATCAAACCCACAATTGAATCCTGCTGAATATGCTCAAGGCCAGGTTGGAAGAGGCTTTGAGCAACCTGGTCTAGTGGAAGGTGTCCCATCCCATGGCAGAGATCTTGGGACTAGATGATCTTTAAGATCTCCAACCCAAACCATCCTATGATTCTATGCTATTGCCAGCCCCTGTGTTTTAGGCAGAGCTGTATGTACTTGCTTATGGCTTGTAAATGTGCCAGAGACTTAGGGAACTGCATCCTGAGTCTCTTGGCATCTGTGTGATGTGGTGCCCAGCTCTCCAGTGGTGAGCTGTGGTGCTCCCTCTCCAGGGAACAGTGCCAGAACATCATAGCAGGCACTGCATAGAGAAGCAAACATCCAGCCAGGCTTTTTAGCTCAGGCTTCCTAACTTCTTTGCTCTTCTCTGCAGTACCGGAGGTGAAGTGAGAACGTTGTTAATAAATAATATGTGCCAATGGGTGTTTTCAATGTTGTTCTGTCCTTTTGTTTATTGACAGGTATGGTTTCACTTTTCTAGGACTCGAAAATGATTTCATGAAAATACGAAACCAAAAGAATGAAACTGAAATGTAAGTGCTGCAGGGGCCACCGCAGGACAGGGACACTAGTGTTGCGCTGGCTCCCACTGGGCTTAGTTGAGTTTGGTCAATGTGGCTAACCTGGCAAAAACAGTTCCATGAGGGCTGTCGGACCATGCTAACCTGTAAAAAGCGCCTGTCTTTTTCATAAAGTGCGGTACAGTGGGGTGCAGGCTGAAAGGCGCATTTGCAAAGATCTCCCAGCAGTTTCCGTGGTGTCTAAATTCAGGTCCCTTCAGTGCCTGCAGTCCCTTGCATGTATCCTTCATCCATCCCCAGCTGTGCAGATGGCCCAAGTATTCAGGAGGTGGTTACTGACCTTACAGACAGTGCTGGACCTCACAGTGGGATGCTGTAAGCCTAAACTGTGCGATACGGCTTTCTCCCCTATAATTTTTTTTTCTCCCTCCCAAGCTGCAAATAATTAAATTTCACCCTGTGCTCGCAGTTTGGAGGACATCTGAGAATCACTGACCTAATCCCAGCACTCCCTAACAACTTGCCTTCACAAGCAAGTTTCACTTCTTACTCCTCTTATGGTGTTAGTTCTTTAATTAAATGCCAGAGCTGATGTCGCTGCCTGAGGCACGTGGTACCCAGCCTCGGGGCTCGCTGCGCTGCTGGACGCCTACACCCTCAGCCCCATGCTCAAAGCAGCACTGGAGATTATTTTTTTATTAGTTCTTTTTCTTGTACAGTAGCTGTAAAAAGTGCATTGCCCGGTGGGTGCTGCCACTTGTAGGGTGTATTGATTTCTGCAGCTCGTTGTTAGTGATTTTCTGTCTTAAATAGTTATTTTTCTTTAACTGGGCCTAAGCTTATTTTTTCTTTTTCTAAGGTACCAGCTTCTTCATGTGTTGAACTTTGATCCTGTCCGTCGACGTATGAGTGTCATTGTGAGAACCACCACGGGTACAGTTAAAATGCATTTCTGGACTCCCATACGTGTGCACAAATACAAAACACATCCTCTTTTTCCTGTAATCTAGAGAGGCTAAACTGTTAGGTTTTCTGAGCTGGTCTAATTAAATTCTGGACTGGGTCTGGTTGGGGTAGAGTTAACTTTCTCTGTAGCAGCTGTTGGGAGCGGCAGCAGGGCTGGGGACAGTGACCCATAGAGAGCTCCCTGCTTACCTTCTTCCAACCTGGAGGTACAAGTACAGCAGAGGGGAGGTGTGAGACCTTTCACTGAGCAGGATGGATTTTCTATGGGGATAGCAGACAAGTACTCAGGGGTCAACATCTTTCTCAAATGTCAGTCCTGCAAGGTATGGGATGCTGATTTTGCCCTCCCTGAAAAGGTTGCCAAAGCTTCCGAGTAAGAAAAAATAAGCTGCTTTGTCCAGCCTGTTGCAGAAAGCTTACTCAGAGGCAGGAAGGGACACACAGTGTCCCAGGCTGAGGTCAAACTAGGTTTTGCACTGGTTAATGTAAGTTCACTTTTGGTAGGCAGTTGGGCGTCTAGCTGTTCCTTCTTTAATTTTGACAGATTTCCTCCCTTTGCATCATTTGCTTGTTATTGAAGCTGTTAAGTCTTTCTGCAACTCGTGGATGCTATAAAGTACTTATAACTTGCTTTTTAGGAAAGCTTCTTCTCTTCTGTAAAGGAGCAGACTCCTCTATTTTTCCGAGGGTGCAGCAAGAAGAAATCCAACAAACAAAAGTCCACGTGGACCGCAATGCTATGGTGAGCACGCGGGTGGAATTTGGCTGGCTCCTGGGGTCAGGAAAGCATTATTCCAAAAATAGGGATGTGACCTTGCTTTGGAGGGAAGCGTTGAAAATCTGAGTGTCACTTCACATTGTTTTGAAGTGAGGCTTCTTTCCTTTTCTGTTTCTTTGGCTTCCACCTTTATCGGGATTGGGGTTTTTTTTATATACTTATACGGTTTCCATCACAGTTGTGTCCAAGCATCTCTCAAGCAAGTTTAAAAATAGTAATAACAATAGCATGGTGTTTTCTCTGATGGGAGAAGTGCTTGGTTACAGTCATGGAGACACCTGGTCCCTGCTCTCCCTGTTGGATACACTCACCTATAGTCCTTCCCTGTTTCTCTCTACCATGTAACATGCACATAGTAGAGTAACCATGGTTATGCTGATGGGAAGAAGTTACTGTATAAAAACAGAGAAACCGTTCTTTTGACTCAAGCCAACGAATTCTCATTGTTGTCACAGTCAGTACTGGTGGAAAACACTGATGGCAGAAAAAAGCAGAAGAAAATCTGGTTTTAGGGAATTTGTCCATTCCTTTTGCTTTCCTTCTTCCTACCAGGATGGCTACCGAACACTCTGCGTGGCATTCAAAGAACTAACTCAGAAGGAGTATGACAAAATTGACAGACAACTTAATGAAGCCAAGATGGCTCTGCAGGACAGAGAGGAAAAGATGGCAAAGGTTTTTGAAGACACAGAAGCAGACATGCACTTGATTGGGGCTACGGCTGTGGAAGACAGGTAAAGAGGTGACCACCAACACCAGTACTGATTTCTCCTGCTGTTTTTCCCTGACATTGCATCGTGGCCCTGAGTCGCTGCGGTGGAACTGAGCAGCCAGGCAGATGCTAGAAGTGTCCAGGGCAATTAATTACTGTGACACAGTCCATTACACAGTGCCCTAGTTGCTAAAATTGGCCCGTGTAGTAGAAATTAGGATTTATTAATGAAACTACAGAAGTGCTTGCACTTCTAGAGAGTGAATTAAGCATACAGTGTTAATTTGCACATCAAAACAAATTCATTTTCGCGTGCAGTTATAGTAACCGCATGTGTAAATTAAGCCTTTACTCTTGACTCTTTGCTCTCACAGTAGAAAGAAATGATGGATTATTTTTGGCTGCAAATAAAAATTTGGGATTACAGACTTCTAATCCCTAGTCCTGTGGCAGTGGTCTCTTCAGCACGGGGAAAATTAATTTTCCTTCTCTTGAGCTGGTATTTCCTACCTACAAAACAAGGGCTAAATAAGGACTATGTGGATTAAGCGTGAGCCAACCTGAGAAGAAATATTTTGCTTCTGCTTGCAGGCTGCAGGAGCAGTCGGCAGAGACAATTGAAGCTCTGCATGCAGCTGGCATGAAAGTTTGGGTGCTGACAGGAGACAAGATGGAAACTGCCAAATCCACCTGCTACGCCTGCAGGCTTTTCCAGACCAGCACCGAGCTGCTGGAGCTGACGGTGAAAGTGGTTGGTGAGAATGAAAGGAAGGAGGATCGGCTCCATGAACTGCTGATGGAGTACCATAAAAAGCTGATTCAGGATGTTCCCAAAACCCGGGGAGGCCTGAAGAGGTAAGTGAGCAAGATGAACTAGCCCATGAGCGTTGCAGATGCGAAGTTTATAGAGAAATAGAACCATGTCGTGGCCTGGGGCACTGGCAGCTTGCACCAACTGCAGCTGGCCTCTTTGCTTTGCTCATTATCTCTAGTATTGGCTGCTTTGGAACTTAATTATTCAGTTCCCTTAGCGAAGGGTGCATGTTGAACACAAGCTTTTTAAAATTGCCAAGCCCCCAAAGAGGGATGTGAAGATTAATAAAAAAGCAGTTTCTTTTCCATTAAGATGATGTGAGCGGCTAGATTGATTTCTTAAAATCAGATTTTATTTTCATCCTGTTCCTCATTGTGTTGCAGAAGCTGGACGTTGAGTCAAGAATACGGCCTAATTATAGATGGCTCAACGCTGTCACTGATACTCAACCCTTCTCAGGACTCCAGCTCTAGTAATTACAAAAACATATTTCTACAGATCTGCTTGAAATGTACTGCAGTCCTCTGCTGCCGGATGGCTCCTTTGCAGAAAGCGCAGGTATTTAGTCTACTTTTAACCACCTAAAGCACATCACTGGGTGATGTGATGCACTTTGAGTCCATCAGCTGGGACTTGACCCGGTAGTCTTAATCAGCTAGGACTTCTCCAGGCTATGCATAAGCCTTGCCTGAGCTTCAGAGTGTGACGGAAACAAACTTGTCCTTCAAATCTGAATGAAGAACCTTTGTTTAACACACTCTCAGGAAGCCACAAGTCCCAGACAATTAGAAATAAACAGAAAAACCTTTGTTTGTTCTTTATCCTTTCTAAATTTGTTAAGTGGAGTCCGTGACTTCCTCCTGCAAGCTAGTGGTGTCCATGTCTGATAAGCAGTGTGTTTTTGCACCTCTTTGGTGGGAGGGTTTCCTGCCCCCTGATATGTGTGACAGGGCCTGTCTTTGGGGAAACAGGTTCTGGCAGAAGGGAGGGATGGGATGCTGCGGCCTGTGATTTGTTTCTCAATACTGTCTTTCAGCCCTGTGCAGCTAGATCTTGGCTTTTGTTCTGGTTGGTGACTGTGAAGGAAGTAATGAGGGGGTTTATTCATCAGAACTCTCCAGGTGTTATTTTGTTATTTTGAAGTGAGGCTTTTTTAACTGAATTTTTTGGTTTCTGTTGCTATCGTCTTAAATTGTTTTAGATTGTGCGAATGGTGAAGAACACAAAAGGGAGCCCGATAACACTGTCCATAGGAGATGGTGCAAATGATGTTAGTATGATTTTGGAAGCCCATGTTGGAATAGGTAAGACCCCTGGTGACACCCGTCTGACACCTAAGACTGATCTGCAGTTGTTGGGGCTCATTGTTGAGGCACAGTCAGAATTTCTGATTGCACGTGGCTAAACTTATCCCACTGAAAAATGCAGAATGTCTGATACTGCTTTCTATGGAGCCAGAGTTTGACTCCAGATGAAGGCTTGGGATCATCATATACTGTTAAGTGATATTACCTCTCTTTATCAGTCATAAGTGTAGACTGAGTTAAAAAACTCTGTGGCCAAATTCAAGCTGGTAAATGTTGCTTGCTGGTCAGGAAAAAAAAGGCATGAGATGGCTGATCTCTGGCAGTGGTTGCAAAGGCTGTGCAATGAAAATATCAGACTTTATTAGGGCTAACTGATCACAGCTGCTAGTAACTCAATATTTAGGACCTGTTTGTGTTTCCTGAGGGCTGATGCTCAGATTATGTGGTGTCTGCTCTGTCCATATGACTGACATCAGGCTGGAAACTATCCTTCTTTCTGCAGATTGATGTCAGAGATAAGGGAAATACTGGAGATTTATTTTTTTAATACTGCTAAGGAAGAGTCAATGGAAAAGAAAAGGCAGCCTCTTGATTTGGGCTGTTGGAAATGCTGCGGTGCCCTCTAATGAATGGGATCACAGTGCAGTTTGTTGTCAGTGAACAAAACTGTCTTTCTTGAGTTCTGCTCTGTGGGGATGTCTCAGGAGGCTGAGCATCTGCAATGAAATAGCTAGGCTGTGTGATATGTGGGCAAAGCCCATAGGGAAACCAGTTCCTTATCTCTTATCAGGTTTGCTAAGATACTCTTCACTACACTGTTACATGGGAACTCAGATGGTAACCTAAATATAGCTCTGACACTCCAGTGACAGGTCTGAGTGGTGTGCAACCAAAACCACACCAAGTCTTCCATCATCGTGTTACTGTTTTGTTGTCCCAGGGAGCTTGAGAGGGAAATAACTGCCTTTGTGCTGTTGTCATGCCGTGAGACACCAACTGAGATGAACAAACCTAATGGATAGCGTTGGTCCATATTCTGGTCCCTTAGGGATTAACCCTTTGCGATAGTATCAGTTCCAATTCTGGTCCTGTGAAAATTTAAACCCTTGCCGTGCTTCTGCCTCCAGGTATAAAAGGCAAAGAAGGACGCCAGGCTTCCAGAAACAGCGACTATGCTGTGCCAAAGTTTAAGCATTTAAGAAAATTGCTACTAGCACATGGGCATTTATATTACGTGAGAATTGCACACCTTGTACAGTATTTCTTCTATAAGGTAAGATATGTATGCGCAGCTTATTCCTTTGTTTACACTGTGGGTTTCTTTAACAATAGAAAAAATAGTAAATAGGAAAAAATGCATTGGTTATTCTGTAGTTCTGTTTTCCTTCCCTAGAACATCCTGTGTCTCTGACATGCCTGTCAGTTGAAAGCAGTGCTTAGAGGGGAATGTGAGCATGACTTTATTCTGGTGTCTTCTGCAGATACTAACCATTTATTGGATAAGTTTTGTGCTTGGTAGTGCCCTAACATAGAATCCTAGAATCATAGAATCACCAGGCTGGAAAAGACCTCCTGGATCATCGAGTCCAGCCATACACGCAATGCCTGATATCATGCCTGATAACAGGAAAAATTACTCGGATTTGGATTGAGAATACAAGTGCTTTCCTGCTAACTGTTTGTCTTTTCTTCCCTAGAACCTTTGCTTCATTTTACCGCAGTTTTTATACCAGTTCTTCTGTGGATTCTCACAGCAGGTAACTTCTAGTAATATGTCTATAAAGCCAGGATACAAAGCAGGAGGCACAATGTGGCCTCCTAGCAGAGACTTAGCTTTTGGTGTTCTGTCTCTTCCTCACCTTGCTTTAGAGGACAGTAGGAACCGACCTCATTGCTCAGCACTGTATCTAAGGTATAGAATTTTTGAGACCCATAAGTGAAAAGGAAGAATTTCAATTTCTTTCTTTTCCTAGCCACCACCTGTACACAGATGCATATCATCTAAAATAATGAGAGAGGCATTTATCTGGTTTGTCAGCACCTGATTTTGCTGCTTCTGCTTTTCTCAAGAGAAAAAGATTTTCTTGATCTTTTCTCCTCTGCTGCACTTACCTGTTTTGAAGGAGTGCCTCAAAAGGAAGAACAGTACATTCTTTTCTTGACAGCCTGTAAAAAAGACATGAGTGTCATCAGCGATTTGCTTAGAGTCCAAGTGAGCTTCAGAAGACAGATCCATGTGATGGGTGTGCTCACGTGCTTGAAGAGAAGAGCTTTGGCTTTTGTGTCAACTTATGGGCTTTTGTGTCTATTTGGGCTCCAGAGTAATGGTTAGGAAGAGTAAATGATAGGAGATAATTCTCTGCTTCTCTCAGCAGAACCACTTGCCTTTTTTTTTTTTTTTTGTGTGTTTTGAAAAAAGAAGAAGCTGCCATAGTTCCTCTAAAACAGTCTAGCCTTTAGAGAGTCACAGGAGACATCAAGTATATTAATAGAAACAACAGCACAAGAGCAGCTACAGAAAAGCTGTGATAAGAGCTGTTTAGTCACATTCTTCTGGAGAATGAGCTGGAGATGAGACCAGTCAGTAAGAAAACTTTCCAACATTTAAAGTGAAGTTTGTGTCTCATTTTACCCCATTCTTCCTCTTTTAAGCCACTGTACGATGCTGCTTATCTTACCATGTACAACATCTGCTTCACATCCCTACCTATACTGGCTTACAGCCTCCTGGAGCAGCATATCAACATCGACACGCTGACCTCAGATCCTCAGCTGTATATGTAAGTACCACTGGTGTTAAGCCTCCGCACAACTTGGTTAACCACAGTTCAAGTTTGGTTGGTGCAGGAGTATGAGCAGATGTACCTGTCTTATGTTGGTGACAGGGTGACCATGAGCTGCAGAAAAGGCTGTTTATATCCCTGCTGGCTCTGCTGCTTCAACATCAGAGCTGAGCAATGCCCTATTTACTGCCTTTTTCTACTTATTTATGCTCTCTAACAGTATCTGGTGTAGCAAATTGCACTGCTGTGTCTCTGTAAAAAAATAAACTGTAGGTGGGATTCTTCATCCGTAAGAAAAATCAAGCGGCGAGTGTGGCCCGACCATTCATCCACGTTAGCTTTGAGCCAGGCAGCATGAGCCAAGCACATGATACAGTGTGTAATGGATGAAGGGGTGATGTAGCTTTCAGGAGAAAAAAGATCCATTTGTTTTCAGAAAGATGAATGTTCCTGAAGCCCAACTCAGGCAGGTAGTTTCTCAGTTGATCTAAATGGATATCCTCACCCCTTCTATAGGCCAAATCCCAGTGTCAGACCCTATTACCAGGGAACTTTGGATCCACATACTCGGTGTTTTCTGCCATGTTACCCAGGGAAAGCATGGTTTAAGAGGAACCTGTCGCTCTGTGCTTAGCTGGTTGCTTTCTCTCTTCCTTTGGTTGCAACTGAGGGGGTTCTAACCTCTCATGGAAATAGAGTTTCTTCCCAGCTTCCTCCTGCCCCTGCCCACACACACGCAATTGGTTGCAGCCCTTCAGCAAGGCCTAAGGAAGGTGCTTCTTCAGGGAAGTCTCTCTGTATGCATCTTTTGTTGCTCATTCCCTTGCCTGAGGGTGAGACCAGAACCAGACTCATCCCTGTGGTGAGAGACAAAGCCAGGGCTGCTCTGGTCAGTGCTGCCTGTGCAATCCCTGTCACTGTTGTGTGATGCTCCTCAGCCATGGCAGAGTGATGCCTTTGCAGAGACAGCAGAGGGAAATAGCAGGTACCTAAAGATACTACATGAAATTTGCTTAGTTATAGAAAAATCACCAAAGCAAGGGCTGTAAGGCTAGGAAAAGGGCACGGATGCTTTTGAAATAAGTACTTAAATCCATGATTGATTAGATCTCAGTGTTCCTCTACTTGTATGGGAAAATGGCACTGCATGTATTTTTAAATAAATTGGTAATTGAATATTGCGCAGCACAGAGCAATAACAGCAGGCCCCTCTGCGTTCACCTGGTGGGCTGTCTGAACTCTGGGGTCTGTCCATGGAGAGAAAACAGATTAATTGTGCAGGCAGATAGCTTTAGTTTGAATATTCATGACTCTGCATGTGCTGCTGAATGCAGAACAACTGCTGCGCCTCTGCTGTATGAAGTGCTGAGTTGCTGCAGTGCAGATCTCTAGACTGAGGTGCTGTAAAAAGCCTGTTTACGATGAGCACTGCAGGACATCAATATGAATGCAAAACAGAGCTCGCAGTGAGGAAGTTGGTTATATTTTCTCTCCTTGTGATAAAACCCACTTACACGCTTACAATGTGGTTTATCCATGCTCCTTACTCAGACCCAAATTGCAGTATGTTAGAATATTGTCATTGCATCATCGTGCACAGGATTCAGTGGAGTTTTGCTTTGGAAACTGCAGTCATAGGAACCCAGCACCACACCAGTTTGCAAGGTGCTGAAAATGAATGTATTGCTTTAATAGTTAGGAAGAAAAATAAGAAGAAATGGAGATTTTTGGTTTTGCCATAAATATACTTTTACAACCTGTCAATCTTCAAATGAAAAATCAAATCCAAAGTAATATGAAAAGATAATGATACAGGAAACTTTTCTAACTCCCTTCTGCCCTGATGGCTGCCCTCTGCTCCCTGGGCTTTGCCTGCAGTGCATGGAGATCTCTGCCCACAGCACATCCCTTTGCTGCTGCTGCCTTTGTGCCAGATCTCATCCTATATCCAGCCAAGATCCTCCTGCTGCAACCCCCATGCTAAAACCACCCACCATACGATTCAGGATGTTATTTTCAGCCTGTGCAGAAAAGCACTGCTTCCAAGAAGGGGACTTGCAGAGCTTTTCTCAAAGAGGGAGTTTGTGCATTCAACAAAAAGTCAGAAACACACCACAGTTTTGCTGCAACCCATGTGGCTTTTCTTCCCCTATTGCTCTGGTTTTAAAATTCAGCAGTTAATGTCAGATACACTGGTCAGTGCAGGGGCTGTAGAAGCAGCTCAGGACAATGTTACTGCTTTTTGCTTTGGGCTGGCTTGGATTTTAATCCAAGTTACCTGGCAGATAAGTACAAAACAGATGAGTATATTCAACCACTTATGATCTGTCTTGACTAGCAGCTGCATATGGTAAACATTGTTTATGCCGTGTACACTGGCAGATATTTATGTGTTTTACTTCCTTGTCTTCTACAGCAAGGGCTTGCTCCAAAGCCCACTGATCACCTGGCTGTGAGGGGCTTTGCAGCGCATCCTAAACGTGACGGTGATGTTCTTGTTACTCCGTCTCTTGGCAGGAAGGTTTCAGATAATGCAATGCTGCAGTGGAGGCCGTTCCTGTACTGGACCTTTCTGGGCGCCTTTGAAGGACTCGTGTTTTTCTTTGGGGTTTATTTTCTTTTTCAAAATTCATCGTTGGAAGATAACGGAAAGGTAATGCCACCAAAAATGAAAGATGGGTGTTTCTTTCGCACACTGCTTGTTTTATGCACCTAACAGGGAATATCTACATGCTTAATCTGTGCTGTGTGTTGTGAGTCTTGTCCAACGGTGTAGCCTTGCTTATGGTGTGATTCTGCAGCAAATGCTTGAAAGAAAACGTTTTCCAAATTGCCATGGAAACAGGGCAGAGCTGATTATACTCACTAGGTAAAATAACTAGTCTTACACACAGCTTTGTTCCAACGCAGTGAGCTTTGCACAGTGCTCTTCCACTCTTCTGTGTGGTCCCAGGTGTTGGAGCAGTGTCCGTCCTTCCCACCTCTGTGCTGTGTGAAATTTGGCACTCGTTCAGCAGGTTGCAAGTGACTGAATTAGCTCACCTTGATAAGATACTGCTCATTCACTCAGACGTGGTACAAGGCTGCCAGCATGCTGCACCTGCTTCGGGGGGGTGATTTCAGCTGCCCTCCCTCCTTTGCAAGGCTGGTGCTGGGGTTTTGCTACCATTTCAAAGCCAGCATAAGTAAACTTGTTGGGGCAAGCGCTTGCATCACCACCTGAGTGAGGTGTGGGAGCTGCTGTGGGTTAACTTGCGCAGAAGGGCAGGGGTAAAAGATTGAATTTACATTTCTTTTTCCTTTTTTACTTTTTTTTTTTTACTTTTTGCTGGTTAATTGAATACAGAGCAAAGCATTAGTACAGTGGAGCTGCCACATATGGTGGCCTGGGCTGTCTCAGGACCTTTCCCCAGGGGAACGTGCAGCGCATTATCAAGTCTCAGCTGATGGAAAGTGTCTTTATACCATCACTTGTGACCCTTAAATACTTTAGGGTTTTTTAGCAGCTGACACTTGGAGAAAAGCTGATGAAATTTATGTATGTATATGCACATGTTGCATCAGTGCCAATGTTTATGGCCTCAGCTGTAAGCAGTCAAGCCCCTGTATTGAATATTCAGTGCTTTTCTGTATTTATAGCCATTCTGGTTGTATTGGAATAAAACATGAAAAGCACTGAGATGTTTTGCAAATGCCTTGGGAAGTCAAGTCTATGTGGCACTACAATAAGGTCTGTGGTTATGTCCTGTTTTGTAAATACTTATGCCTGTAAGAACTGCTACCAGCAATTGTTCATAATATCCATGTATGTTTAATTGACTTCTTTTTTCGCTCCTATTGACTTTAGTTTTTTTGCATTTTTTGAAAACTTTTACATTTCACTTTCTGTTTTAATGTATGCATTCAGATCTTGACAGCCTTTGGTAAGCATCCCTCCCATTCATTGCCATCATTTGGATTAATATACAGTATCTGCTTTTCTTTGTCGTGCGTAGTCACTAGTATCTGCAAACCAGACCAGATGGAAAAATACCCATTGGTGTATTCTGCAAATGGGACTAAAATGAGATGACAAGCAGAGGTGTCGTAGGAAAGCAGAAACTCAGTAAATTACCAAGAAATCATGAAATACAGATGGTCCAATGATTTGTATCCTTGATCAATATTGCTGTTAGTAGGAGGTTGTACCTGTCGCTGTCCCAGCTCTGGGTCACCCGTCTGTGTGGCACTGCATGGCTCAGGGTAGTGTAGCCCAGCGCCTGCCTGAGCATCCATCCCCTCTAGCAGTCACTCCATCCTGTCCTTTTGCTCCAGTCCCTGCTTGCACCCCTGTCCTCATTGTTGTTTTTGTGCCTCTTGAAGGAGATAACAGAGACATCTGTGGCAACATAACGTGTTTTTCAGGTTTTTGGGAACTGGACCTTTGGGACGATTGTTTTCACCGTGCTGGTTTTCACTGTCACTCTGAAGGTTAGGATCTTCCTTTCTTTTTCACAGTCACTTATTTTTGCAGTCATTTCCCAGTGCTTGTATATGTGCTGTGATATAAGATCACGCAATCAGTGCAGTAAATGTGTTGAAAGTGAAGTTATATATGATATGTCTGCCTCACACTTAAATCTTTTCTTCCATACAGGCAAAATTTGCCAAGTAGCTTCTTGACCAGTGTTCTATGGTCTATATATATGGGATGTGCTGGTCTATAAGCATTCATGTTTTGTTTAAATTATTTTCCCTTTTTTTGACCTCTTTTCAGAACTCTAGTTGATTAAAGTTTACTTTTTCTCGTGATTTCACCCTTTGTATTCAGTTCTTACAAGAGGAGAGAAACAGTAGAGAACTTGGTATTGTCCACCTTGTTGCAGACACTGCTAAGCACCGAAGGGATCACAAAAGCACATCTGTCAAATAACAATAGCAAATCTGCTTTGTTTCACGGAGCTTTCCAGAATGAACAGTTTTTAATAAGACCTTACAAAAGGTCCTTTGTGTTGGGTTCAGGACAGCAGGTGGTGGCAGAAGGCAATTAGAATCCTTGTAACCTTTAGACATTTATTTCCTGTAACGTCAGAAGTTGTCTCAGATGTAGTCTATTAAAAAGTGTCAGCTACAATTAGAAACTCCCTGCTTCCCTGTTGACATTGTGCCAGTCTGTAGATACCTAAAATATTTTCCCTGGTGCACATATGCCATGAGGTAGCTGTTTGGAGAATTTTCAACCTTATTGTGAAAGCAGTCTGAAGTTTCATATAAATACAGTCAAATGCACTCTGCATCTAATGCCTGTTCTGTCTCTCTTTTTATTCATACAGCTAGCGTTAGATACCCGATTCTGGACGTGGATGAACCACTTTGTGATCTGGGGCTCCCTTGCCTTCTATGTGTTTTTCTCATTCTTTTGGGGAGGAGTCATTTGGCAAGTATTGTACCTTCTTTCCGTGGTGCTTTCTTAGGGGAATGCCAGCAGCACCAGCTTTATGGGGAGTGTGGCTGCAGCATCCTCTCAGCTGGGCTATCTAGACAGTTACAGATGGTGGAATAGGTGAACCATGCTCCTTTCCCTACTGTGAAGAGATCACCTAAAAGCAGATAACAACCTGGTTGCCATCCAGGTGCTTGGCTTTGGCAAGAAGTGGTTTTCTTTTCTCCCTGTGGGGGCATTCCTGGTTCTGAGGCCTTTTTCTTTTGTGGGAGGTTCTGGGCTAAATATTTCAGGATCTCTGTGTGTAAGTGGATCAGAAAGAAAGGAAAAAGTTGTTGGTGGAAAGAAATCCATCTCTATCTTGGTGAGAGATGTTGCTGTAAGGGTTTGATCTGATTCTGCCTCCAATTCTGACCTCCTTGGAAAATCAATGTTAACTAGAATTTATTTGTATCCTTTCTTTTTCAGGCCTTTCTTGAAGCAGCAAAGAATGTATTTTGTATTTGCCCATATGCTGACTTCTATTTCCACATGGCTCGCAATAATTCTCCTGATCTTTATCAGCCTTTTCCCAGAAATTCTTCTAATAGTTTTAAAAAACATAAAAGAGAAAAGTCATCAGGTAAGGAGCAAGTCGATGTATCGCGCAGTATTTTTAGGAAGACCTCTCTTACTTCTAAGCACCAGATGAACCTGTAACATTACAGTGTACCATTCATGTCTCAAAAAAGCTTTCTGGAGTCTTGTCTGGTTCTTTCACGTGCCAGAAGCTCAGCTAAAAATACTGCCTAGATCTATAGCGAGAAGATGCTCAACCCATGCCTTTCTTTAGTTGCCTTCACTAGTTGGAAACCTGCTGTCTCTTATAAAAGTACCATAGCCCTTTTCCAACCTGAACTGATCATCAAATATGCCATATTGTGTCCTAAAAAAAAAGAGCTGCTTGTTTTTATGTCATAGAACACACCCACAGTGTTCCCTTGGGTACATCCTCCAGGTTCTGGTGCAGTGGGAACAGGGCCAAGTCTTGTCACATCTGCCCAGGGCTTGTGCTGTGACGTTAGCCTGCAGTGTTTAGCTCTCTTTGAAAGTGGTCTGGTTTCTTAACACCTTTCCTCCACTGCTGAGGAGAAAGGGCTCATTTTAGAGGTGTAAACCATCTCTTCAGAGTTTTCGTCCTTACTCCTGCAATTGCTGAATGCTACGACTCATGCTGTGCTGAGACACCCTGTCCTGTCCCTTGCTCTCTGCTTGCCCAGAGGTGCCAAACATGCCCACAGCACCGTCCTCCTGGGCAGCCCCTGCTCGTCCTGGCTGTGCCTCTGCCTTGCCTCCCTCTTGCAACCCCTCTCTTTCCTTCTGCAACATCAGCAAGTCCCACCTCGGGTCAGCACGCAGCAGAGTGCCCTCAGCCCTGGCCTCTTGCCATCAGGTTTACAGGTCTTTAGGCAGTAGTGGAGCCCAACTGAAGGGGCAGGTATGGGGTCACCCCTTGCTGTCAACAGCAACACCCAGAAGATGTTGGCAGAGTGGGTTTGGCCATCGCTCTCCCTGGCTAGTGCAGAGGGGACTTTGAACAGCCAGCTGCGCCCTAAACCAGCACTGTGGTACCGGCTCACCAGTGCCTGGCTGGTCTGACTGTGTCCCAGGAAACCATGGGCTTACCTGCCAGTACTGAGGTGCAAAACGGGGTTCTCCCCTTGAATTTCTTTTATCCTGTGAGGTTTCAGTGGGTTTTCGTCACCTGGGATAACTTATCTTTGGTCCTCATTTAAAAACAATTACTATCTTAATAAAAAAAAAATATTCACAATGAAGTAGTACAGATTTTCCCCTCCCATAATATTTGAAGTACATTTTGGCATAGTATCAGTGAAGTAGAATGTATATCTGCAAGAAAAAACCCCAAACCCTAAACTGTTAAAGTAATAGTGATGATATAAGAAGTGTAGTTATATTTATTCCAAGAGCCTTCATGTAGTTATTCCAGTTAAGTATCATTTAATAGTGTCTAGCCTGACACCCCTATTGAATAGGCCGGGAGTGAGTTGCCCTCAGCCACAAGCATAGGACAGTTTGAGGCTGGTGATCTGGGGGTTACTGAGCCTCTGCTCAACTCACCTGAGAGGTGACCCATTTTTGCCTTTAGCTGATTGCCAGAAGATCCATTCCCCAATGCAATACTTGCTTTCAAGAGTGCTTTATACGCATTTAAAAGGCTCTTGTGACATCGTTTAGCAAAACAAAGTAAGTGTCAACAAGAAAAGTCTCTTCATATGTGCATAGCAAATTACACACAGGCTAAGCCATATTTAAATGTACATTTTGAGTAAGAGCTTTTTAAGCCTGAAGCAGATAGCGGCTCCAGATGTCTGTGTCAGCAGTCATATGCTGAAGTCAGTCACCTAAATTTTAAATGTATCCAAGACCAGGTTGATGATTTCAAATTAAGACACTTTTTGAGAATCCTGACCGTGATAATCGAAAAAAATCAACGTAATTTTGCCCAGGGGAGTATTAAGTGAAAAATATCACGACAGTTACTTAGGTGCCTGAACCCCCAGCTTGAAATCCAAGGGTCCCTCTGGAAAGGGAGGATGGACTGAGGCCAGGTCAATCAGCATTTGCCCTTGACCTCAACTGGAGTGGGTTTCACCCCTAGTTTCCTATTCCATAATGCATTGGCTCTGCTCAGTCTTTATTAAATTTTCTGTGTGGAAGTGTTTTGTTTTGTTTAAGTGCAAGGCGCATTTGTGTTTTCCTTGGTTTCTACCTTTCTCTCTCTTGTACTGCAATTTTCTGTCTTTTGTGCTGTTGTGAACTAGGTATCGAAGCGCCTTCCTTCCTCAGGAACATCCACTATCTTCATGCTTTCTCAAACTTCCAGCAATCACAGCTTTTCTTGGAGTGAATAAGGTGATTTCTTTTCTGAGTCACTATGTGTTGCTTGCTCTACCGCTTTTTCCCTTCTTTCTAACACCTAACTCCTAAAAACTCTTGTTTAGATTTGCTCACCCCTGCTTTCCCCCCACCTCCTCTTGCTTTAATTCAAATCTTTTGCTTAAATACTTCATCCCTCTTTTTCCCCTTTGGTCTCCTGCTGCACCTCAGGTGGGTGAGCCTGTCATGCTCGGAATGTCCACATGATGTGGTGGTGGCTGACATGAGTTATGCTCTCTGCCCCACTGGAGTTTTGTGTATCACTGGGCTAGATACAAACTTCTCCAAAGCATGAGACAAAGTAGACTCGATTTAGATCCCCCTGTGGATGACCAAGCAAACAGGTTTGGCCTAGGAGGAGCTCCCCAGGTGCCTGTCTTGCTCAGTCCATCCCACTTAGTGCTACTGTTGTTCTTTATATATAGCCACGCGCTAAACCCTCGCAACACAACAGAGGATAGGCTTGGAAGTTACTGACAGTGGGGGCGGTGGGGCTACCCCAGAGCAAAGTGCCTTGTCTTTGGTTTTGCTGCGGATCTCCTGTATGACTCACTAATTTAAGAATATCGGTTATGAGGAGATCAAGGGTGGTTTACTGCTCCCTTGAAAGCACCCATAGCACAAACCTCCAAGCCTGAAGTTAATCATTTTGGGAAGCAGGGCTAGTTTCTGAATACCCTTCACTCCTCTTGCACTACAAACCCCAGACTATGAATCTCCATTTATTTAGACAGTGCATATTGCTACATCCCTTATGATATTACTTAGCTGTAAAAAGGTGTGTGTGTCTTGTATTGTTTGACCGCTAGGTAGGGGCAAGTGTTGCATATGCTGTAAGTCTTTTTGCCTCGCTGTTGCAGAGCAGCAGGAAGGTACCTGATTCATTGTCGGCCAGACCTTCTGTCAGACCACTTCTTTTAAGAACATTCTCAGATGAGTCTAGTGTGTTGTAACAGGTACCCTGTCTGAAGGAGTTGGGATGGTTTTAGAAAGCATTGATTAACCGAATGTAACCCCCTCCCCCCCACCCCAATCAATTCAACTGTGGTTCTTATAATCCTCTTGACTATCGGTGTGGGGCACCTGTCCTTGTGGAATGGAGATGCAATGCTTGGGATGCATTTTAATTTGGGGATGCCCTATCCAACCACTACAGAATCCCATGTGTGCACAGATCCTCTCAAACTGAAATATTTCACAGCATGTAAGCAAGTCTTTCAATATAACTGATATTTTAGTTTAATATTAACAGACAACTTCGTCTGGTGAATACAATCGGTGAATCTTGCAAACAGGGATTGTAAAAGCTAATGCTGGTGTATTCACAATGAACTATTCAGATCTCTGCTATTAAAATGATTCCAGTATTGCATCTGAATTGTACCAAAATCCCCTTTTCTAGGATGCATGCTAACTCTTGTCAAATGGAAATAAGTACATTTTATTTCATCCGCATAGATTGAAACTAAATGTGTCTGGTATGGTGGGCATGTCTCTGTGTCTGTATGCGTATACACAGACAGAGAGCATCCTAGTATTGATTTTGAACATCATAGTAAACTGATAGCAGAATAAAAAAAAGTAAAAGTGCCCAATTGAATTCACAATTTCACTTGTAGAGAGATGTTATGTAGCTGTGTGCTGTCCTCTGCAAACATGTAACTACTAATTTTCTGCAAACCTCTCCTACCTTTGTACCCATTGTCTGCTTGTAAAGAAACCAGTTTAATCAGAATGGCAGGTCCAACAGCCAGACTTGCCAGAGCCCCAAATATGTGTGGCTTGAATCTGGTTTTGCTTGCCCAAGCAGTGCTGGCAAACCAAGCAGCCAGCTCTTCCCTGCAGACGTTAGGTGGTGCTCTCCGCTAATATATACTGGTGCGGACTGGTGTGGGAGGTGACTGCACTGGGGCAGAATGGAAACTGCAAGGGACAGCGAGGCACATACTCCTTCTAGACTTTAAACAGTGCTTTGCAGATTATTCAAACTGATTTACCATCCTGTTACTTGGTTGTGAATGAAATTTGGCACTTTTATTGTGCTCTAATCATTCTTCTTCCATAAAATTGTAAATGTTCCATTTTGTTAAAAATAACACAAAGTTCTGTGAATTTCAGAGTGTAACAATTGCAATACATGTGCATTTTCCTTCTGATTTTTGCAGACTGGCCCCTTTGATCTGCCTAGGTTAGTCTCATACAAACGTATAGAGAATGGTTATGTGAAGACTGAAGATGCTGTTACTAACTTGGCAGAAAGACATCCTCTCAGGATACTTTAAAGTGCTCCATACAAACACTGCATATTGTCATGCTGTAGGAAAAAAAACCATGGTTTTAACCTAACAGTTCTTGTTAATTGAGTGCAGTAAGCAGCCGTGCTGATAAAGCAGTAGCCAGGGCACTGGCCCCGCGGTACCCATCTGTCTTTGGTCTTGTGGCTTCCCCACCCCCTAAAATAATTCTGCCAAATGAAAAGTCTGCGTTATCGGAGGCTGAGAAATCCTCTGTGAATTCATCCAAAACAGCATGAGTTGAAGTGCAAGAGAGCAATGCTAGCTCCATTTCGCACGGGGGCTTCCTCTGCCTGCTGCAAATCTGAGAGCAGCAGAGAGCTGCTGAAGTCTCTTGCTCTGCCTGACCAAAGAAGTAGCACAGACTTTAAACCCGATAACGGCTTCCGAAGGTGCTGGGGAAAGCCCACTCCTCTTGCACAGAAGCTGGATACAGTCCTGTGAGCATCTCGCCTGGTGCTGGGGCTGTGACCCCCTCGCCCCCCTCCCAGCCGTGGGTTGCCGGATGCATATGGCAGAAATACTTGAAAACTTGGGGGTTATCTTTGCCGATAGTGCAAAGTGTTCAGTTGCGTATCCCTCCTTGGTGTGTGACAGGAAGAGATCTGTGGTTCATACACAGAATCAGTATCCATGCAGAGACATGCTGTGCTGGGAAGTGCCTGAGCATCCTCCAGTGGCCAGTTTGCAAATGGGTTTATTCCTGATGGAGGGCGAAGGAAAGGGCGTTTTCCCTCATGTTGTGGCTATTTGTGGTGGAAGGAAGCTTTTGTGAGGAGGAAAGAATCTCAAAAGTTGGGCTGCGCCAGAGTTTCAACCATTTTGCCTGGGCTCCTGTGGTTGTGCTTACGTTACTGCGCTGTGCAGTTGCTTCAGCATTTAAAGGCCTGAGTGACAGTATGGTCCTTGGAAGATCCCAAGGACACAGGCTGCGCCTGTAGACCCACAGGCATATAAAACTGCATCTTGAGTTATTTGCACTAAGAAAAAAGAAGCTGGTTTTAAAATGAAAGGAATACATGAACCTGATTTCATTTTACACTTTATTTGATTTTTAAAGTGGCATGTTCTCTTTAAATCTACCTGTACCATGGTTGCGAGAACTTTTCTCTTTAGGCTGTACACAGCAGAGGTGAGATGCCTGACTCTCGATATTTTTTTTTTTTCCTCTGATACTTCATTTGTGGAAAAAGCAGCTTTTTCATTGTAAGTCATAAGCAGTGATGGAGCACCATGTGCTACTGCCATTTGGTGTGAAGGTCCCCCTTGTGCTGACTGCCCCTGGCCCTGGTGCTCTGCAGAGCAGTGTGGAGGAACCACTGTGAGAAGCACTCAAATCTCATTTTGGAAGTAACAAGCTCTACACTGCAATTGGGTTTGGCTCCCGCTTGATTTCTGTCACCTGGATACGAAGAAACAACAGTTTGGGACTAGGTGGAACATTCCCTTCGTCAGGTTTTGCTGAACTGCAGACTTAATTTTGGAAGACTTGAGTCTTGCTCTCTGGCTGCCACCCCTGAGGTCCATGTTTGACTCCAGTGGACGCAGGATGTTCATCAGCTGCTGACGTGCATCACAAGGAATTTGCAAGGGACCTTACCTGAGTGGGAGAGGGGGGTGTGCAGTTTCCGTGACTGATGGCTGCTTTTATTTCACCCGGCATGGGAGGGGATGTACAGACACGACGACTGTATTATACACGCTGCACTGGCCTCAACGCAAGTGGTGTCGGTTGACACCGTGTTAGCAACCACGGCTCGACTCCTTGCTGCATGCAAGTAAGGAGCTGCACTTCCAGCATGTCCCATGGGCAATTTTTTTTTCCTTCATCATCTTTTCCTAGCTCATTTCACAGACCTAGAATTCAACTTGCAGGCCTTGTCCCATTCTGAACTTTTCTTACTAAAATGTGGTGCCTACAGATCAAGTATGCGATGAATACAACGAAAATACACTCTATATGCCAAATCTAATCTTCTTAAATATACAATTGCTGACTTGTGTTTACACAACCTTTAAAATGTGGGCACTGAAATGCCTAATTCCTGTGATTCAAAATCATTCCAAGCCCAAATGGTCCCAGCCCTGACACCTTGCTACTCAGTTTGCTTTGTGTTGTACTCTACTCCTAGGGTGTCTAAGTCTGTTCCTGTGAAATTCAGCTTGGAGGCTTTGCTGTTGACAGTAGTGGGAACAGAGTGAAGCTTGCTATGTGTGTGCGATGTGTGACCTTTCTGAATAAAGCCAGTGAGCAGGCTAATTTCTGCAGCCTGTTTTAAGACAGAGCCTTCTGAGAACCAAATTTTTCTCTTCCCATTTCCAAGTGTCCTGTCTCAGGATGGAACAAGCCATTGCAACAGCTGCGTGTTCAAACCTAAGGCACGTGTGGTGACAGGTGTGTTGGAGTTGATTTGAAATGCCTTGAATAGCAGCTCTTTTGGGAAGACGCAGGTTTTCTTGGGCTTGGATCTTCAGTTAGTGCACTGCTGGGGATGCCAGGACAGCCTGGCTGCCCTGGACCTGCGAAGGAGCTGATCAGCAGTGAAATACCTATTGTTGTGAATGCCTTGTGAAATCAGGGGAAACGGGAGACCCCTTAAGGGATTAGAGAAGGGAAGAAAACGCTACGCTAGTAACCGAAAGGTATAAGCCAGCGGGATGCTGAAGTGGCAGTAGCCCGACAGTGATGCTGTGATTGTTGTTCATGTACCATAATACACACTGCACTGTTACAGTGCTCCTCAGTGACCTGTAAGGTCAGTACAGGCTTATCGGTGGATAAACGTGAAGGAAAAAAGGCTGGGTTTTTATCATAATAATTAATTGAAGTTTAATCACTGGTTAGGGATACCCTCTAAAACGGTTACATGATAAGGGAGGAGCTTGGTGTAGTCAAAGCTACTTTACAAAAACTAATCCTAATCATTAAGAGAATATTATAAATGACTTGGAATTGTGTATAAAGCTTAAAATTTGATTTGTACACACGCAGTTGAAAAACTTACCTAATACTTCACCGTTTATCCAGTTTCCCAGCTGTGGATTTTTTTAAAAACCCATGTAGTATATAGAAAATGTAAATTATATACAGGCAATGAGAAGATACATTTTCAGCTTCTTGCAAAAAAAAAGGACTGCGATCTTACATTTTTTTCACTTAAATGCAATTTTATACATCTATGTTGCTTTATATAAAGGAAATTGAATGTGAATGTTACCTTTTATGAATGCAACTTGCTCTTTTTTCATTACAGAGACTTTTGTTTGAAGTAATCAATAAACTTTGGTATGTTGTTCTGATTAATATATATTTGTTGTCTGTCTCGTCTCCTGGGATGCTCCTAGGCAATAGTTCATAATGTGGACTTTTACAAGGCAGTATGAGGGGCACCATCAGCATTTTTGCTGAGGGGTGGATGATGCCTGTAAGGTTGTACTTAGTTCTCTGATGTGGCGTTTGCCTAAGGAAATACCGATTGCTTCTCATATAATTTTGTTTTTCCAGCAAAGCATTAGCAATTCAGCTGGTAACAGCTGCTGTGTGTGGTTGTCCTGTGTGCTCTAAACCCATTTCCCTCAGAAAATAACATTGAATTTAAAAAGTGAGTCCTGTGAATTAAGTAAAAATGTTGATTTAACTTTGTAGAAGAGTTGAACTTGTAGCTTTAGCTGACCTTTAGGGACCAGGGAGGAAAAAAGTGCAGGTCTATGTGCCCGACTTCCATATGTGCATGAAGAGTTTTAATTAATGCTGTGCATTGGTTCTGTGTGTTGTGTCTACCTGTAATAAATGAACATTTTTTAGTTCAAAGACTAGCAACTCACCAAGGAGGACTGTCCTGTGGTTTGTAAACTGTCTAGAGCTGGCAAAGTTCAGGCCAGATATTTGCATTGATGAAATTCCAACAACAAAATGAAACTTTTAAAGCAAGGCTCTCAGTGTTTGTAATACACAAGAAAAAAAATCATATTTTTTTTTTTTTTCAGGACATGCCTGTTTCAAACCGAAATGTTTGTAATGAAAAACTGACAGTTTGAAAAATTCTGTTTTGGCTGCTTCGATTTCTTCAGCTCCCATGAGCCACTGTAGGACAGATGGCTGTGCTATTTAAAACAAACTGTAACCTTTAAGAAGCAGCTTGTACTACTGGAAACCAGATACACGCATTGAGAATCCTAATAGCCTGAGTGAGCGATAGTGGAAATCAGCTGAAGAGCTGGGAAGGGTTCTACTAGCAGGCTACCCAGGCTAATAGGACAAAAGTTGTAAATGTAAGCAATGGGCGAAGGCTGCAGGTCACCAGGTATTTCAGAAAGCACCAAACTGGCATTTAAAATACCTGTGTAACCCTTCATATTAGAACTGGGAAGCACTGTCGCTTTGTAAGGTGTTTTTTAACAAGGACAGCAATTTTTTTAAAGGTCAGGCTGCTGTCATGTGATTGTTCTTGGCATGTGGAGAGGCCGCGGTGTCCCTGTCCCTCCCTGTTTCTCTGAAGTTCTTGCAGGAGATGCATCCACAGCATCCTTGCTGCTGGAATTGGGTGTTTGCTTCTTAAATTTTCACGTGTCTGGGGATAACCTGCTAAGCTGGAAAGTACCCTGTGGCCTGCAGAAAGGGTGTGTGTGCACCTGCGTGAGTGTTCCCTTCCAAAAACAGGGGCTGCAACAATAAATAAGGCAGGTCTGACTGATGCAGAGAAAGAGAGTGGAGTTCTAGCAGGTGGTGTAGAGCCCTCGTCCTGATGAAATCAGCGCAGGCTTAACTGATTTCGGTGCAGGCAGGATTTCAGCTGGGCTGTGAAATCTCTGTTCCTCCCAGACCAGCCTAGAAGGAACCCATGCTGGATGGCACCCCCGGATCGAGGGTGGCACTGCCTTCTCTGCATGAAATTCTCCTAAAATCCCTATTTTTGAGAACCAACCAGAGTTTAATTACTCTCCTGGACAGGTGCTTTGATGTCGCTATGCTTATTCCGGAGGTGAACAATTCTCTTTCAACATCAATTTGGCTACAAACTACATTTAGCCAGCTCTGGTTTTCTAGTTCCCAGCACCACCCTGAAAAAATCAAAGCCCTTCTGTCCACTGGATTTTGGGCATCAAAGACCAAGTGACTGTTTTCCTTTGCAGCTGGGGCTCGGAGGCTGAGAAGGGGGCACGAGGCAGACCTGCAAGCGAGGAGAGGATCGGGAGCTGATGGACCAAGGTGGTGGAGTGGGCCAGAGGAAGCCACAGAAATGAAACTTAGGTTTTCTCCAAGTTATAATAAAAATACATGCCAGGGGAAATAACTGATATGCTTATGCAGTCTCAAAAGGGAATTGCATCACTGTGAGGCCTTGTGTTTCTGTGATTGCCTAAAATGGAGCATCCTGGTTTGACTAAGCAGGTGGGTTTGAAGGGTGATTTCTAAAATCCAAACAATGGCACCAGTTCCAACAAAAACTTCCAGCTCTAACCTGGGGTGGGAGGAGAAAGAGAGGTTTGAATTTTCATTGGGGATTTTTTTTCCATTAATCTGGAATTAATTAAACTAGTAGGGATTCTCCTTACAACTTCTCCTGAAGATTTAAGGATAAGGAATTGCACTCACATGAAATAAAACTGCAAACAGAGGTGCTGGCAGGATTTTCCGCAGCCCTCTGAAAGGGATATTCCCTTCTCACACAAGTTCGTATGTGCCACTATCAGAATGCTGAACGTTGTTCAGCAACTGGATGGGAAATGCCTTTAAAAGAAATACCCTTGTTTCTGGCTAGCATTGTTTCTTTTTTATCTGTCTACTTGTTCCTCGTCTATCTCAGCTTATTCCTTAGGCAGGCAGAGAGTAACGCTTGTCTCTTGAGGAGGTAGAACCATAGAATTACCAGGTTGGAAAAGACCCACTGGATTATCGAGTCCAACCATTCCTATCAAACGATGGCTGTGCCGAGTCACTTCTGCCAGTGCAAAATGTAAGCAGCTGGATGGTGCTTCTGCTGAACATGGTGCTGGAATAGCTGAGTATTTATTGCAAAATGCCTGAAAGGAGTGCCTGGAAGCAGCCAGGTTTCCTAAACAAGAACCTTTGTGGCCATCAAGCTTGTAAATGAATGATGGTAAGGAAAAGCCTTGACCAATTATCCTTCAGTGTGAGCCAACACAGCTTTTCCATGCTGAGAGCTGGCTGCTGTTGTCTTGCGCCAGCTGAACTGGTTGGAAGAGGTTCAGCTTTGGTGTGTGTAGAATTCCTGCTGGCATCCATCACCGTGGTCCAGCGTAGCCCACTGGGGGCTTGGGTAGGATGTGCTGGTGGTTTCAAAAACCTGAGCCAGATCCAGTCTTAATAATTCTATTTTCTATTCAAGACATCAAGAAATGTATTGATTGCTAAACCTTAGGGATAACATAGTTACGTCTTCTACTGACTGGCTTTATTTTTCCCAAAGCCAGTGGTAAAGTGGGATCACTCAGAGGTGGTGAATCCTAGTTGCAGCAGGGCATCCTCTCCACAGCAATAGGCTGAAAAAGAGACTTTTAGCACCTGTATGGGCCTTCCTTTCTCCATGAACTGATGCAGTTTAGGGAAAATAGCATTCGTAGAATCATAGAACAACCAGGTTGGAAGGGACCCATCGGATCTTCTAGTCCAACTATTCCTATCTAACACTAAACCAAGTCCCTCAAGACCTCATCCACCCGTGCCTTAAACACCTCCAGGGAAGGTGAAACAACCACTTCCCTGGGCAGCCTATTCCAATGCCCAATGACCCTCTGTGTGAAAAACCTCCTCCTAATCTCCAGCCTAAATCTCCCCTGGCGGAGCTTGAGGCCATTTCCTCTCGTCCTGTCCCCTGTCACTTGGGAGAAGAGCCCAGCTCCCTCCTCTCCACAACCTTCTTTCAGGTAGTTGTAGAGAGCAATGAGGTCTCCTCTCAGCCTCCTCTTCTCCAGGCTAAACAACCCCAGCTCTCTCAGCCGCTCCTCATAGGTTCTGTTCTCCAGCCCCTTCACCAGCCTGCGATATTTCTGTGATAAGGACACAGAATGGATGCAGCCTGCCTGCTGTCCAGGCTTGTAGCCTTGCATATGGCTCTTTTACAACCACGTTTTACTGCTGTGCACCTGAGCTGGATTTTTTTGATGAGTAAGTGTGCATGAGCTCTCCCTATCACACAAGATGTGCTTTATAACTGTTAGGGTCCAAACCATTTTGCTAAGACGACAAGGCAGAGTTGCTAGCAACAAAAATGTTTATTACCAATTTTAAAAATAAATGCGCATAAAATTTCATAGCCGATCGATCAGCGGTCACCCCATGGCCAATTTGGAGCGAAATGAGAATTCGAGGGGTTCTTATAGAGGCCAGGCTTTCAGTTAAACAAAGACTTCAAAGACATGCAATTAATAAAGGAATTTTACAAGCCAGATAGTAGCATCGTGGTGTTAGCTCATATCTTTGGAGAAGGATTTATGGTCTTCCTGAGGGGAGATGTCTTCCGAAACTCCCCTTCATTCTTCTTCTCTCCCAGAGTCTGGGGCAGACAGGCCTTACCTCCAATCCATACCAGGCCAGCAGCCCACCCTTGAAAATAAACAAGAAATAAAAATGCTCTGACAGGGGAACCCCGTCCTTCCTTGAAAATAAGCAAGAAATAAAAAACGTCCTGACAGAAAAAGGTCATACCAATAACCAGACAGAAAATCATGTATTCAAACTGTTAAGTTAGTGAGGATCTGCTCTGCAGAGCACTGAGTGAATGGGTAGTTTTCCTGTGAGAATTTGTGTCAATGTAAGAAGGGACACAGTCTACCAAAAGATGCTGGTTTTCATACAACCATTGTTAGACCGTGGGTCCTAAATTAATAGCTCTGACTGTTGAAGTGTTGGAAAAAGGCTGCTATTAGAGTAGGGAGCATAATTAAAAGGTTGTTTTGGAAAAACAGGAACATCCATGTCTCTGTCCTGCCTTCCTGGGCAGTTCAGGCTCCTATTGAGGATGAGCTGGCATCCTTTGAACCTCAGCACTCGGGAAACTGAGGCTCATGGTTCGTAGAATCATAGAATCACCAGGTTGGAAGAGACCCATCGGATCATCGAGTCCAACCATTCCTATCAAACACTAAACCATGTCCCTCAGGACCTCATCCCACCTGTGCCTTAAACACCTCCAGGGAAGGGGAATCAACCACTTCCCTGGGCAGCCTATTCCAATGCCCAATGACCCTCTGTGTGAAAAACTTCCTCCTAATCTCCAGCCTAAATCTCCCCTGGCAGAGCTTGAGGCCATTCCCTCTTGTCCTGTCCCCTGGCTCTTGGGAGAAGAGGCCAGCTCCCTCCTCTCCACAACCTCCTTTCAGGTAGTTGTAGAGAGTAATGAGGTCTCCTCTCAGCCTCCTCTTCTCCAGGCTAAACACCCCCAGCTCTCTCAGCTGCTCCTCATAGGGCCTGTTCTCCAGTCCCTTCAACAGCTTCGTGGCTCTTCTCTGGACTCTCTCCAGAGCCTCAACATCCTTCTTGTGGTGAGGGGCCCACAACTGAACACAGGATTCAAGGAGCGGCCTCACCAGTGCTGAGTACAGAGCGAGAATAACCCCAGGCCCCCTGCTTAGAGCTCTGGCAGCTTTGACTGTAGCACTGGCTGGATGTAGTTCTCATATACTACTCAATGAATTTGCTAAAATGCTGCTGGTAGAGGATGGAAACAGTTGTTTGTTTTCCTCAGAGAAGTGCTATAGGCATTCAAGTAGCGAAAAGCTCCCACTGCAGGGCAATGTGACAAGGGACACTGGAGAGCAGCAGTAAATTTTTAAAAAATAAAAGAGGAAATTAATGAAGAAAATGGGGAAAAGAGAAAAAAGAGGAAGGGGAAAAGGGAAAAGGGAAAAAGAGGAAGGGGAAAAGGGGGAAGGAGGAAAAAGTGGGAAGGGGAAAGAAGCAAAAAGGGGAAGGAAGAAAAAATGGGAAGGGGGAAGGAGGAATAAATGGGAAGGGGAAAGAAGGAAAAATGGAGGAAAAACGTTAAAGGGGAGAAAAATTATAAAAGAAGAAGAAAAAAAACAAAATAAAGGGGAGGGGGAAGGGAGAAAAAAGGGGAGAAATGGGGGAGAAAAAAGGGGGAGAAGATGGTGGAAAGGGGGGAGAAAAGGGGAGAAAAGGAAAATGGGGAGAGAAGGGAGAAAGGAGAAAAGGAAAATAGGGAGAGAAGGGAGAAAGGTGAAGAAGAAGAGGAAAAGGGGGAGAATAAAGGGGGGAAAGGAAAATGGGAAGAAAAAGGTGAAGAGAAGGAAAATAAGAGAGAGAAGAAAGAAAAAGGGGAGAGGCAGGGAGGAGAAAGAAGAAAAAAGAGAAATGGGGTGAAAAAAGAGAAAGGGGGAGAAAAAAGGGAAAGGGGGGAAAAAAGAGAAAGGGGGAGAAAAAAGGGAAAGGGAGGAAAAAGAGAAAGGGGGAGAAAAAAGAGAAAAGGGGGAGAAAAAAGAGAAAAGGGGGAGAAAAAAGAGAAAAGGGGAGAAAAAAGAGAAAAGGGAGAAAAAGAGAAGGGGAGAAAAAAGGGAAAGGGGGAGAAAAAGAGAAAGGGAGTGAAAAAAGAGAAAAGGGAGAAAAAAGGGAAAGGGGGAGAAAAAAGGGAAAAGGGGGAGAAAAAAGAGAAAAGGAGTGAAAAAAGAGAAAAGGGAGAAAAAAGGGAAATGGGGAGAAAAAAGAGAACGGGGGAGAAATAAACTAAAAAAGGGTGGAGAAAAAAAGAAAAAGGTGGGGGAGAAGAAAAAAGAAAAAGGGGAGAGAAGAGGGAAGGAAAAAAAAGGAGTAAAAGGTGAAGAGGCAGAGGCAGTGGGAGGGCGGGGAGCGGGGGGCGGGGCGGGGGCGGCCCCGGCTGGGCTGGGCTGGGCTGGGCTGGGCTGGGCTGGGCTGGGCTGGGCTGGGCTGGGCTGGGCTGGGCTCGGGGCGGCGAGCGGCGGCAGCGGCCGGCGGGGCATGGCCCTGGCCCCCCGGCCCCCCCCGGGGGCAGCCTCGGCCCCCGAGATGGAGAGATACTACCAGCTGCTGAGGGCAGCCGCCAGCCTGGAGGAGGCCGCCGCCGGTGAGTGCGGGATAGGGACAGGGATAGGGACAGAGATATGCTTGCCACGACCCTCCCTCTTCGTGTCTTCCCCCTCAGTGCTGGAGCCTGCAACCCCCGCACCCACAGGTGCCCGAGCCGGCTCCCACTGGGATGCGAGTTCGGGATGCAAAGGAGAGACAGACGGGAGCACCTTCCAGTCCCTCTGCCCCGGGAGCACCTTCCTGCCCCTCTGCCCCGGGAGCACCTTCCAGCCCCTCTGCCCCGGGAGCACCTTCCAGCCCCTCTGACCCGGGAGCACCTTCCAGTCCCTCTGCCCCGGGAGCACCTTCCAGTCCCTCTGCCCCGGGAGCACCTTCCAGTCCCTCTGCCCCGGGAGCACCTTCCAGTCCCTCTGCCCCGGGAGCACCTTCCAGTCCCTCTGCCCCGGGAGCACCTTCCAGTCCCTCTGCCCCGGGAGCACCTTCCAGTCCCTCTGCCCCGGGAGCACCTTCCAGTCCCTCTGCCCCGGGAGCATCCTCCAGCCCCTCTGCCCCGGGAGCATCCTCCAGCCCCTCTGCCCTGGGAGCATCCTCCAGCCCCTCTGCCCTGGGAGCATCCTCCAGTCCCTCTGCCCCGGGAGCATCCTCCAGTCCCTCTGCCCCGGGAGCATCCTCCAGCCCCTCTGCCCTGGGAGCATCCTCCAGTCCCTCTGCCCCGGGAGCCTCCTGGAGGTTTTGTGGCACCAGGGTTGCTGGGGATTCCTTTATTTTGGTGGATTTGCCTGCTCAGTGTCGAATGGCCTCTGCTTTTAAGGACAGGCTGTCTCGTTTTGCTAGTGTTGTTTATCCTGGAGAAGAGGAGGCTGAGGGGAGACCTCATTGCTCTCTACAACTCCCTGAAAGGAGGTTGTGGAGAGGAGGGAGCTGGGCTCTTCTCCCAAGTGCCAGGGGACAGGAAAAGAGGGGATGGCCTCAAGCTCCGCCAGGGGAGATTTAGGCTGGAGATTAGGAAAAAAAATTCACAGAAAGGGTCATTGGGCACTGGAACAGGCTGACCAGGTAGATGGTTGAGTCACCTTCCCTGGAGGTGTTTAAGGGATGGATGGATGAGGCGCTGAGGGACATGGTTTAGTGATTGATGGGAATGGTTGTACTCTGTGATCCGGTGGGTCTTTTCCAACCTGGTGATTCTGTGATTTTGTGCAGCTGGCGTGTCGTTTTTTTTTTTTTTACTGAAATGCATTGCTCAATTGTACCTGAAGAAAGGTGATTGTTTTCCGGTTGCCAGGGCTCATCCTCTTCTCGGATTCCCCGTGGCCAAAACTAAAGAAGTTGCCGCTGAAAAGTTACATCTTGCCCTAATGACTACAGTGCACCCTTTCCCATTTTCTGAAGTAGGAAAGAATGAGTGTGTGCAAAGTGTGTGTGTCCGTTAGTCTCTCTTCCTTCATTCTATCTTTAAACGTTGCTTAAACACAGGCTGTACCGGGCAACACACAGACTTGCGATGATTTTTAGTGTTTGATAGGAATGGTTGGACTAGAAGATCTGATGGGTCCCTTCCAACCTGGTTGTTCTATGATTCTATGATTCTATGTTACTGTGGTTTTATGGCTGCACATCCTTAATGTGAGTAGGAAATGCAATCTCATCCCTTACTCTCAGGTGTAAGCTGCTCTTGTGCTTCAGCTGTCTTTCCTCTGATGGACAATGATCTGCTCATAAACTGCGCCGAGCCCTGACTTTTTTTTGTTATTTTGCTTTCTTGTGGAGAGAACAGGATTTTTTCGCAGTGAGGTCTTTCATCATCCAGGAAAGGTAGTGGCATCTTGGGTGACTCTGTCCCTGCTAGAGGATGCGTATCCTGCCAGAGGGTGAAGACATTCATCAGTCCTTATTTATTTACAGCTGTCAGAGCTCTTGGAGACTGCAAGTTTTTTGGGGGGTCAGTGTGTCTTTTTTGTGCCTGTCAGAGCTCTTGGAGCTCTGACAGGCACAAAAAAGACACACTGACCCCCCAAAAAACTTGCAGTCTAATTCCAGTTTCCTTGACCTGTTTTCAAAGCACAGTTTAGGATGTGGGAAGAGTTTATCAGGGGATAAGTCACAGGTGAGGACTTCACCTCTGTGTCAGGAGGTGCTTGTGTATGTTCTTTTTTCAGATGGTGTCCGTCTTCCGCTCCACCGTGGGCTGTGTCCTGCCTGTTGGACCCGCGCTGACTTGTTCGCTTGCCCACACCCGGCAAACGGGATAGGAAAATGTAGGTGGAGTGATCGCAGTTACTTAGCAAAGGATGCTACTAGAATGGATGTGATTAAAAAAAAAAAAAAAAGTCTGATCCTCCTTGCGCTGGTGTCGGTGATGAAACACCTACACTGCTCCAACAGGAGCTGGGTAACACAGGGACAGGGACGCAGATGGTGAACGTTTTCTATAAACGATGTAATAGAAATAGGGTGAAAGCGTGCGGCGGATTTCTCCTGAGCGTGAGCCCTGTCTGCTGAGCAGCTCTTGGCAGATGACCTTTTTGTAATACTCATACAAAGTCAGAATATCTCAGAATATATTCAGAATATCTCCACAAAGGCGAACTTGTGTGGTTATAGCAGGAGGATCTGGACACATGATTTGGCATCTACGTAGATTCTTAAAATGAGATATTGAAAAAGATACAAAGTTGGGTAAAGTTCCCAAATCATGAGATTAAAAATAAATTGGCAGATTTTCTTTTTTTCCCTCATCGCTAATTTCTGAGCATTCAGCCTGAACTGGGACCATGTTTTAACCGTTTCCCTTCCTGCATCAGTACTGGAAACCTGTTGGTCTTTTCTAGTAGGAGGTCATGTTTCCCCAGTATCTACCTTACAGTGCAATATAAGCCTATAAAAAACCTTTTACAGCCATTCTCATCTCTAGAAGATTTTTGGCTCCCCCGGAGAGCTTTGAGAGCACAGGGCCTACAGCCTCTAGAATCTCTGTACCACCATCGGTCTAGACCCCTTTAGGTGGACCACAGAGGAGTAGTAGTCTGAGAGCAGTCGGTAGTATGTGGGATGTGCTTCTCCCTACATCACATTTGCTACAACTGCCATTTAATGGTTTATCATTCATTTACCAGGACAAAAGTGAAGTGACAGCAGGGCTGTGTGGGAGGGAAGCAACTCAAGTGTAAAACACGGAGAGGGAAAGAGAGATTTCCAAAGCGGACTTTGCAACTGAATTGGAAGATGCTTGGAGGTACAGAACTTCCCCCATGTGCCTGGAGGTGGGGAGTTCAGAGCTTGGATAGTGCCTTTGGTCATGCTTGTGGTAGGAGCCTTTTGTTAGAGTTGGTTTTGGCACACAGGACTTGCAAGGGAATCCAAGAGCCACAAACCTAGTGAGCGCCCTCAGCCTCATCCTGCAAATGGGCAGCTTTATGCTCACTAACACACGTCACTGTGGTGATAGTCATTCTGGCACGTGTGAAGAGCACAACTCGGGTGCCCTGCTCCTCAGCTTGCTCCCCAACCAGAGCCTCCATCATCCCACCTGACAGCTTCCCTAACACAGCAAAATTGAGAGTCCTTGCAAAATTGGGGCCAGAGGAACAAGAGCAAAAGTTGCTGTGGTGGAAGTGGCTGGGTGGGGCTGCCCTGTCTTCTGAATCCCTTTTCCTCCCAGGCGATGCCAGACTTGGTTTTAGAGTGGGGCTGAGTCAGGAGCTCCAGCTGCTGGCAGCTCCTGGGGCAGAATTGTTCCCTGGGAACCTTCACTGGCAGAGCCACCTGCTCAGTGCAATTATCCATCTGTTGCTCCATGGGTGTGTGTCCAAGGGCTGGGTGGTGTGAGACAGGCAGCAAGCACCAGTGATATCCTCCTCCCCATCACTTTCCATGCTGCTGACCTTCTCCTGCCACAGGAGAGCGGTTTGCTGCATCTGGAGATGTACTTTTGCTCAGCAGAGGAATGCCAGAATAGCGCATTTCCATTTTCAGTTTGGGAAAATGTTTTTCGGTTTCCCTCACTTTGCGGCGGAGTTTCCAGGTGATGCCATCGTGGGGACCTGGCTGTACAATTTAGTTTCCTGGCTGTATGGGCTATGAAAGCAATTGTTCCAGTAACTTCAGTGAATTGAATTCCAGGTTCCTAGGCAGGTAATGAAGCCCAAGGATTTATTGCTATTACAGGAGTTACTTTGTGTGCAAGGCTGGAATTTGGCTTGGAAGTAGCAGCGCTTGCATGGTATTGAATGAGGACGGGATACTTATTGAGGTGTGTATGGTTTTATTTGGCTTTGGAAGTCTTTTGTGTGGAACGGCTCTGTTTTGGAGGCTGTTGATCGGGTGGCAGATGCTAAACGTGCCTTTCCCTGCACAGCTGCCCAACACACCCCAGTGCTGGTGTGCAAACACCTGTAGGCACTTTCCTGAGTCTCTTGTAAGGGAGGAGCAACTGAAATTGGGAGTAGGAGAAAATTAACAGTACATTGAAGCTCCTAAGTATTAGAAATGCAAGAAACTAGATTTTCTCAACTCCCACACTGTGATTGCATCCACAAGGGTGGGTGTTGAGAAGCTTTTATTACATTTCTTGCAATATATGTAAATTCATGTATAGTTGAGTTGGCTTTTATCTTTCACAATTTTTGCTTAGTTTAGAGTGATATGAGAAGATTGTTTTTCTGATTGGCTGTAAAAGCAACACAGCATCCAGTATTTTGTTCCCGTGCGTTAGTGGGTTAGCCACAGCAGTTACTGTAGTTAACGCGTAAGCCTTGAGTGTACTTTTGCTTCATCTTTTCTGAGCAAAGCTTCCACATTTTGCCATCTGTTAAACTTAACTTAGAATAGATTTTCCCCACCAAAACCCCATGGACCTCAACACAAGGGACTCCCCGGACCTTTTAACCTCCCATGAGCATCCTCTTTGCTGGTAGCACAGCTCAGCCTTGGCTCCCAGGGATCCTTCTGCTTACTCCAGCGTCCAAGATTGTATCAGAGGGTGATGTTCCCATGAGTGCAGGATCCTTCGCCGGCTGCACCTTGTCCTGCTGGCAGCCCATGGTCAGCAGGAATGAGGTTTTGCTGGTTTTGTGTGTCACTGAGTCACTGCAGTTGTGCCGATGCCCTGGGTGCTCCTGCTCTGTTGTAGATGGTGCTTCCCTGCCAGTGGTTGCTGGAGGGATGCCTGGGAGTGAGAGGCTCCTATCACGGGGCTTGCAGGCTTGGCTATGAGACCTGATCCAGGGTCACTCTGTGCACGCTTGGACATGGTGCCATCTGATCCCCTTTTGGCTGCACCAGTCAGCTCCTATTGGAAGGTGATGATTCAGCTGGTCCTGTGAGGACAGGCATGTTGCCTGGATGATAGTCCACAAGTCTGGACTGCACTCAGTTCACATTTTCTCATTTTCTCCCTATTTCTTATCTTTTTTTTTTTCTTTCATGGCATGTTCTTTTGCATTTTTACTCTTATCCTCGGTGTATATGAATCTAAGCCTTTTGAAAAGGTCATTCTGCTTCTCAGAAGCTTCGTGCTTTTTTGCTGTATGGTTTCTTAGCCAGTCATACTCCCAGGTTTGGGTGATGGGAATGTGTGCCTGCACTGAAGCACCAACTGCAGATAAGTCCCGGAAGGCCTCAGCAGAGAAGCACAGCCACTAGGTCAGAAGAGAGGACCATCTGGTGCCGTATCCTGCCTCCTACGCTGCGCTGGAGTGGGTGCTTGGGAGGAAGTAAAGGAAAGAGCTTGCAGAGTGAGCCTTTCCTTAAAATATCCTCCCTAGTCTGACAAGGGATAATTTAAGCAGTGGTCGAACCTGACCTGGTGATTAACTTGTCATGCTTAGTGATGTAATAACTTTCCTGGGGCTTTCCATGGCCTTTGAAGACCTGGGTCTTTTTGATGTGTTCCTGCCTGGTGTGACTGCCTGTTTCCCCATTTGTGACATGCAATGATGCTCCTGGTGAAGTTTAAATAATGCTTTTTTGCTGGGGCACGCTCGCATGGGGGCAGATACTGCATCAGTTTGGTGAAAGGGGTGTTTGTGCCCATGTGCCTGTGAAGGGCGGTGGCTGTATTGTGGAGCCAGTCGCAGTGGCTGTCCTGCACAGGGCATGGCTTTGCAGGGGAAAAGTTCTTTTGAAATGGTGATGTGGCGGCTGCTGCTGAGCATCTGCCATGTCTGGCTCTGAATGAGGTGTTTTGCTACTCACCTGCTTAGGTAGAGAGCTCTTCGAGAGCTACCTGTGCCTGGCTGCCAGCGTCACTGGGCTCCTGGCAGCTCCTGGGATGGCCACAGTCTCTCATTGATGGTACTGTCCTGATATATTTCCTAGGAAACATTTGAGGTGGCAGCTCAGCCACCCTGTAGAAGAGAGGTTTGCAAGCATCTCTGCCAAGTCGAGAATTTACCAAGAGGCTCACGTGTGGCAGACAGAGGTTTGCCATCAGTCTGCTGGCAGAACTGGCCTAGAGGCTCCATCATCTTCCACAGAATTAACGCACCTCATCTTCCTGAAAACAGGTGTTTATAAACCTAACCTCATTGCTAATCTTTTTCTCCAAATGAAAACCTGGTTTGGACTGGCTGTAGTTATAAAGCAGGTGCCTGCAGGCAGAGCCCAGGGCTTGAGGGGATGCAGATGCTCCGGTGCAGCCTCATGGCCACAGCAAGGTGAGAGTTGTCCCTGCGGGCAGCAGGGGACAAAGGGACTTGCAGGAGGTGAGGTTATTGAAGCTTTCTGCTATAAATATTTTAATGAGTCCTTTGTGTCACTCGCTTGGCACAAGGAGTGGCTGCACCACCTGGAATTACAAACTGTTGAATGTGCCTGGTTGTAGTGCAGCAGCAGAAATTGCTCCTAACTGAGGTGGCTAAAGGTGAATTTATTCTGTCTGCTTCCCTGGACAGCAGCAGGTACCCCAGCAACAAGTGTCAGGGCAGGGTGCATGAGCAGCTGAATGTGGTTTGGATGCACAGGAGGGTGCGTGCAGCCCACAGCTGCTGGTAGTAATGACTAACAATTACATATATAGCTTCTGCAACGTACCTGAGATCACTTGCAAATGTAGAAGAGGGCTGCAGCCCTTTTTTGCCCTTTGTGCAATCAAATCCCTAAGTTTATTTAGCTGATGAACTTATGGGGTGTGGAAGAAGGAAATTTACCTTTACTGCAGGGTATTTGTCACATGGGGGAAAAAGTCCCCATGGGGCTAAACCAGGTTTTTACCTCTGGTATAGAGGTGTAATCATAGTATAAGGCTGTTTTAACCCCTATGTGCTCTGCAGTTCTGGATGACTTTGGTGGAAACGAGTAGAAATATGTCTTATTAGCAGATGTCTCTGGTTTTCTGTCCTATGAATCTTTAGAAGTCTCTGTTGTGGTTCCTGCAAGCCCCTGTAAGCCAGCTTGCTGTGAACTCACATGTGGAGAAAAATGATCCCTTGGCCTCAGGTCCCCAGGAAGGAAGGCACTGAGTCCCAGCTGGTGGATTTCATATCTGATCCCGAGACCTTCGGTTCTTCAGTGCATCCAGAAAGCAGTCCTGTGGGTTGTGGAGACCTTTTCCTACTCATCTGTCCAGGTTAGTCCCAACTCCATCCAGCAGTTAGTTCAGAGGGGTATTAACACCTGCCCTTTAATCCCAACTGTCACACAATCCATATGGATGTGGACACCTACATCAGCCTGACGGATGAGGGCTGCTAGGGTCTTTTCCGCTCCTGCCATCAGATGTGCTCATGGCCCTTTGCCAACATCCTATCCTGTTGGGGCTCTTTGTGCCAGTTCCCCTTTGCAAATGAGGAACTGAAGACGTGGGAGACATAATTTGCTTCCAGCTGCCAAAAAGGTTATTCTCAAAGAATTCTCAAGCCAGGAAGCACCCTCGGGACCTTGGCTGTTTGTTCTCTCAGACCAGGTCCTGTAAATAAGCTTTTGGTGCATACAGCAGGCCTTGTTGAGGAGCACAATGTCCTATTCTCTGCTACGTGTCCTATGCTGAACGGCACGTTCATCAGGATATCTCCATCAGCATTGTGCCACCTGGCCAGCTGCCAGCCCCTCCTGGCTCCGGTTCCCTCAAACACTGTGTAAACACCTACTCTGTGTGCATGCAGCATCATTTTTCTTTCTTGGGCAGGTATGGTGAGGTGGAAGGGTGAATCCGGTGGTGTGGAAATTCATATCCTACTCCGGGTATAAGCTTGTCAGGGAAGCGATGGCTTGGAGACTGCACAGGTTGTGTATGAGCCGTGAGAAGCTACTGGTTGCCACAGTGCTCCCTGCATGCCTCCATGCACCTTCCCTACAGCCAAGGACAGGTTTTTTGTCACTTGGAACCATGCTCTTGGGCTGGCTTTGTGTAGACCTCATGTAAGTGTACTGCTCTCAGTAGGGCAATTTGCAAACAGAACAAAATAGTATTCTTTTTTGACTAATAATTCCCTCTGCCCAGCTTTCTGGACATGGTGTGCTGATAGGAAGAATGGCAATGTTTCTTGTTTTGTACTGGATTGAATCCAAAGTCTTTAGAAGTTGCTCAGTGAGAAAGCAGGGTGAGGCTCAGCATCTCACTGGCTAGGAGACTTGGCTTTCCTGCAGCAAGCTGGGGCCCCATCCGCTGCTTTAGGGTAGATTTCTGTCATTCTTCCTGGAGGGGCTCTTTGGCTTTTGCAGATAATTAAATTCCAAGCAAAACTCTTCCCCATATCCCAAGTGGGTGCCCTGAGCAATGGGCTGCAGGTTCATTGCTTTTGAGTGCTTCTTTGTGGCTATGAAATGGAATATAGCAAGAAGACTTAGAGGGGGAAATTGCAGTCTGGTGAGTTGGTATTTCTCCTCAGATACAGGGCTGTGTTTCTATTCTTTGCCCCAATGAATATTTAATTTTGCAAAGCAGAACAACTTCAGCTAGAGAAGCTGAAAGTGCTGCTGTCTACATCACGCTGGGTTCATGGTTAGGGCACTCTGCTCTAAGGGGCTTCTGTAGCCACTCCTGCACAAAGTAGATGAGACAGGAATGGCTTAATCCTCATCGCCAGCCTAGCTTGTGCTCCATGGGCTGTTCTGGGAAGCTCACACCAACACTGGCCTCTGACAAAGGGTGTCTGTGGCAGCCAGGAGAAATCCTTCTAGCTGAAATTCCTCGAGCACCAGATCTTCCTGCAAACATTGTTGGTTTGTGCAAGTCTGTGTTATGGGCATTGTTAGCCTCAAAGGAACTTCTGGAGGCAGATGAGCCTTTGTGCAGTGGGACAACCTGTGACAGACGCTGGCTAATGGCCCCAGCTAGCCCTGAAAGTCACCGAGGGAAGTGGAAACAGGTTACAAACGTGGTGATTCACAGGCTCCCTTGGCACCAAATAAATGCTGCTTCATTTGGGTATAGATGGGTGATTGGACAAGCAGATCATGGAGAAGCTGAATGTGATCCTTTACCCTTTTCACAAGATTTACTTCAGTTTTGTTTCCTAGACTACGGCAGCAACCCTCACATGAAAAGCTGCTATTCTTCATTCACAACAAAGGCATCTCCAAGTGGATTTTGTAGCTGCAAACAATATTTGGTCAGTGTTGGGAAGTGTATGGTGCTGTTTCCTCAGCTTGGCAGATACCTGACGCAGCTGCTGTCTGCGGATGCCGTAGCCCTGCACAGTTTGGGAAATGAAATAAAATAATAGTTACCAAAACCCAAAGCATTTCAGAGTTTAATTGAGCTTTATGAGAGGAATTTGTACTGGGGTTGTAGCTGTCCACTGTCTGAATGTCACCACAGACCTCCACCATCCATGAAAGTCCCACTGTGCTTGAATCGCCTCAAAAGAGGAGATCTCTAACAATAAGCTTCATTCTTACAACTGCAGTCTGTGCAAAAGACTTGAGAGGAGGACTCAGCAAAATGTTCTGGTCTGTGTAACCAAATGATGGGCACTGCACAGGTTCCCTGCCAAGCCACGTTAATTTTTCTCGATGGGGTAGAGAGCTCTGTATTTCCCTTTCGTCTTTTCCCTGCTTGGCCTCACACATCCTTTAAAAGTCTGTGTCATAGCAACAATCTCCTCAGTAGAGGAGTCTCTGAATGTAATAATTGCAGCAGCATTTTATAAATACCCAGCTTAGAGCCTATATAAAAAAAAAATGTCATTACACTGTTATGACAATTTATCATCTCAATGCTGCTTGTATTCAGTAAGACTCTTAAGACGTGAGGTCAGACCAACTGTGTGGTGATAGCAGTGTAGTTGTAAAGAGCTCTGGGATGCAGTAATGCGAGGGGTTCAGCCTTGATTTTTTTAACAGCACAGATTTATTCAATAAGACCTGATGATAGAAGAGGAGGCTGAGAGGAGACCTCATTACTCTCTACAACTACCTGAAAGGAGGTTGTGGAGAGGAGAGAGCTGGGCTCTTCTCACAAGTGACAGGGGACAGGACAAGAGGGAATGGCCTCAAGCTCCGCCAGGGGAGATTTAGGCTGGAGATTAGGAGGAAGTTTTTCACAGAAAGGGGTCATTGGGCATTGGAATAGGCTGCCCAGGGAGGTGGTTAATTCACCTTCCCTGGAGGTGTTTAAGGGACGGGTAGACGAGGTCCTGAGGGACATGGTTTAGTGTTTGATAGGAAAGATTGGACTCCATGATCTGATGGGTCTCTTCCAACATGGTTGTTCTATGATTCTATAAAGCCTCTTCTTAGGAGAAACAAATGGACTTGCAGGAGACCTTGGCTTCCTTTGCCTTGTGCCAAGTGAGATGCAGGCTGACTGTACTGTTCATAGCCAGTGATGGGCAGTACCCTGGGGTCACTTTTGTACTGTCCCAGGATTGTCCTTGAAATAAGAAATGCTCCGTTTGCTAATTAACATCAACTGAAGCTTTGTTTGAGAGGCATTTATCTTTGGTGGCTCACTGCCTTTCACCAGTCTTTCTCCGGAGATTAATATTTGAGGACAGAGGCCACACTTCTGTGCAGGATTTATAGAAATGTCTGCAGGCACAGCAGCTCACTTGCGATTCAGTGCTCAGTTTTTCCTAGCATTTGCCCAGGAGGTTGGATGGCCCATGCAGAGCGAGCGATGAATTGGCCAAGGAGCGGCTCTCGTGAGACCACAATCAGTCTCTTGTTTTGCCTTGACCTTACCAAAAGCACCACGCTCTGAGGTTAAAGCGTGCATTTTTTTCAGATGGCATTTCTTTTCTGGAAAGCAACGTTTGAAAATATCTGTGTAAAATGAATGGTTGGACTAGAAGATCCGATAGGTCCCTTCCAACCTGGTTGTTCTGTGATTCTATGAAAATTGTTACTTTCCCCCCAACCATAGGTGTTTACAGCTTAGTCGAAGGCTGGAGATTATTAGGTAGTTCTCAGTGACAAAATGTCTTGTGAAACTTGTGAATTAAGTGATTATTTTTTTTACCATGCAAAGGTTAACCCCCTCTCCCCAGCCTGCTTCCTGGACAGCTATCAATAAACCAGCACGTCCCTCCCATGTCACCGAAGAACCAGAAACAAAAGCTGCATTGACTGTAAAACTGTAGCTGGATTTGCTTCTCCTGTTGAGAACTTGAGTCACAAGTGGCTGTTATAGAGCAGGGCAAGACCTTGCTTGGCTTGCTGGTGGCTACATCTCTGGCAATATTTTCAAAGTTCTGTATGTTTAATATCATCTCCTTGCTGTGCTGGAGCTCGTTAAGCTGTTAAGTTTGATTTGGGTTTTTTTTTATCAGCATGGAACTATTGACTTGGGAAAAAAAAATCAACGAATAGAGAAGAGATCTGTTACCACTGCTTGTCCTCAAGTTAGGTGAAGCAGTTGAACGAGAGAGAAATATTCAAACAATCTCTGCAGAATGAACTTCTTTCTTACCAAGACCATCTCTGAGGCCTGTTAAAATCAGGAATGTTTCTGTAGATGCCAAAGGGACTGAGGCTTGATCCTTAACAAACAAAAGTAATAGTTTTATCTACAAGAGGAAAAAATAGCAGTGTGTGCGCTGAAGAGTAGGGAGCAAGCAGTGTTCTGCAAGGGCTGCAGGAGGCAGAGAATCCCCCACCTCACACATCTCTGGGCTGCTGTGCTGCAGCTCAAACTGCTTGATTAAAGGCTTGAAAAATCCATGGATAAAGTAGAAGTGACCAGAAAGCTTTTGGAAAAAAGTGAAATAGAATAAATATTGATTACACTGAAGTGTGCTGAAGTATGCAGCCTGTGTGATTTAAACCAGCCAAAAAATTACTCCCTAGGACCAGCTCTGTAAAGTAATCGGTGCTTAAGATTTGATTATCAGAAAGCACAAGGACTATAATCTGTATAGATGTGCTTTCAAACATTTATTTGAAGGAACAAGGATGTTTAATTTTTAGCTATCATTCCATTTATAGATAATCCAGAAAAATGTCTGCCACCTATAAGCTCCTCTTATGTTTATTGAGTCTGGTTTTTTGTTTCCTTCTCCCAGTGAAAGGTAAAATTATGTATATTGTTCCAGTGTGCTTCATTACCGCTGAGATGGTCGGTGTGCGAAATGTGGTATTAAACTGCCTCTCCCATTATTTAATTCCAAAGAAATCTAATAACTGAACATAAGAGCAACAGCCTTTCCAGTGCGTGTGGCTCTGTGCCAGATGGAAACATAATTTCAGAAGCTTATTTGCTCAAAATTAAAGACTACAACAGCCTGAAAACCCAGCCTTCTTCCCAGTGCGGCAGCCTTGGACGCTGCTGTTGCCAGCAGAAACCTTGACCCATTACATTACCATGGCTAGAAGGCATGGGGGAGTTTGCAAAGTAGGAGAGTAAAACCAGTAACTCCAAAATATAAAAATTAGCATCAAAATATACCATGTTGAAGGTATAGGACTCCACCTCTCAGGCCATTGTCCCTTAGTACATTTGATAGAATATATTTGCTACTGATTTACAGTGTTTTTCCAATCAGAATCTTTAGAAACGCTGATTTCTAGGAGAATGGTAGCTAACTTTTGTTACGAAATTTCATATATAATTTAGGGAATCTGCATTTGGTTCAAGACCCACCTTTGGATTAACACCTTGCTAAACATGTTTGCTTTGGATTTTTGCTTCCTTTTTGACTGTTCCTTTTGCTTTTTTCCAGAAACCGCAACACCCGTCTGTGCAAAGGACATCAGTGACGATTTGATGAAAGAGTTTGCTTTTCTTTCTGGTGAGTACAGTGAACGTCTCCAGGTCTCTCTCCCTCTACAGTAATTAAATCCTCCAGATAAACTTCTGTTCTGTTTGGTAAAACGATGCTCCACATGGGATATTGTCCACTGAGTGGTCTTCGGTGCCACTAGAAATGTTGTTAATAAAACATTGAGACAGTTTGAAAGAGCATATTAGGTTTCTGTCTCAAGCTGTACTGTAACATATTCCTTCTTGCAAACTATCAACGCATTAACAAGCATTTTGCTTTGGAATGTATTTGTATAGGTTCCAGACCAGTGTGCTATTGTGTCCTCGTGTTTCTGATTTCTTTTGGTGTCCCAAGTAAAGTATGTTCAGTAAATAAAGGGAATATCTGGTACCTAATACATTTGTTTGTACCACCTGTGCCATATGTCTTGTGCTTAAAGTCAGAGGCAGGATTTGGCCCAGTTATGCTATTCTGGTGATGTAGAAAAACCTCTGTAATGATGACCTCATGCTTTCTGGCCTGAGTGGTGGGCCTGGGCTTTTCTGCTGGCCCTCCTGGAAAGCACACACAGCCATGCATCCTTGTCTTTATTGCAGGTGGCCGAGGGAAAGACAAGGCTTGGATTATCACCCTCCCTGACAACGCTCGCTTCAATGAGGTGCCGGAGGAGATCGTATCTAAAGTTTTAACATACCTAACATCAGTCCCAAGGTATGTCGTTCCCTTGTAGTTCTCGCCTTTGATGGGCAAAGGTGTTGGTCCTGCCTGGGTCAGGCAAGGGATCTTCAGGATGATGCTCCACACGGGGATTAGGGGCATCTTCAGCTCTCAGAGCAGATAAGGAGAAGATGAATGAAGCAAGACCTTGTGGTGTCCAGGTATGGTGTTCGGTGTGCCGGTAACTTCAGAGTAAAAAGTGGACATCATCCCTATGATTTGTCAGCCTGTGCATGTATCATATTATTCCATTAAGTTTCTAATTAACAGCAAGCTTTCCTTACGCTGTGTCATCGCTTTAATATGCCATTCCACTGCACAGTAATATTTTGACTTGTACGGATAGCCAGTCATTACCATGGAAAAAGAGAAATGTAACTGGAGGGAGAGACTAATTACAGGAACAAACCGTTTGGGGTTCCCATTAGAGGAGAAGGCTCAGCAGTGTGTTGCAGCTCCCATTATCCGCCTGTGTGTCTCAGGGTTAAGCGGCTGACAGTCTGCCTCTGCCACATGCAGGGCTGTATACTTAGATTAATCGCCCTCCTATTTCTTGCCGCTGAGCCTGGTGACTCAGTTACATGGAATGCTTAATTTCCTTGAATAATACCTGTTTTGGCCAATTTCTTCCTGCAGGGAGAGCAGGTTGACAGCGGCTAGATGGGAGCTTTTCAAAAGCTGCTGCCTTGGAAGAAGTAGCGTGTTTAGCTACCCCTTCAAGGGAAAAAAAGTCTTCTGGTTCCTCTGTCTTCTTTTTGGATGGACTCTGAAGTTTGGTTGGCTCCTGGCCCACAGAGCACTGCCCCACTCTGGACTGGAGCACATGGTGTGTTCCAGCCGGAGGGTTTTCTCCATCATGCTGTGTGGGCAGCCTGTGTCTGTGAAATTGCACTTCCCAGCTCTGCCCAGTCTCTCCAGGGCTTCTTATTTCATATGACTGTAAACACCCTGGCATTAGCATGATGAGCAGTCTTCCTGTCCCTATAATAGGTCAAATTCAATCAAGAAACTAATGAAAGCAATGAGCTTGCTGGTGATTCAAACATGTTCAGCATGTTATTTATAAAACCACTTTAATCATGCTTCTCTGCTTCTCCCCTCACCTTAACAGCCTGCCTCAGTCCCTCACTGTTTTAAATGTGTCTTTAACACTTTGGAATTGTAAAGGCTGTTGGGGAGCAAGGAAAAGCATCACGCAAGCGAGGGTGGAAAATGTTTGTTAGCTCTCACGCCCTGGGTATGTGTCCCTCAGCAGCATCATGGGGTCAAAGCTCAGACTTCAGGCCAGAAGGCCCCTAAAAGAGGTAAATATTTGACCTGCATGTCAGAGTTAGCTGTAGATGCACCTGTACCTCTCTACCACATACCTATGGATGAATACAGGCATAGCATGGACATATCAAAACCACACCACACACATGGTGCCTTTCCTGTCCATTCTGTTCCTTTCTGTCTTGTTTGACTATCCAGCTTTTGGGTAGTTAGACGTGCTCAGCTGTGTTTCACTTAGACTGGGAAGTAAAGTACAAAGTGATTTAGAGCTGTGCCTGATAACTCAGAGTAATGACGCAGTAAAGGGTTCTGTTGGCTATAAATACCTCTGAATTTAAAAATTAGGCAGCAGGTCCCGATAGCATGCCCTGGTCCCACCAGCCACAGGGAGTCTCTCGCTCCTGTGATAAATCTCACAGCTGCAGACTCTGGGATCTGATTTCAAGTCCTCCTGCAAAACGTACCAAGTCTTTATTTTTAGTCTGGTGCATCCTGCAACACATAAAAAATCAAGGATAAGAAAATGTGACAAGAAGCACCTGGAGAGAAATAATCCTTGATCTGGTTATCCATCTCCATCTTTTTGCTGCTGGATGCAAATGATCTCTCCCCTTGCAGCCTTAGTGAGAAAGCATTGATTTATTTTTCTTGTCAGTCTAAAAGGTACATTGGAGGACTGGAAATCTGATAAACCTGCAATGCCTGGGTTGCAAATAGTCACAGACCTGCTCCGCTCACCCCAGAATACATTAAAAATTTTCCATAGTAGGTTTCAAGGCTTTTGGACAGCTGGGAACTTTCTTCTTCGTGTCTGTAAAGGAACTGATTAAAGTCAATTAACATGCTGAGAGGCATGTTAATTGTACTGAGTAAATGGCATACTTTGGCATACTTTTATTAACTGACAGTGCACTACAGTCTGACTGCCTTTTCTAAACTATTAGGATTCTGGGGTTTTTCTTCAGCTTTTATTATGATGATAGCAGTGCTGTGTAAACACTTTTTTTTTTTTTTTTTTTCATTTGCAGCCTATTGGGTGTTGGGAGGTTGTTTCCCATGGGACAGAGACCTGTCTTTTAAAGTTTGAGGGTGTACTGTAAAATCAGAGGGTTCTATTTTTACCTCCAACACAAGGATCCTCTTGCCCACCTCCCACCCGTCTGTGTCATTTAACTCATGAGTGTGAACAGAGCTGACAGAAACCTGCGGAATTGTGTCGTGTTGCCAAAACTATTTTAGCTAAAGAAGATTTTGTCTGAAGAGTTGTGCCTGATCCAATTCACAGTGTGTAATATCAGACTTTATTACATGCAGAAGTTCTGTGTATGACCCATGTGTAAAATATGATATTAATTTTCTCTGCTCTTTTCTGCTGCACCTCAGTGGTAATATATTAATTCCCATGAAACCTTTGCACTCCAGGCATGATGTTAGAGATCCATAAGATGTATTTGTAGGACAGCTTGGGAGCTGGGTGTCTCTACATATCTTCAGTCAATTGTTATTATCAGCCAAAAGGAATTATCTTTTTTTTTTTCTTTCTTTTCCTCTCAGCACAGCTGCTAATTCCTTTCAAATGTATTTATCAAAGGTGTGGCTATCACAGACAAGAGTATCAAGATGCGAGTTGAATGAATGCTCCTGAACTGGCTTCAAGTGTCTTTTTTTTTTTCTGTAGTGAGACTGCCAAGTATTGGCTGCCATGTGATACTTCTGAGTAATCCACCATGAGTTTTTGCTTGCCAAACACAAGAGTTCCCGAAGACAGTGCTTGCATTGGGCTGTCCGTACGGGGCCAGGCCCAGGGCAGCCAACCTGACCCAGCCCTCAGGAGCCAGCACGTGTACTGGGAGCCTCTCTGCGGCACTGAGATGCATGGATAGGGTGGTGTGGAACGTGGCTATCCTGTTTCAGCATCCGCAAAAAAATATATTGCAAACATCACCTAAGTATCCTGTAAATACACTGACATGACAGGACTTGGTTACAAGCTGGCATACTCTTACCTGTGTGCAAACATGATTCCAATTTGTAATTCAGACCACCCTGGAGTGTCCATTGTCGTGGGTTGAGCCTGGCTGAGCTGTACCCAGCTATGCTGGGAAGGCAATATTTGACTTACAGACAGGACCTCACCTACATGTTAGATCACCTGCCCGACTGGGCATCTCTGGTACTGCTGGCTGGCTTGGTAAGACAGGATTTCAAAGCAACTTAAGGGATTTGGGTGTCAAAAGGGATGTCAAGAAGCCTGTGCTTACAAAGTGATCCAGAGTGTGCTGGAAATTGCCTCCTAGCAGTCGCAGCCACACAAGCCAGGCCTCAGGAACTGCTGGGGAAGCCACAATAGCCTGTTTCAGCATCAGCTCCCTTCTCCTCCAGCCAGGCTGACATCTCCCTTCCCTGGGTTAGTGTCACTTCTGTTACCCTGGACCAAAACAAGACAGGAGTCACTTGGTTGCTGCAACCCAGGCAAGTGGGTAACAAGCTTCCTCAGAGAGAAGAGCTGAGCTGGGAGGTCAGGGATGTGCATCTTGGGGCAGCAGCTGGTGGAGGCTGCTGACCACCCCTGAGCTGCTCGACAGACCTGCCTCTGACCTCTGCAAAGTCCTTCTCAAGCCCAGTGTGGGTTTCAAGGGCAACCTTCAACGCTATTACCCGTTTCAAAGGTGATGCACAACCCCAGGCTAACTGTAAGATGGGCTTCCCAAATTTCTTGCTAGAGTCTGCTTAGTGAAATGTTTTCAAATGGAATATCAGCAGTTCTGGAAATGTCATAATATGGTTTGTGTCTTGTGTTCTTGGACCTAGGGTATTTCTTGGAGGATTCAAGTCGTATTCCCTCAAAATGTTTTCTAAATGCTTGGTGTTTTCTTATCTATCTCATAGTCAACATGAATCTGATACCAAATTTATCCTGATCCTGGATAGAAGATTGGATACATGGACATCGGTCAAAATGACTCTCCAAAAAATAGCGGTAAGTTTTTTAACTTTTTTTAATGTTAATTTCTTTTAGAGTGCTAAGTCGTCATGCCGTTATGTATCACTTTCAGAAAACACTGGGAACTAGGAGTAATGATGCTTGTGCTTTCTCTCTGGGTAGTATTTTGGTTTATGGCCCTATAATTAATGCAGTCACAGCTCTATGCCCTATTTGGATGCATAAATGAGCTGTTTCTGTATTAGCTAATTGATTTGCTTGCTTTTGTACTTTTTCATAGTGGTTCAGATATGTTTTGTGCAACGTTCTCTGCTTTTGATGGGTGGAAAATTTGTTTTCTAGGCAGTGGTCATTAGTGAGAATAGATTTTACCTCGTTGTCAGTGACTAAGTGTTAGGTTCTTCAGACTCCACAAACATTTGTATGCGGGCATGGGTGGAAGAGTCTGTTTTAAATGCATATGTATTCATTCATGTACTTTAAATATCTATTACACGTGTTAATGCATTAGACATCATTAGATTCTGAGCATATCTCAAAAGTAAGCTTTTTGCAACTCAGCAATGCATTGTTTTATGAAACTAGAACGTGGTAATAGAGTAGTGCATGCAGGTGTAGAAAAGTCATATTTGCAGATGCATGGAGAGGTAGGAGCTGATTGATAAATGCTTTCCTGTGCCATGTGAGCAAGTCAGTGGAAATACTCGAAGTGTATTATTATTATTCATAGAATCATAGAACAACCAGGTTGGAAGGGACCCATCAGATCATCGAGTCCAACCATTTCTATCAAACAGTAAACCATGTCCCTCAGGACCTCATCCCACCTGTGCCTTAAACACCTCCAGGGAAGGTGAATCAACCATCTCCCTGGGCAGCCTATTCCAATGCCCAATGACCCTCTGTGTGAAAAACTTCCTCCTAATCTCTAGCCTAAATCTCCCCTGGCAGAGCTTGAGGCCATTCCCTCTTGTCTTGTCCCCTGTCACTTGGGAGAAGAGGCCAGCTCCCTCCTCTCTACAACCTCCTTTCAGGTAGTTGGAGAGAGTAGTGTGGTCTCCTCTCAGCCTCCTCTTCTCCAGGCTAAACACCCCCAGCTCTTTCAGCCGCTCCTCATAGGTCCTGTTCTCCAGCCCCTTCCCCAGCTTCGTGGCTCTTCTCTGGACTTACTCCAGAGCCTCAGCATCCTTCTTGTGCTGAGGGGCCCACAACTGAACACAGGATTCAAGGAGCGGCCTCACCAGTGCTGAGTACAGGGAGAATCACCTCCCTGGACCTGCTGGTCACACCATTTCTGATCCAAGCCAGGATGCCATTGGCCGTCTTGGCCACCTGGGCACACCGCTGGCTCGTGTTCAGTCGGCTGTCGACCAACACCCCCAGGTCCCTCTCCTCCTGGCAGTTTTCCAGCCAGGCTTCTCCCATTCATTTCTTCTTACAGTCATTGAACAGTTAGAGGCATCGGTCTGTCTGATAGAGAATGAAGTAAACGGCAAATACTGAGAAAGAAAACTCTTAGCTGATTCTGCTTAGCTCTGATAAAGTTAGATCTCTTGTTGTTTTAAGTAGTTAATGCTGGTACAGCTGAAATTAGTATTAAAACTCTGGCTTTGATGGCATTTTGCTGATGGGCATCCAGCAGGATGAAGAGGGAGTTACCTCTCTGCAAAGTGTGTGAGATACCATGCTGACTATTTCAGGTTCTGATTGATTTCCAGGTATGGTTACCATACCATTAGAGAAGAAGCAGCATGTAAAAAAGTAGTTATTCAAAGTGATCATTGAAATTCAGTTCTGCTGCCAGCGTTTGAAGGAATACTAGTACTAAGAGCATCTTTTAAGGATGCCGCAGTTGCTTTGTGTAGTTTGGAAGTTTCAGATGGGTAAAAAAAAGCCTGTCCTAATTTGTAGCTTCTATGGAAGGGTCATTCATTCTGTGCTTAATAAGAAAATTTAATTGTTTTGTGACCTTTGTGCAAACACCCTATTTGAGTACCTGTATGCACTGTGTGTCCACGTAGAGAAGTGACTTGGCAGGTAGTAGTGGGGCTGCCCATGGAGGTTATATGGAGATGGTGTGTGCAAAGAGGAATTAAGAGCAGGAACCCCATGTCCACTAAATCTTAAGACCTGGGAATCTTGCCTTAAAAACAGGGAAACAGGGTCTGTTCCTAAAGGGCTGTCTTTGTGTCCAGGAGGCATTTGACTGGGGTTATATTTGTGCAGCTAACACAAAACATTAAATCTTTATATCATAGAATCATAGAATCACAAGGTTGGAAGAGACCCACTGGATCATCAAGTCCAACCGTTCCTATCAAATTTATTTCATCATGGAACTAATGGACAATATGTCATGGAGATCAGTTTAATTTACGCCAGAGGTTTTTTAAAAAGACGTTGCAAAGGCTTTTGCGTTTATCTATTTAACCATAAGGGGTTCTTTCTCTCCTTGTTGGCATGTTCTGAGTCCTTGCTATGAAGACACTGCTCAGCATTATCAAATTTTCAACCTCACGGCAGTCGCAGTGGTGGAATTCTCTCAGGAAGGAATCAGACATTTAAAAATACAGTAGCAGAACTAATATTACAACGTTTAAATATTCACACGAGGAACCGTTTCTTTGTGATCGGAAAGAGCAGAACTCATATTTTAGGCTTAAGGTCAAAACAATACTTTTTGAGACCGAGATAAAGATCCCACTTATTCTTGAAACCTCTGAAGGACGTAACATTACCACTATACACCAACACCTTTTTTCTTTTCTTCCATTCCAAGAAGCAAGGAAACCAATCCTGACACTGATTGTCTCCGCTGAAAACAAAATAAACCCTAACCCATGGTGCAATCAGAGGAATATATTTTATTTCTTTGTTATGCTTTAGGAATCTTTGTAGAATTTGGAATAAGTAGCAGATAAGCCGAATTTAAATGCACAGTGTCCTATTTTCTCAGCACATGTATATGCAATTGCAGCTCTGTGGTTGTGCATCGGATCTGGAAAAAATCGCTCAGATTTTTGTTTAACTCTTTCTGTAGGTCTCTAATTGCTTGTGCAACCCAAGTGCTGCTTCCTCTGGGAGCTGAGGCTGTGGCTCCAGAGTCGAGGCTCAGGTTTTAGCGCATCTTCCCTTCCTTCCACCCACCTCAATCCCAACCAGCTCCCGAACGTCCCTTGGAGAGGCTTTCAGGGGGAGGGAGGGAAGGGCAGGAGCTGAGCCGGAGGAAGCAGAGCTGGCCCCGTCTGCAGGCTGATTCGGGGCATTCCACCTTAAAAACGAAGCCGGCGCCGGGAAGCGGAGCGGGGCTGGGAGCCGGGAGGGCTGGTGGCCCATCCCCGGGGCTGCGGGGCGATGGCCGAGGCGAGCCCGCGGAGGGCCGGCAGGAATGCGGTAAGGCCGTGCTGCAGCGCCCAAGGACGGGGAGGCCTCCTCCTCCTCTTCCTCCTCCTCCTCCTCCTCCTCCTCCTGCAGGGGTTGGGGGGGATCGGCCGGAGCGGGTGGGAGCGAGCGGCGCGGGGAGCATCCTCCGAGCATCCTCAGCATCCCGGTCCTGCGGTGCTGCTGCTGCTTCTCCTTCTCCAGCTGCCTCTTGGCCCCAACGCGGTGGAGAGGGAGGCTTTATTTCTTGGTCCCGCAGCCAGGGAAAGCCTCCGGCCCTAGGTAGAATGTATGCGGCGGCAGCAGCGATGCTGGCAGCATCGTTGGGGGTTGAAGATGCAGCTGCAATCGAGGTAGCGAAGCGCTATGCGGTTTCTTTATTTTTTTTTTTTTTGGCTCTGGGGGAAGTTACAGCTCGAATTAGCGGGACCTGGCGGCTCGTGGCGTGACTTTGCCTGGAGAAGAGGAGGCTGAGAGGAGACCTCATTGCTCTCTACAACTACCTGAAAGGAGGTTGTGGAGAGGAGGGAGCTGGGCTCTTCTCCCAAGGGACAAGGGACAGGACGAGAAGGAATGGCCTCAAGCTCCGCCAGGGGAGATTTAGGCTGGAGATTAGGAGGAAGTTTTTCACACAGAGGGTCATTGGGCATTGGAATAGGCTGCCCAGGGAGGTGGTTGAGTCACCTTCCCTGGAGGTGTTTAAGGGACGTGTGGATGAGGTGCTGAGGGACTTGGTTTAGTGTTACACATGAATGGTTGGACTAGAAGATCCGATGGGTCTCTTCCAACCTGGTTGTTCTATGATTCTATGATTCTCCTTTAAGGGGCAGCAGAAAGTCATTCCCTTCAGCACCTGTGTAAGGACTGCTAACCTCTAGCTCCATTCCTCAGGAAGAAACTTACTGGCAGAGGTTACCTTTTCTTTACCTTTATTGACTTCCAATCTTGTGAATGTCCCAGTGAGCTGCAGGGAAGAATATCCTCTGAAAACTGAATTCCCCAAATTAGGAAAAATCTCATGAAATGCATCAGATTGAGATATTCACTGATATCATATATATTCACTGGTAATAACCGATGCTTTCAATGCATGCCCTTCTTTGTGCTCTGTTAGCCCAGTTTGCATATATCGATCATATCTGGACTATCTGCATGGTTATAGTTGAATATCTGTTTAAGCAACTTGCTCAACTGAGGCCTTAAGATCTACACATTTGTGTCCTCAGAAGGGGGGGAATGTTCTGAGCGTGGTCTTCGGTGGGTGAGGTAGCGAATAGTGTTGAAATGTTGCCAAATGCCTGATTGAGTGGAGTTAGAACAATTCAGTTATTGTCTTTCCTGATATGCTGCAGAGGAATAGCAGAGGGCAAAGGCTTTAAAGGGCTAGTTCTTCCAGGTGTTTTATTACATAAACCCAAGTTTGTCAAATGCACAAGGTACTTTACAGTGTTATAAATAACAAGATAAAACATAAGGCAAGATTAAGTACTCTTCTTGTCTTTTTTTGTTGTTGAATATATTATGGAGTAGGTTTTTTTTTCTTAGCAGTACATTCAGTATCATTAGAATTACTTATCTATACTTTAGCCCTTGGAAGAACAAGAAATGTATCAGTGACTAGGAAAAATAAACTTCCTTCAGAAATGTTACTTCTGAGGAATTATTGGTCTATCTTTTTATATAGATATATATAAAAATATACTTATCTATCTATCTATCTATCTCATCCTTTCCCTTAAGTCTCTAAAAGGGCCCAGGATTTGGTTTGCTTGGTGAATGTATTTATACAAACTTGGGGTTTTGGATCATTCATTTTTTTCCATGCTTGAAATTCATTAAGTATCATTTGCAAAGCTGTATTACTTCTTTTGTAACTATTTATAAGTACTGACCTTGATCTTGTATTGTATGAGATCAGCTGAAAATTCCCCAAATGCTTTCTAAACTGAATGAAAATCAAATCATCTGTCCTGGAAACTCAGCTTCCTCTGAGATGAAACACATCAAGGAGCCAAAGTTATGTGTGTGGGGGGCGTAAAGTTGTGTTGAAGAATTCGCCCCCACGGGAGATGTGGCAAAAGGATGTGAGTGCCAGGTTATGGTCTCTTGTTGTTTGTTATATGGAGCATTAAGTGCTCTGCAGTGCAAAATACCTAAACATGTTCATTGCTCTCACCCTCAGTGTAGATACCGTAATTTTCTTTAGATGATAATGGAGGAAGATGATATAAGCAGGAGTATATAGAGAAATGTAACCTGACCTGGCAGGATCTCAGAGAAAATCGTGTGTCTTAATTAACTCAACTCTTTGCATCACAAGCTTATCCATAATTTAATGATATGACTTCTACTTCCTTAAAAATTCCTTTTCATTCTCAAGCACCCTTTTCGCAGATCTATTTAAAAACGCACCTGCCAACCATATGCTTGAAAAAAGGCTCCAGCAGCGTAGACAGGATATTCCGAATTCTTACCACAAATTAAATGTTGCTTGGTAATTACCAGGGACAAGAAATGTGTGCTTGTTGCAGTTCTAGGATGATTAATGAGTTTGGCACTAAATTTTGCTTCCCCAATCTGTCTGTCATTCCTCTCGATGTTCCAGCCCTCTGTTCCCTGTTAAGTCGTAATTTCACTCCCTAAGTTATAATGCTGAACACAATATAGAGCATTGAAGTTTATAAGTGGCCTTCGAAGGTGCGTAGTTGAACTTCTGCCTCCTCCAGAGAGCGGTAGGACTGCACAATCCTCCTGCAGTTACATCCCATTTCTCTGTGTCTCATAGAATCATAGAACAACCAGGTTGGAAGGGACCCATTGGATCATCTAGTCCAACCATTCCTATCAAACACTAAACCAAGTCCCTCAAGACCTCATCCCACCTGTGCCTTAAACACCTCCAGGGAAGGTGACTCAACCACCTCCCTGGGCAGCCTATTCCAATGCCCAATGACCCTCTGTGTGAAAAACTTCCTCCTAATGTCCAGCCTAAATCTCCCCTGGCGGAGCTTGAGGCCATTCCCTCTTGTCCTGTCCCCTGTCACTTGGGAGAAGAGGCCCTCCTCTCTATAACCTTTTAAAGGAGGTTAAAGTCTCCCTCCTGTCTTGAAAATAGGAAAAGGATATAAGGGGCAATCAGAAAAAAAAATATATTTTTCAAGGCATTTAAAAGTTGTTGTTGGACCTACCATGTCCCTGGGTTGAACACCGTCTCTGTTTTCTTGCAGGCATCATTCCCAGGGAACCTGCACTTAGTGATGGTTCTTCGTCCCACAGGGTTTTTCCAGCGCACCTTCACTGACATTGGATTTCGGTTCAGTCAGGAGGATTTTCTACTCAAGTTACCGGTACGAGCATGCAGAGATGTTGTGCCTGTATGTGACTGTAGGCTGCCTATGCACTTTGGGCTGGGGACTGACTACAAGCACCCAAGTGAAGAGTAACTGGAGTATCTCTGCCAGAAATGCCCTATTTCCACCAAATTTCTCTCCACAAAAGGTCTCCTGTAGCATTTTTCAATTCCCTTGTGCACAGTTTGTTCCCAAAGACCACGTCTGTAGTAGTGGGTAGTGGGGTTCTCTACCTGTTTTCATGTCCTGCATGTCTCTGGAGGATAAAACCATGATCAGGAACTTGTTCAATGTCTGAAAAGTCAGAAGACATGTCAAGCAAAGTTTTTACTGTGAAATTCTACCTAGAATTGCCATTTTCGTGTCAGTTTAAATTCTATACCAACATCATGTTGGTATTTGTCTCTAAAATAACAACTGAAGTGTTTTATATTCTCAAGGCATCTTCCAAGAATTCTAAACCCACCTTGATTAGAGAATATAACATTTAAGAGAACGAAAGTGCATTTGTGGAGTCTAAGCTTAACACAATTACAAATCCATAAACCAAACGAATTTACTTTGGAAAATAATATGATTTTCACAAGCTGTGAATTTTTTGAGCTAAAATTGTTGTCATTTGCACAGTTTTGAAAATTCATGCTTATCAAAGGGCAGATCAAGACACGCAAAAACTCATGAGTATGTATTTAAACGAAATTGGCCAGCACTTCATGACATATTAAAATTTATATAATTTTTTTCCAGGTTAGCAGTCATCCCTTGCAAAAACCTGCATTACAATTGCTTTCAGCTCTGTTCTGCAGTCAGCTACTACAGCATCTCGCTATGCTTTGCATTTAAAGAAGAAAGCGCTTCAGGGATCAGGGTTAGCTTAGAAAAATGGTCAAGTACATCAAATAAAAGCCATGTTAAGTCATAAGCATAAAAAGAAAGCCATTCTGTGGACAGTATTTGCAGCAAACAAAACTTTTAGATACGTAAAAGATTTGTAGGCTGGATCCGTGTATGACTTGGGTAGAAGAGATGATCAGCAGTTAACGGTGTTGCCTTGTTCATAGGTTGTTATGCTGAGCTCAGTTAGTGACCTGCTGACATACATTGATGAGCAGCAGTTGACCCCGGAGTTTGGAGGCACCTTGGAGTATTGTCACAGCGAGTGGGTCATCTACAGGACTGTACGTACTCGTTTCCATCCCACTGTTTCCAGTTTGTCTCTGGCACACTGCTTAGCTCCTTCCTCCTTTGTCCTCTTGATGAAGCTGTGAATGAGGTAGCCCTGGTGCTAGACTGCCTTGTAAAGCTGGAAATATCCATCACCAAGAAGCCAAACAGATCTCCAGAGCCCTTCTGCCTGGAGGTGGTTCCCGGTGTAGGTTAACCAGATTAAAAGGGAGATAGGAGAAGAATTGAGGAATACGTGAGATGGATCCTGTGGCAGCTTCTGCTACAGACCTCCAATGTATGGTAGGAAAAAAATATCTCCGAGTGCACAAGAATAGGCTGCAGAAAACAAAAGTATCTTTGTCCTGTACTATCCATATTTAAGTCCCTGTTATGGATTCAAGTTGCACTAGAAGCCATCTGGCCATGTGTTGGTGGCCACGAGCTAGTGCACTGCAGCACCCATCAGCTCCATGTGCAGCGGACATCCCACTCACCTCCCTCAGAGGAAGCTGCAGATCTCAGCCTTGGCTCTTCACATACTCTTAATGAGCTGTACCAATATACCGAATCCTAAACTGATTGTGATTATCATCTCCTACCAGGCAATAGAGAGTTTTGCACTAACCGTGAAAGAAATTGCACAGATGTTGCAATCCTTTGGCATGGAATTGGCAGAGACCGAGCTACCAGACGACATGTATTCGATTGAGCGCATCCTGTCCCTGCGCACAGAAAAGTACTACCAGCTCAAGGTATGTCTCATCAACAACTCCACCATGTGTTTCCAACCCTTGTTTGCACAGCAAGATGGGATTCTGGGGTTTGACTGCCTATTTGTTTGATGCCCACTCCTCTTTTCCTCCCATGCATGTATGCGTGTTGACAGACAAAATAAAACACAGCATGACTGTTTCTGTATCTTACGTTTGCCATCCACTCAAGCAAATCACCCTGCCAGCTTCCAGCAGACTGTCTCAGCTGCCACCTCCTTGCTGGCTGCAGAAGGTGGTGTCTGGTGTGCTCCCATCATGGGCTTTGCATGTCTCGCTGGCAGGAGGAAGGGTGGGAGGCTTCATCGCCTGTGGATTTATGGCTCCGATAGGATTCCTTCTGCTTCACCTCCATGGCTGGAGGAAGATGCATGCAAAGATCATCAGGAGGTCTGGATTGATGGTTTGTCCTCAGGTCCCTCTGCCTGCTGCAGCTTCCCCAGGGAGACTTAAGGGAACTGCGCTGAGAGCATCTAAGGTGAAGATTTAGTGTGAGTGCATGATTCAGGGTATTCACAGATGTAATCCCTGTCTTCATGTGAGCCTTCATGTTTCATCTTAGAGAACATTTATGTCTTCGCTGTTTTAAGATTTTTTTCACAGAATCACAAAATGACCTGTGTTGGAAGGAACCCACAGGGATCATTGAGTGCAATTCCTGCCCCTGAATGGACAACCCCAAAATTTACACTATTTTCAACTTTACACCAAATTTTCCTCTATGTGTGGTTGTCATTACAATTATTCCTGGAGTGGAAGCTTTAGTGCAGCCAGCTGCTGCTCTATCACACTGTTGTCTTTGCTGCCCCTGCTTATTTCTGGGGACAGCACAGGCCCTGTCCCCTAACCTTCCCTTCATAAATGTTTCCCATGCTAACAGCTATCTTGCGCAGCTTTGCTTTATGACAGGTTGGTTTATAAAAGTCAAAGAATTGGATCTATTTTCATTTATAATCACTTGGCAGTGAGTTCCCAGAAGGCTTCCTCGAAGAAATATGCAAAATGACATCCAAAGTGTGTTGTGTGTAGGCATAAGTGCACGTACATATGTAGGGAAAGGATCATTATAGTTGCTGCCAATGGTCCTTTATTTCTTCTAGGAAATTAAGAGAGCTGCAGAATATATCAGCAGCTGTGTATATTGCAGTATAACTGACTGACTTAAACTTCATGCTTAGGACTAGAGCCAAAGTGTAGGGGGCAAATATCACACAGTCTAGTCCTGTACATAAACCAGTCCTCTGTGGAGCAATAAAACATGTCATACGTTTTAATTTGCATATAAAGCACAGCAGTGCTCAGTACAAGGCATCTGTTGCTTCTAATGCTTCATCTATTAATTTTAAATATCACAACCACTCATTGGCTTTTGTCTGAAATGAAGTCCATTAGTTTTTTTCTTTTGTTCCTTGTAAGACCACAAAAGATAAAAGCAGATGAGAAACTGTGCACAGATTGTGGTGACAACAAGACATGGGATTGTTGTCTCTCCCATGACAACCCCAAGATTGGTACAGCTGATTCCTGAATTCAGATAATGGGTCAATTAGAATAATTTGCGTAGCTGTGATACTGAACAGAAGCTGGTTGCAAACACAATATGAAAAGGACAGAAATTAATTAAACAGATTGATTAAGAAATTAACCTCTTTGGAGTGCTGAATGGAAAACAGTCACGTTAACACCTGTTTGACAGTCGAGCTATTTTGTTATGCATATAATGAAAAAGTTTGAATCAGGAGGAAAATGTAGGGCTCTGGAAAGTGAGATAGATATAAGAAGTTGAAATAACAGCCACCTGCAGTCTAAAGCACTGTACCACTATGGGATGCTCTTCCTATAGCCTCTTTTTATGACCGTGATGGAGAAGCATGGCCTTCAAGTTGCAGAAATACTTGCTTGAATACTCGAACCTGTAGGTATATATCTAATACAAACCTGGTGGCTCACTGGGACAGACCCATGGTTGTGCTTTCCTCCTGCCTCTTGAACCATGTTGTGGCCTGATGTTTTCATGCGTGCGAGTTTCCACCCAGCCTGGTGCCAAGTCCATGGTTTGACCTCTGCCGACTCAAGGGCTAATGCAGCATTAATGTATATAAAATGTCTGCTGAGTGTGTTTTGGTCTGATAGGTACAAGTGCTTCATTTTGTTAAGGGAAACTAAGGCAGGAGAAAAACGAAATGACTTATGCTCACCTCATGAAAACTAGCCTGAATCAGAAATGCTTTGCGTTACACAGGAAGATATTACAGCAGTCACAAAAGAAGGAAACTTGCTTTTGAGTAGTTTTGAAGAACCTGACTCTGTGGAATGCAGTGAGGACCAACACCGCGAGAGGCCTGGGGACTGGGAGACTGTGAATCGGTGAGTGCACCATGTTCCTAACTTGCCTGATTTTTCAGTGGAAACACTCATATTAGTTAGGTGTAGATGTGTTGTTTAGATCACCTATCAAACAGGTGAAGATAACAATACCTGAGTTTTGCTCCAGAACCATCAAATTTCTTGGTGGCTTCTGTCAAATGACTTTGTCCTGTTCTGATTTCCTCTCAACACTGAGATGATGAGGCTGTGGAGCAGCTGCAGGGTTCTCCCGTCCAGGCTCTCATGTATTATTCAGATAAACTGAGATAGCAACAAGTGCCTCACACAGGTGCCACTATCTGCAGCAATGATTTCATTAAACTTCTGAGCTCTTTGCAAGTCATATGTACGTGTCCAATGACTTCTGAGAGCTTGGATCCTGAAGACCTACATAGGTGATCTCTAGGGCTTGTCCATTCTCTTCTTGTCCTCTGCAAATTATTCAGTCCTGTCCTCTTTCTGTGCTCAAGGTTACTTGGTCAGCTGCGAGAGATGGAGACTGCTTTTGATGGCTTCTGGGAAAAACATCAGTTAAAAATGGAGCAATATTTACAGTTGTGGAAGTTTGAGCAAAGTTTTCAAGAGGTATGGTCAGATTCAATTCTGTTGGCAGAAGGAAGAATTAGAGAGGAAAAGGAGGGGGGAGGAGAGAAGTTTTTATGCTTTTTATTGTGAGAGTATTTAATTTATGCTACAGTTCCTGGAATCTGACAGGGCTAGCTAGCTTGGGGAGACCACTGTGCTTCCTCATCCAAAACTAATTTAGGTATCGCTGCCCTGCAGTCACATAGGTTTTGCTGATAGAAGCATCTTTGAATGTAGCAATTAGTTCTTGGATGTTAGTTTTTATTATTGGATGTAGCAGTCTTAGCTAAAGTGTGATTAATTTTAGTCTGAGAATTATTTTCTGCCTGTGCTTTGTATCCTTTTGCAGCAGTCTTCTTCTTTGTGTCTAGGTCAAGAATGCCATTGAATTTTTAATGGGTCAGCAAGCAGAACTCCCCGACACTGGTGACAGTGTCGCCCAAGTGAAACAGAGGCTCAAGGACTTGGGTCATTTCGATGGTATGGCTCAGGTGAGATAATTTTTCACAGAAAGAGTCACTAATGAAACAAGAGAGGCACAGTCTGTATTAGAGGTAGGAGTGTTTTCCTGAAATTTCCTGATTCTGTTTTAATTCGTTAGTAAGTGGCTGCACAAAAGGATTGATTTCATGGCTTTGCTCTCTGCAGAAATGCTGTGATCAAACCGAAACCCAGGAGCAGGGTATTTAATTATCACAGCTAAAATAAGTTGCTGAGTTACCATGAAAATCCAGAATAGATAAATGTCTGAACATAGAAGAGGCAGGGGAGTTAATAAGCTAGAAGAAGAATTATTTATATGTTAAGCACAGTGCTAATAGGCAGAGACTTGTTACCAAGCACATGGAGAGGTAAAAAAAGTTGCTATCTTGACGTGTCTGTGATTTGAGCATAACATATGGATGAAGACTAAGAGATATAGTGGCAAGAAGAGCTAAGAGAGATGATTCACAGGAGCCCAACTAAGGATGTGACTCCTGCAAAGGGGTGTGCTTAGCAAGTGGGCCATTGTCTGTGGAGAAATCACAAGGGATCTGAACAAAACCACCAGAGGCATCTATAAGAGTTCTGGGGGAAAGTCCTAAGTCTTTTTGGCCATTTGGCAGCAACGTTTGTGGAGAGAGGGAGGAGGACCAAAAGGCCAGACAGCCAGGGCGCAACAGGGAAACAGTCCAAATAGAAAACCAAGTCTGGAGAAGAGGTAACAGTTCCACTGACCAAATGTGCAGAAAAGATAGCATGTCCTTTTCATAAGGCTTGGCTGCAAAAGCCTCATTTTTTTCAGCAGAAACTTTTAACTACTCGAATTTCCTTTCATGCTTATGAGCATGGTGTGCCTAAACTGGACATCAGCTGCATTTTCTAGAGTGCAGTTCCTGGAGCAGCAATACATTGCCAGCAGCCATTCACAGCATTGCTAGTTTGGTGAAATAGTCTTTCTGGATAGCACAAGGTTTTTTTTTTCCCAGATGATGGGTGTCACTCTGTCCTGTATAAGCCACCCATTCTGGCTACTCCTAGTGTCTATTATCTCCATTTGTACCTGAAATCTGGTAAGACAAGAAAGTGCATGTTGCTATATGTAGATGTTTCGACATTGTTTCAGTAAGTGTGCAATCCATTCCCTTCCTTTTATTGAAGGATCTGATAGGGAAGGCTCAGGTGGTGATACTACATGGACACCAGCTAGCAGCAAATCATCACTACGCACTTAACTTGATCTGCCAGCAATGCAACGAGCTGCGGCACCATTCTGATGTCTTGTCTGATGAGATCAAGAGGAAGCAGATGAGACTACAGAAGACCTTGGATCTTCATACTCGACTTCAGCAGGTAAGAGTACAGAGATAGTTAGCTTCTCTATGGGGTTGCCCTCTCCACTTCTTCTCTGGAAGCATCTGAAATTTTCTGCAGGTTGTGGTAGGAAAGGCTGCAGGAGTGATTCACCCCTCACTTATCTGGTTGAATTAGCAAGCAGATATATACTGGTGCTGTGAATAGTCAGCAGAAAGAGGTCGGCATCTCCAGAGGGCAATTCAGAACACCAGAGTTCAGCTGCTGCTGTTGGTCAGGCTTTCATGTTGAATCCATGTATTAATTGACTTTCAAGGTTTTCATAGCCAGTGTGATGGAAATAATGCTTTCAGAGAAACTCCAGCCCTTTTTTTCTTAGCGATTTATTAAGAATGAACATAACTGACTGTAAAATAAGGTGACAGATTGGTAGATAGGCGCAGCTGCTGTGTGCTAGCATGGAAGTGGAGTCATGTGGCTCCAACGCTTTTTGATATCTTAATCAGCATCAAATATTCATTTAGGAAAATTCACGCTAATTAGACCAGAAGGCACACGCCTATAATATCCTTGAGGCCCTTAAGAGACGCAGCAAAATTTGACACTGTTCAATTTCATTGTCTGGGGGGGACAAGGGAACTTGGTTGTTCTTTCTGTGTGCTCTACTTCTGCGTTGGAGTAATCTGTGGGGACAGGCATTTATTTCCTCAGCAGTCTCTTGGCTGCAGAGCACGGTCCTCTCCTGGGTTCCTTGCAGTCCTGGTTGGTGCTAATGATCTAACCAGTGGCTTTGCTGGAGCACCCTGTGCTGAAATTTAAAATCCTTATTATTTTTAAAACATGGATGCAATTATCTTGGTGGTTCTTCTCAGTTCAGGCCTGCACTGAGACAGGCACTTATCTCAGGAAACCTGCCTGTCTCGTTGTAAACTCTGTAGTGCCCCCTTCAGCTTTCTGAGTTGAATAAATAAAGATCTGCTTATCATTTGCCTCAGCTATGCACTAAACGGTACTTCTGTGTCAGTTGTACTACTGGTTTTATCCAGGTACAAGTGGGAGCACAACTGGGCTGGGTATGTTGAGGACTGCAGTCAAACTCCGGAAAAAATGCGCCCTCCCTGCTTTTTAATAAAAATGTAAAGCTGCCAAGATCTTTAGGAGTACTAGTTACCTCTATGTTGAAAATACAGATCCAGTAAATTACATTACATTACATTACATTACATAGTTTAGTGTTTGATAGGAATGGCTGGATTCGATGATCCGATAGGTCTCTTCCAACCTGGTTGTTCTATGATTCTATGATTATTCATGGGAACCTTGATTTAGTAGGGGTGTTGCTCATGGTCCTGCTCTCTGCGTTTGCACTGTGCTGTTACCAGGCTCTGCAGTGCTGTGATGAAGGTGCCTACCTGCTTGCCAACCAGCAGATGGATAAATGCCAGTCTAAAGAGGGTGCTCAGAAAGCCCTCCAGGACATAGAAAGATTTCTTGAAAGCTCTTCAACCTACTTAAACTACGATCCCCAAGCCCTACAGTATGATTTTGAGTCAGTCTTAACATCTGAACTGAAGGTAAGGAGCCCCTCTGCTTCATTAGTACACAAGTGAAAAGAAAGATCAGACTATGTTGTGTTGTTGTCAGCTTTGAAGTTCTCTTTTTTGAGCCAAAATGCAAAATAATGATAGTTACTTGATCACAGGAGTCTTCTTCACTCTCTGCAGTGCCAGATACAGTCAGTGCAGGTCAAGCTTGAAAACGTTCGAAGCATGTTTGAGAATCGTCAGTCTTGCTTCAAGAAACTGTTGGATAAACACGTACGACCTGTCCAACTGGTAGCCCCTCGACCAGAAAACCCACCAAGATCAAAATCACCATTATTCTCTCCTAAACATGGTAAAATATTTTAAGTTTATGGTATTTTCAGCTGATAATAGTGCTTTGAGAAAGTAAGAGTAAGGCTAAGGATGATTTTAAGAAATGACCCTGCTGGCTGCAGAGTTGTATAAGGTTGAATGTATGCTGGATGGTTTATTATTTTTTCAATTTTGGTTTCTAGCTTCCCATACCTGTGTGAAAAATGCAGTTGGTCATTTAGTATTTATTTTCACTTCCTACTCAGTGACAAAAGACAGCTGTGAACAGTGCATTCTTCCAGCTCTGCTTTACTAGCATCCTATTGGGCTGGAAACTGGTGAATTAGTGCTGCAGGGAAAGAGGTCAAGGTTTATGAATGTATTAGCATACTTATTCTCTACAACAGTCTCTGTAACTGTCTTGAACTGGCACTGACATAAAATTAGACTGATGTTTGCAAAGGAGCTTGGAGAAATGAGGAGCTCAGATCTCATGAACAGAAAGGAGAAACTGGATGGTTAACTGCCTTTGATTCCTTGAGGCTGTCTTCCTCAAATCCCAATTGTGGAAAAATTAATGCCCATAAAGGTACAAATTCTGGTTGAACTGAGGTCACTGAATGTTCTGCCTTGATTTTGGTAATGGGATGTGGCACAACGTTAGATTTAAATGCTAATATTCAAACTTCCATTCTAGGCAGCCTTGCGTGTATCAGAATTAAAAGTATTCTAAATAAACGTTCGTGTATTTTAAACCAGGGCGATGTTAAGCTATGTGGAAATATTAAATTCAATGGCGTGTCTGCATAAAATAATTAAACATTTGTGTTTTAACACAAAAGTTTTATGATGGATTAATGAATATTGGTAATGGTGAATTGTAGAGGTGTCATACATACAGTAAAAGTGGCTTTTCAAGGACTGACTAATGTAAACAGCCAGGCTAGTGGTGTATGGGGATGAAGCTAGATCACAGAATCATAGAACAACCAGGTTGGAAGAAACCCATCGGATCATCAAGTCCAACTTTTCCTATCAAACACTAAACCATGTCCCTCAGGACTTCATCTACCTGTGCCTTAAACCCCTCCAGGGAAGGTGAATCAACCACCTCCCTGGGCAGCCTGTTCCAATGCCCAATGATCGTTTCCGTGAAAAACTTCCTCCTAATCGCTAGCCTAAATCTCCCCTGGTGGAGCTTGAGATGTGGTGAGGGAAACTAAGCTGCTCAAGGTGCAGGCCAGTGAAGCAAATAAATCCAAACTTTCTTTTTCCCCCAGGCCAATGCCACCTTTGCTAACCCAGATTACCCTCTAAACCCCTTTCCTCAGCCTGGAAAAATGCTGAGCCTTTAAACCAAACTATTGCCCATGTTACCCAATTTAACTTTTCCAGCTCTCTAGAAACAGGAAAGTGTTCGGGAGGAATTATTGACTGGAAGAGTAGGGGTAAATGGTTGGTCACTTCCGCGGGATGTTGTGAGACCATCATCAATCAGCTGGACTTATTTCATGCCTTTATGGGATGCACATTTTTCTAGCAAAGGCACTCAGTTGCCTGCAAAGCATGGGTATCTGCTATTTATCCTCTTCCTGAAAGATAGGATCAGCTGTGTTGAAATAAGCGTAGCCCACAAGCAGGGAAAGACAAAAGGCTCCTTTTTGGATAGATCATGGCAAGAGAGCTCTTTAATAAGACCTCGGTTTGACACAAAACATCAAAATGCTGGCGGCCTGCTGGTGTGATGTGCAGTGTCAAAGACTCATGCTGGGCTCCACCTGGAGTGCTTTGAGATGGATGGGTTTTATGGTGTGGATTGAAACCAAACCTCCTCCGAGCACATTACTTTTGTCCTTTTTTTTCTTTCTTTTGTTTTCCCCCACCCCCCCTTCTTTTCCTGTCTGAGGACAGATGCTTCATCCTTCATCTTTGCCCTGGATTTGAAGTCTGTCTGATAAATGTGGTTCTAATTTTGAAACCACTTTTTTCGGGGGGTTAGAAAGAGTAAATCTATCCTGTCCTGAGCCATAAAGTGTAATGAGATGTGCAGAAGTGGTATAGCAGGCTATGGCAGAGCCTGAGTGCGAGTCCCTCTTAGTGAAGAACTGTCATATTGAATATTCAGGGGTAAGATGCATTTGAAAGGTGCTGTACAGGAGGTTGGGGAGGTAAATGTTTTATTTTTTATGTTTCCAATTATTTCTGTAACCCAGAGTGTTACAACTTGTAATTATTTACTACCCGTCTAATAACAGGTAGACGAGGTGCTGAGGGACATGGTTTAGTGTTTGATAGGAATGGTTGGACTCGATGATCCGATGGGTCTCTTCCAACCTGGTGATTCTACGATTCTATGATTATCAAAAAATCCCACTAAACTGGAGAAACAATTTATACCACCTGAGCATCTTGCTCTACGTTCATATAAGGACCTTAAAACACTAACCCGGCAGGTGATGTTCCTTTTAGTTAGTTATTATTACTTATTATTATTATTATTGTTAGTTTATTTAGTGTTATTTGCACAGGCTTTACAGTCTTTGTTACTTTTTCTTATGGGATTCACTAAATGGACACCTATTTTTTCTGATTACTTTCTACTTTATGGCTTTTATGACAATTTGTGTGACTTGTGTTATTTAGTATTCAGCATTGTTGTTTGAGATACCCTTTATTTTGTCAGTTTGCTTCTAACCTTAGCAAACCAATTAGTCATTCTTAAAACGTATTTGTGACTTATTAGTTTCTGTCTGAACCAGCTCCTTCTCTATAGATGTACATTACATAATGAAGTTTTTTTCTACCCAAGGTGTGGATTTTAATTCCAGTTTGAAATTTTCATTTGATCTCTCTCTCCCTGGGAAGAAAACATCAAGAAAGACTCCAAGTTCTCGCAAGGTAAAAATTATTCATGAGATCTGAGTGAGTTTTATACACTGAAAAAACGGAAACCCTTCTAAAAATGGTTGGTTGTGCATAAACTTCAAATTTGGAGGTTTTTTTTTTTTCTTAAACAAACAAGCAAAACGAAGCCATCATTTCATATCCCTGTGGTTTGCTTGGATATGTCCAGTGCCTGAGATCTATCTTAATTTTTTTCTAAGTCACAGATATTGATTTCCTGTGTGATTCTCTGAACTTGTTCTTTGCATGACAAGTGATGTCTATGAGGAAAACTCCATATTCACAAATATTTCCCTTGTGGGAACTGTTCTCTGGTCTCTGCACTTAGGAATTACATTAGCAGTATTTTCAGGTTCTCTGTAGCACAGTAATTTCTGGGAAATGTTTTATACACTATGCCCTTTTAAAGTTTTGTGTCATAAAGGACTTCTTCAAAGGAAGCATATTTCATCCTTCCCCAAGAATTTCCATATTACCATCGGGGACTGGGCTCGTCCGGCCTCTTCTGTGACCTCCCCACACCTCTTCCCAGTGCATCTCATTTCTCTTCCAGATCGAAGTAATGCACGACTACCAGGAAAAACGGAATTCCTTGCAGTCTTTTATTTCAGACAGTGATGACAACTTAGATATACTAAAAGGGTAAGCTTTCACCCTGCTTACATCAGTTAAGATGTTGTTTATTTCTGGCTGATCCTTGCTCCATCCATATGTTCCTCTTACCTGACCTTGATGTCATCTCTTTTATTTTTATCTGTTTTATCATCCTTGTGTTGGTTGCTAATGAAATTGCACTATGTTTTGGGCTAATTGAACAGCACTGATTACCTGAGGTGTTTTTTTTCAGACACAGTATTAATATACCTGTAATTTTTTTCATTATTTTAGCCATGTCATAAATGAGCTTATAGAAACTGAGAGAGTGTATGTAGAGGAGCTCTTCACTGTGTTGACGGTGAGTGACTTCTTCAGATTCCTCATTACTGTTCCCCTGTGACTTGTACAAAAGGGCACCTGCCACTCTGTTAAACCAAGCAAAAAAGTGATGGGGCAGGTTTCAACCAAACTGTCAGATCCCAAGCTGGTCATAAATTTTCAAGTTTTCTCCCTAGTCTTTCTTTGTTGGAGGCATCTGCGGGAACAGTTGGTGTCAGGATGAGCTTTTCATCTAGAATGAGGGAGAAGCCTTCTGGTTTTACACAAAAGCACTAGTGATTAGTTTTATCAGTGCCTGGAAGAATGTACAAAAAGCTGGGATGTTTAACTGTTTCTTAGTTTCTTTTACCTTCTAGAGACAAAAGAAAGAAGCTTTGTCCCATGGTCAGCGCAGCAGATGTGTTTAACCTAGACAAGTTTTTCTCTGGGATCTTTCCCAGCAGTCAGGCCATAGCAAGGAGAAAGCAGCTGCAATTTGCCTTTGAATAGAGAGCATCTCTACAGTGCTGGCCAGCCCTGTAGGGCTCTGCTGGACCACAATGACTCTATGCCCAGGGACTGAAAAACAGGGGCTTAGGAACAAAAATAAGGAAATGCAGAGGATATTGCACTTAGAAATGAGCAGATTGTATTGAAAGTCTGTTCATGTCCTGTTTTCATCTGCCTTCAAGGAAATGCCAAGCTAAGGCCTTACAAACTGAGTGATGAGCCCATTTTGCATCCCACAGGGCTACAGAGCTGAGATGGATAACCCAGCCATGCTCATCCTTATGCCTCCCATCCTGCGGAACCGGAAGGATGTCCTCTTTGGGAACATGCCTGAGATATATGACTTCCACAATAAGTACGATGCTGGCTCTGCTCCCCATTTTATCAGACTGGTGTCCTCTAACAATACCCAAACCCTGCCTTGCTCACTGCTGCATTTTGTCTCTTCTCTCATCTCTTTCAGAATTTTCCTGCATAGTCTGGAAAGTTGCCTGGGAGCACCTGAGAGAGTGGGATTTTGCTTCCTAGATAGGGTGGGTGACTCATTTTCACATATAAAGCAGACATAAAGGCCAATGTTTCTCTTGTTTTATCACACTCTGCAACATCTCAGTTGCGTCGGTTAGTAAGATGCCTCTGATATGCAATACCAACAGCAAGGCAGGGAGCATAAGTGCAGCAGATCAGAGAGAGCAGCAGCTGTGACTAGACCATGGTCTGCTGTGATTCCCAGCAGTGTTCTTTTTTTACCCAAGCCCTGTGACTTTTCGATATTAAAGTTGGCAGCAGGGATGAAAGCAAACGTTGTTGTTGTTTGTGTTATTTGGTTGGCTGGCAGGTTTGTGTGTGTGTCTGTGTGTTTGTGACTTGCCTTTTGGCTTCCCTTACAGCGAGAGGATTTCCAGATGTATGAGAAATACTGCCAGAACAAGCCCCGGTCGGAGTCCCTGTGGAGGCAGTGCTCCGAAAGCACCTTCTTCCAGGTGAGCTATTTGTTCCTAACAAGGCAGGCATCATCCTGGGGCACTCACTTGTCCTAAATGCCCGGCTCAGCACTCCAAAATTTTGCAGCATATTCTGTTTGCTATTGCATGGAAGCCTCACAAACATAGCAACCGGAGTTGCATGTTCACCTGGAGCTTAAGGCAGAACCATTCGTTATATTATTCTATGTGTTTTCCTAAATTTTCTTTAGTTACAGGCACCGTATGACATTTTTACATCAAATTTTCAAAGTCATTAAGCCATACTAGTCATTCTGTTAGAATAACTACGTATGGTTCTTGCAGAACTTAATTAATCTGAATTCTTTGTTCCAGGAATGCCAAAGAAAATTAGAACACAAGCTCGGGCTGGATTCCTATTTGCTGAAGCCAGTGCAGCGCTTGACGAAGTACCAATTACTTCTGAAGGTATCTCACATTCTGCTTTGAAAGGATATCAGGAAGTAGATTTGTTTTCCAGTTTGTTTTATTTTTCAGTTAAAGGTTACCTGTAAATCAGCACTAAGCCTTGGATCACATATTGTTTATCCTGGCCCTCAATAGTGATCTTCTGTGAAGATGAATATTCACATACCTGAAAAAGGAACGAGTGCTTTTAACACATCCATTTTTAAGGGGAGAAAGATGTTTGAATCTGTTCAGAGATGCAAGATGACAGAAGCACTTCTAAGAAAACTGAACCCGGGGTAATCATAACAGTATGATGTATGCAATAAATGAATCATAAAATCATAGAATCACGGTATTTGTGCATCTCTTCTTCTCAGGTTGTTATAGTGCCTGTAATGTTTCATGCATTTTTATTTGCCTCCCCCAACTGAGGTAGGACAGTGCTGTTATTCTCACTCTGTAAAGTGGAAGTAACACTGGAGTAGTGGCTTCTGAAACCCACCTTCTAGCCTCTTGAGTGAGAGATAAGTACGCATAAAGCTGTAAGTGGGTACAGGAGGTCTGAAATTAAAGTGATTTCTTATCAACAGTATAATGCTATAATCTGTCTTCTACTTCTTGACTTCAAGGCTCTGGATTTTATAAATTCTGTTCTTTGTATCTGCCAGTCTGAAGACAGTCATCTGCTGCAATCTCATTTGAAGACATATAAGACATATTAGCACCTGATGGAAAACCTGAGCCTGATTCCCCATGTCTTACCAAGCAGAAACATAACTCAAAGAACTCGGATGAGCATGGTGCCACTTTATAGCCTGACACTGTCCTTAAGGAAATTCAGATAAAATAGGCCTTGCTCCAATGGTCTGTTCATCACCTTATACTGACTGTGGTTTAGAGTGAGTCGTTTTTTCAGTGACATATGAAAAAAAGAAAGTCAGGCAGTGTAGGTTGCTCTTGGGTATTGGAAACACTTGGGTGAGATGGAAAAGTCTGCTTTGTTCAAGTGCAAACACGTGTTCTTCAATTTCTATTTTCAGGAGCTGCTAAAGTACAGCACGAGCTGTGATGGAGTTCAGGAACTTCAAGAAGCTCTGGTTGCAATGTTGGATTTGCTAAAGTCAGTTAATGACTCTATGCATCAGATTTCAATAACAGGATATGATGTGAGTAGATTTGGGTAATGAGAGACCTTGCACAGGGCCGGATGATGCACTGGGAATGGATAGTGTCCCAGAATGTATGAGCTAAAAAACTATACTAGAACAGCTACAAAGTGAATGGGACCAGGAAGCTCTTACAAGTGACAGTCTTCCATCTGAATGCAGAATTTTGGAAAATAGCTGCATCCAAAGGAGTATCCAAAGTCCCACACTTGCCACCTTGTGGTTCTCGAGAGTATTTTTTTCAGCTTGCACCTTAGTTTCATGGCTTACCTTATAATTCACCTTGGGTGTCTTCGTAGCATTTCTCGTTCAACATTAACTAAATACTCTCTGAGGCTGATTTTGATCTTGCCCATTGAAGTGGTTATCTTTCCTAGGGCTTCAGAGGAGGATTATGGGGTGGCTTTCTAAACTACTCGTCCCAGTCCTGGCTTCCTTGAGAACACCATCTTCCCATACCTCAGCTCATGCTGAAATCTCATCTGCCTTCTCGCACTGAATTAGCCAGAGCTTTTCACCTGGACTTCCATAGGACCTGAAGAATTTTCCCATCTTCCTAGTTTATCCAGTTATTGACTTATATCCCTTCATATAGACTAGATGCAGCCCTGCATCTGAGAGTTCTGCGTCCCTGCTGGCACTATGCCACCTCTCCCAAAAGGTCATTTGATCCTTCCAGGAAGTCCTATTCTTAGAGTGATGTGGCTTGGAACAGGGCTGATGCCATCACCCTTCATTGTTTGGACTGTCATTTTACATTTTACTTAACATCTTTTTCTTTCCTGTTTTTTGTCATCCTCTCACCAGGGTGACCTGAGTGAACTAGGGAAAGTATTAATGCAAGGATCTTTCAGTGTTTGGACGGGACACCGAAAAGGTCCAACAAAAATGAAGGATCTTGCCAGGTTCAAGCCAATGCAGAGGCATCTGTTCCTGTACGAGAAAGCCTTGGTCTTCTGTAAGAAGCGAGAGGAGCATGGAGACGGATATGATAAAACCTCATCGTACAGCTTTAAGCATTTTTTGAAAGTAAGGACTTTTAAGTTGGGGCCATTGCCATATGTATTGTAAGCCAAGAAATCTGCAGACCCAGAGAGTATTTTTCCTCTAACACAATGGCTTGTTTTCTGCTATTAGGGGTCATAATGCCCTGTATGGAGGTGCCATGCCCATGAAAGGCTGTTGGTTGTCATAAACTGTGAAGACCCCATAGCTGAGGCAGCAGCTAGGAGATGGCATCTGCCAGGGAAACAGTCCTGTGGGCAAGAGTCAGGGATGAGAATGCACCTTCCCTACTCCCTTAGTCTGATTTCCAGTAGTGGGGGTGAGGGCATGAAACCAGGGAGACCCTTGTACCTTTCCCAGCCCACCTGGACAGAAAGGGAATTCCTCAGACATTGGTCCCCAGAAAGGTCCCTTGCGCTGGGATCTGGCTGGCGTATAGCCTGGAAGGTCCTGGCTGTTCATGAGCCCTGTTTCCCAGCCAGGAGGATGTAGAGATAACTCTTCTTCCTCTCTTAATTGCCTTTCTCCTTTGTCAGGCTCTATCTGCAGCTAAAAGTACAATTATAAAATGAAGAGAGTAGCCTATGGCAAAATATGAGGGACATAAACAACTGTCCTAAGCCTATAAATGCTAACTGTTATCAATAAAAATCCCAAACTGCTTCTCTAAAAGAGACCTTCTAGCGTGCTGCATGTGCTGAGCATTTCTAACACACTGTGTTTTGTCAGTACTCTGCCTTGTTTTTCTTGATAAATAAAAACCCAGTGGAGGTATATCTTAAAATAAAAATAACTTGTGCTCTTGGAGGCTGAGCCCTCAACCCCAGATGCTGCAGGTCCCTGATCTCAGCGGGGCCTGGGAAGGGAGATACCAGGAGCAGTCAGAAAGCCGTGTAACAGCAGTTAAGTCTGTTCAGCTCCAGTGTGTGTTACAAATTGTGTATTAAAAGCAAATCCCAGGCCATATGCTTAGGTACTTAAATGTTTTTCCCAAACTGCATAATTTTCTTTCTGGAGAGTTTGTTTTCCCTGTAGTACTGGTTCTACCGTATGTGCTTTTGAAAGAACTGAAGAGGTAGCAGGGGGAAAGCCTGCTCAGAGGAGGAACTCCTGTGCTCAGAAGTCCAGGCAACATGGCCTGGGTTTTTCTTTGCCTCGAGAGGGCTCATTTTCCAGTTGTTTGTGTTGTCACAGTAAGAGATTGGGGTTAGAAGATCCATGGATGCTGCAGGATTACATACTCACACATATGTTTTCAGAATTGCTGTCTTGAGGGTGAAATCTTGTTTCTGGAGCTTGACATTTGTTTTGTTCATGATAGCACCAGGAAATTATTTATTTTCTTTGCAGGAATGTTTTCTGAGGATTCAGAGTTAAAGCAAGCTGTTGGGTAGAAGCTGAGTAACTGGATGTCTGTAAAACAAACAAAACAATCCCTCAGGATAATGTTTTACACAAGATGTAAAATATCCAGTGGTAAATACCTCTTCAGCTGAGAATCGGTTACATAGAGGATGCAGGTTCATAACTCACTGCAATGCCAAGTAAATCAGTTTGCCTTGTGCCGCTGTGGAAAGTAATGCAGATGAACACCATCCCGGAGCTTCACGCTAACCCACACGATACAGGACTAGGTGGAGAGAGGAACGCGAGGCAAGGAGAGACTGGGCAATACTCACTGCTGTTCAGTGATGGACCTTTCTGCATCTTAAGCCTAACTCTTCTTCCAGAGTTCAGAAGAGCTCAGCTGTTTATGCCAGTGAAGGAACGAGGAAAGCTAATTTAGCAGCTTGCTTCCTGTTTCCTGAGGCTGTTCCTAGTCTCTCAAAATGGGCACCAACATTTGAAAAAGTAACAGAAAATTTTCCCAGGTGACCTGATCTGTAAATCATCATGGTCTTTCAGACCAAAAGCTCTGAGAACGCATGTATTAACAAACAAAACCAGCAATGTTAAATCTTCTTTCTAAGGCTTTATTTGTATTTATACTGGATTTATCTAATCCAGTCCGTGTAAATAATTTAAGATAGATGACACCATTCTTATTAGATATGTTTCAAAACGTGTAAGTGGGATACTTCAGCTATTATTGACCATCTCTTAGTGACAAATTGCTAGCAAACTTTGCTCTAAGTGAGAAAGGTGGTTTATGCAACGTCAGGTATTAAAGTATTTATAGCTTTATGTCACGTTCAGCAGGTGGGTCAGAGGTGTCCTATTGCCAAAGAGTTTCTTTGTCTCTAATCATAGTTTGAACTACTCATTCAGGTGGGTCACATTGTGCAGACCCTGAATTATTTGGGCCCATCTCAACTACAGGAACAGCCAGGGACCAAAAGACATTGAACTGAAATTTATAAATTTCTTAAAGGCTTCACAAACAGGTTTTAAAGATCACTGAGAGAATGAAACAGAATTTAGTGAGTAAATAAAGGACAATATGGCAGAAATAACGTATGTAGAAAAATGATGTAGCATGCATTTATGAAGCTTCACGTGCCTCATCTGAGAAATTTTATTCTGCAAGAGGTACAAGATGACTTTTCACTTAGTTCCATTGATTCCTGAATGAAAAGTCCCCTAAGGTCCATTGATTGGTTTCAGAAAGCTTTTGCAAATACGGCAAGCTGGCGGAAAGTCAGATAATGACTTTCAGTTGCTAGTGACATTAAAGTTGATGAAACGTGTTAAATTTGGTGAAAGCAGCTTTGTTTAACATGCTGCAAAAAGTCTGCATTCATAAGGAGGAGGGAGAGATTTATAGTGTGTCTGATTTTTTGGTTCTTCTGGGTTTGCAGATGAATGCAGTTGGAATAACTGAGAATGTGAAGGGAGATCATCGGAAATTTGAAATCTGGTATAGTGGGCGAGAAGAGGTCTATGTTGTGCAGGTTTGTAGCTTCGAAAGTCTGGATATTTGTAAATCCTTATAACAGCTTTAAGGAAATGTCTCCCATTGGCCTTTATGGAATTATCAGACATCAGAACTGGTCCCAAAGCAAAGGCTTTGACTCTGTGGTGCTGCTCCCAGTACTTTTTTGACTCATCTACAAAATATCAGGCCAACTGACCTGATTCCTTCCTGATTTGTTTTCTTTCTGTAGCATTTTTAATAGAAATTTATGGAGGTGAAATGTTTTTCTAAGGGGATGTTCACAGGAAAACCTATTGTGAAAGTATCATTTGCTAATGGGTTTTTTTAATAGATCCCCTGCCCAGCTTTTTTTCTCCATGTTACAACACGATAGCCAAATTAAATTAATAAAGCAGACGTATGGAGCAGAGTATATATACATTTAAAAGGCAGATTTGGCCTTTTGGGTATTTAGTAAAAGAGATAAGATGCATTCACACCTGTGCTTTTACCTGCACTCCTTGTGTCATAGTGATGGCTCCACAGTTCCCTCTGTGGTTTGTCTGGGTTTTGTGGGGATCACCAATTTTAAAAGATCAAAAGTGTTTAAACTTTAGTGGTGGCTTTGGATAAATAGTGATTTCAGATAATTACAGCATACAAAAGTGAGATTTTATTTGTATGTTATAATTGATGATTCTTAATTCAAAGTTCAGACAGTTTTCCCTCCTTCCAGGCCCAAACAGTAGATCTGAAGATGGCATGGTTGAACGAAATAAGAAAAATTTTGTTCAAGCAGCAGGAGCTTATAAAAGGTATCTTTGACCAGTTTTTCTGTGGCGTTCACTCTGTAGCAGAACTATTTTTCCTATTTTCACATTGCTAATCTTCAAACCACTGATTCTCACCAGAGGATTGATTTTCAGAAGCAGCCTAATAGCAGAATACTAGAGTGGGGTCTTGCATGACAGGGAAATAACATAACTTACAGCAGTAAAGGCCAATTACTTATGTGAAAATGAATTGCGGAGGTACATTTTTTTGTCATTACCTTGGGGATAATTTCACATTTGTTATCATAGGCTTAATTCAACATGGTACATAGCAGTTACCTACTTATAAACATATTAGAGTCTTCAGTGGCATGCTCACTATTGGATTTCTGTTAAAATACCTTATTAATCATAACTAAGTCTGTGCTTCAAAATAGACCCTACGTCTGTTTTTCTTTAAGCATAAATCATTAGCATTGCACAAGAGCTCTAACTTCTAAAATAGTGCTTCAAGTCTGACTGTTACTAATTAAAAAAAATGGATTTTAAGATGATGTTTGACCTCCCTGCAGTGGAGAAGCAACAGCCCAGCTCGTGCATGGACCAGCTCCCGCTCTCCTCCCAGCCGAGTGATGGGTGAGTCCCAGGAGCTCACCCAGGGGCTTTCTTTGGTACTGTCCTGTTGCTGAGCACCCAGTGCCTTCTGGCCGTATCCTGATCCTGTGTTATTCCCCCATTTCTGACCAAAACAGAGTGTACTGCTGTTCATCCTTTGGTGATAGTGGTCTGGGGACAGGGTTTGTAAGGACACCCTTGAGTGCTCTCCTTGCAACAAATCTGCAAATGGAGACAAAGATCCAAAATGGTGCTCTAATTCAGAGAAGGAAGGATTGTAGAAACATCATTTCCTCTCACAAAAAAATTTAAACCCAGGCACTGAGGTCTTTGACTCTTATAGAAACAGGCATTAAAAAGTACCATTATTTTTTCTGAATTTCTTTTTAAAACCTTGTGGAGTTTGAGTTAATTCATAAAGTAAATCTAAGATTAATTTCTTTTTTGTTAAATCATTCAGAAAACAGCAGAGAGCCTCTATAAGCTCAGAAGAGAACGACTCGGAGCGCACCAGCCCAGTGATGCTGGACAGTGGGCTCCTGTCACCCCAGAACAAGCCCCACAGAAGTATGGACCCTTCCCCTTCCCTCTGGGAGCGCTTTGGGGGTGCTGCGGTACCCCAGACCTGAGCTACACACTGTCTTGCAGGCTGGCCAGGAATGTCACAGTCCCTGGAAATCTGTGAGGGGCTGGAGGAGTGGTCGGGTAACCAGTACCTCTCCAACTACTCCGACACCGAGGAGGAGGAAGGGAACCAGCTGGTTAGTACAGAGATGCCATACTCCCAAAGCTCGAGGTGTTGCCATTTTTCATCATCTCTTTTGTTTTACATCATTGGGTAATGGATATGTCTTGTCCATGTCTCAGATTTTTTCCATATCTCAGTTTGGGGAATGAGGAGATGTCTCAGCCACAGTTTCCTAAAACAATTTTAATTAAGGTGGCTGATAGGGCTCTGTCATGTTCCCTGCGGCAGTCAGAAATAACAGCTGCGTGATGAGAAATGTAGCTAAATGAGACAATTTTTTTTTTCTTACAGTCTCCTGGAAAATACAAAGCCCTCGCAGACTGCAAGAGGAGAGGATCAGAGGACCTGCTGGTGAAAAATGGGGATGAAATTCAGCTTTTGCATGAAGATGGTGAGGGACAGTGGTAGGTATTTTAGGATTGCTTTGCCTTGTCTCTCAGAGCCCACAAAGCAGTCTTGTGCAACCTCATGTGCCTGGTGATACACTCGTGCTTTCTGGCTAAGTTTTAGACCATTCTAGAAAGGTAGAAAGTTAATTCACTGTCCAAGACTAGAGGTGATAATCACAGGCTTGGCCTGGGAACACATCAGGAATTTCCTTGCCATGAGCGTCTGGGTGAACTGTGTTTTACAAACATTTTCACAGCCCTTCTTGTCATGGTTTTGCTGCTTCAGACGATGCTTCAAGTGAGAGCTCTTTGCCCACCCCAGCTCAGCTGCTGCCTTTGGGCTTGTTAATAGCAATATTGAGTAACTGTGAGATGTTTTCCTCCCTGAAACAGCTGTATGAGTGTTAACTGTTGAATGGCTGCAGACCATCTTTCTGTTGTATTTAAAGCTGTGGCTCACAAGGTAACACTTCACAGCTGATTCTCTTCTTACGCTGGGAGCATTGCCTGGGAAATCACCATACCCAGCCTTCTGCCTGTTGAACCATTAGTATCCTTGTCTTGGAGGGTAGTGTGCCCTTTTCTGATGTTTTGCAGCAACCTGACTGATATTTCCGGCTCTTTCCAGGTTGAATTCTGACCAGCTCTCACAGCCAACTTGGGGTCTCAGTAGGAGAAAATGCAGTGTGTTAATGCTTTGTCTGGGATGTGGGAGGGGTGATACAAGCAGGAATCTGTATCAGATTTGTGCAGGCAGCAGCCCCTAAGGGCACAGACAAAAATGCCTTGTGGAGGATTCCTGGCACTTGCACTTCAATGGAAATTAGAATAGAATAGGACAGTTGGAAGGGACCTGCAGTTGTCATCTAGTCCTATTGCATTTTGCAAAATTGTTGTTAGCAGAAGCAAGGTGTTTTGCTGAATGCTCATCACCTCTCACGCTGGTTTTGATCAGTGCCTGGCAAAGCTTTCTCAAACCAATTTTTTTCTTTTCTAGAGCAGATTTCTTTGTATGAGTGAGATGCAGCAGTTGTGTAGTGTGCCTGTAACAAAATGCTCCTGGGTTGGTATGCTTTTTTTTTACTAATACTGTTGTCGTTCAAAGGTTGGTGAAAAACTTAAATAGAAGAAAAGAAGGCTGGATTCCTGTGCACAGTCTGCAGATAGTAGTGGGTGACTGCAGATTTCGGAATGCCAAAGTCGCAGGTATCATATAGCACGCCTAGCAGAAATATTTCCTAACTCCAATCAGGTCTTTTAAGCCATTTGCATTACACTTGATGTACTAAATCTGGCTACATATGCCTCTGCAGGAGAGAGAAAAAAAAAAAAAAAAAAAAGAAAGCAGCTACTCCAAAAAGCCTGCAAAATTAGTACTTTTTTATTTGTTAACACCTTAGGACATCTCTGTGACTTTAGGCACTAGTAAATTAAAAGCAAGCATTTAAAAATGTAGATTTCCTTGCAAGAGCACTGGGTAGAAGATCGAGGAGAAGAGATGAAGTCTGATCAGGGATTCCTGTGACTGTTTTGCCCAAGCGCTGCTGTAGCTCAAACCTCATAAACAGGAGTTACCTAGGGCAAAATCTCCTCCTGCTGCCAAAGACGTCGTGGCCTGACCCCCAACACTCGCAAGGCAATACTTGATTTCTGCAGCCCCACTTCTGCCCTCTCTGCTGCCTGCTTGTTAATTTATCATTAGAATAAAGTTTAAAAACAAGTTTCCAGGTTTTGGCAGAAGGCTTCTAGTCTCAATATTTCTCATTTTCTAGCTATTAGTGTACATAGAAATAGGGCTGCATAACAGATGACACAAGAAAATGCCTTAGGAGCAGCCTGTAGCCCTTACCCTGTGTGCAGCATCACCGCTCCATGTGTTGCCTCATCACCATGCTTGTCCACTGCAAATGGATGACCAGGGTTTGTGATGGGAGAAGCTCAGGAAAACCCACATAGATTGAGTCCACTAGTAAATAATAGAGTAGTTATGACCGTATGAAATAAATTTGGAAGTAGGTTTCTTTCTAAATACTTCTTTTTTGTCAAAATCTATTGTTTTGATGAACATGAAGGAAGCCTTCTGAAAGGCTTAAAATTTCAGTCAGCTCTTGATGGTTCTCCACTATATTTCAGTGAAATCCTTCCTATACAGGAAGGTATTTTTTTTTTATCCCCTTTATTGCAGGGCAGCCAGATTTCACAGGTTAAGAGGTTTTTCTGACTTTTTATAGCAGGTAGCTTGTAGTGGGCTAGCAGCACAGCTGAGAGGCTTCTGTTTGGTGTGTTTCCACCCTGGAGCACCATGTGCTGTTTTCTTGAGCAAGTCTGGTTATCGTATCTCACCAAGTCTGGGACCACAGCCTGTGCAGGAGGTTCCTCCAGCCATAAATGCATCCTGCAAACAGAGTGCTCGCAAACTTGAGCACTGGTTTGCTTTGTCAGAGGTCACACCCCCCCAAAGCTTAGAGACCTGCAGGTCCAAGCTGCAAAAAACTAAGTAGTTTAGTACAAACTAAGAATTTCACAAGGCAAATACTGCAGAAAGTTCCTTCTGTAAGTCTCACACTGCTGCCTAGGTGCTTTTGCCAGGGTCTTGTTGCAGCACTGAGGCTCTATTTTCCCTAAGATTAACTCTTTTCTCTCATGTTATTGCTGATCATGTATGCAGTCTCTAGGCATGATTCTAATTTTACATGCACCCCAGGCAACATTTTAGGATAATGTAGGATGTTTTCTTGCTATTACCTAGAGCTTCTCAGTGATGTGTCCTCATAGCCATAAAGTACTTACACTCTGAAAACTGATTTTCAGATAGTACCTTTGCATTTAGCAATTCCCTTTCCTCTCTGGACTGGTCATTTTATACTGCAGGTGACTTCGTAGCACTGACTGCTCTGACGCAGACTGGACTGGGCTCTGTTTTCTGCTTCCTCAGGAGGTGGAGCTCTTGCTCCAATATAGCAGGGGGAGAATTAGGCATACTGAACTTGTAAAGCAGAGGAGAGGCAGGAGGGAACATCATAACCATTACATATTATTGCTTGCTTGTGCTGAAACACTGCTTTGCTTGCGAGCAGGATAAACTTATTTAACATATTCGGGGGTCCCCAATAGCACCAGCATGAAATAGAGTAACCTAAATAAAGAAATTAAAATAAAAAATAGAAGCAGTGATAGAATTATAGAATCACGAGGTTGGAAGAGACCCATCGGATCATCGAGTCCAACCATTCGTATCAAACACTAAACCATGTCCAAGGATAAATTCCTTTACTTATGAGATTTAATATATGAAATGAATATTGCCAGAAATTTCAGGTTCTTTTAAACAGCAAAAAAGTTTTATGGCATATTTAATGTGAATTCCTTCCCAAAGTATTTATAGCAGGTACACTAGCCTGCTTGGCTTAGGGAGGACACAAGCTCCTGTTCCCCACCCCAGACCCTCTTTTAATTTGTTTTAACCAACCCACTTGCCAAATTATCTCTTCTAAGCCTTAAGGGACTCCCCTGTTCATGCTTTTTCATGCCAAGCAAAGTTTTCTCCCACTGGTTGTGCCTGAAAGACCGAGCTTGCACGTCCTCTGCTCCTGCTGGCCAGGGCAGCGGGGATCAATCCTCTTGACTATGCTGAGCTTGAGGCAACCCTTTACGTGGCTCCCTAGGCCACGTGGTTTGAATCTGCCCGATAAGAGTATCGTACGTGCCTGGGCTCTTGCAGGCTGGCGTAAGCATGTTAGCTGAAATGCTCAAGTTTTGTTAAAGTTCTATTTAAAATGCCGCTGGTAGTTTTGCAGATGCAGCACAGCTGTTTGCACTATTACTCATGCACTTTAATGATTGCAGCCACAGGCTTTCGTATTTATGCAGGGTCCATTAAAGGTAATGTTGATTATTTTATTCTGGCCTTTGAAATGTAAAGCAGACTCTCCTTGTACAAACTGCAATGCCAGCCAGCTTCACAGAACAGCTATTTTATAAATGCTGTAGAAAACCATTTTGAGCCTGACAAAATAAGGAGCTTAGAGAAGACATCAGCTGGCCACACTGTGATAATCAAGTGATAGATGAAGGAAATGAGTCAAACTCTGTGGTCCTGCCTTAGATAAGGCTCTCCCTGAAGCTAGTGGGAATTCAGCTTTTAGGGAGAACTGCAGGAGTGCTGTTATTCTTTTTTATGTTATACAAATGTTACATGATTACAGGGAACAATGTATTTCTTGGAATAAGATGCTTTAATATTAACATCATTCTTCATTACTTTATAGATGCTGCCCTGTGTAACACGAGAAAGTTTAGTTCCCCTTGAATTAAGGGTGAACTAGTAGCATCCTATTTTCGATGCTCTTTGGAAGCTTTCGACTAAGTGTTACAGAGAAATAGCACAATAGTTGGAGTTGTCCTGTACTATTCATCACATTCACAGACCTCCACAGCTTCATCTGCACTGAACGGGACTGGGGTCCTAAACAGCTTCTCATAGTCATAAAGGAAGCCATTCTCTGCTCTTTCTTTTTTTTCTCCTACGGAAAGTACAGTATTTTATTAATTTTTACCTGCTGTTTTTTCCATGACATCCATCACCTTTCATCAGAGAAGTACACTACAGTTTTCCTGACACTTTGGTTAGATGATTGAAATTTCCTCTACAGGTTGAAGGCTTTACCTACATATTAGTTGACAACTGTTGAACATGATTGCAAATGAAAGAGTTGAGTTTTCGTAAACCAAAAAAAAAAAAAAACCAAACCAAAAACCCCAAAAACCAAACAAAGAAGCTCTATGTCCTGCTTAATTGATTTTATGGATGGATTTTTCTTAAGTATCTACTTTAGCTATGTGAATGTAATGTTCTGTAAGAGCATCATCTGGCTGACTCACATGCGAAGATGCAATAATGCTAAAGATCCTCTTTTTGCACTTAGGGTCTGATTCCATCCCACTGCAGTCAGTCTCGTTGATTTCAGTGGAGCTTGGATCAGGTCAAACTGACAACTCAGGGTTGTCACAAATCACTTAGGGTCCCACAGTGTCCCAAGGCTGAAACCTGTATCTAGCAAGTGTTGAAGTTTACATTAAATGTATGTATTTCGGAACACGTGCCATAAATCAGAGTTAAATGTCCATGTTTGCACTAAGGATGTTCTTGTGATAAGACTGTACTTTTCAGCATCTTTAACAATAATGTATCTACTGAATTTTTGAGAAGGAAAAAAGAATGTTGCAAAGTCATAATTTAATTTTGTGTTTCTTTGTCTAGTTTTGCTTTTGTAGACACAGGTACAGGTGGTTTGACTTTTAAGCAGATGTGTGCTAAGAGCATCTGACTGTGGTAAGAGCAGGGTTAATAGTGTGCATGCAGTAGTGAATTTGCTCTGTCCTGTCACAATGAAATGTTTTATACCATGGACTAAAGGGGGACCTTTATAACCTGACTTTGGTTTGTGAACTGTGGACTCTAGGCACAATACCAAGTTGCTTTAAGTTAAGACATACCAGGGTAATTTTTTTTTTTTTGGTGACCATTTTTGTAAGGAGGAATTGTTGAACTACTTGATGACTGTGGTTGCCTGGGGAGTTGCCTGTCACACTGCCACGTGGCGGTGGGCATTTCTCCAGTTTGGGTGGCCAGTATTACGGGTAACCCCCATACACCCTCAAAAATGTGACCAGCCAAGGCTGAACTGAGCAACACTGCAACACCTACAAAGGTCCTGGTGTTCTTCAGCCACTGGCAATCAGAGAGGTTTTAATTCACTGAAGGTTATTTCTATCTACTTAAAATTGGTCACAATGCACTTGCTAGGTGGAAAAGTAGGAGTCTCTTAAGTTACTGTTGGAGCTGTTTATAGTGGTAACAGTTGTGGTTAACAGTACAAATCCGGAGGTTCAGCTGTAAATATTTGTCTCAAGCATAGCACACATTGCATATTAAGTGGTTTTAATCTTTTTTGTCTTTCATAGTTTTAAATCTAAGCTTTTTTTTTTTTAATTTATGAGGTTGATAAGTTCTGCAAATCTGAATGTACAGTCTGAGATTTTTAACATTTGAAACTTTGCACACGATATGGTATGTTACCTGAAGTATGCAGTTGAACTAGGCTCTTCATGTATATGTTATTATAATTTCCAGTAGAGAATTTTCTCTTACTGCAAGTTTAAATGAGCTATATTGTACATGTACCTGTAAAAAAACGTGTTAAATCTATATTTAAAGATTAAAAACTTGTTAAATAAATCCATACGAGAATATGCAATTCTGTCCAAAGACACCTCTGCTATAATTCTAGAGGAAAAAAAATAATTCTCATAGTGTTGGTTTTATTTGATTTCGTTGGCAGAAATATAACCTTCTTACATGCATTTGATTTTAAAATAAGCAGTGGCAGATGATCTGATTAGCTTCTTGGCTGGATGCAGTGGCAATGAAATCAGCCGGGGCACCTTAGCACTCATCCTGATGTCTGAAAGAGCAGCTCTTGGACTCCTGCCCTGGCTCAGGGTGTCTCCATCACCAGCCTCTCCTGCACCCAGCACCGAGCAGCAGTGCCAGGAGGGACCTGGGGGCTGTGCTTGTGGGTGGGCTCCCAGGGGTGGTGTCGGCATCAGCAGTCCCTTTGCAGGTGTCTGGAGGGAGAAGAGGTAGTCTTATAGGGGCACATCTTGCCTGCTGGGAGGGAGAAGACCCTTGTCCCTGGGGTTTGCCTTCGGGGACGTACCTGTCCTGTGCACAGTGCCTGCAGCTTGGTAAAACCTGTGTGTGAGCTGCCCAGGTGCAGTACCTAAAGGCTGCACTGGTTCTCCGTGTGCCCCTACAGTTTTCCATGGGAGGAGAGATGAGACAAATCAGCACTGATCAGATGTAAACACCTCTGAGATTATTCCTTTCCCTGGAAACTGGGAACTGAATTAAGCCTACTGGAGGCAGCACAGGACCTCTGCTCGGTGTAGCTTTCCCTGGGATGCCGGTTCTCCTTCCCCATGCTCACTCCATGCACGGAGCAGGCACTTCCCAGCAAAGTTTTTCCCACCAGCTCAAACCAGACATCAGGATGTGCTGGGCTGCCTGTGCTCAGGGGAGCACAGCCTGCAAGCTTGTCTGGAAGAGGCAGTGCACCATCTCCATCACCACCAGCATCATCCATGGCTCCAGTCTCTAATATAACGCGATTAATGCAGAGACAAGGACAGGTAATGAACACTGAGCAGTTCTCTTTATAATCCTAACAAGACTCCACAGAAATCATTAGCGTGAAGTCTGCCGCTGCTTTTAAATGACTGTTACAGAGGTTTTCGGTCACTTAAACAGCCGCTTCATGCAGTCTAAAAGAAGGAGGTGCGTTTCCTGCTGCCTGTGATCCATCTCAGCCTGGCTTATGTTAAAAAGTCTGGCTGAGCAGGCTGGGGTGTGCAATGCTTTGTGTGTTCACCTCCCTTGTGGGTTTCTGCTACAGGGACCTTGCTGGATGCTGGTGCCTGAGCTGCATCTGCTGGGGAGCACAGGGAGAGCAGCACCTCCTGGGCTCCCCTTGCTCGTGGTACTCTGTGACAACTCCGGGCATGCTGGTGGCACAGTGGTCCATGCCAAAGCTCATCCACACCAGACTACACTGAAGATCTGAGGACTTGCCCACTTTCAGCAGTTCTGGCGCATTCAGGAAAGCAGTCATGGATAATTAAAAAGGCTTTTTATTTCCTTATTACCACGTTCCTGCTATGTTCTTTAAACTTTTACCTTCTGAGAGCAGAAATTAGTTAATTTAGAAATGTTTATTCAACTGCAATGATTTCTGAAAGACATCTGGATTGTTATGGTCTCCTTTCAATCAAACAGTCTATCCCCCAGCACAGCAGAACCTCCCATGGCTTAGGCAAGCCTCGTGTTTTCCTTTATCCACTTAATATACTTGGAGACCCTGGTGTAGATGCCATATTTACCTGGCTTGGCACATTCCTCACCCCAGCTGGTGATCCCTGTGAGAAACCAGGTGCCCTCGATCTCAGTGGTGTAGGGACCTCCGCTGTCCCCCCCGCAGGTGTCACTGCCCCCAGCCGAGAAGCCTGCACAGAACATGTTCTGCAGAATGGTGGTGGAGGTGCTTTTGAGGCAGGTCGGCCGATCGACAAAGGGCACCTTGAGAACTTGCAGGATGCTGGCCGGCCGCCCACGGAAGAGAGTGCTGCCCCAGCCACTCACTGTCCCCGTCCCGTGCTTCAGCAGAGCATTGGTGAACTCCCGGCTGCCAATGCAGATTGGGGTGACGTAGCTGTTGAATCTGAGTGGCTCATCCAGCTCCAGGAGGGCAATGTCGTTGTGGTGCTTGTTGATCGTGGCATTGTATGTGGGGTGGGGAAGGATTTTCACCACCTTACGCCGCTGCTCTGTGTTGTCTTCCTCATCAGTGTTGTATTCACCTGCAGAGACAAGCATGGCTTGGGCTCACCCCCTCCATGGCAGGACCAGGGACTGTACCCTGATGATGCCATCCTGATGCAACACAACCACGGCCAGGGGGCTGCAAAGGGACGAGTGCCACACACCTCAGCCTTTAGGCTGCTCTGAGGCTGCTGCTGACAAGTCTACTTGCTACTGGTCAAAGGGCATTGGAAGTTCCTTCTCAGCGCCACCTCCTCTGCCCCCATAGATTTTTCACAGAAAGGGTCATTGGGCACTGGAGCAGGCTGCCCAGGGAGGAGGTTGAGTCACCTTCTCTGGAGGTGTTTAAGGGATGGGTGGACAAGGTGCTGAGGGACATGGGTTAGTGATTGATGGGAATGGTTGGACTTGATGATAAGGTGGGTCTTTTCCAACCTGGTGATTCTATGATTCTATATGAAACCAGGCATGCACCAGCTGATCAAGTGCCAAAGGTCCAGATACTGTTGACTAGATTGGTAGTAACGTGCCTGTTCTCAGAGTTCAGCAACCTCATAGATAAGCAAGGATGACGTTGCCCTAGCTTCAAAGAGGGGAAAGCCTCTAGAATAAAAAAAAATCTTCATTTAAAACAGGTCATCAATTAGTGAAAAGAAACCTGATGTTCCTTTTCCAAAACCACAGAGCCATGAGCAGACTGGGGTGCAGAGGGCTACAAAATGCTCCCCCCCACAGCCCTGATGCTCACAGGTGCCACAGGACCCTGGCACCCGCACGAGGCTCAACTGCTGGTGATTTGATGAGGCTCAGCTGCTGGCAATTCCAGTTTGCTGCCGCCAGCTTCAGGCTCCTGTGATTTGAGTTGCTGGCAGCTGATTACTTCCCCTCCCGCCTTGTGTAACAGGTAGAGGGAAGGGAAAAATGTTCTGTGGTCTGGGGTTAGCGAATGGGCAGCGTCTGGATCTGTAGCTGAATTCTCTCTCCTGCCTGTGAACTGGCTGTGCTGAAGGCTGGAGAGCAGGATGACTTTTCCTGCTTGCTCTCTCGCAGCCCAAGAGGCGCAGGATGTGTTTAACCCCTGCTGCGGTATTTCTACATGCTTTGCTGTAATCTCCAGAATATACGATCTCCTCTAAACAGTATCTGCAGTGCTCCTGGCCCTGGCAGTGTCCTGTGTCTGCTGCATCTGCCTCTGAGGAGCGACACAGACCCCAGCGAGAGAGGTGAGGCAGCTTTCTGTGTTCACGTTAACGCTGGTGCCTGACGAAGGCGGATTTGGTGGTTGGTACTGCTATGTGCTCTTGTGAGGTTTTTTTTGCAGCAGAATGTGAATGTCAGCTTCTTTGCAGGCTATGTTTCTACAGTGTAAATGTAAGCCAGATGTGGGGGAGACTTTCAGAAGGTTTTTCTTATGCTACAGCTGCTTACTATTGCTGGGGACCTGAAAATATGCTTCAGGGATGAACCTGGAGAGGCAAAGACAGGGAAGGGGAATGCTTCTTCTAGTCTCTGCTATCAATTCATGGGCCTGGAGAGGCAAAGACAGGGAAGGGGAATGCTTCTTCTAGTCTCTGCTATCAATTCATGGGCCTCCTAGGATACTATATGCAAAACTCAATGTATGAAGGGACGTGGAGGACTCAGATGTTGCCCGTGCAGTGTATGTGGTGCATTCAATGATCTCTGAAGCTCTGCAAATTCATGTTTTGCTTTCTTGCTGCCTGTCCAAAATCCTGCCCTGGAAACCTAGGGCTGCAGAGTGGTGTAAGTTTAGCTGGCTGATAACGTACCCTGAAAGGAGGGAAGTGTAACGTGCAGGAGAGAGCCTGAAAGATGAGGCAGTTTGCATGCAGATGCAACAAACACAAAACCTCTAAGTGGAAATGTACTTTTCTGGGGGATGCTGGTTTTGCACTAGGCATTTTGTACTTTCTCCTGTTAGCAGGTAAAAGGCTTGGCTTTGCACTGGGCTCTCAAGCAAAACTGCCGGAAAGTAGATAGCAAAAAAATGCTGTTTGAAAGCTCTGAGACTTATCCTGCCAGCACTGGGCAGGTGGTATTCAGCCCCATGGCACTCAGTCTCTAGGGACTGGCCAAGCACACCCAGGAGCTCAGCCACATTAACACTGAAGATGAAGGTGCAGCTGAAACCCACTTGATGAGCTTGTTTCCTTAGATATAAAGTCAGTGCTTCAAGGCTCAGGTAGAATGTAGTTTTTGACATTAATACCTTTCATATTATTTAAACAGAAAGTGTAATTCTTCTATGCCTCCTCTTGTAGCAGTTACTGACCATATCCATGTTCTTCTCCTGTACCTATCAGTGTAACCCTTCTATACCAGATACTCATACAAGGGAGAAACAAATAATGTGGCGAAGCCGATTCTGACACAGCTGTGAACTATGGCACCATGATGGGTGCCAAGGGCCTGCAGTGAGTTATCAGCAGGCTGCCTACCAGGCAGTCTGGAAGAGCTGGGTACCAGGAGTCAGGAGGATCACCATTTTTCAAGCAGAGATATGTTTGTTTTGTAAAGTAGCAGCAGCACTTGCTGTGCAGTCGGTCCACACTGCCCCTGCCTAACTCCCTAGAGACCCTGCGATACAAGCAGGCTTTGCCACATCCTAGTGTGATTTCTCTACGTCAATCCATAAAACCTATTTAATTCTAAAAGAATTGAAGAGAAAAGGTAATAATCTTCTCCTTACAAGGAGTTAGTCAGGTTGCTGGTGTCCCTCTTACAGCAGCTGCATGAATCCACTCCGAGAGAGTTGCAGAAAACTTAGTGTCATCCCCCCTGCACCAAGAAGAGCAGAAATCCTTAATTATGGTCCTACATGGTCAGCAGAGATAAAAATCCATCACACCAGCTCATGAGGCAGCATCTTAACTGAAGTCCTCTAGGCAAAAGCCAAGCAGCTTGGGGTTTGATCTGACTCAGGTGAGACTCCCTGTGTCTGGGCTGAACTGTATTTGCAATGTGGTCCAGCAGTTCCATGGCTTTGGGAATGAGACCAGACCCTGCTCACTGCTCTAGCTGGGAGTGATGGTACCTGTAGAGAGGAGGCTGCCGAAATGCTGCAGTCTGGGACCTTAATGCTCTAAAGCAGCTTGTGTTGTCTTGCTTGCTCATGGTGATGGAATAGGTCCTGTGTTTCTGGGCAATTCATTGTACCTGCTCAGTGCAAGCTCTGTCCCATATCCCTTGCCTGTGCTGGTCCCAATGCTGCCTGAACTACTCACCTGCCACAGCAGTGATATCAGCTCCTGGCTGCAGGCAATGAGCTGCTGTCACTACCCATTTCTCGTTGATGATGGATCCGCCGCAGAAGCCCACACCATTGCTGTTCAGCAGATGAACCTGTGGGAGCAAAGGGAAACCGCAGCTTTTGGGTTGTGAAGATTGGTGGGGAAAAAGAGTGGGATGTGGGGGTTTTATTTGGCAGCAAGATTGGTTGCATGTAAGTTGTATAGACCCCGATGAAGGTGGCCAACACTTCCCCACACACGGGTTACTGCCCCATCGCACTTCTTGCTTTGCTGCCAGCCCTGAAGATAAATCTCAGCATAAAACTCAGAGCATCCAAAATACAAGTCCCTCCTAAAAATGTGTTGCCAGTGACTACATCTTAACTAGGGATGAAATCTTAACTACCCATTTCATTTAGGCCTCTAACTGCTTCAGCACTCACAGAGCACGAACCAGGACATCCCTTACACTAAAACTAATTAAGTTGAGTCAATGGATTGTGTTTGAAAGAAGGATTTCTTTATAATTCACCCTTTTTGTTCCTTTCACGTGACGTGGCTCTTCACCATTTATCTGCCTTGTACTTTCTATGCATTTACTCATTTGATGGCTCATTAGGCAGAGGCGGTTGCGTTTTAAGGAGCTCAATGTCCATAATGGAAATGACAAAGCTTCACGGTGATGAACCAGAGCACCTCCATGCTTGCAGGTGCCCCCATCCCTGGTTCCCGTGGGGACTCTGCCACGGGAGGGCAGTGCAGGCTGCTGGAGGGTGTGAGACAAGACAGTGGCATGGTTTATAGGTCCTTTCTTTGACATTTGAACCCCAAAACTGCTCCCAAGCACCAGGAAGGAACATAGCATCCTCCTGGCTTCTACCTCAGCCCCAGCAGGTTGAGCATCTTCATTTACCAACTGGCAAAAGGGCAATTAAGATTTTTTTCAGAGGGTACTGGATGAGGTAAAGATCTCCACAAGCACAGCCAACGAGCTAGACTTGGTAGGCTTTAGCGTGTGAATTTATTTTCTTTACAGATATTGATTTCCCATATTTAACTTCTTGGTTCTCTTCCTGACTGTCTGTGAATGCATGGTAGGTGCCAGCATCACCCACTGTCTGCCCCACAAAAGGCTGGGCCAGAAACCTCTGTGTGGCTAGGGCAGCAGGACAGCCTCTTCTTTCCTCTTCTTTCACAAAATGTGACCTCCCAAGAAACCTCCAGCTACTGCTTCTGGTGGCTGTGTTTGTCCCCAACACATTACTGTCTTCTTTAGCTGTGAAATGGAGGGCAGATGCCTGCTCCTGACCTTTCTATGTACAATCTACTCTCTGCTTTGCTCCGTCAGAGGACGTAGAGGGATTGGCTGATCTGCATGAATGGCATTTACGTCCCTGCGTGGGCAACTTCTAGTTGACATCACCAGTGTCAGCCTGTACCATAGCTTGCAACTGAAAGAGATTTGCCATTCCTAAAACCTCATCTGAATTTATTATTTTTGCACTCTCAACTGCTGAGGTTTCTGTGCTCACTGAAGCCTGAATAGAATTTAAGGGCAGTAGATGGCTTTGAAAAAGATTCAAGCTATGAGCTAACTTCCCTTTTGACAACAATTTTAAACTACTTGCACAGCAATGGGTTGGAGGAGGCTTCTTTTCAGCCCCATCCCCACCTTGATCTGTGATGTCACTTTTGGTGAGGTAGGGATGACTACGGTGTTGCAAATAGGATGTGGGTTGGCTAAAGAAAGAACAGTAGTATTTGATAGAAGTCATACAAGGACAGATCCTTTGTTGGTATAAATTGTCATGGATCTGTTGAAACTGATGGAGTCAAAAAAGGAGCTGCACTCTTATTGGTGAAACTCTGCCTTGCAAAGCTCCCCACCCTCTGCCTTCAGCTTAATCTTGGTAAGTTCATGGACTGCTGGGGAATCATTTGCTGTAGCTCAAATCTGGATCCTTTGGGCCCTGCTGTGACTCTTCTGCCAGGGTAAAGCCCCAGCCAGGCAAGTATTCTTCTCGTGGCATAAAACCATCTACAGAAATGAACTGTGCTCCTGTTAGACTTGAGATCTATTGCTAAACTAACCTCAGAGATGGGCTTTGGGTATGGAGAAGTAAGTAGATCCTGCATTCAGAAGGAAATGAATGGACAGACAGATTGGTGGAGTTACAGGAGAGCTCTGGAAATAGCCAATACCTGCCAAGGCACCTCGCCTCTCATGCTGTCTGATCCTCCCACAACTCGGGTGCCTGTCTTAATTATCGGTGTGATTTTCGTAGTGGCAACGGTGCTACTTTCTGTGACGTTGTCGAGCACCTCCTCAAGAGCATTGTCAGGGTCATCCGTGGTGATGTTCCAGTGCTCAAAGGTGTTTATAGCTCGGGTGAGCTTACTCTTTGCTTCGGGAGCTGAGATCCTCCCACAGGGATAGGGCACTGGGAGAGAAATGGTCACAGTTATGACTGGATGTGTGTCACTCTGGGAGTTGCAACAATCAGAGGAGCATGCAAGGAGAAAAATGCTGCCTCACTCAGCACCTCTTTGGGGACCAACATGGGAGGTGCAAGGCTGTGGGCTGACTCCTGTGGCTTTGAGCAACAGCACTGGTAAGAGGCGAGAGCAGCAAAAGCACGAGCTGTTTCTGGGTTTTAGAAATGCATTCTGAACAGCTTTTAAAAAGAAGAAAGCTTGTGAGAGAGAGCACATGTCTGACGGGACAGGGCAGCTGTGCCTTTATTTGACGGGATGCTGAGGTGCGTTCCTGGGAGGCTTTCTGTGCTGGGCAGCTGGGGTGCTTGGCTGACATTTCTACAGCAAGTAACTCCAGTACAATAAATGTCCAGCTGGGAGAGGGCAGGAAATAATATCTGCCAATTGTACAGATAATCCTGCTTGGCACCAAGGTGAGGAAAACATTAATAAACTCTTAGTAGGGTTGTAGGTTTTCTCTCTTAATGAAGATCTCATCTGTAGGCTCACTTCAGACAAGCTCTTCTCATTTCTCTCCTACGCAGTGCATAGCAAATTACTGACTATCGTGACAGTAAATACAGTAAATAGCATCAGACATTGTCTTTAATCTGAAGAGCTTTCGACAGCACTGTGCTAACAGTGTAAAATCAGATATAAGTGTGGCCTATGGAGATTACACATTTTTTTAAGCAGTCTGCTTTAAGAATAGGGCTTAAATAAATGTTGAGTGATGGCAAGTACTGCCCATGCGGTTAGGCTGGGAAATGAATGTTTCAGAGCCAGCAAAAGTTAAGCTTTTGCAGGAAGGGCAATTACCCAACCTGAAAGATGAGCCTGTTGCTAACAGTAAAACTTTTCTGGTTCAGTGAAAGTGATACAGCATGTTGGGTAACACTGGCCTGAGCAATTTGCGACCTCTGTTAACAGAAGAGCTCCCAGCCTAAGATACTTCCCACGCTGCTTGCTGAAAGTCAGCACTTTCAGGAGCTCATAGTGTTCCTGGCTGTATCTATCAGGCCTTCAGAAGCAATCTCACCTATGTGGGTGCCTGCATGCTAGCTTAGGTGTTACTCTCGGGTGTCAGACCTATGACAGCATCAAATGTTAAAATGACCTCAGGTGATAAAATATTTCTCTATTTGATCTGCTTTTTGCTCTGACAGATGTGCTTCTGAGATGTCTATGCCAAGTTAAGTTGCTGTGTTGTGGTGAGGTAGAATTGCACTTGTCGCTTTAGAAATACTGTAACAGCCTAGGAGCAGAGCAAGGTAGGGAAATATAACAAGAAACAACTATTCTTTAGTCCTTTATGAAGCTGTAGTCTCAAGCAATGCATTTCTACTCCACCCCACTTAATATGACAACTAAACCACAGTCTAGTTCCTATTAAGAGTCTTTGTGCGCAGACACACACTGTTGGGAGGACGGCACCACTATAAAGCTTCACTCATTTCCACCCAACTCAGATAATTACAAGATATCATGTGATGGCCACACTACTGGAAACATTTACAGTCAGGATGGTTGTCTTTTGTTCTGAAAAAATTCCAGAACACCTTTAGTGTAGGATCGGTAACTAAATGGTAGCTGAATTCACCCAGATCTCTTAAAAACATTTTAAAAATTAACCTGCAGGTTCACAGGACTTTCCATCTTCGTGAAGTTTATAGCCAGGGGCACAGGAACACACAACTTTCTGTGGTGGGTCGTGCTTGCAGAAGTGCTTGCAGCCTCCGTTTTTAATAGCACAAGTGAAGTCTGAAAGAAATTAAAACAGAACTGTGAAAGCTCCTTTGAAATACAACCCATTAGAGACTTGTTGGGAATTGGGCCTTGGGACTCAGCCTATAACCAATTCTGGTTGTTCCAGACTATGGAAAATGCATGCTTGCTTGCAAGGAGAGTGTCCTCCTTCCAAAGCACAAGGAAAGAATGCAGGTTGAGGAAATGGCTTTATGAGAGGTTCTGCTGAGCCCTGTTGCAGCCTCTGTCCTCCAACAACTATGTGCTTCCTGAAATTTGGCAGCCTGACCATAAAAAAAAAAAAAAAACCAAACTCCTGCAAATATTTGGTTATGAGCCATGTGATTTCCCCACTGTCGTGCTGCTTTCTTCCCACCCCGTGCTCGTGGCAATCCAGCCCCAGTGCGGATGCTAGCAGAGAATGTCATGTGTCAAATGGGAGCAAACCCTGAAGGGCTTTGTCCTGGGATTATCACTGGGCTCTGAATTTAAAACCTCAAGTGAAGCCATATGTTCTTCTTGACACACCAATAAATCATCGCGGCCTGGTGTGGAAGACCCATTTCAGCAGGATGTTTGATGAAATGGGCCCCAACCTGTGAGATTCCTGTGTCCTGCCTGTGTATTTTCCCACCCCATCCTATAGCCTTCTGTGGTGGGAACACCATCTCTTTGAGGTAGGAAACCACTGATCCATAGACAGACTTCTAATTCTCAGTCAGTTTTCAGATAAATTCACAGCAGATTAACTCCACTCCTACTTCCTCAAGGACACCTCCCTTCCTGTAGCCATTTTAATGCCATCATTTACTATTTTTACTGAGCTCCTTTTCACGCCTCACTTCTATTGCTATTTTTGTTCCCGTCTCACTTCCATGATAAATCTGCAATGAGACTATTTAAATTTGATGCAGCTTTGAAATGCTCTTTTTAACGTACGCTCCTCTCTTGCCAGAGCAGAAGCACAACTAGAAAGAGAATCTTTTATTAGTGCAGTGAGTCTAGCACATTATGCGAGTTGCACAGCCCCTGATTATATTATAAGAGCTGAATATCCCTCTTGCTTAAATCATCAGCTGTTTGGTTTTCATACACTCTCAACCCATCGGGAAAATATTTGCCTTTTGTTTGCCTTTAGAATCAAGGTTGCTACTGATAATTATAATTATGAATTTAGCAGAGTGCCATTGAGAGGAGGTTGCAGTAATCCTGCCCTGCTCAGCACCTGCAGCCCAGCCTGGCATGAGAAATAGAGAGGAAGAGTTGAGAGCATGGGGGGCCCCATTAGGGACGGTAGAGAACTGTTCCTTTCAGCAGGTGAGTGCGTCATCCTTGATTGACAAGCAGCCCTGGAAAGGCTTGTGCTGAGGAGATAAAGGAAGGTCTCTATGTCAACATTTGCGCTGGCAGCTGCATCGTGTGGAACAAAAGACCTTGATCCTGAGTCTCAGTTGAACACTGCATAAGAACTAGCAGCTTGGTGCTCAGTGGAGACGGCGCTGGGGCTCCACTGAGTTCAGGAGAGGATGGAGACATCTCCTTCTGTATCTCTAGGCATGTTTCCTAAAATCTCGTTGCCAATGGGCTGCATTTGCACATTCATACAATGCCTTACAGCAGAGCAAGGTGTGGTGTGTCTCAAACAGCCCTCGAGCAGGATGAAATTTATGCCCACTTTGATCCAATGGAATTTCAAGTAAGGAAGAACAACCTCAAGTTGAGCCCCCACGACATACCTATCTCACAGTTTCTGCCTTCGTACCCAGCTGGGCACCAGCACACATAGGAACTTACTGCGTCCTTGCAAACGGCTCCATTTTTGCATGGATTTGGGTTGCACTGGTCTCCATCTTGGAGAGAAGACAGGAGAATTAATGAACATGAGCATCCACCACAGCTGGTGTCAGACAAGCACTGGAGCCTGGTTCTGTGTAAGTCTCCTGTTAAAGATGAGCAAGAGCCTCCGCACCTTCCTTCCTTGTAGTCGAAAATAAGTCAGATCCTAGCACCCAAGTGCACAACAGACGTCAGTGGTAGGGTAACAGCTGCGGTGATTTACCCAGAGTCCTAATTGTGCATCCTTATCCTGCATGGGTTAATTCTGTTTGTTTCAGCAGAACCCCTCTTCAGTCTCCCTCATACAATGTCTAAACACGATCTTACGTCTTGTGTAAGTTAGACAGACAAAGCTAGGATATTTGCTTCCTTAAGGTTAGGGTGTCCTAATCTTTATTTTAACACGACCGACTTGTTCTCTGAAGGCTTGGAGACCTCTGTGTGTTGTAGGATTGAGAACCTTGGTCATTGCTCTTTCTTCTTAAGCCTTGTATCACTATTAACTGCTCTAGATCTTAGTTTACATGTCAGGATCTTTTATTCTCACGGCTACCTCCAGATGAGGCTTTAATAAAAACACCAAGTATTGCAAAACTAGTGACCTAACACTTTGGAACAGTAAGTCCATGATGCTAAATTACATGGAAGTGTGCTTTGGAATGGTAATGTAAAGGTTAGGAGGAAAGGGAATGTCTTGATGTGTTTGTGTCCTGCCAATAAGCATGGCTGTTAGGAGTGCTTCAAGGAGCAGGCTGCAATACAGAGTACAGCTTCCAAACGTCGCCAGGGTGGTTTTGTCTTCTCTAAGGCAGGTTTCAGGGTTTGCACATATGGTGTGGATCGCAGCTGTTGGTGCTGCCTGGTGAGGGTAATTGGGGATTGAAGCCACTTGAGTGCTGTGGAAGAGGTGAGCTCCCGTGGTCCACGCGTGTTGGGAGCAGCAGCTTCTCAGCTGAACAGTAAAACAGACACTTTGGATGACGGGGGAATATAAGGTATTCATGTTTTTGTAATAGCTAGTTGGTTATGGGGCAATAAAACAAATGCAGTGTTGAGTTTTCTAAGTTGTTTTTTTCAGAGGATAGTCCTCCAATGCAAATATAACTTTTTTTTTTTCTTTATTCTGTAGTCTGAACTGAATAATATGACTCATGTAGGGCTTTTAAGGGAGATGTTCCGGGAGCTTCAGCAATCTACAAAGAAGATCATTTATGGAAATGTCTTAAAATTAGTTTCAAATGTTGTTGTGAGCATTGAAATCTTTTTGGTAAGGAACTGAAGAGTCATTAGGGATGGAGGCTGAAAGCAGAGAAGTAGATGGTGGAGAAGCAAGGATTTGTGAATTGCAAACAGCTGTTTGCTATGATCATGCAGAGGCTTCACTTTAATATGGCATTTCCAGGAATTCACACTATGCTTGCACAAGGCTGTGCCTTAACTGGAGATCTCTGCTTGATAAAAAAGTATTTGCTGTTTGCTGGAGGGGTGTTAATTATTGCTGTTGTGTTCTACCCTATGCTGCAGCTGGAATTAAGTGCCCAGGGTGTGACCTGGAGTCAATGGGTCCAGTGGTCTGTGTGAACAGATTTTGTTCTGAGGTTTTTGAGGTTTGTTCAAACAAGCTGCTTGAAGAAAGAATATATTATGTAATCTCTTTTGGGCTTGGTATTTGTATACAAATAGAACAGTCCCAGGGTGGGTGGCTACAAGATTTAGAGTGCATGACTAGCTGTGTCACAAAAAAGTTTCAAAATGCTAGAACACATTCATTTCAATAAACATCTGCTACTTATGCATTAAGAGACGAATATTATGTGTTTGAACATGAAGAAAGCAACTCTTACCAATGTATGTATTCCAAAACTCCATCTGCAAAGGAAAAAGAAAAGTTTCCCTTGATTTCTAATCTGGGCATTGCCTGACTGAAAACTTGCAGGAAAACAATCAACTGTAATCCCAATGGTGACCAACAAATCTTTAAAGCAACTCTCAATCTCAGCTGATGGATCATGAATAATAATAAAACAAGACAGATGCTGCACTTGGCCCCTGCAGGTTTTCCCCTTGCTGTTCACTCCTTCCCTCTCTGTGCCTCCTCACCTGAAAGGTGTAGAGGTGCAGTCTGGAGGGAACAAGATGTTGTCATTTTGCAGCAGCGATACTCACTGTTTTCTCTGTGTTTTCAAACACTTCTCGGGCTTCTTCAAAGCTGCATTTTTCTTCTATGCATTCTCTCTCGAGGTTCCCAGCAATAACCTCTTCCAGTCTGTTTGAATTGGCTCTCTTTTGCCTGTACAGAACTGAGTTTGCTTCTTTGTTCTCGATGAAAACTGCAATTTGAAAAGAAATAGGGTCTAGAGAGACGCTGTCATGAAGGGGTGTAAGGACGTGCAGTCCTGTCATGGTGCTACCATGAATGCTTTCCCAGCTGGGCCACACATCCTATGGGCAGGGTCAGCAGTGACACCCTTGCTTCAGTAGCCATCCAACAGGGCTTCTTCTTGACTCAGCTCTTGCAGACCCTTGCCCCTGCTAAGCACTCTTTGTCTCCTCAGCCTCTCCTCTCTCTCCACCCTCCCTTAGCTCTTGCAGCCACGTCTGATTTTGTCGCTGCATGCTCTTCTTGGAGCTGATGGTGGCCACAAGTCCTTCTGTGATGCTTGTGCACTAGAAGGGGTTTGGACACATGTGGGTCTGGCCCCTCTGAGGTTTAAGGAGAAGAAGGGAGAATGAGGGGCAAGTACCAGCTGCTTGTTACTTCTCATGGCTAATTCCTTCTCTGGATCCAGAGCAGATTCCAGCCCCTCCAAAGCCACAGAGAATCAGTTTTGTTGAACACTCTCACACCCAGGAGGAGTTGGTCTGATTTCCTGCATGTCACTGACAATGTTACCAGCCCCTTCACCAGGAGATCTCTCTGCAAGAGTCTGAACTAATTGTTTTTACAATCCTTTTAATTATCATACAGCAAGCTTGCAACTCTGTCTTCCTCTTGCTGGTGCATTTTTGTTTAAAAATGAAAGGCAGTGCATTAAAATTCCAACGTTAGTGTAGTGGTTTGGCAGTAGATATTGATTGGTAAAGCACTGACTGGAGAAAATGACAGGCTTGTTTCAAACACCGCAGCTCCTGTGGTGTGGTCAATACCCTCCCAGATGCAGGGCTGTGGTTTATGAGTGTGATGTGAATGAACACCCCTAAGCAAACCTCCCCCGCCAAGCCAGAGCTTCAGAGCTTGGAGGCAGAGGGACGCATAGTCTCCCTGGCATGGGCTGCAACCTCCTGCTTGTCCCTAAACTGGGTACAAAAGTCTCAGGTGAGAATGATGGAACAACCCTCTTTGGTTTTGTAACCTTGCTGGTCTTTCCATATGCTTAATACCCAGGGAACCCGACGCAGGCAAATCACTGTGTGAGATGAGGCAGGTGTATCAGACCCACTGCTTCATCTCTTCCCAGTGGGATATGCCAGTTGCTCACTGTTATTCGTGCATTTAATGGAGAGAACTCATTTTAACGAACGCAGCTTTGCCTTCCTCAGATCCCTCTCGGCCTTTGCAGTTGCTTACTGTTCCCACATGCTGCTTTACAAGTAAAATTTGATCTGAACTGAAGGTTACAGGCCACATGGGGTCACAAGCTTGGTATGCACCCTGTCTGGAAACCATCCTCAAACCACGAATATACTCACATGTGACTTATGAGCTTCTGAACCAGTATCTGAGATAGGTTTCTGGGCTAAGGGCTTGTGGGGGAATCCTTGTCCTGCCAATGAAGAATAGTATATTCTAGGAGGTACACCTGGATAGATGGTGGTACTGATCAAAGATTCTGTTCACTTTTCATTGCTAACTAAGCTTTCTGGAAATAGATCTTATTTTTAACCTGTTACTGACAATGTTTTAATGGAAGAAGGCCAGGCTTGCACCAAAGAAGTACTCACATTGGATGTGAACCAGCCTCTGCTGGAACTGTTGCTGCTACAGATAAATCAAGCAACAGCCTGCATTACTATGTGTGATTGCCCACATCCATCAACTACTCTGTCTTGTCTACAATTTTGGCTGCATCTTACAGTCTTTGTTAAATTCACGCTGGGTTTGGCTTTAAACAATTCTCACAGTGGCAAATCCAATGACTGTTTCAGGGACGTGAGTACATGTTTGTACTCCAGGACAAAGTGATGGCATACAAAGAGGTTTGGATGTTACTCCACTAGCAATGCTCTTTGGGTTTTTTTTATATATTCTGTGTATCAGTGCATGTATTCTAAAATGGCTGAATCAAGCTCCGAAAGCTTAAAAGCTGCAACAAGTTCAAAAAAAATCCCATTCTTAAAATTTATCCCTATGACACATTCTGTGTAAAATCAGCATAAAACCTATTATTTCATCCCCAAGAACCAGAGCTTTAAAGAGAGGAACCATGAAACGCAGCGATCCCCCTGAGCTCTCATCTCTTATGATACACCACAAGCTGTCTCACTGTCAAGTGACAAACGGTCCCTTTACCTGTGCCAGTAACCCCTTGCACCCAAAAGTGAAGGATTTGCTAGGTTTTAAATGAACATACCTGTTCTTTCGACACCAAGACAAACTCCCAGAAGACAAATGGAGAATATGAGGGGGATATTTGCCATCTTCTTCCCACTGCCCAAACCTCTCGCTAACAAATTGTTCAGGTGGTGGAGCTCAGTCAATAGTTCCAAAGTGCAAGTGCTTGTTTATTTATTCTGGGTAACCCTTTAATTTAAGGCGCCCAGATGTGCTGTTGGTGAGCCTTGCAGTGGCAGCAGGGGTGTTATATGAGAAGGCACGTCCATGTACAAGAAACCTGATAGGTAACTGCAGTCCTTGGGCTCATCTTCTGCCCTGTAGGGTATTCCTGCAATGTTTAGTGGGCTGAACATGGTGCAATATTCAGCTTCAGTGAACCTCTCCAAAGCACTGGATTTTCCAACAGGCCACATAAAAGCCCACAGTAGTATTTTCAAAGGATTCAGCGTGGTCCACATCATGCCTAAATGAGCCAGCACATCCCCTGAAGATGACCTTACAGGTGATGTTTTCTCTCAGGTACCTGGCACCCTTGGAGCAGGGCCGTGTCAGCCAGAACAGTCTCATACAGGTTAATTAAAAACCTGGATGGAGTGAAGTGATAGTATTGGTCTGTCACCCAGATTTGCTGGTGCAAAGCCTGGAAGTACATGGAGTTTCCTAGGTCCCATAGTTGAGGTTACGGGAAGGAATTTGCTCCTTGGTGGTTTGGAAGCAGGGATGTACTGATAAAATACCGGCCTTGGAGTGGGAAGAGTGTGCAGGCTCCAGGCTGCAGGGCAGCTTCACAGGCCGCTCCTAATCTATGCTGGTCAAATAATGGACTAAAATACAGGGAAGATAGGGGAAATGAAATGGGGGAAAAAAGCAGATTTTCACAAAGAATTGAGATATGAAACCATTGATTTTTAATGGTGGGTTACTTACAACTTTTAAAACCCATTTCTTCCCTTCTGACTTTCCCTTCATATGAAGAGCTATTCCAAGGTGAGTAATTGCTTTAGGGAAAATACTGAATATTTTAAAAACTAAATTAAACATTCACTTCTGGAAAAGTAAAAAAAATCTCCTCCCCACCTCTTTCCTTGAGGACCTGTGAGGAAAGTAGGCCAAAATCATTCATCCCACTCTGGGGAGGTCTTGTGGGCTTTTTGCCAGTTACCCACTCCTTAAAACCTGTTTCCCAATTTCTGCAGGGCAGAACTGAAATCCATTATTGCACCCATGCACTTCTGAGGCTTGCAGTGGTCTGGCAAAGCGCAGAAAGGTCTTGGGTAGAAGCATTTTAAAGTAGAACTTCATCTCTGAGTGTGGTGGTGTTGTTTTGGTATAGGCTTAGCTTTAACATAATACTTAAGAAGGGCAGCAAGAGGCCACCAGGCTCTGATGGCTTGTTAAAGCAGAAGAGGTGGAAGAGGAGAGCTTGCAGATATCACTAGTTCCCTGCAAACCAGGATGGATATTCTGCAATTGTCCACTCAAGGGGATCCCACAGCACATTTCACGGTGCCACCAGTGCTCATAAGCAGGCAAACGCCATCCAGCAAGGCACAGATTATGGGCTGTGTTGGACGTGCCCATGTCTCCACAGGCTGGAGAGCTATTAGTTGCTATGAGGCTCCAATAGCCCTTAGGTAGCTGTTAAATTGTTTGCTTGAACTTATGAACCATAAATTCTGTGCACTCAGTCCGAAAAATTAAAAACATTCCTTTGTGCAGCAAATAGGAGACATTTACGGTTGTGTGGGTATTTGGAATTACTTTTGTTTGCAGAAAGGACCGATCAGCTGCAGGTAAATATGAGATGCTGAATGTGAATTACAGTCTTGTGAGATCCACGTTGCCTAGGTAGGAAAAAAATCCTTTATTATCCCTTTCTTGAGCAAACAAAAGGTCCTGAAACCTATAATTCATCTTGTTTCTTCTTGCTTCATTTGGAATTATCTTTATTCATCACTGACAGTACCTTTTGTTATCACATTTCTGTGGTAGATAAATGAGTTAGGATGAGGTAATGTGCTGTTGATGTAAATTGAATGCAAAATGAAGAAGGTAATGATCATCTCTCATTTTCTGTGCGGAAGAAAATGCAAATGTGAGAAAATAAATTGAGCTTAAATGCTGAAACAATACATATCCTGTCAATAAAGAGGAGTGTAGAGTAAGTCCTACCATAACAAAGCATAATTAAAATCTCATTACTGTAAATATTTCACTTTACAACACAGGTCAGTCAAGTAATTTTTGGTCTGTGGTGTGCATTTCACATGTAATAGTATTCAGAACATTATTTCTAATTAATCTCAACAGAAAATGACATTACTAGAATAAACAAAGCTATTAATACAAATAATTTTCTATTGTTTGTTACTCTTGCTGTCAACCTCTGGGGTGTTGAATTGAAAGCAAAGTATTTCTTTTTATTAACTTTGCTAACAAAATCACCAGAATTGCAATCCCTACCGCGTGCACTTTAGGGACGAAAGCTTTGCTGTTTAGGTGGGTGACATCAATTAAATATCAGATCTAGGTGTATTTTGACTTTGTGTTCTAAGTTCTCAAACACAGGCTATTGAAAATGCACAAGTCATATTTCTTCCTATTAAACAGGCTTTCTGGACCAGTGAGTTGTTAGGAGATGTGTCGTCTTTTTTGAGGTGTTAGGTTTGGGGCTTTTTTGTTGAAAAATCGCTTTTTTGGAACAGAACATGCAGCTGCTGGGCATATGTTGGTGTCAAAGGCAGAAGAAACTAGTAGGGGTTGTGGGGCAGTGTATTCCCAGCAGGGCCACCACCTTAATCCTGGGGACTGCCTGTCTTTCAGAGAAGCTTCTGCTGCAAAGCAAAATGAAGTTTGTGAAAAGTCAGAGTAAGAAAGCTATTTCCATTTTAATCTGATAGATTTTTTTTTAAAAAATGTGCTCTGGCTGTGCTGATCAATAATGTTAAACAGCCTGATAGCTTGAGGATCTTGTTAAAGGATTGTTCATAATCTCCCTTGTCTCTAAATGCACTCTTTTAAGGAAAAAATCCTCACTCAAAGCCTTAAGCAAATTGCAATTTGCCCTTGCCCTCTAGACAGCTATGGTAAGTAATCTTCCCTTAACCAACAGCAAACAAACTATTTCTGAAAAAACAGGGAAAGTAATACTTGATCTTTCTCCCCCCCATCCCCTTCTTTATTTGCTTACTTTGAAGTTCTTGGCTTTTTCTGGAGCACTAGTTGTGGGAAGTTATTCAAATATAGAGGCAGCACAGCCACAGAGTCCTTTGCAGTGCCTATCGTTTCATAGAGTCATGGAATGATTTGGATTGGAAGAGACCTTAAAGATCATCTAATTCCAACCTCCCTGGCATGGGCAGGGACACCTCCCACTGCATTATTTTGTTGTAGTTATGAACATACTGGAGACAGCATCATTTCTGTTAAAATCCCATAGCCACTTAGGAATCTTAAGTGCATTTGAACACCTATCCCAGGCGAGGATACACCCTCAGCTTTCATGGGTGGGTTGCAGAAGCCTCATCCCTGTGGCTCTGGGCTGGTGGGATCACAGGTGCAGGGAGGTGCTGCTGCTGACTGCAAATCTGTGCTGCAGGAGGCAGATTCAGGTATTGGTGATGTGAAATGGCAACCAGGACCAGCTCCTCACCGACAGCAGGATACAGTTTGTGCAGGAGCAGTGTTGAGTCCCATCTTTGAAAACTCTCCTTACTACCCCAGTCCACCTCGGGGCTTCCAGTTCCAGTGTTGGACATTTTCCCTCTGTTTTTATGCAAAGACTTCAATATTTGTGCCAAGAAACAGGCTCCCCTCGCTGAATTCCCTCCAGATGCATCCATTGCAGTTAGCACTTTAGCTTCGTCCCTCCCGTTTTATTCAGTTTTTAATTAGACTCCTGAACAGGAGCACAGAGCAAGCTCTGCTTTCATCTGGGAGATCCTGTGGCTGTGAAATATTTACAGGAAGTAAATAACTGTCAGAAAATAAATAAGTCCCTGACTCTACATGAGTGTAAAAGTGCTTTGAAATATTCTCATTCGAATAAAAGCTCCTCACGTTGAATGGCAGTAAGAAACAGCAACACAGGCAAAAAATTCCCAATGTAGAAGGTAAACACAATTATTAATTCATGGAGCAGCACATTTCACAGGAGCAGCTTTAATATCTATCTTTGCAGTTTGATTTAAAATAGGCCAGATTAAAAGGAAATCTAGATTTGATTTGGTCATTATCACTTCAGAAAGCAGAGTGCAGACATGGAGAGATGCACCATGCTGCTGAAGTTACTCTAAATTTAGACTTTGTCATCTCCGCTTCAGACTCTAGATAAAGCAAAGAAACAAAGCTCAGAGGAGGCAGCAGCTCTTGCAGGTTTTCATGGGTCAGGTAGATCACCAAGCCAAATCATTATCGTACAGAGCAAAAACTAAATCAAACAGGAGCTCAAAAGCTGGCTTGCCACTGTGTCCTGGCACAAGATGACACAATCTCTGTAATAGACCAGGCACGTGTGTGGGAGAGAGGTTTGTCTTGCCCCAGGCTTGCTGACGTGAATGTGAGTTCTGGAGGTTGCTTTGAAACAGATCTCTGAAAGATCTTCCTCTCTCCTCCAGAATATCATCTGATGATGGTATTAGTAGCATAGTGTCCTAGAGAAATACTCCTGTCCCAGGACTCTTTTAAAAGAGCTTAATTCCAGCCAGCAGCAACTAGCTAAGCCGAGGAAGCTTGTTTCTTTCTTTGCTCGTGGGAACAGATTTGTCTTGCCTTGCTCTGATGCCTTTTTTGTTGGAGGAGAAGCCTGTCTCTCTTTTTCTGTTAACTAGAAAAGGCGACTTGACCGATAGGTTACACTATATGTCAAACTATTTTTGAGTAGTTTAAACTGGGTGAAACTGGTCTCAGCCAGCACATCCAAACCTACCATAGTCAAAGCCCTTAAGCTTAGCTCTACGGTGAGCTTACAGTAACAACATTCAGTGTTCTGCCTTTGTCCATCAATAGTTGACCTTCAGAGAAATTCTTAATTGTCTGCTCACGTCAATGCATATGATGGATGAAACCACACTCTGATTCCAGAGGGAGACACTGCAGTTTTTCAAATCCCAGGCCCATCGGAGATGTGTGATGTGATGAATAGTTAAGACTGAATTGGCTTTTCTAGGGAGTCGGACTTACTTGCATTTCCTCTTCTGTTCCCCTGACCTGGTGCCCTGGAGTGCTTTTCTTGCTAAGAGCATTCACTAATGGATGATTGGACACTCTGACTTGCCAGTTCTAACAAAGCCAACAGGGCTCTGCTCTGAAGGTTAATTTGCAGCCAAATTCACCAAAAGAGGCAGCCAAACTCCTCTGCACTACTTTTAAAAATTCAGGAAGGATGGTAGCTGTGTACCCAGTGGTTGCTTTAGAGGGGTGATTTTCACTGGTGCACAGTACAGTCATTTCCCTCCTTATGCTGACGTAAAGATCTACCATAACTGTTTGCAGATGCGTTTTCTGGTTTCCTGTGCAAGGTAGGCACAGAAGCTTGGGTGTGACTTTCTGAATTTCATCTTCTAATAACAATTGAGAAGTCTGGGACCACAGACTCTATAGCTGCAGGAAAGTTGCACTTCTAGAGGCTCAGAGACCCAAAGGAGGAGACGTTGGGGATAAAGCTGGGCTTGGAAGTACTTTCCTCCCTGTGTTGACTCCATGGGGAGCATACACACCTATACTCCAAGGGGAAAATGACAACTTGTGTTTTGTGGCTGTAAAATTGCTGTATCAGGCCTGTGCTTTGTTCAGAAGATGTTGGGAGCCTTGATAGTGAAAGGATGGATGCAAAGTGATGGATAAGGGCTGGAGCCCAAGGTAATTGCACAGAATGCAGTGGTGCTTCATCAGATTTGCACTGGTTGAGTTTTTAGTCGAAGTTGCTAATTTAAACTTTACGGTGGACGCTACAAAAGGCTTGCATTTAAACTAATACAAAGTAATTTTAAATAGCACGTCCCTATCCTCCCTTAGGAAAACTCTTTGCAGTTAGGGTTAATTATGGATATACTGCTTGAGTTGAAGCATATTGTAAAGTTCTTAAATCAAGTGAAATATCTCACATACATGGAAATACAACCTCTTAAAAGATGCAGCATCTAACGTATGACACACGCTTTCTAAATTAGGCTTGTCTCTTTGAAAAAATGCATGAGTTCTACAGCTCGGGCACAGAACATAATCTGAAACTGCAAAGGATTATCTCAGAAACCACAAAAAACATCTCCCAAGGGGTTTTGATGGATGCTTCTTCACATCAGCTTTTTCTCTTGAAAGCTGTGTCAAACTAATGGAAACATGAAAAGTTTGTGATGTGTGGTCCTTCTAAAAAGCATCACGACTTCCAGCTGTGAATCCTGATTTTATAGGTTAATGCTATGTATGCTTCACTTCCTATAAGTGAATATGCTCCTAAGTATTTATCTTCCAGCTTTGGCTGCACCATACAAAGAATGCAGGATGGGAACACAATTCAGATTGCTCGAGTTGTCCAAGTACTGGCCTTGTCTTGATCTGCTTGGTAGATTCAGGGCTAAATTCTGCCACTCCTTCATGCCAGCACAGTTTGTTTCACTGGAATGGGGTTGTGGGCTGGGCATCTCTTAAAGGTTGCTGCAACAATCTGTGACTGCGAGTCTAGAGTGATGATAGCACTGCCTGTCTCAGTCCTTGGATAAAACCAGGCTAGGAAGTAAATCAGCTGGCAGGACTTCACAATCATCGTGCCAACTCAGTTGTTCATGTAGTGCATCTCTGAGGATCTATCCTCCCCTCAACAGTATAACCAGGTCACCACTTCTGAATGGTTTCCACCTATTTTTTAATTCTGATGTTTTCTCTGACTAGTTTTCTGCACTGTTTAAGGCATAGTGGGAACTTGCCCAATATATAAGAAGGGACTGTGTGTGCCCAAGGAGACCTCCATGACAGGCAGAGCAGACAGAGACGGGGAGGTGGGCTGCAAATCATTCTTTCCAGGCTGCAAGTAATTAATGTCAAGATGCGCTTGTAAAGTTGAGACTTCATGGGGGAGCTCAGGCACTAAGCCACAAAAGGAAATGAGTCCATTTGTGCCTTGAGCAGGTGACTGGATTCAGGAGCTCCCAGCAATGCTGCTTGGTCACCCTCCATCAGCAAGGACAGTCTCTGTTGGAGCTAAATGACTGTGGAACAAAATGACACCTAAAATAGCAAGTGTTATCCCACAGAGCCACTACTCTGCTCCTTTTATGAAGGAGATCAGTCAGCTCCCTCTGTCTCCTCTTCAGGAGAGTGACGAGGCAATCCTTTCCTCCCTCTCCCTTTCTCCTACTTTCCTCCTGCTCTTCTGCATTTCTCTAAGGCTATTGTAGTACTTTTCAAGTCAGATGAATCATAAGCAATCTTTATCACAAGCAATCTTTTCAGTATTAATATAATAGCAAATTCAGGTGCTGCTTCTGGCTGTTATGGACATTTGCACTAACACAAGGCCAGGAGACAGTACTGCTGTGTCAGCACCGGAATAAATAACCACCTGGGGCTGAAGGAAAGCAAAACGGAACCTCAGGCCCCTGTATTGTTTGCTCCAGGTTTAAAATACTCCTGGGAGGTGAATCTGAGGAACAAAGCTCAATGCTAGTAAATATTTTTGACCTATGCTCTGGCTGTGGGTAATTTACAACACACTTGAAAAACCTGATCTGGGTTATGTCCAATTCACAGAATTTTATTTCCAAGGCAGTTATTTATAGACTGCCTTTCTGGCTCTCAGGTTTCTTGGGGAAGTGTCGGAGCATCAGCTCTCTGAGCAAGCACCATAAAATTAAAATTTTCAATTTTAATGGTGAAAAAACAGTTTAAGGGAAGTAAAATATTATCCAACAAATCCTTCTTTTCACTTAAAGCTTCAAGTCTTGAAATATTTATTAGCAACGTCTGTACTCTGCAGCACTGTTAAAGGGCTCAGCACCATGCTAAGAAGGAAAACAATCCATTTGATTAAAAATGAAGAGCAAACGCCATTTCTAAAGAAAGCCTTCAAGTCAGATGACAGTGTTTGGGAAAAATTATAAGCAATTTTTTCTTCTATACTATAGCTAGAAATGGGGTTTGGTTTTGTTTCCTCATGTAATCCTCCTTTTCCCTAAAAATTTTGTGGTTCTTTCTCATGGCTTGATCCTGTAGGAGCAATGGTGGCATTTCTCTGGGCAGATCCGCTGAGTTGCTTCCTGAAGTGAGTTCTTCATGTGTTTCGTGTTCTTCATTTGCAGATGCGGAGCCCCTGGGTGCTTATTGTTCTATTTTAAGTTCTGTTATTTCCTTGCTTTAGCTATGTAGGAAACAGTCTGCTGTCATTTCACAGGATAATAACTTGAGGTTTGGGAAATCTGAGGAAACTTTATCTCCCCGTGTGCTGATTGAACCGCCTGTACTTTTTCTTTCCTAAAAAACCCCAAAAATAAAGCTTAAAATCTTTGAAATTATTCTTTACACAGTAGTAAACAATGGTGAAAAGGAATGTGGTTATTGAATAGAATTTCAAGATTAATCTGCAGCAAGTTGTCAGGTGGAAAAGGTCCCCCCGAATCGTGAATGTACATAGACCTGGCACTGCTTTGCCTGGGGAGGTTGCTGGTACCCTCTGAGAAAGAGGGTATGATGAAAACCTTCATTTAAAATATGAGTTACCAAACAAAATTTGTTGCTGGTAGAAAATGTTCTCATTTGTGCACATCTGCAAAGCTACATTCTGTAAACTTTATTGGGTTAACTATAGCTAGAAGGCCCATGCTAGGTTGTTTTAATCACTTAGTACTGAACGTTTAAGAAGTTATTCTTATGGGGAAGTTCTGAATTTGTGTGTGTGTGCACCCCATCATTACATGCAGGATTTGGTAATAAAAAAGGCTTCACAGTGGACATCTGTACTAATGTCCTTCCACCAAGAACCCACGGAGAGGAGGAAAGGGAGCTGCAGAGAATGTGGTAACCTGCCCATGATGAAAGAAGTGCCAGAAAAGTGCTATGAAAAAGCGCCAGAGCCAGGATAGAGCATTCTGGTTTTCTAGAGAGCTAATCCAGCTCCCTGGCTCTTCTCCAGGCTAGCCCTATGACAATAAAACAAGTAGTGTTCTTGGAGGTTCTGTACAAACAAAGGGGGAATGGTGTGCTCTTGTCATGCATTAAAGCTACCCCATATAATTGAATTGTCAGGGAAATTTTCTAGGAGATGGAGCAATAAAAAGCTTGATAAAAGGAAATATTATCCATTAAATGAGGTAGGACTTTCTCACGAGTGTGTAATTTCATAGATAAGCAAATATAAAGCTAGGTAATATACACTGTCTTCATCTGAGCCACTTAACTTGGTTTGTGTAATGTATGCTCAGCCCTTGCTCTTAAGTCTGTTAGTTCAGTCTGTGAAGATTATTGCCTCTGTCTTGTCTCTGGTAATTACAAATGTCTTCTAAATGGCCCAGCTTCCCTCTCTCTGGTGCCAGAAGACAATAGATTTTTTGTAACTGAGCCCTCAGCAACCAGGGCTGCTGCCGTTAAGTTTCATTGCAAAAGATAAGGTGGCACCAAAACTGTTGATGGTAGAATGAAGGAAAACAAATTATCGTGCCTGAAATCAAATGAGTTTTAATTAATCCGTCTAATTTGTCTAATGAAAGTTCTAAATGTCGTTTGTCTCTTCATTGTTGCTCTCAACAGTGACAAGCTCATCAGAGGCAAATAAATTGCAAAGTGTGCCGCTAAAGCTAAAACAAACCAAAAATGAAATAAGGAATTTGGAGAAGAAGTACATTTTAGGAAAACCTGCTGTTGCCCTGAAGTTTATGCCTCACATCCCACCTCTGGGAACTTTAAATATCAATTACCCACACAGGACTGGGATTTCTACTTGCGTTCAATTAGACAGCATGCAAACTGCTGGCACAAACCCCATACTCCCAGTCCTTTCTCTTGGGAGGAGACCTCTCCCTGTGTGCTCTAACACAGGAAGGTCTGGTTATAGATTCCTTCTGCAGATGGCTTCATGGAAACCCAACAGCACTGAGCAGTGGTCCTGCCTGTAGAAGGGCGAATATTTATACCTTCTCCAGATAAAGAGCTTTCAGACTCTCAGAAAGTAATTTATTCAGAGTTAAATCTGAGTAACACCTTTTTCTCAGCACAGGCTCTGGAGAAACCTAAGCAAACTGAGCTTGGCATAGAACTTTATTTTTCTTGTCCCTATCAGTGTTTCCCTCTGCTTTCCTCTTAAAAACCACAAAGTATGTACCTATAGAAAAGATTAAATCTACATCTTGCCAGTGTGAACATAGCTTGCAGGCTGGAGATACTCTGCAAGATTGACACAAGGTCTTGTTGAGGTTTGTTGTTGTTTGGCTTTTTTTTTTAATCTTAATTTTGTGTCCTGCAGGCAGAAAGGAACAATCATACAAAAAGTGAAGAGTATAAAGCAGTCATAAATAAATCTGAGCTAGCATCTAGAGACAGGCACCTCACCTCAGAGTAAGGGAGGACTTTGGGAACTGCTCAGTAGCAGTGGGGCTGGGGAGCACATAGAGAAGGAATTGTCAAAATAAGCTTAAAGGCAAAACCTGATAAAAGTAACTGGATGGGACAGTAGGAAACCTGTAACTGAAGTTCTGGGGGCAGAACTATATCTCTGACCACAAAGTTCAAGTTTTATCTAAGCTTCACCCCTGTGCTCATTAAAGGAAGAGCTTTTCGGGTGAATGACCTACTGCCAGTTGCAGAATTGGTCCGAGTTCCTGAAGGTGATGTGCAAAATGAAACTGAAACAAATGAGAACATCTCTCTTTGATTTTGCAGCTAGCCCAAGAGCCCCTCAACCCTCTGCTTCAGATCTTTGAGTGGAGCTGATTGTGTATCTTTCAGGCTCTTGGTCCTAAGCTGTAAAAATAAAAGCTCAGTGAGCTGAGCTTGTTGCCGATTCACCTCTAGGAGTAAAAACAGCATTGCAGCCTGATCAAAGACTTATTCCAGTGGGGGCTTTCTCTAGCATTTTTGCACAGACACAAAGATACATAAATATTCTGCAGAACCTGACATGCATAATTAATGTTAAGCATATTTTGTTGTTCACGAATTCTTTCTAATAAGAGGAAACTTAAAACTAAGACAAGCCCTTCTGATAAATAAGCCTGTGCAGAGCCACAAGTAAGCACTGTTTCTCTTCATCTATCCCGTAGCCCCTGTGGTACATTTAATAGAAGAAAACAGCCAATGCTTTGAAATAAAAAATAATTTAAGTTTGTGTGTTATACTCAGAGAGGAGTTATTTTATTGTTGTTATTTTCTTTTTCTGTCTCTCTCTTTTTTTACCTGCCTCAAATAGGGATGTTTTTAAGTATTTGATGTTTATGCTTCAAGCAAATGCAAATAAAACAGTGACTAAACTAACTGGATTTTGAATGTATGCAGAGAATCACAAATATTATGGACTGATGGTGTTATCTGAAAGGAACCTCAAAGAATTAGATTGAGTAGTGAATTATAGAATGAAAAAAAATCCTTCATTTCTGCCCCTGTGGGTTAACGGAAACATAATCTTTTTGAAGGAGCTTGATGTAGTATTTTTGGATGAGATTACAAGTTTGATGGATGAAAACGCTTGGGTTGATACAACAGAGTATATATAGACTTCTGCAAGACACATGATTTGGTACTGCAGAGCCTTTTATATTAAGGAACTAGAGAGCGTGAAAATGAACGTTGTATATATTAAATGGATATAAAACTGCCTAACTAATGGTCCTCAGAATTATCACTGTCAGCTGTTGGTACTGTGGGTGTGCTCCAGGACTCATGTTTTTCTCCATTCCCATGATACTTACGAGATGACTGGAAATGACATCAGCCATGAGATTTCTGCTTTGGGACAGTGTCATGGAGAGAAATGGCAAAGGATGGCCAGTGGAAAAATGTGTTGAATATGAGTTCAACCAAATGTTGAAAATGTTAGTGTGATTCTTGAGTACTTATAATCTGGGAAGAGCTTGTCGAAGTCAGCAGTTCAAAAACGGGTGGGGTTAGTCAAGGTTCCTATAGATATACCAAAATACTAGAAGGATTGATTAACTTGCCTTGTCGTGAGAAATCTGAACAATTTGCTTAGCTATAAGAGTAACAATTTTGTGCTAACCAAGGCAAGTCTTAACATTTAACATCTGGAGAAAAGAGTTCTGAGGGGAACCTTTCTGATATAGCAGATGAAGCATTAATGAGATCCTTGAAGTTGAATAGTAATGTCTTCACACAAGAAATACAAGTGAATAGTCATTGGGACAGTAGCAGAAGTGACGGTCAAGTACCACTATTGGAGAGTTTTAGATGGATTTCATATTGATGTAGAATTACAAAATTATGTAATTTGTGGCTCTACTATGCACTTTAGGCTGGAGGTTCAAAGCAATTTTTCACCGTGTACCAGAGTAGGAGTCCCAAGGGCCCCTCTGAATTCTGTCCCAGAAGCTGGCCTATTTCTTTCTAAACAGTCTAGGGGAAACACTGTGGTTTCAGCAGCATCATGAAATCCAATCCACCACATGGGTCTCTGTGAAAGGTGATAAGCATCTCCAGGACTCTGTAGGATTTAGAAGCTTTAGACTTGAATTTTTTCTTTTCAGCATTCACTTTGCACAGAGTGAAGAAACAAAGATGGTTTTAAAATAGGAACTTTATTTCTTATTCAACATTCAGTCCTAAAAATTGATGGAAACAGTAGCAATTAGAGCGGTTGAGAGCGAGTAAGGAGCTTCTTCCACTTCATTTAGTAAAGAAACTGAGTTGTCTCCCTTAGGCACTTGACTTGCAGCTTGTGTGACTGCAGATGGCTGCCACTTTGAAAGAAGCCTGTAATGTAAAAGCAACTCTGAATCATCCTGCCTGCCTTTCTTGGCATAACACCACTTCACTTTGCTGCTCTACAGAGTCTGGAGTTCATGGGTTTATCTTCTTGACTGGCAACACAAGGCAGTGCAACTGGGACTAATGGCAGATGCCTTGGGGAAAACAGGAACAAATATTCTCCTCTACTGCCTCTGCAGGAGGCAACCCATTTAGCAACCAGCACTACCTGATGCACAGTGCTCCCACCTAAGCCTTCTTTATTAACCATCAGGGGAAGAATGTATTTTGTGCTCCTTCCTCTTGAGATCAAAGCTGTGATGTATATAACTGCTGTGTGGGGTGGGAAGCTGAATGTTTCTTGGGAATAAGGAAATGTGAAGGCACAGCTCTGGCTTGATAACTCTGAGTGATTCAAAATAGATTTCTCTATGCAGTGCAGAAAGGTGTTATACTATTAGAGCTCTATGAAGAGCCACAAAACCCAGTCCAGAAGCCTCCAAATAGGGTCCCAAGTGGATCTGCTGTTCTTTCAGTGATTTAGCTATCTCAGGGCAGCAGGGTTCATTTACAACTGGTGAACGCATTGTGACTGCAGATTCATCCTCTTGTGCTAGTTTCTATTTCCCATCCTATTCCTTGTGCTAGTTTCTATTTCCCATCCTATTCCTATTGTGTCCAGTTCTGGGCCCCTCAGCACAAGAAGGAGGTTGAGGCTCTGGAGAGAGTCCAGAGAAGAGCAACGAGGCTGGTGAAGGGGCTGGAGAACAGACCCTATGAGGAGCGGCTGAGAGAGCTGGGGTTGTTTAGCCTGGGGAAGAGGAGGCTGAGAGGAGACCTCATTACTCTCTACAAGTACCTGAAAGGTGGTTGTGCAGAGGAGGGAGCTGGCCTCTTCTCCCAAGTGACAGGGGACAGGACAAGAGGGCATGGCCTCAAGCTCCGCCAGGGTAGATTTAGGCTGGAGATTAGGAGGAGGTTTTTCACGCAGAGGGTCATTGGGCATTGGAATAGGCTGCCCAGGGAGGTGGTTGAGTCGCCTTCCCTGGAGGTGTTTAAGACACGGGTGGATGAGGTCTTGAGGGACTTGGTTTAGTGTTAGATAGGAATGATTGGACTAGAAGATCCGATGGGTCCCTTCCAACCTGGTTGTTCTGTGATTCTGTGATCTCTCCATTTGTTGGGCTCAGTGTTTCTTCACCCTAGTCTGTCTCGCCTCTGTTAAACTAGGCACAGAAATCCATGCTTTTCTATGCCAAAGCTCATTGAAGGACACAGTTTATAGCTCTCTGGCTTCCCTCACTGCAGATGGAAACTCTGATGGGCATCAAAGTGTCTGCATCTGGATTTTAGCCTAAAGAATATCATATGAGGATAGCCTGGATCAAAATGGAGCAAGGCAAAAGGCCTGGGTAGGTTTTGGAGTGTCAGCCTCCTGCAGTCTAGGAAGACTTTCAGGTTGTCCTTCTAGTTTAGCTACCAGAAAATAAGTCTGTTTCATTGTAGGTTGGATATTAGCTAGTTAAAAAATGGCATAGGAAAATGGAAACCTAAACTGCCCAAGAGGGTGCCGTGTAAATTTGTCTCTCGGCTATTGTTAAGAATCAATGCTAAATAATTGCCATACCTGCTTCCCCAGATTTGTTTTGACCTCTTGTTTAATTATCTTTCCAAAAATTGTCCTTTCCCAAAGTGGTTGTTTTTTTTTTTTTTTTTTTTTTTTTTTGCTGAACAAACTGCTGCCAATGTGCTTGAAAGATTATTTTACAGGGAAAGCATTTTCACAAACAGATTTAATGTTCACTTTTCTTTCCCCAAGGGCTCTCTACCTATTTTTATTCCTTATGTTCCCTTATCATGCAGTGGAACCCAAGGCCCTATTTACTGAGAAATGGTTCAAAAAGCTTAAAACTTTCTATTTCTATAAATAAATATGTCTGTAATGTTGGAGTCAGAAGCCTGATTTTCTAGAGATATTGCTTTGGTTGAAGCAGGATAGCTGGTTGACCTTTACTCTGCCTTAACTTGGGTGAATATTTGAGTTATGTTTGACATTGTTTTCACATTGGAAATTCCTGTACACAATGAGATTTACTTTCCTTTCTCCATCTCTCCACACCTCCTGGGTGGTTATGGAGGAAACAGATTATCTTCTATGGGGAGATGTCTCTGATTCTGAACTGCAAGTTTAATCATCAAAATGGGCAGTGTCTCCATTCGCCCTTACACGAAGCCTCATCGTATTTTCTGTGCTCCTAAATTAGCTGATGAGCTCTGAACCTGAGTGATCGCTGCCTTTCAATAATGAACAGCAACAAGCTAAGTTTCCTCCCGTGCAACCAAAACTTCAGAAGATGTTTGCTATCTGAGTATGCAAAGTGTTGTGATGAAAAGCTTGGCTGTGTCCTTACTCAGCAGAGACAACGGATGCAAATAGTCTGGACCAGCAGGCTGCAAAATCAGAAATGACGTTTAGGAGGGGGATGTGAAGCTCCTGGTGAAATGGTGCTGATGGTTGCTGCTGCTGGCTCATTTGCATCCACAGCTGCTGCCTGGAGGCTCTGGCCTCAGCCTGAGCATGTGAGAACTGAAGTAAACCAACAACAGTTTCTGTAATGAGGATGTTGATGCGGACATGTTGAAACCATCATGGAGAACTGTCTGTACCTCACTGAATAGCTGTCCAGTGTGTGGTGGTGGTTGGCAGGAGTGCCAGCTTTTCTGGGCACCTCCTGTATGTGCAGTCTAAGTCTGGAGGGTCCATGCCCAGGGGATGCAGGGCTCTGGTGGGACCTGGCGCCGAGTACCCCTCTCATCTCTCTTGGCAGTCCAGATGCAGCTGAGGGGAGACAGCCAGGCTGGACAGCAGCAGAATCAGCCTTCTCTCGATTTCTCAGTAATTAAATATATTACTTCTCAGCCAGCCTCAGTCAGTCTTGATATTTACACTGAATCCCAGATGCCTGTCTTATTTGCTGAATAATGCTTTTCAGCTAGATCCTTTTTGGTTTGTTTTTTTAGTGGTTTGGTTTTTTGGTTTTTTTTTTTTTTTTTGGTCTGTGATGCAGGAGAAAGGGCTTGGTTCTCTGTTCTGGCTGGTGTCTTATGCACAGTCTTTCCCCCATGTATGAGGAGGTGTGTTGTCTCCCCTTGTTCTGGGACACGAAACGTCCATCATCCCTACCCTGGGAGAACCTCTTCAGCTCCAAAGGATGCAACTTTCGGCTTCTAGCACCCCTACATTTGACAAAATGATAACTGCTTTATGTACCCTTGGTAAGGGATAGTCTTTTCCATCCCTTGGGTAAAGAAGGGCACAATCCTGTCCCTGTTTGGTTGACGGGAAAATCCACAGATGGTTGACAAGGCATTTACAGGAGAACAGATGTCCAGTTCTGCCAAGACTGACGCGTTCACAGCATAATCTTTTTTCTCTGTTTGTGGCACTACTTGTTGTGTTGTGCAGTGCTTGGGTTTCTCAGAGAGCTTGGTTACTAGCTAGGCTGCTTTTGTATGTCTTTATTCTCAAAATCATCCTTTTAAAACCCCAAGTGAGCTCAGGAGAGGGACTGAGCAGTGTTGTCTGTCCCTCACTCCCAGCCTACCCATAAGAGCAGTGGGTACACCAGAGAATCTCATCTTGGGGCAGTAGTTTTGTTCATAGCATGTCTTACCTGTTGGGAACAGCTCAGGTGAACATGATAGTTGTTCATCTTGTTCTCAGACCTTCAGAAATGATCGTGTGCTTGTCAAGACTACTAGGCTCCCTATTTTCTTGACTCCTGGTGGCAATAGAGGGTCCATCAGGGGCAAAGTACTGAGATCTGCAAGTTTGCTCAAGTTCATCCCTAGGTTGTCAAAAGCGCTTAGGGGACGACCAGTCCTACATGAACTTGGCAAGATTTTGTCTCAGAGCTATTAACACTTGCAGTATTCTGGCATGCGGTTGTTTGAGGAAGAGCTTCAGGTGTTGGTAGGAGCTGTTTGCCTGCTGCCACTGGAGGTTAAACAGAGGTTTGATCCCAACAGCAGTGTTAGCTACTGCTGGGGAGAGCCGCTCCTGCCTCAATCTACCCTCTGGAAAAAAAGCATTTGCTCATTCAGCAGCAGCATTCAGGGTGAAGAAAACAGGCTTTTCAGCAGCCCAGTCAGTAAATAACATGTGGCACATTAAATGAGCTAATGGTATTTTTATGTAGGAGAGAGACAGGCCAATCATTCATTCACACTCATTTTTACTGTCTGTTTTATTCTCTCTGATTCAAAACAGCCAGATTCCGGCACCTTCCCTCCATTAGAAGAGCAGACTTCAAAACCCATCTACTTATCTCATACTTGAAAGGGAATAATGCCTCGTTCCATCAAATTCTTAAGGCAAATGTCTCTCTGCATCTCATTTCAAATCCTCTGAATCCAGTTGCTCACCTCAATACTTCTAAATGTAAAAATCATGTAGTGGTGGTCACAAACTAAACCCTCAACTCCACCAGCCACCACAGAGAGGAGAAGGAAATACAAGGCACGTCTAATGTCCATCAGGAACATCCATATGAAATCCCCCAAGACAGCAGAGTAGATGGGGCTGGTCCTTGTCCAAAAGAGAGGGTGAATAGGAGAATAATAAATTTAGTGTCCAGCTACTACAGATAGACTGCTATCAGGAAAAAAATCTGTATGCAAACCCCTCCAATTTTGCGTTTCCTATGTACATTTGGGATTCCTTTAGGTTTTCCTCATCCTTCTCCTTGTCCTATTCCAGTGAAAGGGAAGCACCAGCTCTTGAGGCTACTGACTAGCTAATACCTGGTTGAAGAAAGGTTTGAGGCTGTAGATAAAGACCTGGAGATGTGAAATTCTAATGCATTGGGAAAGGTTTATATTCTTAGTACTTTATAAAGCTGTGCCAGGGCTCTCTATCAAGGACTGCTGTGCTAACAGGCAGAGGACCTGTGCAAGCTTCTTGATACTGTGGCTTAGACTCATAGGTGAGGTTTTATAGAAGAGCGTTGTTAGTGCCTTGATATCCCAACTAATCAGCTGGATTTGAAGTTCAACAGATTCAAACAATATTTGCGTTATAGGAAAAAGAATGACTGTTGTAGCCTCTGCAAAAGCTCAACCTTCTTGGTGAATACGAGTCAAAAGCATCATTCCCTTCCAGGGCACTGGAAGGCAAGTTGGAGGACACACATTGCTAACTGACAAAGTACCAGCATGTCTGTTTAGTCCCAGAGGCACAGCAGAGTTTAAATATCCTGGGACCACCAGCAGGAGGAGCACAGGCATTTCCTCTAGCATCTGATTAACTGTAATAGTCAGATTGATTTAAAAATAACGATTGTACTTCAATAGGAAAAAAAAATTATGAAAACGTTGTTAAGTGCTTTCCTCACCTGCTTATTGCATCATACCACATGTCATTCACTGCTTTCAAAACTGCACTGGAAGTTCTCTATACATAGATAACTACTGTATATGTTGTATTATCTGCAATGTAGCTCTCAGTTCTTTAGCTTTTCAGTTTTCACAGCTTTATTTCAAGGATAGGGAATCTGTAGCGTAGAGAGACTCTTGATTTGGTGGGAGCTGATGAATAGACTAAGATAAATACTTCTTTGAAATAATGAGCTTGCTGGCAGAGTGAATCAGATGTCTATGTTGCGTGATGGTAGCTGTCGCTTTATTAGACTTCTTAATTCAGCTCTAAAGCCATGCTTTATGGCCAACTATTCCTTTCCTGCTTTGTAATTTATCATCTACAGCACGTTGATTGTGCACCTAAAATATTTGCACATCTACTCAAATGTAATTTGCAGATAGAAATTTCAGTTAGCAGAACAGCACCAACAAAATGAAAATGCAGTGAAATCCCTCAGATTCGGAGTTGGAGCAATTTTGGTGGGTGGCAGTCAGGCGGCTTTTTGGTGGGTTACTTGATATTTATTTGGAGATCTGAGAGAAGAAGCAGAGCTAAAATGATGAGCTGTTAATATCAAGCACTTTTTGAGTTCCTATGCTAACAGATGCACTTTCAGAGCTCAAGGTTGTCTATGGACCACAGTGAAGAAAAAAACCAATTGTAGCTCCTAAAGGTGGTAAGAGTTCCTCATTCATACTGATTTTAGGAGGTCATCAGGGTTGTTAGTGAGAGGCTAGGACTCTCTAACTTCTGGCACTGCCAGTGAAAAGGTCTGTGCATCCATCCAAAGTTGGAGATTTGAAGTTACCAGACAAACTTGAATGATAGCTTGACTCACCAGGATGAGTCAGGGTTTGTTCTAGAAGAACTCCTTTCTGCTTTTTTTTTTTTTTTTTTTTTTGTGAAGGACTAGTGTTGCCTGTGCTTCTCAATGAAAATAGAATAGTAAAGTAGGAAGAAGTAATGAACTTGCTCATAAAACTTGTGCAGGTGGGAAGAGTCACCCAGATCCATTTCATGTTCTTTGCAAATTGCTCTAGGAATTTAGCAATCTAGGAAGATGCGACTGCCTGTCTCTTCTCTGGAGTCTCTTTGTACTTTGCTCATTGCAGCAAAATCTCCTGAGTTCTTACATTTTCACTTCAGCTTGTGAAATGTTGGAATATGTATTTGCAAAGAGAAAGTTTCTTAGAGAATTGTTCTGCCTAACACTGCAGCAGCTTTCCTAGGTGTAATTCTCTTTTGCTTTACTCATTTCAATAGTTTCTCTAGGTAACATTTTCTGGGCAGTGTTTTGAAAATTGCTTTCAGCCTGATAGGTAAAATGAAATTCTAACTCTGCCTCCTTTTTACTATGATCCTTCAGATTGCAGTTCCCATGCTGTGCCACAATTGCCAACCACTACCAAGATCTGCTGCGATGTTATGGCCAATCTCCTTCTGTCAGGCAAGGAGGGAAATTTGTCTGTAACGACTTGGAAACCCTAAGAAATGTGCTGTCTAAAGAAATGCTACTTTCGTTATTGGATTGGGTCCAAAATTATTTTGTAATCACAAAATTTGGGATTGGTATTGTAGCTGCCAGCTCCTTTATCTCCCCCAACTGTCTTTTTGTGGAGAACCTTATTTGTTGCTTGAGGAAGAGGGTGTGTGGGGTGACAAACAGATGGAGAAATGCAGTGGAGAACTGAAAATTCTGAGCCCCCAAACCCTGGAACTCTAGAGTAATAATATCACAGCGTTCAGGAAGATTAGTCTTCTGATCCTGTTGGCAGAAACTGCTGTTTCCCAGCTGGTCAGCCAGCTCTGGCATCCTCCAGTCACAATTGCAATTGAGAAATGACTGGAGAGCTGCTTCTGTGCTCGAATCCTTGCTACCAGATGTACAATTATCACTACTGAAGTAGCAAAAAAGCCTAGCTTGGGAACACAGCAGGCTACAAATAGCTTGATTTGCTTTCAACAGCTGTTTCATTGTATTTTGTATTGTACCTCTAATTCTTGACCATGGCTGTTGTACCTCACCTCTTAACCTGTGCTGGCTCTGATTTATCCTGTAGCTGCGATTGCTTCAGATGGATAAAATATGAGAGTGCTTATAAGCTCATGGGAAGATTTTGGCTGCAGGGAGGGGTGAAAGGGGCAAATCTCATCTCCGTGAGAAGATCTGTTTTTCTTCTTAACAGTTCTTTGCTGCTCCTTAATTAGCATGAAAATGGACTAAATATTTTAAGCAAATCAGAATTTCAAGAAGCAGTTACAGCAGTGCCTCATGTTTAAGCGTGCACAGTGCTATCCACGTCATCATTGAATAATGAATTAATAAATATCTTTGAAGGAATTTTTAGCCCAGAAAGCACACACCATTTTAGCTTCCAGGCAATTGCCCTATTTACTGTGGTTCATTTTTAGCAACACTATCAGTCCTGGAAGTAGCCTTGTCAATATTTTAGTTGCTTTGGTGTAGAGAGCCATAGCATTCAGTTGAATTGTAATCCTGAAATTGGCAAGCAAATAGGTTTGCTCAGCTTGCCTGTTCCATTTTTGGTAGCAGAAACTTGGAAAACCTTCTGTATGTGGTCAGGATGAAGCTTCTTGCCTGATATAGCTGTGAGATTCTGTTGTCCACTCTCTGATGCAGCTGATCTGAAGAGGACAGAGAAATTTTGCCTACAGAAAAAAATCCTATCACAGACAGATCTAACACTTTCGAAGACAAGGAGAGTTTAATATTAAAATTATCTCTTCTCTCTTCTGCCTGGGAGTGAGTTCATCTCTTGCTCCCCATTTTTAAAGGCATTTATAGCCCACAGAGCCAATTCTGATAGAGTATCTCACCTGAGCTGAGACAGAAGTAGGGATACTGAGCCAGAGGCAGGTCCCATGAGGGGTTTGTGGTGGCTGAGAGCCTGAATGACACGTGGGTGGCATGTTGCTCTATTCTTACCGTCCCTCTCCTTAGCACCATTCAGGATGGTTGATAGGCTGCCAGCATGATGAGTGATGCCCCTCCCAGTTAGATGAGAACTGTGTCCACTACTGGAGGTATAAATCCCTGTGGCTACAACTTCTACCCCAAGAGCTCCTGCGAGATTCACATCCTTCCAGCAACATATTTGTGTGTTAATTCCTTTCTGTGACTCCTACTGCTATGCAGGGTTGTGCTAGTGACAGGAAAAAACTGTAAGATGCAGAGTATAGGACCATCTGTATAAGACAGTGATGACATATTAATGATTAACAGTGCGTAAAGTAAATGACCTGGCAAATACTTTTCCCTGAAATCTCATTTTATAATAGCTGTACCTACTGTTATTTCTAAAAGAGGAGATAAAAAGATAAGATGTCTGGGGAATGTGACTTAAAAACCTAGCGTCCCAGTAAGCTGCAAGTGAGATGGGATTTGGGTTTAGTGTGTAGGCTGTGTGGATGGAGACAAGTCAGCAGAGCTGGGTTACGGTTGGAAGTAGGGTATCAGGTCACACAATTCTGTAACATGAAACCAACATTTGTTCAGGCTGTGATTCAACTTGGCTCTAAAGTATGTGTATTAAATCCCATTGACTTCAATGGGACCATTCCTGCCCTTTTAAAGTTGCACAGGGCTTAAGTATTTTGCCATTTAGAAGCTTCCCATTGAGACTTTAATTCATTCTTCCATGTAACTCAAAAATATCCCAATGGCAATACTTAGTTCTGGCTAGGAAAATCCAGGGAAAAGATGAATTACACTTCTCATTGAGACACACTCAATATTTAAATAACTAGTTGTTGTGAGCTGTTTTCTAGATGAAATTACATGTGCCTGATTTACCTAAACACATTGAGGTCTACGGCTATTAGCTTTGTTTCTCTTCAATTTCTTTAACATATAAAACAACAAAACACAGTCTTGAAGACTAGTATATCATTTATATTATCAGCATAGATGAGCCTGACAGCATGGCACTTCCATTAGAAGGTAAGTGATAGCTGTGGTGGATCACAGGGGGAAAAGAAATGCTCAGCATGGAGGAATGGACATAGTTTTGAAGGCTCCATAAGTCAGGAATTAACATAAGAAAGAGGTGAATGAATGAAATGCAGAAATTCAGGGCTACTGCATGAGAACTGATAGGGTAAAACCTTCTACTTTGGGAAAAGATAGCGCAGAGAAAACATGCAAAGCTCGTTAAGGCTTTGTGAAAACAATGCCAAATAAAATAGTTCTTATTAAAGTATGTGCTGAGACCTCAGCTGTGCCAGCAGAGCCTATAGGGCAGGAACACTCAGAAGTGTTCATTTTTCAAAGTGTGTGTGGCCCAAGGAGCAGGGAGGGCAGGTGCTATCACTGCTTGTGAAGGCTCCTGACTTCCCACACCTCAGGATGCAAATTAGATTCTATGTGCAGGGAGGGACAGGGGCAACAGCTATGGGAAAATGTTCTGTCCATCCTCAGTTAGCATGTACGTGTGTAAACTGCATCACAAGTAGGTTGTCTTGCAACACTCTTGTAACATGGAGGAGGAGCAAAATAACCCCTTTGCAGTGAACTGGCCCTGGTGAAGATAGTTTCATTTAAGATGCTCTATGTTGTATTTGTTACATGCTACACCTATACATAACCAGCTTGTACAATGTGAATTAGTAGCTTAAAGTTAACTGGTCAAATGAGCTCACAGTCATGTCTATGAGCATCTCTATGGTTAGAAGTTGACTTTAATATTCAGGCTGGTACTGCAAAGCTGTGATTAGTAAGAACCCTTGCTGTAACTTCCAGTGTACTATTTGATGGCACTCAGCTGATGTAGTTCAGTGAATCTATGGTCTGACTTGGAGCCAGACGGAGAACCTTAATCTTGAGCTAAACCTCCCTCTGCTTCTTCAGGGTGGTAGTGAGCCAAATGATGTGCATACAACTGCTCTTTTCCTCCCACTTCTGATAAAAAGCGTCTCTTGCCATGGCTAAACTGATAGTCACTGAATAATTTCTTCATTGCAGGAGATCTTTCCTGTACAACTGAATAATGTTTTTACAAACGGTTTCTAAAACCTGATAATAGCTTAGAATCATAGAATCATAGAATAGCTAGGCTGGGAGAGACCCACCAGATGATCGAGTCCAACCACTCCTATCAGCTTTCTGAATATCACATCACAAAGGAGCTGTCAATCTGCCCATCTACTGCAAGGAGGAGTCAATTGTAGAGTAAACCCTGTAAGAGCTGTCCCGCAGGGGAAAACTGACTGCAAACACAGAAATTGTGATTTCAGGCTATAACATATCTGATTCTGTGACAGTGCTATGAGGCACAGTAGGGGAGTCATTTGCCTGGCTTAATTTCTGAAAACAAACTTAAAAAATTCCAGCTCTGGTAGGCTTCTGATATGTCTGCTCAGCAAAGGCAGTGTTTTTGTAGGGACTGGTTTTGCTGATCTCTGGCCCTTTCAGTTGTTGTTCCTGTTTGTACAAAGTGATTTGATTGCTGGTAATTCAGTGCCAGAGTGTTTCATACTCACGCTGTGCAGGAACAGCTGATGGTACCAGGTGGAGAGCAGAGGTGTGATCAGGCCCAAGGAGCTTGTATGGCAATTTCAGTCAAGAATTCTTTTTTATTTTTTTTAAACGACCAAGATATAAATCCTTGAAAATGGCAGTTGGTAATGGAAATGCTGACTCAATCATAGCTGTAGTCACAGTGGCCCTGCTATGACTCTGCAAGGAGAGAATAGATTGTTGTCAGCAGATGACTACATTTTTCAATTTTAGGAGCAATTCTCTTGATGCGTTAACCTTATTTACACTTGTTTCAGGACACTCATGTCTTTCCACTGAATGTCAAGGGCAGCTCAAGAATTAAGTAGAATTAACAATTTATTCCCACGTCCTCCACTGTAATGTCATTGCTTCACCTTTGAAGCACGAAAGGGGTGGCAAAAGGGTTTCGGTGTTGAACAGCAGTGTGTTGTTACACAGATGGCCATGAGATTCTCATCTTGTGCACGCTGATGTGTATGGAGACAAGTCCCTTGAGGTCTATGGAGTCACAGATTTGTATATTTAACTTTAGGACATGATGTTGTTTTTTGTAATTCAAGGAATTGGTTAATAAATCATCTGTGTTCTTCTCTAGTGTCTTGGGGTACCAGTACTAATGGGTGGGTGGGGGCCAGGGCCTCCAAAGAAGATGGAAGGAGCTGGACATACAGCGGTTGCACCATGTTGTCTCTTTAAGATCTCTCAAATTTTTGGGTATCATTCAAAATCTCAAATTTTCAAAGATGCTGTTGTCAAAACACCTACCAAGCCAGATGTAGCATGCATGCTTAAAAAAAAAAAAACAGTGGGAAGAACTTTAGTAGCAGAGAGGAGGAGCATTAGAAAGAAAAAAGAAAAATTAAATGGTACCAACAAACTCATATTGACAAAGGTGTGAGTTGTGAAAAACAGCTTCTGTTGGCTGCTATCCATTTGGCCATTTTTATGTAGGAGTTTAGGTATAGATTTGGGTGGCTAAATATTGGTAGCCTGATGTTTATTATGTGAAATCTCTGTTTAAAATTATTCAACATCTTCCTATTATATTTTAATAACCAGCATTTTATCACAGTGTGAAACTGTCTGAATAAAAATCCTTTCAGAAAGTACTTCTTTGCTGCTAGTTGGATAACTCAGGAGAGATTTTCTTTATGAAAAGCAGCCATCAGATGCTCTTCAGAAGACGAACATCTTTGCAGGCTCTAATGAGAAAAGAGAGCTAACCAGGATGTGAAATCTCACATGCCCTCTACCCCCTACAACTTTTTCTTTCTGGAAAGTTAGGTGAGAAACTGTTTCTCTTTCTGTAAAAACCTGCTTGTTAGAAGCCTTGTGCACACTTTTGGGGGAAACGGCCATATCTGATTCTTCATCTCGAGCCTGCCCAGATAGATTTAATTTACTCAGATAACATGAGAAGTGCGTAGTGGAATATTCACTGTGCAGTTGTATCATGCTTGAGATTAAACCCTAGCTGATGAATGAACCCTTCACTTTTGAATGCAATTGCTAACCATTAAAGCCTTAAACTGGCAGTAGCCCTGTAGCACACAGTGAAATTGTAAAGAACTGTAACTGCAACCTGTACTTTTTCAAAATAATTCCACTCTTTTTGTGCCCTATATAGACTGAATGCTTGTTCCATGCTATACTAATATAGTGTAACACTGTTCGTCCATCCCAACGTGGATCCTTGGAGCTGCAAAAGATTAGAAAAGGTCTTTGAAGGCTATAAATATCCCAGTATTGCTCTGTGTTTGTAAACGAGAGCAATGGAAGCTAAATATACACTGACTCCAGTGTGACAGATCCTGAAAGCGATTCTTATTCATTTTGATTCTTGCCTAGAATAGCTTTCTTGCAGTCCTACTTCTGAATTGTTGAAGAAAACAACACTGACAACTCACCCTTCAGCCCTGTGCTGCAGACAAGAAAGGTTTGGGAAATGTTACAGGGCTCAGCTAATTGCAAAAAGAAAAAGAATGCTGGCTGTTTCCTTCCTTTCTGTACAAAATCCAGACTGCCATTAAGTTCCATGCCCAGGAACCTTAGCTGATTTAAACTGGCACTGCATTATTTGTTGTTAATTGGCAAGAGGACACAGCCTTGTAGCTTTGCTGGTCCAGCCAATGCTTTGGGCTTCTCTGGATGTCACAACACCGTCAGCAGCTGCTGTATTCCTGCTATCTGCACCATCAATTCCCAGCTCAAAGGGTGGTAAAATGAAAACCTGAAGACAAGGAAGTTTCAGAAGGGAAGGTGTGGTGAGACAAGGTGCCTGATGCCCCAGCTGATGGATCTTCCCCACAAGAGGACAAATGCAAATGCTCCGTGAAGAGCCAGGTGTGTAAGGACAGGAATAGGGCTCCTGCTGATCTGTTAACAGCTAGTAGCACAAGCAGCAGAGAGAACTCCTAAGAAACAAAATGCATCTAGGATTTTTTATTTGTTATACGGCATGTATACAACCTCCCAGGGAGTACAAGCAAATTTACACTTTAAGGTTAAAATCCAAAACAGGAGAGAAATGGAGATGTTATTCCTGCTGTGGGAACAGTGAAGATTTCAAGGCGGAAAACCACAGCAGAGACATGAGGAAATTGAATTTGATTCTTCAGGTGACACTAACATCCCAACAGCAGCCTTGCTTCTCCCCTTCTTCATGCATGTCAACAACCCTGCAGAATCCCCAAACCCCAGAAATGGCAAATTTACACCTGTGGGTTCTTACTTCTCCAGCTCAGGAGAAGGAAGCAGGGGTGCAAAAACAGATGGGAGATCTCAGCCTGCTCAAAAATGATGTGCCTCAGGAGGTGTTTTATTTATGGGGATGTTCAGATCAAACGATCACAGAAGATCTTTGATATCAATTGGAGAGGGGGATTTGGTTCCTATGGTCCAGTTCTGCCTTCCTTCAAACAGTTGCTTTAAGCTTTTGGGGAGAACAAGAGGGCAGCAGGAACATCCAAGCTCCGACTTCCCTGTGAGAAGCCTGAGATGATGGAAAACATCCTTGACGTATAAGGTTAATATAAGATGGAATGGACAGGGCACTCTTCTCCTTCTTACGGTATAAACCAGAGCAGGGTTGATTTTGAGGTTTCAAAACTGCATGCAAAATGTTAACGTCAGGTGCCCAAAATATTGTTAAACACAAGCAATCCACGATTTAAAATATTACAAGCCTGCTATTTTTAGTGCAGAGGAACCTTTAGTCATTCTACATTTAGATGGCTTATCAGAATTAAATAAATAACAGCAATGGTTACTGCTCAAATTAGGTCTGTCTCGGTTTCCATGGCATCCAATCTGTTATCTCCAATATTCTTGCCAGGATTTGTACTGGGGCTCTGGGACAGCAACATTTCTTGTAAGGCTTATAAGGAATTATCCTGTAGCAATTTCAGCTATATGGTTTCTATGAAACCCTGGAATAAATGGATTTATTTAAGATGTGTTAAAGGGGGGTTTTTTATTCTTTTTTTTCCCCCTTTTAAACTGTTGCCTATTTTTAGCACTGCTGCCTGCTTTTATGTGGTGCTGCTTTAACCCTTTTGTTGAAGTGCTGTCTGACAAACCTGTGCAGTGGCTGTGCCTGTTGCTTTACTCTGCGGGAGCAGGAGAGGATGACGCTTAGATGCCACCAGCAGAGTGAATTTGAAAACCAGGGCTCAGGAACATAGGATAACATAAGTCTTTGCTTCTGCTTTTTTTGGTACTTCACAGTTCTTTGAAAGCAGCTACACAGGAGTGTTTCCACTTGTTCTGAGACACAAAGTGAAGCCATCCTCAGAGAAAAGACAGCAATACTTTGTCTGAGCCCAAGAACTTATATCTGAGGCCAAGACAAAAAAATATTGCCAATTCAAGTTGCTGGCTTCAGTGTAGAGGTAAATGGGTGAAATGCAAGGCCCTCCTCTTTCATGTGGAAAGCCAGGCTGGATTAATTAATGTTTTCCTCTGACCTGAGATACTGTGCCTGTATGCATTAAAAAAGACAGTTATAATCCCAACTCGGAAGAACATCATGGCATGGACAGCAAGCTGCATAGCTGCAGAAAGGAGGAAAATGTATTTATGCTGTAACAGCTGCAGATTTCCTTAAAGCTCTTCAATTAACATTATCTTTTATGGGTGGGGTTTTTTTTTAGTTCTTTGGCCATTAGAATTTTCAAGTGAGAATTTCATTAATCTCTTGTTTTGTGACGGTACAAAGGACATAGATCCTGTTCCCTTTTCCCCTCTGGTAAACACTGATTTATTTTGAGTTTATTTGCATCCTGTTGTGAAGAAACCTTGGATCCATGGCATTTTAAAAATCAATGGCTTGTTTGGTTTCTAATTTCCAGGTAATATACCTAAACATAATGTACCGTTACATAGCACTGAGATTTATGACAAATCACAGCTAGTTCTAAACAACACTTTAATAGTTTCATAAGAGTAAGTGACATAGGAGAGAATAAGCACTTTTACAGTGCCTTTTTTCAGAAGGTCTCAGGAGGACAGTGAGTGCTATACTGAATAATTTGATGTTCAGTGTTTACTTACTGGTATCTCAGTCTTAAGACAAAGATACCAATGCTGCCTGCAGGTCTTCAGCTGCATAAATTGGCATCCTTTCCCCAAGCATCAGTGGAGCTCTATCATCACCTCTAGCACACACAGCATTTCTTCCATACCTCACATGGAATTTGATTTACTATGAATCATGATTGAAATATAGGTGTATGTTTAAAGTAGGAAAGAAATGATAAAGTACTTACTATTTATAGAGTCGTAGCTACTTTTCAGAGCCAGCTGAGCAATTCCCAAGTATAATCACTACACAAAGACTTCAATATTTTAGTGCTTTGTCACCCTGTGCTCACTATAAATTTTCTGTGGCTGGGCATGCAGCCCCAGCACAAATCTATTTGTTAAAAACACTTACCTAGGCAACCACATTAATGCAGACACTGGCTATTCATGTTTGCAGGCACCATCTCTTGACCCTCTCTGCAATGAATGGAAAAGGGCTAAATTGAACCTGTGAAACACCACGTGGCACCAGGTAGCAGGCGAGATCGTGGTTATGGACTTAGCAGAAGCTAGAGTACCTATGGGAAAGGGGGTTAATGGTTAACACATTAATGGTACCTGAGTCATTGGAGTAGCTGTTTTAAGATTCTTGTTACTGAAGTCATGGTGAACATAGTGTTACAGGCTCTCCTGTCTGCCACCTGGTCAGAGTTTCTTTTACTTGGGCTCCATATTTTAGTGCGATTGTTTGCTTCTTCGGTCTTATTTCCTTCTGAAATTTTTGGCTCAGTATAAATCAGGTTTTCTTCTTTTTGTCCTATATCATACCAGAATGTCATCAGCTCTGTGTCCTGCCTCCAACAGTGAACAAAATCAATTCTGCAGAAGAGTATAAGAATAAGATAGAAGTGTAATGGTACATACTCAACTGTTTTCCCAGCTTCTGTTTATCTGTTGCTCAAGGATTTCCTCAGGTGGAGGCTTTTGTTTTTAATGGTCCTGATGGAGTTTCCCCTGATGGATTTCTCCAACCACTTCTTAAATCTCTGTAAGCTTTGAGCATCCACAGATATGCAGGGCAAGGAGTTTCACAGGTCCACTGTCTGCTGCTGGCAATGGCCTCTCTTCTTGGTTTTGAGCTTTCTGTCTGCTAGTTTCAGTTGCAGCTCCTCAGTTCTTACACTGAGAGACAGTGAGCAAGTGTCTTATAGCCACTAGATAAGGTGGGACACCCTGATCTATGTGCTTACAATCTAGCCTGTTGAACAACTGTAAGAGGTACATAAAATAAATAAGATATAAGAAAAGGGATTTGGGAACCATCACCTCGGCACAATGTGAGGAGGCTACATCTGCATGTAGGGTGACAAACACCTAAGTAGCCTCTAGTGAGGGAAGGATGTTTTCCACTCTGTGTGGATTACTCTGCTGTGCCTCTTCACTCTCCTTTTCTGAATATGTCGTTTTTAACTCTGCTGGGAGCAGGTTCTTGTTTGTGAATACTTTTGCTGTTGCAAATATCAATATTGCTGCAGCATTTGGTACTTTCTAGTTAACATGCCGAACACCAGCAGAGTGAATATTGGTGCATGGATTGTATAAACCACCATCACATTTTTGTCTTGGAAGTAAAACTGTTAACTCTTTCTGACTTAATTCAGTCAGGTTGAGGGGCACCGAGGGATTGGACCTGAAATACAGCAAATCAATAACATACACTTTGAGCTTTGTGAGCTAAGAATAAACACCAACCTCAGATCGAGTCAAATGAACCCGTGCAAGAGGCACAGGGAAAATGTAGCAGCGGTGTTCTGTTATTGCAGGTCAATAAAGGCTAGATAATGTTTGGCTTTCATTACTGATTAAAAAGATTTCCTTGCAAATGTTATGAGATTAACACTGAGCTTACTGTGTGCACTGAAAGGGTAATGTTTAGAAATCATCATCCTGCACTATCCCAGTGGAAATATGAATAATGGTGCTGCAAATATTGCTGCCCTGGCTGGAGCTGGTGCAGGTCCTTCTGCCTGAGTCATGGATGGAGTGGGCACACACAGAGGGAGAATCTGTTTCTGATGAGTGAGTGGAGGTTTGCAGGCCACTCTATACTCATGATGTCCATTGCCTACTGACGGCAACAAAAGCCTTTCTCTGACTCAGAGGGATGCAGGACTCTATCAGCTTTTGGCCAGACATAGTGCATGATAGTGCTATACCAGTGACACTCCAGTTATAGCTGAGGAGGCAATTACATTACATATGCCTATTTTTAGGTGCTTATAACTAAAAAAACATTACCCTCTTGGTGGGAATTTATCACACTTGTTCTCAATGCAAAGCTGATATATAAGACTTAGCAGATCTGTAGAAAGACAAAGAACAGCTGCCTGGGATGTTTCCCAACTGTGTTTTTCCGCCAATTAAGAACTTTGTTTTCACACAGTTTGAAGGTTTTTCTCCTTTAAGATCTTACCTCAGTAACGTGCTGTGCACAGACAGTGTGCACTTTGCAACCTCATAACTCTGGTCCTAGAGTATATTTATTCAGAGGTCTCAAAGGCATTTGTTCTCCTTGAGGAGCAATCGGAAGATATATTGGATCTATCAACATTTAGTCTATCTAAATCTAATCTATAGCTCTATAAAATCAGGAGCTGCACGGCCTGAAACAAAAATGACTTGCTTTTATTGTCACAATTGTACAGCAAAAGGAAAGCAGCAGAAGAAATGCAAGGCACAAAGCAATCCAGTGCCAAAACTGGCACTGGATTGCTTTATGCCTTGCATTTCTTGTGTTTTCCTTTCCCTACCACCTGAATGGTTAGTTACACCAAAATCTCCTCAGTGCTGTTCTGCTGGCTAGAGCTTTTTTCAGTATTACGACAAGCAAGGCTCCATCGTCTTGAATCCCACGCTTGATTTACATCACTTTTCCCACATTTCCGTGATGTGCATGTGTATACATATGAGAGCTTCTAATTGACTGAAAGGTAGGGGTGCAAGGCCTGGTTGTCAAATTGAGCCAAATGAAAAAATAGTTTACTTTAAGGGAAAACTTTCCCCTGGATTGAATTTATCATGGCTTAGAGAAAGAGAAGGATTTCTTAGCACTCGACAGTAACACTACTAGGCAGAAATCTGATTTTTTCAGGAAACTTCCTGGACTCAGAAATTTGCATGCTTCTCTGCAGAGGGGTAGACAGCTGAGGCATTTAACAGCTGAATATTTCATTTAAACATACTGTTTAAAGCTGGTCTACATTTCTTTGGATGTTCTGAAGCAAAACCTGGGAAATATCTAGTCTGAGGCAGAGCACCTAAGTCTCAAAGATTGGTGCTGGGAAGTTATAAACCTGTTTTCCATTCAGCATTCTCAATGTGTGTTACCTGCTGCAGCGATGAGATACTGACCCACTTCCCAGCTGTGCTAAAAGTGAAGTAGCCAAAGGCCCTTGGGAGGGTTTGTGGTGGAAATGGCACCAATAAAGAGCCCCTTAAATACTCCTCTGTGCCATTCCTTGAAATATTGCTGAAGGAAAGAAAGCTAAAGGGATTTATTCTGGCAGGAATTGGGCTTGCAAAGTATGTCTCATGTTCCCCAAACACAGAAATATGTATATGTTAAGAACTCAGGGAGGTTTAACTCCTTCTTGAGAAGTAGATAGGGCAAGTGGTCCACAAGAGACAGATGCAGCAGCCACCCAGGAATCAGGGGTCCTTGATCCAGGGACGGTAGAGTATTTCAGCAGCAAAGAGATAGAAAAAGTGAAGATCTCCTTTCTTTTCCTGCACTGTATTGTGGAGAGTGTCAGAAGCATCAGAGCTATGAAAGGATCACACTCTCCTCATCTTCTCACCAGTGGAGCAGTGACCAGAGGTACAGTTATTGCCATCACTACATTGCGTTACAGGATTACTTTGCCTTGTGGGTTTTGTCTGAAGGGAGCATCTTCTCTCAGATTTCCCTGTTAGTCATAAGTTGTGCAATATCCATAAATGCTGTGATCTTAATGTGATAACAACCTCTTCAAATGACACAAAAACATCTCATCACTCCAGTCAGATGCCAAGTGGAAGTAACAGGCCATAACAGGTTGTCTGGAGTCCTGAGAAAGTGGGTCATAATTTCTCTTAAAGCCCCACTATAAAATAAATCCAAGAATTTCCTCAGAAATAAATATCCTGAGATCCAGTAATAGATCTTGTCAGTCTGTTTGACATTTGGAATTCTGTGAAAGCCTGGTCATGCAGCCCACATGCTGGCTTTCACTGATAGAAGTTATTCCTGGCCCTTTTTCCTCTGTTATGTGAGAAATTTAGCCCATTCCATCAATTTCCCAGCATCTGAAAGTTAGGTAGCTGGAGAGGAGTGCAGGCACAGTGTTGAGGAAACTTTTTCCAAATCCCATCTCTGTCTTGAATCATAGAGGCGTGAAACCTCCAAAAGTCCCTGTCCATATTTGTTTGCTTTTAGTTGTTATTGACTCAAGATTCAGTTCAAGCAGTTATCTCTGATTACTAGGACAATGTGGTAATTTCCCATGTGATACCTTTTCCCATAACTTTCTTTTATTTTTTATTTATTTATTTTTGTTAATTCACATTTAAACCGATACTACTTTGGTTTATAATCAAGTGGATGAAGAACTCACAGTTTACATTTAGCACAAGCCTGGGCAGAACTAAAGGTTTCTGGCAGGGTTTTTTGCTACCGAATTTTCTGAGGCCAAAGCAACATATTTCTTGATTTTTAATCCTGACCTGTTTGGTTTTGGCAGTTGTGATTTTCCCTCCTCCTGTGAATAAAACTTGAAGAAAAGATTTATGTGGCTCCCTGCAGCAGGAATCACTACATTCATAGCACCACAGAAAAAACACTAATCTTCCTTTTCTGCTTGTAATGTCTCTTTGCAGATGGCTTCATTTTTGTTATCTTTATTCCCTTTCTTCCCCCTAGAAGATAACATTTGGGTCATTAGCAATATCAGCATTCTCTATACAGTTCTGCTAGATATTTTTGTCAGTCTCAAATGAAAATGGTGCCAGATGGAAGCCCCATGCTCTTCATAGATGATCATTTCCAGCATTCTTCTGTGAGGTTGTATAACATATGTCCACGAGAAATTAAAAATGCTGTTTCCTTGTATGAAATGCATATGCTCAAGGGCACAGAGAAGGTTAATAAAATAACTAGCCTGGACTATTCTGTACTTTTAAAACAAATTAATTTCCTAAAAAGAAGTTATATTAACATTTAGATTGGTTGCTGATTTGTTGAGCATGGTCTTATTGCTAAAACCACCTGTATCTTGCAAGGCAGTCAGGAAACACACTAGCAAAAAAAAAAAAAGGAAAAGGAGTTTTGCATTGAAAATAATGATCTCTATGACCAGGAGGATGCTGGTTTTCTGGTTTGATGTTTTCATGTTGGGTTCCACCCCCTCCTCTACTCGATATTCACCTAATGCCATTCCCATTGAGACCCATGGGAACTGACCATTGACTTCCTCCTGAGCTGCAGAAATTTCCATGTTTTGGGCAGGGCTTCAGTAAGCAGTCGTTGTATCGATATAGTAACTAGACTAAGATTTCTCCTGTTGTTTAAATGTGACACCCTTGCATCTGTTTGAATCTTTTTTTGTGCAAAGTGCAGGTTACATTCATAGGAGCTATAATAAAACCCTCTATTATTTAAGCTACTGAAAGAAGCAAGGACTTGCAAATATCTAGAGTAGTAAACTCCAAGAAAAATGACCAAGCTTCCCTGTTCTTTTGAAGTGTAGGAATGACAGTTTTACAAACCGAAGTATATTAACTATGTTCATACATAGAAAGCACTTCACTTTGTTGTGGGCATTTGGCAAAGAGAATCTTTGTCAAAAACAATGCCCTTGTGTTAATGACAGTAAAACTGCTTCACCCAGTTTTTGTGTCAGGCAAGAGGAAAACATAGTATGAGTTACTGGGGGCTACCTGCTGGGTGGTAGCTTGTTCAGGAGAGGTAATTAGGTTGTTTGCAAACATGCTATGCAAATTTTAAGTCTGCTTTCCTAAGGAAAAATGTCTTATTATGATCATGCTGTCCTTCTCTGTAGAAGTCTTTGGTCAGCTCCAACAAAACTACAGAAAAGAGCAAAGGTTGCAAATACTGGCTTTCTCCAGGTTTCACGGAAACAGATAGCTAGGCGGAAAGCAGAGATTCCCGCAGAAGAGAGACCACTGGAAATTCAAATCATCTTGGACAGCAAAGCACAGAGATATTTGTGCTTGTTGTCCTGGATTGGCCACCTCTGCAGTGGACTGGGCACTCACCTGGAATGTAGGGAGATGCAACATCAGTTACCTGAAGTGGAAAAGAACCTAAAACAGAATGATTTTAGTGTTGGGTGATCTTCTGACAATAAAGCTGTGGTTTTTTCCTTCCATGTTTGTACATCTCACAGGGAAGATGTGAATTGAGAAAGTAGAGCAGTATGACTTGTTCATTCTGATTCTCCACTGCTTGTTGGCACTATCCTCACCCATTTCCAGATATAAAGCATGCTGCCACTTGGGAAAGCATCAGGGGTTTGGGGAGGACGGAATTGCTTGTTTGGGAGGATTGTTTTGCAGATGTGGTTTATTTTAATACCCCTGTGCTTGCCTGGGCTGTTTGCCAAGTCCTGAGTTATCCAATGCCAGGTCAGGGTTTAGGAGTCTGTCAAATACATTGGGAAAGGAATTGTGAGAAGACGTCTGGCTTTTCAGCGTGTATTCAGAAACTTCTCTGAGAATCTGGGAGGCTAGGGGTCCTCCATGGATTCTCTGAAAATTAGCTTATTACTTGACTGTTAAGCATATTGTATATGCCAAGTAATTAATTTTTAGAGCAAACTTTTCTAGGACTTGGGCAAAGGAACAATTAATTCTCTGGAAATAGATCCATTATCATAATTGCTAATGGATGCAAAACTCCCTTGGACACAGATGGACAAAAAACTCCTTTCGTCTCTGTGATTAGAGTACCCGAAAGTCAGGTCCAACATGAGTGACATGTGGTTAGCCCATTAAAAACTCCACCTCACGATAATCGTGGCTGCTGAGCTCCAGCATGTTCGATGGAGGACAGGGCACAGGTGACCCTTTCTCCCCCTCCCACGGCTACCATGGGAGCACCCACCTCATCACTTTCTCCTCTCTATGGGGATGTTCTTCCCCTCATGAGTGTAATTGGGGTTTTCCTGCTGACAGTATGAATCAGTGAATGTAATGCTATGAGCATCTTAAACTAGAGAGGCATCCACACCCCCAAAATTGCGCAGACTCAGTGTGTCCTGTGCTGAGAGACAGGGGTTTCGTCCCTGCCACAAACACCAACTGGTGTTGTACAAAAGATGGGTCTGTGTCTCTGGGGCCTAACAAATGGGGATAATCAAAGAAGACACAGCTATGTACAGGACAGAATAAGACCTTTTCTCCCTTAGTTGTTGAATGACAGCTTTATGGTATCATTCTGCAACAGACCTTGTATCTTCAGCTTGGTTTATGATTGAAAGGACGTTTGAGATCTTGCAGGATCATAATTAATATTTTACACAACCCCACCCCTGAAAACCAGCTAACAAAGAGCAGTCTGTGCCATGCAGCTGCCAAATGCCCCATTTCTCTGGGTCTAGGGACATCAGTGCCTTGCAGGCAGAAGCCTCCCCCTGCCCCCAGACAGCATCCTCTGTGTGCTGGTGCTGCCTAGCAAATGCAAATCAGCATTTGCAACTGGCTAATGTACTGGTGAAAGGTGGGAAGGGGAAAAGGGAATAGAACAAGAGGCTTTTATGAGAGTTGATTTGTTGCTATTTAATCTATAGTGACAAAGGCATTGTTAATAGGACACGGGGAGGATGGTGAGATGGGCCAGACCTCAAACCTGAATGCTTGCGACATCTGGGAACACAGACGCTGCTCTTCTGATCTGCTCAGCATCTCATGAGCATCATCACTGTGTTTCTAGAGCATCTTCTTGCCTGGCATTAGATGACGTGACTTTTTTTTTTAAATTTTAATCTTTATGATTGAGACTTGGCACAGGTCCAGCATTGCTTTTCCTAGCACCCAGTTCACAGTGTAGGAACAAGGAGACAGAAGAGAGAAAAAGAGACAAATGGACAATTTGTGAATTACCAAAATGTCTTAAGGAACTTTGTTTCCTTTATGTTTATACGACAGCACTGAGCAGGGTTGCAGTCTAGAATAAAGACATCTAGTTTCAGTGAAAAGCTGTTAAAGTAATCAGTAAGTAGTATAAGCAACTGTAACACTGCTCTCCCCTCCCCCAGATCAGGAGAACTGGACCTGTAATTATGGTTAGTGTGAGATGAACCACGGAGGCTGCTTCATGCACAGGTAAACCAGGAACAGGAACATCTGTGCAAATACTGCAGGGTTTTGATCCTGCATGACAAATGAGACACGATGAGAAGAGCTCTCCAGAAGCCGACTTTCAGCATCAGAGGCCATTGTGTAATTAAAATGAATCCCAGCCTGGAAAAGGCATTTGTGGCCTCTACTTTAGTGGGCTCAGAGCACGTATGAATCTTGCAGTCCTAAACAGAGAAACAACCATTTACATTTTGAACGTAGTTGCACCTCTTTCCAGAAACCACAGTGCGGTGATGAACTGGCCTAGACTGAACCAAGTGATGGACTATGAAGAATCACATTCACTAATTTGGTGTGGTCATGGAGGCTTAGTGGGCAGGAGCTTGGTTTTCCTGAGCTGTTGTGGAGGAAGCAATTTCTTGGTGCTGTGGGTTTTCGGCTCTTTGTGGTACAGCAGCATTTGGGAATAAGTCGTGAAATATTGCAAAAGGCAAGGGCTTCATTTCTGAAGTAAGGCACACTGTTTGTAAACAACCTCAGTGCTTATCATTAGATCTGTGAGGATTCAAGGTTTATTTACCACCAAGTACTGCAATCCTCCAAAGAAGAAACACCAACTGCTTTCATTAGGCTGTATTCAAAAGCTGATGGATGGACGGGGAGGCTGGGCTGCACTATCTGGCAAAACCAACTATCTTGCAATTAGCTGTAAGTAATATTCTGGAGTGTCATCACCAGGTTATATTCAGCTAATGAGCAGTGATACTAGAGTCCTGCAGTTGTGATTACTGTTAAGTCATTTTCCAGGGCATATTTACTTGGTTTACGAATGTGTCTGTTTTTTCTATAAAGTTGGGAAGCACTTTTCTTTTTTTTTCTGCTTAAGGCGAGTCCAAGATAAGTAGCCACACCATATAAAATAATGCCATGTGGTCAGGTATGGAGAGTGGATTCTTTTAAAAGTATCCATTTAATGCATTGCAGATTAATTATGAACTCATCAGAGTTTGACCAAAGGCCACACACTGTAGCAAGCAAAACTCAGAAGGTGAAGAAGTAGGTGCTTCACTCATGAATGTGAATGTAACAGTACTTCATTGCTGGAGGTGTTGAGCAAGTGAATTAGTAAAGAGCTCTCAATTCATCCCTTCTTTGTGAAGATTCAGCTTTTCTAGGTATTCTTGATGGAAATTGTTCTTATAACTTTGCTCCAGTGTCAGGAATAGAAACTGAATTCTTTCTTGAGAAGCATTATCTTTCCACACTAGACATAAATAAATACAGGTGTATGTAACTCTGTACACAAGGAAGGGAGTTTTTAGTTGATGCAATTCCCTTTTTTCAAATTATTGGCTGCCACTGCTTGTTTTAATTATCTTTTAATGGAAAAACAAATATGACGATATGTGGGACAGATTAACACAGTAAAAAGATTCATAAACTGCCTATAGTCAAATTAGTTTAAATTTAGTGGGAGGAAGTCACTTGAATTGTTGATTTCCATACAATATTTGGTGAAGACAACTCACCTGCAGAACAAAACATCTGATCCTCCCAAGCACATTACTGGTGTGTTTGGCTTTTTGCTTTAACGGTAACCGCTGTGATTAGTAATTGCTACATTAACTACTCAATGTTTTCATTTAAAATCCTGTGGTTCTGTGGTATCCGGACAGCAGAGGACAGACATTAAGGCAGTCAGTGGAGTGGAGCTTTGGGTGAGCAGATAGACAACTCCTGTCTATGCGATTGCTAGGGGTGATTTTATTCTAATGGGAGCAAAACTATTACCCCAAGCTAGCAGGCTGTTGGGTTATAGTGCCAATCACTAGGTGGCAATGCAAGATGCAGGCACATAGCAGCCTACAGAGCATTGGTGTTCCCCTCTCCCTTGTCTCTGGGGAGAGAGCTGTTTGCTGGTCGTGGGAAGCTGTTCTCAGTGCTTCTGGCTCTACCACTTATCCAGGGTCCAACAGAAAAATGGAAAAGGGGAACAAATCTACTGCTGGTTGGGTGAGATGCTATGTGGTACAACCTCACCTCTGCCCAAAAGCAAGGGTTCCTTGGGCACAACCCAAGCCTCCTGTCCAACAAGTTCAGGCCTTGCGGCTCCCTGATTTTTCCCTATGAAGACAATGCTGTGACCTGTGCCTCTGCAGGAAATTTTGCTAATGTTGACTGATGACAGGCTAGCAACACACCCTTTCATAAACTCACTGTTTTGGGAAAGCAGCCTGAAAATGCTTCTTGGGAGAAGGAGGTGATCTGAGTACCTTTTCTGTGCTGTAGATGAGGAGTGAGACAACTGCAAAGTGCATGTCACTGATGTGAGAACCGCTTTGGCAGTTCTCTGTATGCCAGTTCTCCTGCTTTGACAGGACGATGCTGTCATTTGGTAACAGCAGCATCCAGGCAGTGCCTTACACAACAATCTGTTTACATTAGCTTTTGTCACGAGAAGACAACAGTAAGTCACTTGCCAATGAACATGTGTTTGCATGAAGGTCAGTGGGGTGTAGTTTTGATACAAGGATTGTTTCCAAAACAATGTGTTTCACTTGCAGTAATGTTATAGCTGAATATTTCTCAAGAAACCTTTTATCCATTTCAGAGTGACGTTTTCCTTAGACCAAATGTGGCAAATGGCATTAAGCATCCCTGTTGTTTCCTGCAGTGGTATTCTAACACATTCTTATTGCTAATATTTGTTTTGATTTGCCAAGTGTCTTCAGTTATTGATGTCTGCGTTTTCCTGCACCAACAGTACAAGGATTCTGCTCTAATGTCATGCTAGAAAGGAGCAGTTCCAGAGCAGATACTCTCTGTGTCTCTCCCTTTTATGTTGGATTTAAACGCATGCATCCATGTTGATGTCCTGAGGTCATTAATTGCAGAAACACTGGTCTGGAAGTGACCTTAGGAACCCAAGCACTGTGGGGATGTGCCATGGCCATTGCCAACTCCTTGTTGCCCTCCTCTGCTCCCCTCCTATCCCTTCAACCTACTTAATGATGGGTTGGGAAGCTGGAGGAAAGGACAGGTGGGAATACAACAGCACCGGGCATGAGATGGGTGCTCAAGGGCTGTCCTCTGCCTCCCACAGCCTTCTTACTGTGGGAAGTCACTGCATCACTGCACTCCTTGGGAAGGGTGACAGCTCCCAACAGCCACAACCATTTGGGATGTGGCATGGAATCTACTTCACTAGTTATAAAAACATCTGCTGTCATACGGTGACAGTGACCTAAGCTCGAGGTGCAGATGCACCATAAATAAGTAGAATTTTTGAAAGGAGTCTAGAAATTTCATAGATTCCTCAAGCTGCTTCTGGTGGAGTGCTTCCTGGAACTGGTAATGGAATCAGTCATTTTGCAACACTCTCCAGTTTAATTCATACAGTCTTGTGGTGGCAGCTTTTAAAAGCTGTTTTTCTCATTAAAGTTCAGTTAACTTATTTCTGAAATTAGAAACTTCTATGATTAATGACTTGTGGTAGTTTGCTTTAAAGAAGATGCTTGCTAATCAGGCTTGTTTTTTCTTCCAAAATCACTTCTGAGACTTGTATTATTGCCTTAGTTACGACACGGTGACAGTGATACTTGGTACTGCGAGAAAAATAATGGGTAATGATGCAATTCGTGCCTGCAAGAACTGTGTCTGAGGAGCAATTGAGAACTACATGGCTGTAATAACAAAACACAAGGAGAAGGATATTTGGTGAATTTTCCAGCTTGAGCAGAGAAACTCTTGTTCATTTTAATGGAGATCTGCCAGGGTAAAACACTTAAGATCACGACTACAAAGAATAGGTCACGTTCATCTTTTCTTGCTTTCTTTAACCTCTGTTGGTGAATCTGAACTGTGCTGACATGTAAATAACATACGCGCTAACCTTTTCATCGTACGTGCGCTCACAACTGGAGTCGTGAGTCAGAAATAGAATTTTCTCAAACAATTATTTCCAGACACACACAAGCGAGGATGACAGCACTGGAGGTGTTATCACTGAAAGGGCATCTGAATCGCAGCTCCCTGTGTTTTCACAGCATGGATGCTGGAGTGTGCATGCAGGGTGCAGACTGTGGTGACATCTCTGCTCCTCCCTGAGTCCAAGGAGAGCGTGCCAGGGATAAATCCTGGGTTTTACAACATCTCATGCCAACTGAGAAATGCTGTGACCCATTCTGATGATGTCCCTAGGTAGTCCACACCCCATGGTTCTCAGCTTTTACTTCCAGTTGAATTCAAAAGCCTTCATCCTGCAACTGAATCCTGCAGTGGTTTGGGGGAAAGGTATGAGAGCAGTTTTCCCATGCAGTATTGCTGCTGTGAGAGCCCAGGGCCATGCTTCACAGCTAGTGCACTGTCCAGAGTGTTCTCCTGGCTCCTCTTGCAGCCCTGCATGTGCCAAAGCCCCGGGGATCATTCCTTGGGACCAAAAGCCCCTTCCAAAGCAAGCAGCCAAGTCCTGTTTACCAAATGCATTTCCCTGCTGTGGGAGACAGTGATTCCTTTGTTAAAAAAATAAAAGACAAAATCCTGTCAGAGCCTGGATCTCTAAGATTAGTGCTTTCTGAGAGGAATATGTTTTATTTGCTTCCTCTCCATTCCTTTTAGGCTTTTTTTCCCCCTGTTATGTATCTCCTTGTTTGTTGTGATTCCCTACTTTGAAGCTAGTTATATCGGCTACTCCTCTTTGTATATCATAGTGGGATTTTTATGCAATACTTAATTCAGTTATCTTTAAAATGACAGACTTGGCCCGTGCAATCTTACTCCACACCTCTCCTATTCCTTCGAAAAAGAATCCTGCTAGTGTACTAAAGCAAGACGTGTTTACAGAGTGACTCCGTGAGTATAAATAGCTCATAAGCAAGAGCAGCACCTGCCATCTTTGATATGTCTTGCACTTCCCACAAATCACTCGTGCATGCTGGCTTTGGTCACAGCTATTGTTTGTGCTAAGCTCCCTCCTACTTCTGTAATCCTCCTGCTTAAGTGGATGGGATATTTTGCATATGGTAAGGATTTTGGGGATGTGAATCGCAGCCAAGTATTTTGTGGACATGACATGTTGTACATGTGCGTGTTCTGCCAAGGGCAGAGAAATGGAAATGTCGACAAGCCCTGCACTTTAAATGGAAGGGATATGGCTCTTTCAAAAGTGCCTCCAGTCACGTACTTTGACTCTTACTGCTTCTTTTAAGGAGTTGCTGTTGCTTTCTAAATACAGCAGCTCTGGGTTGGTGTGTATGTCTGATAGGATCTGGGGCTATTGCCACATTAGTCTGGGGGGTTTCTTGGGTGCATCAGCCTCCCCATGGCCTGCTGACTGACGTGTGCCTGCCCATGGGATGGCAGCACACTTTGTCACCACTGCGGGTGGCCCTATATCCATTATTGAGAGGGTCAGCAAAGTCAGGGCTTTACATCCCTTGAGTACTGTCCCTGGGACAGTTCAGGCCAAATCATACCTCTGCTGCTGGTGGCTTTACAAGAGGGGTGGCTTCTGCAACTGGCTGTTTCTCTCACACCAGCATGATTTCTCTTGCCATGCTTCCTGCAGGAAGGAGTTGAAGCAGAGTCCTTCCTCCTTCACGTTGGTGGAGAAGTAGCCGCAAAATTACAATTAGTTGAAACTGGAATAATACCTTAATGTCCACGGTTAGATAAGAATGGGGATTTAAAAAAATCACTTTTTAAACTGACAACATCTGACAGCATGAGGCTGTGCAAGGAGCTGGCCAGTGACAGCAGCATCCTGAATAGCACTGATCAATCAGGATGTCCTGGGAGGAGAGTGCCTGCTGCTAGTGGTGCTGGTGTCCCTGTTATCAACAGCTTCTCAAATAGCTTCTCAAATAGTGTTACATAGATCTGCTGCAGAGAAAGTGCTGCAAAAAGGGGGTGTGGAGCAATCGTAAGCACCAGAATGAGCACGTTCTATGCAAACCCTTGTAGACAGGACTGTGTGAAGCTCTTTCCCTTGGAGCAGCTCCTCTGTACTCAGGGGATTATTTCAAGAGAAAGCACTGAGCAAGTGGAAGGGTAGGGGTTGGTAAGCAGTCTGTGTGTCCAGAATAGCCTGATTGCTCATTACAGATGTCATTCTTCTTAAGGAAAGAATCCCAGCAGTGCTACCAATCATGTTAGTTGCACAGAATAAGCTCAGTAAGATCTCTAAGCTTGGGAACCTGGGTGCAATCCCTGCTCACTGCATTCTTCTCTCCACTTATTTTCTTTGGTGGAGAGGAAGATGTTTGTTTTCCCCATGTTGAGCCAGTACACAAAACAGAGAGGAATTACACTTTTCAGTTCACTTATTTTTCTCTCTTAAATAAAATCTGTTGTTTCTGAAAGTTCCTCCCATAACCTCAGATTCACGGGCATGAGTTTTGTCTTTGAAAAGAAGTGACCACATTTTCCAACACTGAGTAAAACTCCAATAGTATTGTCCTGGTCTCTGACATTTTCTAAAGATGTTTGCATTACTTGGCTGTAACATTATTTTTTCATTTGTTTCTTTTCAGAATACACCACCTGCTTGTTTTGTATATATTTGATTCTCCTTTATTGTTATGAGGCCAATAGATGGCCAAAATAAAAGATGCCATGATTTTGCAATGCCTTTAAAAAAAAACTTTATGTGCATAGTTGAATGTATTCGTGTGCTTTGCAAAACAAACAAAAAAAGAAGATGGTACTTTAGGATCTACAAAGACTTGAATTTAACTGTTGACATGAGAAATTCAGATCATTTGGCATTTGGTCAGCAGCTTGTTCTGAAAAGCATAGATTTTATTGAACACACTGTTTGAGCATACAACTGCCTCTCTGTTGTCGTATTTTCCTTCAGACACAGCCAAGGTCATTTTTATATACCATTGCCCGTAACTGCTGAAAGGAGAGACGTATGTAGGGGTTACGAATCCTGGTTAATGCTGTCTGCCATATCCAATGGGGCTTAGCTTTCCCTCAAGCTTGAAACGGCGCAGCACAAGCCTGCTTAAACACTGCTTAGGTTGTGAGCTTTTCCTGGTCTTCCATTGTTTAACCAGACCCTAAAACTCTCCCTTTTTTGTGGGATAGTATTCCGGCTGACAAAGGCTTTTCTTCCAGTTTCTGTAAGGAGTTAAGAAGGATCTAGGGAGTTCCTTTGGATGAAAATGTACTTGATAGTTTGTGGTGGTGTTAGGCTTGTAAGTCTATGTTGAGGAGAGGGCTGTGCCATGTGGAGAAGTCAGCTGGTGGGGCGGGTGCACTCGAGGGGTTGAGGTAATGCCAGTTGCTATTTAAGTCAGCAGCAGATGTGTCGATATGCCTGTGATGTTCCTCAAGATGGCTCAGAGAGCCTGAAGTTCATAAGCGATTCTTCTTCTGACTCCAGCTAATTTTAGCCTCGGAGTGTTTATAAACAGCAGCATTTGTCTCTGCTCCTGATCCAGAAGGATTTCAGCCCCATCCCTGCTGGCATATTCCCTAGAGAAAAAAACAAAAAGGGATACAAAATAGCAATAGCTATTAAAAGATGCTGAGGGAGCGTTCAGATTGATGGCAGAGAAAGCCAAATCTCATGCCTATAAATAATGTATCTGCAGTTATCATAGTGTCACGAGAAACTAGGAAGGATATACACCTAGGAATAATTTTTGAGGAGAGAAATGGGAAACAGGGAGCTGAGCCTAAACACACCACTAATGGTGCTCCAAGGCAGCAATGGCTCAGGAAAAGACCAAAGCCGAACGGCATTAGAGGAAATAATCAAGGTGTAGCTACGTGTGACAGCTATCACCAATCCCAAGCCCAGGTGCAGTCCTGCCTCAATGAAAATGCCAAGTGTTAGTGTGTACAAGTTACTGTACAACGTTCCTGATCTGAACACACTGTTCAGCTACTGCTTTGAAATGAGTCAAGAGCAAAAAGTCAGAAAAAAATTCAATTATGTCACCACAGTTCACAAGGAACTTTAGAAGCAGATTTTAAATACACACAAACCTGTTTAAAATTCTTTCCCTTTCAGAGCCATGACCTCCAAATGCAGTTCTTTGAACAGGGAACATCTCCTAAAGTGTTTGTGGTTTTCTGTTACACAAAGGATGTGCAGGCAAAATCCTCCTGTGTTGGTGACACAAGGACCTACACTCAATGCTGGTTTGAAGGAGAGAGGATGTAGCTACATGCTCTACCTTGAACAAATCCCAGTCCCCCAATTTACCTGAGTCTGCTTTGTAACAAAAGTCTTCAGGTCATGAAATACTTGACTTGCAGAGCTGAAGTTTTGCTTGTCCTCAAAGATGACACATGAGAAATACCAGCTGCCATCTGATTAAGACATGTGAGAGGTTTCTGAGGTAGCTACAAGTTCAGCTCAGTTGGAAATGAGCAGGAAGCCTTGGAGACGTGCGGCATGGCCATAGTGCCATGACCAGAGGGAGCAGGAGAAACAGCCTGTAAGTGCTCAGTGTAACATAGATGAGCTTCATCTTCCGATCCTAGGTGAGCACTAGCCTAGCTCATGTCTTAGTGAAGGAAATGCCAGAAGAATTCCATGAGATGTAGTTTAAAATTTCTGCAAGTTAGAGAGAACTGAGGCATCTGGGATGAACTGCAAAGAGCTTTGAAGGGGAAGACAGTTTCATGCAGGAAAGGAACAGAAAGTAGTAGAGGGTTAATAGGTTCAAGATAGAGGAAAGCAAATTATTTTGTGGCTATAGAATGCTAGGAATACTTAGTGTATACAAGTATGTTCAAATTAACAGAAAATATCTTACCTTATGCAATGAAGGCAGCTTGCAACACTTCACATTTTCTTTTAAGCTGGGTTTCTTGAGCCAGTTTAACATCTTTCAGTTTTTCCTTTAAGGATCTACTTTGAGAATAACTGGTTTTTTTTAGATTCCTTTGAGCCAAACAATAGGTCTCAAAAAGTATCATTATGTTCTTCTCTCTGTCTCTCAGGACTGTAAATATCAAACACTGACTAATTTTTACCACGCTTAAGGAAAAAGTCAGGCTCGAAGAACGTTATCTTATGATATAATTGCATTTGAAAGACTGCAATAACGTTACAGCTCTACTTAGCAAGTTTCCTTTCAGATATTGCCGGATGATCATTTTCCTGCTGTTGCTCTATTAGCTTTGTGTGTCTGAGACTCTGGTGTAACTCTGTGGAAGGCTCAGATCAATCATTTAATGCTCATCACAGAACTTTCCTGCCTATTACCCAGGTGGTCCAAGGTTTTAATGTCAAATCTTCCATCACACTGGGCTTCATGTCCATCTGAGTTTGCCTCTGGATTTCAGGTCAAGATTTATGTCATATACTTTTTGCCTCCCCAGCCTCTTGCTTAGATGCTGTTTTCTCACAGCTGTACAAAGGAGTGAGATCAGCTGCCACTGCCAGTCTGCACCTTGGTGGAGGCCAACATCAAACCTCCTGTTCCAGCTCAACTTCAAAGCCTTTCAGGTTTTAAGACCTGTCCAAGTAACAGGAAGAGCTGTAAAGGGAAAGCTGTAATGCACAGGATGATGGGCTCTGTGAAGAAGTACATTTTCCTCTCACTTTGTGCAGTAAAAAGTAGCAAGTGACAGCTATAGTTTGATTTGTTCTTGTTATTATGTTCATGAGGGGTGTGCAACCATCTTTATCCTTTGCTTGTGCTATGAATAGCAGAGGAGCCACTTCCAAGGTCTTTCATCTTCATGCTTTCTATAATAAACCTTTCACCAGCCTTGGGAAAGGGTCCTTGGGTGAAAACTTCTTTTGATATCAAGATACATGGTTTCAGTTAGGATGCTGAATTCTTCCCCGCTTTTTTCCCACTCCACCTGTAAAAGCTGAGTCTGTAGGTGTCTAACAAATGCTATTGAGTAACAACTTTCTTTAAACTGAAGTTATGTTCCTCACTGTCTCCCCTGAGAGCTACTGAGCTGCCTGTTATTTTTGCAAGGTCCTAACTTCCCCTACTTTTTTGCATGTTTCTGCATTTGTGCAAACTTCAGGAGAGGTGGAGGAGGTGATAGTAAAGAGAGCAGCTGCAGCACTAACTGCTTAGCTGGCATCATTGGTTCACAGATGTTCTGAACTGGTTCCTGTCTGGTAGCAGTAATATGAAGAGACTTCATAAGAGACATTATATCTTTGAATTTACCTGTGAAAGCACAGATGAGAAAAAAGGAACCAGTTCAGAGTCACAAAGGTGTGTGTGTTTGTCTGCTTCTCAAGGCTAAGCCATGCAGTGTTTCAGGCTTTGCTGCCAGTGCTGGCTTTACATACAAGTCCTGCAAAGCACTTGGAGACCTTGTATTGCATTCTCCCTTTCTAATGTTGCTGCCTCATCTACCTACAGATCTGTATCCTTCATGTTTCCCATGTTCCTCAGTGTTCTGGTCATAAATGACAGATATGCTGGTGCAAAGGGAATGAGATTTCTTAAAGAGTTGCATGTGAGAGATGGTCTTTGTGCATTAAACCACTACTCTGTGGGCTTTTCTAAAACTGTATGAAGAATTTTCCTTTTCTTTTCGACATCAAAATTAATACCATACTCTGTTACAGAAATGCACGATGGTTTTGTAAACTGTGATCAGTGTAGTTTAGCAAATGTATTGAAATGCAGGGAGAAAATATCTTCAAGACTGGTCTATTTCAGACTTCCAATGATCTGGAAGACTTTGATCTCCAGTGCTAAAGGCTTTACACCAGCGTGGTGCTTGATCCAGTAGCCTTGATCGGGATTTGCTTTGCAGTTCACAAAGCTTGATCAGCCAGAAGGATCATTGCATAGCAATGTGAGATGCTCCACTTCCCAGGTGCTGAGCACATTCCTCAGCCCAGAGAAGCGATGCAAAGTGTCAGGGTCACAGCACAGAATGTTAGATGTCCATTAATTTTAATTGAAATATTCATAGTAAATAGGTGAGAGACTCACTACATGAATATGATCATTACCCCTTACCACTAGTGTCTGCTTAGGGCTTCTCTGTTTATCAGATTGAATTATTTAAAGAAATTAAGCTGCAATCTCCACACCATCCATTAGCTGGAACTCTATTTGCATCTAACAGTTTGATTTTGGCAATCAAAACCGAGAAGATTCTGCACAGCAAGCTGTTTGCCAAAAAAAGCTTCTCTGTGTAGCGTTTAAGACTGCGTAGGAATATGAATGGTAAAAATAATATGGGGATCAAATTAAACAACCAGTAAAACAAGGATGAGCCTGCTAGAGATTAGGCTGTGCTTTGCCCTGTGTTTGGTATTACTCTCATCTGTATGTCTTTGCAGTTTTTGTTAAAACACACAGCTGGTAGTAAAGAAATCTGTCCTAGCTTTCCAGTAAAAAAATGACAGGCCAGGCAATGAGGAGATGTGTGATGGATTTATTTGGACTCATTTTATAGTCATCATTGTACAACAGCATCAACAGAACTTTAGATATGGCCACTTAATCATTGACGTATTTTATCATAATGCAATTGATACTTCTAGATACCAATATGAAGATAAAATCTGAAATCATGAGTAAGTACTTGTATTAGTGAGACTTTATCATGTCTTAAAGTTAAGGCCTAATCCTGCTCCACCTGAATGCAAGAAGAGTTTCCCTTCAGATTTAACTGGGAACATACCAGGAACCATCATGACAAAGCTAATTCAAACTTACTGGACTGATTTAAATGCATAATGTAAAAATTCCTGCTATATAAAAGAACAAAATCTGGACCTTTTACAAACCAATGCCTGAAAAAGAGGAAATTTCAACTTGAGAATAAGCCAAAGAACCAAGAAAAAAAGTACTCTGAGGAGCAATGCTGCCACACTGTACCTATGTGAGTTCCAGAAATCCTCAGGGGATGTATGACTCTGTAGGTATTTTCCAAGGATAGGAAAAGCATGTTCATGGCTTAAGTATGTGTTTAATGGACAAACCATACAGCTGTTGGTCATTAAGCAGCAATAGTTGTGTTGTATAAAAGCACTTATGAGTTTACAATTTCAGATTGTAAATGATACTTGACTTACTCAAGCCTGTGTCAAGTCACAACTTTCTGGGAGATGTTTCGGAGGGGAATAAATACGCTCTGCAGAGGCACAGCTCCCTGCAGCATGTCAGCTCTGTCGTGTGTGTCTCCAAAGCGATCCTGAGCTGAAAATATTTGGAGACCCCAAATATAATCTGCTGTGCGTGTGTCTGGGCTGCAAAAGCCTCATGTTTCACTTCATACTTGGAGCCTGTGAGATCTTGCTGGGCTTGGGATTTTTGTCCCTCTGGGCAGGAGCACCCAGAAACCATAAAAGGTTAGAGATGATGCTTCAACAGTTCATGCTGTCTTGCTGCCAGTTGATTTAGTTTAGTTTAAATCAGATTTCTTTGTATTAAACTTCACTAAAACTTCTTCCTCCAGGTAGCTTGCTTACTTAGAGGTGTAGAAATTGTTTCTAATTTAGAAACTCGGAGAACACTGTCAATGAGAGGCAGAAGCTCCATGTCAGGGCTACATACAGGCAAGGTTCTGCATAGACCTGGCTGTGGTATTTAGCTTGTTGTGTATCAGTTCTGCTACTACCGTGTCCAAGTGCATCTCAGCTTTCACTAGTATAGCTGTAAAGCAATGAGGTGGCACTTTTCCCTACTATAGTTGGGAAAGTGAAGTACAGAGCTAATCAGGCTCAAATGAATGTTTAAATACTTATGAGTTAGCTAACAAAATTTTATTGCAAAGCCAGGCCTTACACGATTTACCCTAAATCCAGAGACACATGCAAGCAAGGAAGTAATGAGGGAATCTGAAGACATGACTCAGTGCCCCAAGCCTCGTATACTCTCTCCACCAGAATGCTTGAGCCAGTGAGATAGCTTTAAAAGTAAAGGCTGTGCAAATTGTACTCAGATTGCAATAAACCTTCATGCAAATTTCCTTATATCTTGCATGCATAACATGCATATTTTATTATTGACACTTCTAAGCTTTGCAAACTACTAAGGGGAAAAACTAACTCATTTCAAACCAGCAGGCTAAGCTCGCTGTGCCCACAAGTAGGTACATTTCCTTCGCTACATGCTGGGCTGCTCTTTCCAATTTTTAGTTTGAATGTAGAAGCCTCATTTGATCAATGTAATAACCTCTCCTGGCAAAGGTGAGAACGGCTAACATAAGGCAAGTTCACTGTCATTACTAAGCACAGCATTTATCAGAGGCCTCTGGTGCTGGAAAGACCTCGAACCAGAATTGAGAATTATCTGTAATTCTCATCAAAGTCGCTACAAGTGCTTTGGAAAATCAGGGTCTAGGTAAGTTGTACTGGACAGTTGAAATCTTGCTGGGGCTCACTGGCTACTTCTGACAGCACTGGTTTAGATAAACAGCAGAATCTCTCCTTCCCTACTCCTCTACTTCCCGCTCTCTGGTTTCAGTGGTCCAAGTTGGACTGGAGAGAAACAGCTAAGGGAAAGCCCAGGCTTTTTTATCCTCTTGGTAGGTTAAAAAAAGAAATAATCACTGAAAAGGCTCAAATAAAACAGCCTTACACCGAGAGCACTCCAAGTCCACTATCATTAGAGGGCTCACTGAATCATAATGTCATTTAGGTTGGAAAAGACCTTTAAATTTGTCAAAACCAACTATAAATTTAACCCTGCTAAGTCCACCACCAAACCATGTCTTTGAGTGCCATATGTGTGCACCTTTTAAATACCTCCAGGGGTGGTGACTCAACTACCTCCTGGGGCAGTGAATCGCCATGAAGCAAAGCTGACTTTGCCAGGACAATTCCTTGGTTTCAGAAACAGAGCAGAGGTTGCTCGTGGAGCAGACAGACGTATGGAGCTCTGGAGGAGCTGTGCTCAGGGACTTGGGGTTCAGTTCTGCGCTTTGTGCATTTCTGAGGGAAAACTGCTTTAACAAGTGCATTCACAAAGGTGTTCCAGGTGGCTGTTTTGATACTGTCTCTTCATTCTTAGCTTAAACAGCCCTGATTTTCCTAGTCACACCTGATCTTCAGCCACCTGGGTGAGGTGCGAATGAGACTTTACCCCATGCTGAGGACCAGCTGTAGCTCTTTTAGCTCCTTTCCCCAGGTGATGCTCTGCCTCCAGGCAGCCCAGCCACCCTCTCCCTCGGGGCTGGAGCAAGGCTGGGACCCCTCTGGGCACGGTAAGCCGATCTGCCTTCAGCTGTCCCTGCCTGGAGCGGAGGGAGGGGGAAGGAATTTGGCTCCTCTATAAATAAATAACCAGCAGCCTTGCGGGTCTGGTGGCTGCTGCCAGCCTCGGAGACCCCCGGCATCCCCCGGCGGGAACAGTGCTTCTCCAGCTAGGATAAGCTGGGGAGTGCCCGGAGGCCATGGTGAGGGCCGTGCCCTGAGCAGGCCGCCTTTCCCCGAGGGGTTTCCAGCTCTGCCTTGTTCCCTGCTGCTCTCGGTGAAATGTGTTCAGTTACTGTGTTCAGTTGTGGGCCCCTCACCACAAGAAGGATGTTGAGGCTCTGGAGCGAGTCCAGAGAAGAGCAACGAGGCTGGTGAAGGGGCTGGAGAACAGGCCTTATGAGGAGCGGCTGAGAGAGCTGGGGGTGTTTAGCCTAGAGAAGAGGAGGCTGAGAGGAGACCTCATTACTCTCTACAAGTACCTGAAAGGAGGTTGTGGAGAGGAGGGAGCTGGCCTCTTCTCCCAAGTGCCAGGGGACAGGACAAGAAGGAATGGCCTCAAGCTCCGCCAGGGGAGATTTAGGCTGGAGATTAGGAGGAAGTTTTTCACACAGAGGGTCATTGGGCATTGGAATAGGCTGCCCAGGGAGGTGGTTGATTCCCCTTCCCTGGAGGTGTTTAAGGCACAGGTGGACGAGGTGCTGAGGGACATGGTTTAGTGTTTGATAGGAATGGTTGGACTCGCTGATCCGGTTGGTCTCTTCCAACCTGGTTGCTCTATGATTCTGAATCCATCGCAGTGTGAGCACACAGCTCCCCCCCCCCAGCCGACTTCTTTCTTAGGGGCTGGGGTCGGGGGGGTCAGCACCAAGGGGCTCCCACAGGCTGTTGGCCGCTGGCTCTTCCCAGCACTTTATTTTGGGCGCTGGCGAGCAGGGCGAGGCTCCAAGGGGTGCCGGCTGCATCGGGTTTCCCCCCCAGACACCTCCCTCCTCCTCCGCCTCCCTCGGCCCCTGCCCCGCGGCGCCTCTCCTAGGAAGTTTTGCCCCCGCGGAGAAGGACGGGGCGGGGGGGACGCGGCTTTGTCGAGCAGGTGAGAGGAGCTGCGGCTGCTCTTGGGGTGGGGGGAGGTCCCTTCCCCCGAGGGGAAGGTGGAGGTGGGGGAGAGCGAGCCCCGCTCTGCGCCCCTGGGCAGAACCGCGGGGGGTGGGGAGCTGGACGGGGCAGGCTCGGCGCGTCCCCCGGTTAACGGCAACTCCACGTCCCTCTTTTTCTCTCCAGCCTCCCTCCCCGTGTCCCCCGCTTCTTGGCGCTCCGGGACGGCGGCAACAGGCTGCCGGGCTCGGGACCCACGGCCGCGGGACCGGAGCCTCCTCTTTGTGGGACGCGGCTGCCCGAGAAGGGGAGGGGAGGCTGGGTTTGTGCCACCCCCCGCCCCAGCGCTGGGGACATCGTCCCGGGGCTGAAAGGCAGCAGGGATGCTCCTCGCACCCCTGGGTAGCGCTTCACGGGGGTGCGGGATAGGAGATAGGGATGGAGATGGTCCCCGGGGGAGGCTGGAGGGGACAGCTCCAGCCCACCTGGCCAGCGTAAACCTGGAGCCTCTTCTGCAGTGCTGGGGACTCGCGTCCTCCTCCTCCTCCTCCTCTTCCCAGCCGCGGCTGCAGCTCTGCTGCTCCATCCCATTATTATTAGCGGAGGATGCGAAAAGAAAGAGAAGGAGAAAAAAACCAAAAAAACCCAACCAAACCAACCCAACAAAATCAAAGCCCAACACACCCAAGCAAACAACCAAAGCCCTCCCCCCCGCCGCTTTCCCACCCCACCCCCCCCGGTCGGTGGGACTTCCAGGACCGGCTGCGCTTCCCTGGCCCTGGGGAGGGGAGGCAGAGCCGGGAAGGCGGGGGGAGGGAGGGGGCCGAGGCCAGGCAGACACTGAGAAAATCGCTTTTGTCTCCGGCACACGGCGAGCGGCGCAGGGGCCCCCGCTCAGCGCCCTGCTCCGCTCCCGCAGGCACCGAGCCGGGGAGCGGGCGGCTCGCCGGGTCCTCCTTCTATAGATAGAGAGATATAATTTTTTTTTCCCCCCCTTTCCTTCTGTTGGTGTTATTTTTTGCCTTTTCGCCGTAGAGGATTCCCCCCACACGCAGGCAGGCTGCCCCCCCGCCCGAGCTTTCTTTGGGTCCAGCCGGAATCCGCGACGCTCCCGGGGATTTTCCCACCCAAGCTGGGGTCTATGAGCGGGAAGGTGATCAAGCCCAAAGAAGAGAAAGATGCTTCCAAGGGTAAGGCAGGTGCCGCCCCTCCCATAAGCAGCACGTTCCCCGACTGCGGACAGCCCGACCTTACCGGGTGGGGAGGGGGGGGGGGGCACAGCTCCGGCCGGAGTCCGTGGCTCGGGGGACCCCTCCCCCCCACCCCGTTCCGGTCCCCGGTGCTGCCCTAGCCCCTCGGCGCGGGGCGTGTGGGAGCATCTCAATGCGGCACCGGGGGAAGTCGGAGCATCCTACCCCCCCAGCTCCTTCCCACCTCGGCCGCGCCGCCTCCCCTGCCGGGTGCTCGGGTTACGGAGCGGGGACCCGTCGCCATGGAGACGCGGAGGCGGGGGGTGGGGAGGCGGGGGGTGGGGGGGCTGGGGGGGTGCGGACCCCCCTTTGGCCCCAGATGGGGCTGGGAACGGGGGGCTGCCCCAGCCCGGCGAGACAAGGATGGGGAACCCGCTCCAAGGATGCGTTCCCGGGGTGTGTGTAAGGATGGGGAACCCGCTCCAGGAATGCGTTCCCGGGGTGTGTGTGTGCGTGTAGGGATGAGGAACCCGCTCCAAGGATGCGTTCCCGGTGTGTGTGTGTGTGTGTAGGGATAGGGAACCCCCTCCAAGGATGCGTTCCTGGTGTGTATATGCGTGTAGGGATGGGGAACCCACTCCAGGAATGCGTTCCCGGTGTGTGTGCCTGTTGGGATGGGGAACCCGCTCCAAGGATGCGTTCCCGGTGTGTGTGTGCATAAAAGGATGGAGAACCCGCTCCAAGGATGCGTTCCTGGTGTGTGTGTGCGTGTAGGGATGAGGAACCCGCTCCAAGAATGCGTTCCTGGTGTGTGTGTGCGTTTAGGGATGGGGAACCCGCTCCAAGGATGAGTTCTGGTGCGTGTGAGATGCAGGGTGTCCTGCTCCAGGGCTGCATTCCCGCTGTGTGTGCATGCAGGCTGTCCCACTCTGGGCATGCATCCCTAGGAGGTGTGAGTTCAGGGCTGGGGTGCATGCCTGGGGTGCATGTTTGCATTCAGGCATGGGTTGCCCACTCCAAGGATGTATTCCCGAGGTGTGATGCAGGGTGTCCCACTCCGGGGATGCATTCCTGGGGGTGAGTGCATGTGGGAATGGGATGCCTGTTCCAGGGATGCATGCCTGGGGTAGAGGGTGTGTGCGTTCAGAAATGGGGTTTCTCCCTCCAAGGATGCATTCCCGGGGTGCTTGTGTGATGCAGGGTGCCCTGCTCCAGGGATGCATTCCTGGTACGTGTGTTTGCATGCAGGGTGTCCTGCTCCAAGGATGCATCCCTGCACAGGTGGCTCTCCCCCTGCATCCCCCGAGCAACTCGCTCTTAGGGGTTACCTTTGTTCAGGGCTATGGGAGGGTGTGCAGTTCAGTAGCTGGGGTGTGTGCGCTGGGTAGCTCTCCAGTAAGTAGTTTTTCTGTGAATTTGTAGATAAATCCATGCATCTTCTCAAAGATGCAGCTGTGTAGTAGGCTGGGGCTGGTGGGGTACCCAGCTGCATGCTCGTGGCCTCCCTGGAAGAGGAAAAAACTGCTCCTTTTTTTCTAGTTATGTGGAATGTAATGAGGACTTATCTATTTACTTTTCCAGTGGCCTGAGAGGCCACTAAAAACAATTAATAATTTCTTTTAAACTTCCTAATTTCTTGATTTTGACAGTTTAACACTGGATTTGTGAGACCTTTTTTGGTTTTATTCTTTTAATGTTCTTCCCTGCCCAACTTTGTCTTTCCAGTTCACTTGTGTTCAGAACCGTATCGGATTTTTTTATTATTTTTTCACAGTAACAAAATACAGTTCACCATCCAGATGCTCTGCAAAACCTTACATTTTCTAAATAAATATTGTTTGCCTTTATGTTAGTTTCTTTGATGTAGAGCTTTTTTTTTTTTTTTTTTATGGTGGCCTTATTCACTAAAGTGCTCTTTAAATAATTTATTAAGCAACGCAGAACAAAAGATTCCTGCCTTTCTGAGCAATTATTTTGCATGGTTTAGAACTGTGTTATAATCCTACACAAAAAAAGAATTTGCCACACTCGAGTGAAAACCTGTCTTTTAAATCAAACTTATATATTTCATTTTGTGATATGATTGCAGGCGTTAATTGTAGTTAAACTGAGTGCTGGAAATTGCTGGAGTATAGGTTTGGGGACACGTGTGTATATGAAAACAATGGGGCAAAGGTGTTTGTATCTTCTCTTAATGAGTCAGTAGTAACTAACTAAAAAGGCTCAAGGCTTTGATTTCTGTGGTGACAGTGAACCAGAAGGTGTATGTTCTGAGAATCCTAAGAAAAAACAGCTGGTGCTGATTCTCTGCTTCCAGGAGATGCTGATACGCTCCTTGAGCTCGTATGAAAACTTTCTGTTATCACAAAGTAAAGATGCAGTTTTAAATACTGGGAGGAGCCAGTGAACGTATGAGATGGTTTGGTACTGATCTAGGGAAGTGAGTGATGCTTACGGTCTGTGAAACATCCTTTTAAAAACGAGCAAGGTATAGTGGTAAGGAGGTACTATTTATCAGTTAATGTATAGGCTGTATGGCCTTCTTCAGCCTCTTGATTAAAATAGGAGATGTTTTTTTCCCTCTGAACCACCTGGATTTTTATTTGGTGATTATAAGTATTACAGCTCTTAATAGGAATGCTTATTTTTGGATCTAGCCATACTAAAACAGTGTTTTTTTGTTTTTGTTTTTCATTTTGGGTTTTTTTTTTTGATACAGTGAAAGAGTAATTTGCCTGGAAAGGATGGGATACCGTTTCCTGAATATTTTTTGCAGCTATGCAGTGGCACTGGGTATACTTCAGTCCTGACAGAAGCCTGTTTTAGAGTTAGTTAACTACCCTTTCAAAGAACAGTATAACCAGGTAATTTATTATGGTGATGCCATCAGGTGCCACACATTCTGTAAGACTTATGATGTAATATTTATACCTGCAGTAAAGGCAGGTGTCCCAGGACTGTATTTACATTAAAAAAAATGTGGAGTACTTTGTTAGTGAGAACCGTTCAGGAGTGAGAAAACCTGACAGCTTTCTTGTGCATTACAGTGTCAGGCACGAGAGGAGATTTTACTGTAGTTCTCTACAGAATTTGGGGGGGGAGGGGGGCATACTCAGCCCTAATGTAGGGAGCTGCTCTGTGGAAGTTGTTGGATGGCACTTTCTACAGGCAGCTTTTGGGGTTGGTCTTTATAGAAAAGCCTGATTTATACAGAACCTTGTGGCAATGGATTTTGGTAGCAATCGGCAGAATCCAGCATAAGTAGTTACTGTCTTGAATTGGGTGTTTTCAGTTAAATTACTTTCTCCTAAAGCCGGTGGTGGCGTCAGCAGGGTTGCACAGGTGTAACAGAAGTATCAAAATCTATTTTTAAAGAAAAAAAGAGGTTTTTTTCCCCCCCTATATCTTTTCTTAAGCTAAAGAGGAAAGTGACTGCTCACTTCAGAGTCTGTCAGCTCCACTTATAAGTCATGCCTAGAAAACCCAGTGATGACTATTTTGCTCAAATTTTATTTGCTTTTAAAACTGGCTGTGGATGTTTAAGAATTAACTAACTCCATCTAAATAGAGCTTATGGATTAACATAATGAAGTCAGAGATGCACAACTTCACTTTCTGCAAAATGCTGCATTGACTGTGAATGTAGATGGATAAGATTGACATGGATTGATTTTTTTTTTTTTTTAATTGTGCGAGTGTCAGAGAGCTGCAGGATACTGTGTAAGCCCAGGTAGCCTCCAAGCTGTCTTGCAGATGTAGATTGACAGCCCTCCGGCATGGAGGCTGTTTGTGGTAGCCAGTGGCTTGTTTCAGAGAGTACCTTTGTCCCATCTGTGTTGGTGGATTCAAGGATAGAGCTGGTTCCCACGTCTCTTCTCACTTCTTTGGGGTTGGTAGGAGTGTGAGGATCTGAGTAACAACAACTCAGCATCCTGCAGCTCTAGTCTGATGGCTGGTAACAGCTCTTCAATGGAGGTTAGTTATGTGCACAAGAAATAACCTTAGGTGCATTTCCACTGGCAGCATTGATGTTCCCACTGGTCGGGTTCTTTTCCTGCTGCCTAGCTGGTGTGTGGAGAGCTGTGTGCTTTGCAGGGTGGGTGACTTTACCCAACCTTCTCTCAAAAAGCTTTTGCTTTGCACTTTGAGAAGTATATCCAGTGTTGCCAGTGAGCCTTTGAGCTGTATCAAGACAGCCCATTTTGAATTAAATACTTTGTAACCTTTTATTTGGAGGATAGGCATGGGGCAGTAGGAGAATATAGGGCATTAGAAAGTGATTGGAGACCTACTGAAATTCTCCTGGTTTGGATCTGGGCCTTAAAGTGCTCGTGCTGTCTAGTATTACAGCCAGACTTTTTCCAGAGGCTGCTTTGCAGTTTGTGTGGCTCCTCCAAGGAGAAGCTGAAACTAAATCCGGGAAATGGATTCGCCTGTATTTGTTTTTCTTTTTACTGGTTGGATTACATACTGTTGCCTTCCCCATGGATGCAGACATAGGGGTGTGGGTGTGCGTGTCCTTTTCCTATCACCATGCTCTCACTGCAAGAAACTTCAATAGCTTTGCCCTGAAGTCTGATAACCTCAGCCATAAGCAGTGAGAAAATGCAGAGTGTATTTTCTTCTCCAGAAAGAAAAATAGGAGCATTTTAGAAGCTGATAGCTTCTAATCTGAGAAAAGTGTATTGAAATAGTGACAGTGAGGGTGAAGACTTTGGAAGTGTATGTACTATTCTAATTCAGTGACAGCAGAAAACAAAGCACTTAAAGAAAGCACTTGGCAGAAAAAAAAAGAAGTCTGAATTTTGAGGTATCTATTACAGCTTTTCCTGGCTTTATGGGAATATAGTATAATGCAGCTTATGATTGAAAGATCTGTAGAAAAGCTGACAAAAATAAAGAAGCTGATCTCAACAGTTATATTTCTATAGTACTGAATCATGAGAAAGCAACTTACTTCAGGGACTGAAGAAGAGCAGCACAGAGGCAATGTGTAAACTGACCGTGTCTTGGTCTGAGTCCACTGAATCAAAATTAGCAGCAAGTATGGACTTCCATGAGAAAGGGGAAAGGAGCATGATGTTAGCATTCTAATCTGCTGCTTGGCTGGCTCAGGTGGGAGGCAGGGCATCTCTTTATATTGTTATGGGAAATTTGGGTGCCAGTTCTTTTGCATCCCAGGCAAAAAGGCCCATCAAACTTCACCAGCAGCTGCTGTTTGACACAAGAACTTCAGTCTCTGTTTAGGCAGATGTTTGCCAGCAGTAGACTGGGTCTTATTGTGGTCAATTGGTGCTATTGACTTATGCATCAGAACTTGTGTTTGTATCATAAACATTTAATTACACTAAAGAGTGAGTAGTTAAACTCAATGCTTTTATTTTGTTCACTTCACACTAGAAATCCCTGTGCCTCCTGTCTGAAATTTGAGATTGTGGATCAACTTTGAATCAATGCCTGCATCGCCCACTGGAAAGTGGCAGCCAAAATCTGAGGCACGGCCCACCCCATCCTGGATATTGATGCTGCAGGTTACAATAGATACTCAGCTCTTGGCTGAGGTCCTGATCCATTCAAAATTCCTGTTGACACCAGTGGGAGTTCTCTGTGTCTGCTTGTAGCATTGCCTCTGATTAGTGGGTGGTTGTTAATGTGCCCATGCTTGGAATATTTACAGTAACTACCTCCTGTTATGACTCATTATCTGTGACTGGTTTTGGTTCCACAAGCTGCAGTAATTCTTTATAAAAGACACATGCATAAAAGAACCATCCTTCACTCTAAATCTCAAGACAGCAGCCCCTGGCATCTGTTGGTAGAATACCTGCAATTAAAAAATGGAAGTGGCCTTTGAAATCAAGATACCAGTGCATTCATGCTGATGCTCTGTAATTGCTTTTAGTGTTAGCTAAAGGAATCCACAGTAAGGCAGTATTTCTAGGGACAAGCTCTAAACTTCAAGGATTGTTATACTGTATGTTCTTGTATGGCTACTCTTCATGGCAAAGAACTTGTCTTGTTTGGAAGGTAATAAAAGATGGTAAACTTCTTTTGCTTTTAGAGGAAAACTTAGTTGTTACTTCCTGGTAGGTGCCAAATCTCATCTTTAGTGGAAAGGCTCCCTGGCATATGAATCCTGGGGGATGAGTAGTCCTACAGAGCATTGCAGGGGGCTGCAAATGGGTGACTACCAGCATCCACAGCAGACGCATAAGGATTTGTATGGTTCAGGCTTCTGGCATCTCTGGTCTGTGGCCACCCACAATATGCTGGAGACTTGTCATTAGATGTATTTGTACCTTGTACTGTTATTTCCTGCAAGGCAACGGTATTGCCCCTATGCTTTGGGGATTTTGTGCTGCAATGTACTCTTGGGTCAAATGGATGTTATTTTTCTTCCTGTTCCTTGTTTTGTGTTATTACTAGAGTGTGTTTAGGAAAAGATAGCTCCAGATTTATATGAAACACTTTCTCTGGAGCAAAGACATGGCAAATTCTGTTCCTCAGTCTCCTCTGAATCCATGCTTTTAAAAAGCCCTCTGTGACTCTTGATGTGTGGTCTATCCTGTGTACTAACAAAACATTTTTAAGTCTGGGAGGACAAGCTTCCCATCCTAGGTGACCTATAGCTAAGTATTTTTAGACCACGATCTTTGTGGTGAAGTCAATGTATATTGGAAACAAAAAATTGCTCTGTTTTACCCTGAGATTAAGAGATGCTTACGTTTTATGTGATTTGGTTGTGGAAACTTTTCTGGATTCAGTGGTTTCAAATCTGTTTTTGGGGACTGAAGATTTCCTAGCCACTAGGATCCCAACTAGTTGAGCCTATCTCCAGGGTCTGTGTACCACAAACATTGTTTTCCTCTCCTCAGCTTTGTTAGCCTAACAAAATTCCCCACTTTTCCATTCATGTCTTGACCATGCTTGCATGAAAAGACATGTTTGAAAACAAAATTTAGTTGTTGGAAAACAACTAAAGGAGTAAAGGAGTATGTTATTTACAATAATACTTCTTTTTTTTTTTTTCTTTTTTCTTTCTTTTGTATGGTAACAGTAAAGGATTTCCCTGAATTGTCTGATGTGGTTTCTTACTTACTGTTTGTATTGTTTCGCTGAAAGAAAAGCAGGTGAAAATAATTTGAATTGCACCCTCAGGCAGGTAACAATTCAGTTCTTCTCATGAAGAGAGTGTAAAGTGAGGCTGTCCTCCACTTAATTAGTGTTGTGAGAGTGATGTGTAAGGCAAGGTCAGTCCTAAAGGAAGAAAGGGCTGGCATGTATTGAATGCTGCTTACGTTGTTTGAATAATTGGAGCATCACTCTGAGGTGGGAGGGAGCAGAGGGACTGAGATGAAGTGGGAAGAATTCCTGAAATAGCAATTGAATTGACATTGGTCTGGGTTGCATCATGCATACGCTGTTCAAGATCGACTAAATCCAAACTAATGGTGGTTCATTACCTTTGACACTGTGGTTGTGACTCAAGCTGAAATGAAGGTGTATTTACAGACATTATTCTGTTCCATGGCCGAAGTAATATTTAGATGCTTTTCAGCTGAAGCTTAATGTAATTGATAGGAGACTGTGTTGGTTGCTTTAAGAATAATTTTTTTAACCAGTACTTGGTAACTAAAAGCTCATGTATCAAAAATACCACCCGCTTTAGGACAAATTTCTTTTGGCTTAGCAGGATCCAATCAAACTTGCACACGGTGTAATCCTCATCTGACCCAAGTGGTCGACAGGCATTTACTGCCTTTTGTGAAGTGACTGTTTCTTCTCTGCATGTCACTTGGATGCCAGTACAGGGAGTCCAATAGCACTGCTGTACTGCTTTGGTGGGCTTCTCTCTCAATTCTGTGTAAGCTTTAACAACTCCTCCCACCTCCCCAGCAATGCAGCAGGGATGAGGAATGGGGGTTGTAGCCTGTATTTGCAAATCTGGTGGTAATTAGCACTGAACTGGCTTTGTTTTATTTTTGTGTTAATTTTGTGTATTAATTCCTTGGAGCTTTTCCTCTTCTGTTGAAGGCGAATTTTCCCTCAAATTTTAAGAGTATTTCTGGGGGTTTTTTTTTGTTAAATAAAAGGAAAAAAAGTGCAGGACTTGAAGGATAAAATGAGAATAAAGTATGAAAGAATCAGGAAGGAAAGTTTAACAAGAGGACAGGGAGGATGGCTGGTAGGAGAAGGGAATGAGCTTCAAGTGATCTGCAGCCAGTTTCTAACACTCTTACCTGCCCAGCAGGCGCGTGAGTGGAGAGCTTTCTTCTGATTTTGTTTTTATCAGTCATTTTTCAGGAATAATCAAAATCTAAGAAGGTGATAGGTACTTCCACCTCACTCCTAGCACCTGTATGTGTGCTATTGGCTGCAGTGTTTGCTCGAGTAGCTTAGACTGGATTTACTTCCATGCATTGTCAATTTGCTGTCAAATTACTTATACAGAAACATTTATTTCCTTGGATTTTACATCTACTGTGAATTTCTGTACAGCTCTTTTATGTTCAGTAGACATAGAAGTTTCTTATGGTGCTCTTATATCTCATCTGACCAAGCTGTGCTACAGTTCTGCCTTGAAAATGTTAATTTTTTTAATTGTAATTATATACAGTGCTCTGAACTGCTGTCACTTCTACTTTGTTCCTCAGAGTGCTGCAAGTGAATATGAAACTATGATGGAGTCAATTGCCACTGAAAGCCATTGTCACTTCTTATGGGTTGCAGAGCTGGAATACCTGAACTGTGAAAGTATTTTTATAGTGAAATAAAGACGTGGTGATGTTTTGGGGAGGCATAGTATTGGTGGGATTTGTAGGAATATGCGTTTCTTGGGGGAATCATGGTTATTTAAGACCATCATGTAGTGTAGATGTTCCATCCTATCCTGCTTCACAGACGTTTAAGTAATGTCTTCTGACTGTAAATAGCAAAAAAGGTCTCTGCAGCCGTGCTGATGTACAATCAGTGCAGGTTTGTCATGTGCTCTACTTTACGTTTGCTTCTCATCTTGCATACCAGCGACTGAATGTTCAGAGCCTGCCAAAAATAGCTTACTGTTTTCAAGTGATTGGGCAAGGAGAACTGGAATGACTTGCTTGTCTTTTCCCTTCTTCCCCCATGCCCCATGTTTGTTTGTTGAAGGAAGGATGTTATTGTTTAACTTTATTCTGGTGGAAGTTAATAAAAAGGGGTAAAAGAGGAATAAGTCAAAAGGGATCCCACAGCAAGTCTTTTCCTGATCACCTAATAGGAGGGCTAAGCAGCAGAAAGACTGTGATGCCAGTTTTGGGAGCTGGGAAAGGATTTCAGGGATGAAGTGTGACTAGTTTCTGTTCCACCCCAGTGTCAGGATACCCCCTATCTAGGGAGACCAGTAGAGCAGTAAGTCTGCTTTATGGGGGAACTTGCTTGGTATATGGCCTTAGAACTTAGACTTGTGTTACTTGGCCCCTGGGACGGTGCATCTTTGGTTTCCTTGGCTAGAAGAGGGCTTTTAGTTGGTTCTATCACATGATTTCTGGGACGCTGAGAATAACAAAATGGTATAAATAATAGTCTTTTCATATAGGGTATCCAGCGGTAGCCAATAAAAATGAGTGAAAGCTTTATTTCTGTTCATGGAGTGACTGGTACAAGGAGAGGACAGCACAGAAGACAGGAGGAAAGTAAAATTGTATGTTTTTCCTAGTGGTGTGTTCAAGAACAGTAGATGTTATTGTTTAGGATACTTGATTTAAGTGGTGGCAATGAATGTAGAGGAGAGCAGGGTTATGCAGAGCTGTGAAATTTATCACTTCTGCTTCATGACAGCTTTAAGGGTTTAAACATTTGTATTTGTTCCCTCCCTGGGACACCAGCAAAACTTTTTTTGAAGCTACTGGGGAGAAAGAGGCATGCCAGAAGTATTATAAAGAAAGAGTTCTTAGATTTCCTATCTGTGACCTTGTTCCACACTTGATCCTAGAAGCCCTCCAGTCAAAGCTAGAAAGTTTTTGCAAGGCTCTTGAGTGTGATCAGAAAAATTGGTTAGGCACTTCTGCACAGTGTTAGGAATAGATTTTGGCATATACGAGTTTCTCACAAAGCACATTTTCAAGTCGGTGTGGAGGATGGCAGTAAGCTTTGCAGCGAGGCAGGGAGGTTTTACATGTGTGCCTTTTGTAATGGAAGTGTCTTGTTTTTATTTCTCTGCACACTGAATGATGAAGGATGAACTTTCAATTGCAATTTTTGGAAGGAGTAAGAGGTACCCAGATGAGGGGGACAAAGTGGCAGGAGAAAGCAAATTCTGTGAAACTTTGATAGAAAATTAGCTTTGAAAGGCCTCTGGAGAACCTGAACAAGCTGAGAAATGTAATGGAAGAGGAGATATTATAGGCATAATTTGTCACTGTTTCCAGGAAGGTAATAATAGCCTGGCTATGTGTTTTCTTACTGCTGAGTGTGGATTTGTGAAGACCAGAAAAGATGTGATGGGAGCATCCTAAGACACAAAGTGATCAGTGAAAAGGGCTTCAGTGGAGCCAGGGTTAAAGGGAGTAGAAGTTAGTAAAGAAGTTAGTAGTGACCCAGAGATGGGGACAGTGAGGCACGAGGAGGAAAAGGAGCTTGTGAACTTGCTGCAACTCCAGGGCTTTTCATAAGAGGACCAAGGATACTGGTTTATCCTCACTCTTGGCAGGAGGTGACAAAACCATTATCATTTGAGCCACTGAAGCTGTTGCAAATACTGAGACTATAAAGATAAATACCTTTGGATAGCAGGTTAACTCACTGAGTTGAGTGCCCAAGAAGGTTTTCCACTGATTGGATGTTTTGAAGATTGCAAGAAAAGTATTCAAGTTGTAAAGTGACAGGTGAGGTTGAACTTCTAACTAAGAGAGACAGAACTAGGCTTACAAGTATCTGTGCTAAAAATGGAAGGAGGGAGACCCAGCTCTGTGTGGTGTATAGTAATCTGGACAGTCAGAGCTAAAGGATCTAAGAAATCTTCTGTTATCTAGCCTGAGTTTTCATTTCTGCAATGTACTAAATGGGGACTATCTTTGTGGTGTTTAATAAAAGCTCGATCCTGTGTATATGGGTTCAAACACCTGAGAACGAAACTAGTTGTAGTTGTTTAAATGGAGCCTTCAAATTGGTTTCCTTATATGTGTGAGTTTCATGGAATCTGATTCTCTACTTACAATTTAAGAATAATTCTGTCCTCGACTTGCAGCAGCACCAGGTGCAGACGTACACTACCTTAATAACCATCCTGTGGAAACCCACGTGTTGCACCAGTGTCAGGGATCCTTCTGACATCCAAAAGTGAAGATTTGATTTACTACTTGGCCTCATTTATTTTATTTTTTATTAAAGCTGGGGAATTCTGAGGATAAATACATTTCCTGGTGTGATGAGGGTGATGTAGGGGTACATGTAGATTTCCATGGAATTCAAAGTGTGCATGTCTACCAGTCTTACCTGAGTAATCATACCAGATATAACTATTTGGGGTTTGGAGGCCAAGTTTTGCATTTGCTATTAAAGCACCTTGAAAGAAAATTTAGGTACTTTTATTTTATAAAAGCACAAAAAGGGTTAACTTCTGTGGTAGTGCTGAAAGCAAAGAAACCCTGACAGTCCCATCTTTGAAACTGTTAGCAGTAATACCAGGCTGCAGTGAAAGTCTGACAACTTAAAACACTGCAACCCCCCTTGACAGTCTGTCCTCCAAGGTGCCAAGCATCTCTAATTTTCGTTTTCAGAAAACCTTTAGTGCTGTGGTTTGGGCCCCGTTATCGGTGGATGTCATGTATTCCTGTCGTGTCATGTTCCCACTATCACAAATTCTTACATTAAATGTATTTCAGACAGAGCAATTGGCTGTGTATGAGGAAGACTGAGTGAGTGACATAAGGCTTTTAAAAGAAATCAACAGAACATAGCACACTTCCATCCCTCTCATTCAGACACTTATGAATGAGCTGTTTGTCAAGGTAGTACCTCTGTCACTAAGAAGAGAACATAATGCATTACTCCTCTTTCATAGAGTTGGTTAAAATTGTTGCTGTTAATTCCTCAGCAAATTATTACACTGTATGTGGAACACTTACCCTATTCTTTCATATTACTTTTCTTAAAATGCTTTGGCCTTCTTGGTAGACTCTCTAATTACTGTTTTTATTACTGCTTTAAACCTTTTCAGCTACCATTGTGTGCATATTCGCATGTATTAGAATAACTCTGCAGGTAAGAGATTTGGTAGCATATCTGTGTTTATTTGGCTGACATTTTATAAATGACAAAAATTGAACCAGCTTAGATTGAAACATGGTTTGTGCTGCTCAGTATCAGTCTTGCTGAGTAACATCTTCAGTGGGAGCATGACAGACTTTGCATTTCTTGGTGCTGACTGCTGTTGTGATGAATGAAGGATGAATATTTTAGTATCTGTTTGTTTGCTTTTTTTTTTAAGAGAAGTAGTACCTTTGTGTTGAATCAATGTTGTGTTGTAACATAAGTCTCGAGATAGCTAGAAGTGGTAAATTTTATATTAAGGTTTGATTCTGTGATGTGGGCAGATTCTGTGTGTAGGACAAATTGCCTTGATAGATGTGGTGATTTTAATGGAGACTTAAGTATGTAAGACAAATAGAATCCCGTGTTTAGTTTGCAGCTTCAAAGATCACCTGGAAGATGTTGCAACTGAAAGTGTGGCATGAAGGTTTTTTGTGTACTATGCTGGATAGCCTTAGAGGCAACTGCTGCCTCTCTGCTGCTTTTCCAGTTTTGCTGTGTGCTTAAAAACTTGGCTTTAGGAATTACGGTATCTGAAGTCCATAATTCAGCCTCTTCCATTCTCTTCATATTTATCCTCCTTTACTTATATTTTGCCCTTGTCCACAAGCATAAGGAGTTTTGAAGGATGGTCAATACATTGATACAGTGGGAATAAAGTACCTCTAAAAGGTGGTGACATCAATTTTTGACTCTGACTGTCTAGTACTGTCACAAAGTATGGAAAAGTTAGTTTTATATGCATTTTCAGACTTGCAGTATGCTATAGGATGTGTGTTTTACCGCGTAGAGAAAATGGCTCATGCTTTATAAATTCAAACTAATGCTACTTTGATTAGTGTAAGTTTATTGCCAGATAAACAATATCTTTATATGGAACATGACTCTGCTTGTAGGCTTAATACCCTGGCTGCACTGATATGAAAAATCAGTGGGTTGGCTGATGATTAGGCCCAGCTAACACGGCGTCTCAGAGCACCAGGCAGTTTGAAGCTTACAATTGAACTGTGGGATGAAACCAGATCTGCCTTTGTTTTGAACTTTTAAGTCTCATAGCAATGAAGCAGACTGCCCTAGTCTGCCCAGCTTTATTTTCCAAGATGTAATTATTCCTTGCTCACTGACTTGAGTAAATCAATTAAAACTTTGTGCGTGTAACAAGGCTTTGACGTAAGCTAATTGATCGGGACATGCAGGCATATGAGTAAGGCGTGGGGAAGATTTTAAAGCAGAAGACTGGAACCTCGTGAGCTTTCTTTGGATGTAGTGTGGTGGTAGCTACGTTCCCATATTCTGTAGTAAAAGAATTTTCACTGTGTGCTGTGGTACTAAACACTCCCCTTTGCTTGTACTCAGGTTTGTCTCTTCTCAGCTTGTCCTATAGGAATTGGGTTGTATCTTGATCCATTTTGCTTTGTCTGGAAGAGATATTAAAGGTACATGTGAAGGGAACTTCAAACTGTGAAGACTTCCGGTTGTCCACCTCTTTCAGTAGGCTAACACGGTTCATTAATTATTTCCTGCACCTTGGCTACCTCTGCAAACTGTTCCCTTTTTCAGATTCTCTGCCTCTGTGGGATGCTGTCCACAAGCTGAGGTGGGATCACAAACACGTAAATCCTTCCTGTGCTTTTGTAAGGACTTCATAAATCACAAGGACCTACTTTTGATTGACCTAAAGTACTGGAAGGCACAGCAAAAAGGGCATGGGCACCTTACCAGTGTTTCCTGCAAAGAAAAGTTCCTCCCTTAACTCCAAACTGGCAATTTGTCCTACTCACAGTGTCTTGACACAGCTCACATGGCACATCTGTTGTTGGGCAGGGGCATGGCAGCTTGTACCACCAGAGCAAGCACATGGGAAGAGGCAGGAAAATCAGCCTCTGTTAAGGACCCAGCCTTCCTGTTGGTCGCTTCACAATATTTGTAAAGTTATAGTAGTTCCTCACCCTTGCTTTTCCTCCCTAGAGTAATATCTTTATTCAAGCTGCATGTGAACTATTGGGAATTGATGAGTTGTGATCCTGAACCTGACGTGGTGGTAGGTATTGTTTGCTGCAAGCTCTTCCCTTTCAGGCCCAGAGGAAGAGCTGGTGAAAAGCAGTATTGCCAAACCTTATTTTTAGCTTCTGTCTTATGGGGATATTTTTTGTTGTTGTTTGATTGTTTGGAATTTTTTTTAGATTTGGACTGCTCCTGTCAGGGGTGCTCAGACCAGCATCATGTTGTGTGTTTTTGCGATCAGTATTACTTGGTGGTCCAGCCTGCTTGGCTAAGTGCCCTGTGGCTGATGTATCTGTGCTGTTGATGTGACTGACATGCTGCTTTTCTTGCAAGGCTTCTTGTAAAATAAGCATAGTGCCTTGGGCAAAATTAATTTCTTGGTATTGATGTAGTTATTGCATTCTCTCCTCCAGCCCCTTGCAAATATTGCTGTTGTCACATTGACTGCATTTTATTGTCCTGGACAAAGACAGCTGAGGCGATGCTGTAATGCAGATGGCATATAGATATGTAGGGTGTCCTTGGGAGACTCATCCCACAGCCTGATGTGGCCCTAACCAGTCTAATGGGATATTTCTGTTTGATTTCGTGTTCCTAGCATTCCCACTCAGCTTGGTTAGGTGAGAGGACTTGCTTTCTAGGAAACATCTGTAGTGCTCTATACAAAGTGCTTTTGTCACCTGCTCACTGAAAACACTTCTCTGGAGAAAATTTGGCTGAAACTGCTTTATTTTTTTTTTTTTAAATCTTCATTGATTGTGTGTCTCTGCATGCTTATTTTTTTTGGCTTCCCTTTAAGTTTTCCTCTTTCCTTCATGGTTTTACTCTTGCTCTGGGCCAGGCTTGCTGTCAGATGGGCATGATGAGTTGATACAAATCCTGTGCCCACAGTGTGGACCAAGCTCTCTTGTCTTTCCTTCTGTTACTATTAATGCCTTCCTCCATCTCTTCCAGCTCCTTCCCTTGTCATGCTGAGAGCTAAATTGGAAACCATCTACAACTCTGCTCTAGCAGTATTTTGACCAAGGTGCTAACAATTGACTAAAACTGACTTTGAGCATGATTTTAATTAGCTTGATTTTTGCCATTGACTTTAGGAAAAAACGAGCTATTTTAGTCCCTCTTCATCCTTGGTAAATTTTATTAAGCCATCCATGGTTTTAAAATCCTCAACGACATTCAGCATAGAGAGATAAGTGTTTGAGTGAGGCTTACCTTGAGATGCTGATGTACTGGTGGTATTTAGTTTCTAGTGGGTAACAATAGTCCTGTTTGGTCATGCAGAAAATTGCCAGTTTGAGGGGACATGACAGTTATTGATTACTGTAAGAAGTAGTTTTTCATACGAGATTGAAGGTATTTAAATGCCAATTTCCTACTTCTGTTTCAGTTGTACTACCTGTAATATTTTTCTCCTTGGACTGCTGGTCCTCGCTTTCAGAAGCAATGGAGGATTATTCAGCACCCGTAACTGCAGAGATGAGTGATGACATGTGTTTGTGCTGTTTGGCTGTAGGACGAGAGTAGTCAGTTTGCTTTAATTTTTAATGCTTTGATTCTCTGGCAAACACCAGAGGTGTTGAAACTACTCACTCATGCAAAAAATAAATTATGCATACATACAGGTTTGGTGCCTGAAGGCATTTTCACAGGGTGCACCTTCAGGCATGCAGCTTAAAGAGCCTAGACTCCTTACCCATACACATCAATACAGTAAAAGGCAGAGATACCCTTCTCTAGGGGTACATACAGACTTTCTTAAGTCTCCTACCACCCCAGATGCATTTTGCTGTTCTCTTTGTTGGGCTCATACAACAAATTGTAGATAACTCGAATACCCGTGAGAATTGTTTGAGTATCAACATATCAACACCATCTTGAATAGCAGATGCTGAATTAAAAGTGTGCAAGCAACTTTGTCTTTCTGTCCTAGGTACAGTTGGTATAAGCTCTGGCTGCCCTATATTTGATGGTGTGAATGTCCTTGGAGTTCTAGGTTGGGTTTGTTGAACTGTGGTGGTTTAAGCTTGTATGAGATGTGATTGATAACAAAGGCAATTCAGGCACTGGTTAATTTGAAGTTTTATGTCCTTCATTTCCACAAGATGTATTTGTTCAGTTACATTATCTTCTAATTGTATTTCTGAACAATTTCTTGCAGAGACCTATAACTCTGCTCTTGATATGAAAGCTGCATTATTCTCATGGGGAGGCAATCAGTTAGTGACTTACTGAGTTCAGCTTTTGCTGTCTGCTGTTGGCCTCTGTGGTAGAACCTGAGTTTTAGTGAGCAGAATTTTTCTGTATTTTTCTCTCCCTTATGAAGGAGGTGCTTACTGGGATGCTTTTCCTTGCAAACAGATGAATTGGTTATTCAGATGGTTATTCTATGATTCTGTGTGTTACGGCGAGATGATTTATTAGCGCTCTCTGATCTGTAGCACTAATAAGAAAAACCCTATGAAACTCTACATAACCTATCAGAAATGATGTTTTATAGAGTACTTATCAAAAGCCCAAAAGATTATTGCGCACTGTGCTTTCTGCCTGAGATCAATAAGTATGATGTAAATGAAACTCTTCTGATCAGATTTATCTTTCAACCTTTTTATCTTCAGAAGGGCGAAGAGCTGGTCAGAACAGGTTTATTGCAGCTAAATGTCATCCAAACTTCTAAGTCCCTATCTCTTAAATGTATGCTAAATATAATACTTGCTCTTCTGAAAGTTTCCTAGCATTTGTTTTTTTGAATTGGGCACATGTTTCTGTGGTCAGGCTACTGTCCAACTCATTAAACCCATGTGTTGAATGAATTCTGTGCTCTGGTTTGCAGAAGGGTGGATGTATTCCTGCACTTGCAGAGCCACTTAATACAGAGAGTTGTCTCTAAAGCCATTAAGTCCTTTTTTAGTGTAATACATGTAATGTGTTAAGGCTTTCCTTATTTGAATAGTAGCTATTCAGTGTTTTTCAGGGGTTTCTTCTTTTCTTCTTATGTACAGACTCCATCACACAGTGCTTTCACACTGAAAGCAGATCCCCAAAAGACTAGATTTTGCAGGCTTGTTTAGCTAAGTAAATTCTTCTCGTTAATAGTAAGGTCTGTACATCCTGGTGGTTCTTATTTCATTGCAAACACTTTTCATTGACCACATGCATCCTCAGACTGTCCTTACTCTTTATGTTTGCTGGTTATGCAAGGAAATCTATATATGTAACACTCCAGCTGTTCTTTTTTTTTTTTTTCTCCTGTTTTCACACAGCATTGTTGCTACTAAATACTGAGATACTGATAAAACTTCTCAACAGATCAGGATTAGCTGCGCAGATCTGTAGCTTGAGCACTGAGCAGGCAGGTGATCTGGAAAGCAAAATGTCAAAGGAGAATTGTGCATTTAACTACTGACATTCAGATGGGCAATACAGACTCAGGATTATACAGTTATTGCTCATCATTGACTTTTTTTGTCTTTGCCTTCTGAAAACACTTCTGGGCATCTCTGAAAATAACATCTGTCTCTGAATATGTTTAGAAAAGCTTAGCTGCTGAAGAATCTCTAGCTTGAAATCCTAGTGCTTGTTATTGGAAGGTAGAGTTCAATGTAGTTAGTGTACCTTATGAGGGCACTTATTTTCTTTTCCAATAGGGTCATATATTCATTATATCCTTTTCTGGGAAACCAGTCTCACTGTGAAATTTGTCTAGTGGTTCTGGGGTTTTCTTTTGTCCTCAAGCTTTAGTGATCTAGTGCCTCAATAAAGACACAAGTCTTTATTATTCTGTTCCTGGTAAATACACTCAGGCTAAATCCACAGGTCCTCAGTGATGCCTCTGTAATGGAGTTGCTCTGTAAATACACTATATTTACCTGGTTATTGGATGTTTCTTGCATGTGTGTAGTGCTTTTGACTATTTGTTGGCTGCAAGGAAAACAAACAGAGGAGAGGAGTGTGTCTGGAGATGAACGACTCATCAGTAAATGCCTGTGAGTTGTTAAATGACAGCAGTAAGACAGAAAATGGAGAAAGATCAAGATATAGAGGTGTATAAACTGTTGTGTTTGACAGGAGATGCTCCCTCAGCCCTCCCCACTTTAACTTTTTGTAGTAAGAAAAATATTACTCGGGGGAAAAAAAAAATCAAGATTCGTGTGTTTTGTTGCTTTATACCAGTGAATTTAGATGTTGAACAATGATTATGCTCGGAAACGTCTGCAAGTGAATAAGACCTACTCAGACCATGGGATGCTGAAGTACCCTCTGTAGAAGGGAGAGGGAGCATCTGCAATGCACACCAGAGTGCTCTGCAGTTGTGACTCCAGCTGTGAATGGGCTGGCACATCTGGCAAAACTCAGCTCTGTGCAGAGGCGCTGCCTCCAGACCTGGAGGCTGCGTGTCTATCAGCTCGCTGCTGTGTCCCGGGGCTCAGCCCTTCCTCCCACTTGAATATAGAGTTCCCATTTTGAAAGGAGCTGGCACTTGCCTGCAGCATTCTGCAGTGTGATGTGTGGTGCAGTGCAGATATACCCCTAAAAGGGCCAGGAAAATAAAGCGACACAGGTACTCTTGATGTTATTACAGAGATGCAGTTTTAAATTTCTAGTCAAGCAAACCCTTCCATGTTGAAATACTAAGTTTTTTAGCAGTTCATCAAACCTAGTGCTCAATAAGGGTCTCTGTCACTTGATAAGGACGCCAGTAGGTTTCTTGTTCACATGCTGTCTCTGGTCCTTCAGGAATATATAATAAAAAGAGGCTTTGGAGCAAGTAGTTCTTACAGACAGATGTCTGGTGCAAGAAAGGACAGAAAAGCAGTGCCTTGGGGAGGAACGTCTCCAGCCATTCATTGCTTCATGGGTCCCATAGCAGCAGTGCCTAGAAGCTAATTTGGAGCTGGATTTGCAGGCTGCTGCGCTGTGCATCAACACCAGCTTCCAGGTGGATTTGCATACCCTAGCTGATCCCAGGATGTTCCTCTGGAATTTCTCAGGGATTTTCACACTGTCTGTCTTCAGACCTCTTGTTGAGAGGCTGTCATGATGGCAAGTGCTTTTGGGTAGTCTGGAGAGCTCCAAATCCAGCCTCTTTCCCTGGGCTTAATGGACAGCCTTGGCTCCTGGTGCTAGAACCTGACTGAAAACACCTGTTCCCTTTGTATCTATGTCCCTTAGTGATCTATTATTTTCTCAGCTCACTCCCTGCTGACCCTCTTCCCTTTCTCAGGTCCAACCTCCTTGCTCCACACCTGCCAACCTTTCTTCTCTCCCCCTCAGTGCCCTTCTTTCCTCCACAGGTGCTAACCACCCTTTCCATAAAGTTGCCTAATTGAATAACATAATTAGGCTAATTAAGAGCAATTGTCTCTAACCTGTATTTAGTGTGGAGTTTGCTTCCGCTTTGTCAGATCTGGTGAAGAGAGACTTGTCCAATCTTTCCTAATAAATTAGTCAAATAAATGACACAACCCTTTCTGTCCTTAAACCATCACAACTGTAGCAGTGCTGCATTTGTGGGCTTTATTTGTCCAGCTGTGCACAGAACAGGCCCAAGACTGATGCAATTCAGTGCTTTTTACTTAATTTTTTACAATTATGCTGGTTAATTGGAACTTTTGAGAGAGCTTTTAGTTGTTACAGATACGCAGGTGCCTCACTATTTGTCTGTAGTCCTGCATTATAACAACTTTAATCATCAGCCTGTAATGTCTGCATGTTAATTACTCCTTTTACGAGATGAGGTTGGCAAATGAATCTTCATCAAGCAACTGATGAGTACATCTGTGACTTAGTAATTTAAAACTAATGTTAATAAGGCCAGGTCCTGGTGGGAATCAACTGGTGGTCTTTGTTGCAAAGGTAATGAGTCTGGCTTTCCAGTTTGCATGCCTCCATTTTTAAAGATTGGCTAAATTAGTAACCCGAAGCAGATGTGAAGGATATTATCTACTCTGTAGATGTTAATTACATCTGCGTAGAATAACTAAGTCACACTTCTTTAGAAATACAGGTGTGTACCTTCTGAAACAAAATGTTAAGAAGGCATGTTCTCTTTTCCAGTGGTGATTAAATATGTGTTCCAAATGGGACTGGTGTTTCAGAGTTGCTTCTGTGATGCTGTCTTCAGGCTTTCATCAGACAAATTTTCTGTTGTCTGCTGTTCTGTTACCACTTGTGGTTCACTTGAGCAGGCTTATTTGGCATGTGAGCCTTGTGTTAATCTGTGCACAGATGTGACTGTGGCCAGCGGCTGTGAGGCAGTTGTCCAAGCCTGGGAAAACGAGAGTTACAAATGCTCTTGTTCTGTTTTTCCTTCTCAGAAGTATTAAAATGCTCTTTCATATTGAGTCCTTCCAGAGATTAGTGATTTGTATTTCATGATGAAAACAAAGCTACAATGAAATCCCATGTGGGTTTGTGGGACTGTAACTCATCTAACTTCAGGAGAACAGAACTGACCTGTTTGATGGAGAGTATCCCCCAAAGTTGCCCTACTCTAGGTTCTTCTGCTCAGAAGTTGGGCTGAAACTTGGTGCCGAGACCAACACCCAGAGTGTGTTTCTTGCAGGAAGAGGTACTTCCCCTTAAAAAATCAGTATTTTTCAAGCTGGGGTTTGCATTTCATACCTTGTTCTTAAACCACCCCTTACATTTCTTATGCCCTGCTTACGCATACTGAAGACAGTATAATAGCAGTGTTCAGGTGATACTTCTCTGCATCAATGCGTTGAAAGAACGGCTAGAGCCATTTCTGTGTCTGAACTGACTGTTTCTGACTGTTTGTCATCTGTGGCAGTAGCTTTCATGTTTGAGAACTGGAACTACCTGGTATGCTGGGGTAGAATTTCTGCTCATTTTATTTTTTTGTGCAGCAAATCATATTTTACTATAACTTACAGCTTCCCTGTTAATGTAAGTTATAGATACTCATTAACTTTGGAATAAATACTGAATTTTACTCTTGTAGTTACAAGGCAGTATTAGTATATACTTTTAATCAACTTTAATATAGAACATTAAGAAAAATGAGCAAGATTTTAAATGTAAATCACACACATTTAAATGGTAGCTCTTACTATGTAATAATTAGTCTGTATTCCCTGTGTGTTCTAGATTACTCGTGAATGCTTTTTGTGTGAGAAGGAATCAGAGGCAGAAGATGTCTTAAAATTAATAAACCACAACTGATTCCTTACATTATTATATTAATGTTCAAAATCAGGTGAAGACTTGGTAATATTTGCCAGTGAGAAGATGACTTGCAAAGAGATGGAGAGAGTAAAAAAGGAAGAACCATTTGGGATAGTAGTGTAATAGCTAGTAAAATATTTTGCAAGGCATTCAAGCACAGGGTGCTGTGTGGACCTGAATTTGCCAAAAAAAAAAAAAAAAAGAAAATTCCAGGAAGGCTGTTTGGCACAGTAAAAGAACAAGCAGGGACAAACCTATTGGTAAACATATACCAGTGTAAAGGTCTCTGCAGCTGCTTTTGTTATGAAAATACTGCCTTTTACAACGCTTGGTCCAAAACGCAGGAGTCTGTGGTTAGTGATGTATATCTGCTGTCAGTTGCCTAGGTGCAAAACTACCTGTGAAGTGAAATTATTTGGATTTATCTGAACAATATCAAGTACAAGGAAATGATGCAAATATATCCAAGTAGGACTCTGCCTTTGTAGTTGAGATTATGGCTCCCTTGTTAGCTTGCACTGCTGAACATTCACCACAGCAGCAATTCTTAGCAAATGCAAGGTGAAGTGTAAGTCCTTAGGCTTTTAGTTTTGTAGTTATAACAAATCACATTCAGCTTCTACATTTGTTGAAAATATGACATCCTACTTTGGTTTCCTTAGGGCAGTGATGTGCAAGATCACATGGTCTGTCAAACATTTTCACCCATGTAAAACTTGAACCAACCAAAGGCAGTAGGGCTCTGAAATACAGTTTCTGCAGATTTTATGGAAAGCCTTGTTGTGTGAAGGAAAAGGACTCAAACCAGCACCTTTAATAAGAGGATGGGAGCAATAGCACCTAGCTTCTTGCATTCAGTTAGATGGTGTGCTGTTTGAGGCGATGGTGTCTGTGAATCAGCAGCACTTGTGTTCATCCAGATGGCCAGAAAACAGGGAAAATGGGGAAATGTTGTGGAGTATAATGTGCACAGACACTGCAGATGCTGATAGGAGAGAGGGGGAGAAGTGACCAGTTGACAAAATATAGTGATCACTTCTGTATACAGAGCAATTTGTTTAGAAGCTGTGCTATTAAGTGTTGTTAATCTAGATAAATGCTCTAATCCCATTTAAGTCCATTGCAAAGCTCCTACACTGACTTTAATGGGACTAGAGCTTCTTTCATCATTAGTTCAGAATTTTTTTTCTTGGAGCGTATGCATGTGAGGAGGGAATGAGGAATTAAAAGAGGGTATGTTTTGAATTGAAAAGTAAATGTGCAAACACTTTTGTGTAAGAGGGAGAAATGCTCTTATCTCTGTTGAGGAACAGGAATATTTACCCACTTCCTCTGCCTGTACTTTTTAGTTTAGCCTGGACCTCAACTGAGGAGAAGTTTGAACATGGCTGTTTTCTGGGTATTTCAGGAACAGGATGCTGAATGTAGCTTTGGTTTGACCTAGCGGGGCTGTTGCATTGGAAGGGAGAGCATCTTTGTGTTATACGTGCTAGGGCTTACTTCTCTCTTTCACAAACATTAGTGTAGGCATCCAAACCCATGAGTGGTGGCCAGTGACTTGGAGTGTTAGCTTTTGTGCTAAAGGGAACTTCTAGATTCCCAATGTGTTGCCCATGCTTAGCAGAGGTTTGGGGAAGAAAATGTCTTTGCTGTCTTGAAGGGGTAAAGCAGAATATTGAATTTTGGTGTTAAGTAGTGGTTGTTATATTGTGTACTATTCAGTAGCCTCTCTGACAGAAATGAGTGGCTTTCAGGCTTGATCTTTGGCTGGCTGAGGTCTCATTTATGTAGCAGTGATTTCAAACATTAAGCTGGACATCTTACCCTGTGACAGTGGAGCCAGCTCTGCAAGGTGAATGTTTCTTCCTAGACACTGAGCACTCCCTGCTCCAAATTAAGTTAAGGAATGGACTTGAAAAGATTATATGTGCACAGAGCAAGAGGCAGCCGCATTAATTGACTGATTTGCTTTGTTTAATTTTTGATTTAGTTAGAATGCTAAAGTGATGACTCAGTGAGCCACGCTAAGATATAATCTGGAAATATCATATATAGCATGAGCAGTCCCCTCTATTATAGAGTCTGATCTGAATATTAGGTTCATTTCATAACTGATTTCATTGGCAGGAAAAGCTACTTGTGTCCAAAGTATTGCAATTAAAAAGAGGGGGGAAAAAAAAAAACACAAGAGAAGGAAAAAAGCAAACCATATATCTTGTGGCTGTTGATGGACTGACGAGCTAAACAAGTGGTGTGATTTGTGTTTCAGAAGGGCTGTTGTAATTATAGGACAAGTGCAGCTGAGCAAGTGCAGACTGTTTATAGGAGAGGCTGTGCCTCGGTGCAAAGCACTAGCATGACTTAAAGACAGCAAGAAACTGCAATGTTAATTTACTGGATTGATCCTATCTTGAGGAGCCCCTGGGGGACAGCAGTGCAGTTTTGTACTTCAGAATAGTTTTCAGTTATTAGACTTACCAAATTTCTGGGAGGTTTTTCTCTGTACTTGGAACCTGACATAAAGAGACTTTTTCTTTTTTCAGAAATAAAAAAAAAACCACCCTAAAAACAAACCCCAAGCAAGGAATGCCCTTCACACCATCCTCGTTTCCCATCCTTCCAAACTCCAAACCATCACCCTGAAAGCAAATACTTGAAGTGTTTAAATGCAAGCAGTTATTTTGGCTGCATATTTGAGGCTGAATAATTCAAAGAAACACAGATTAGGAAGTATAACACCTGCCATTCCAGCACAAACTTAGTGTTGTAACAGCAGAAGTGTATGCAGTCTTTTCTGCTCTGGCTTTACTGATTGCACTTGCAGCTCTGTATGTTGTGAGTGGAATTATGGTACTGAATCTCCTCTGTGCAAGGATCACATACTGTTGCTATTAGAAGAGTAATGTTTCCTGATTCTCCATTTCCACAACTGTAGAACTTAATTGCCCACATCACACCGTGTTACATTGCCATTTGATCTAGTTCTAGATGTGCATGTATGATTGGAATAACATTGGGGAAAGTGTGGGAATCTGCTGATTGTGGAGCGACTTAGAGTAATTGCAGAGAAGGAAGCTGGTGGGACAAGCTGTGGAGCTGCTAATGTGGTGTACAGCAGCTGACGTGGAGCTGCTGGAGGAGGAAGAGTTTCCCTGCATACGACAGGGAGATTACAGGCAGCTGTGGGGCTGCTTACAAGTGCAAAGTGAAAATTTGTGTTGGGAGTGTGCTAGTTCTGTAGCCCCCAAAGATTAGAGTGATTCATGAGCAAATGAAAGTCAGTGAATCAGGCACTTTACATATGGCACCACTGTGGGTGTTGTAAGAACGTGAAAATCAATGAATGGGACATATAAATGATTCAGAAGAACAAAGATTTAATGGGACAAGCATTCTTTTTCATAAGCTGTTAATCAGTCTTTGAGGTGGAAAAGAGCCTCTGTAAGATGATTTTGGCAGTTTGTGTTGGGAAAGGCTAAAGTAGAAGTGGTAGTAGTACCATTCATCTCATGAAATGTGCTTTAAAAAGCAAGAGGCCATGAGGCAATGGAGTAGGTTAATGGCTTGACTGGCAATATTATCTAAACAACAGTCCTATTCCTTTTTAGTATATCACCAGCACTTTACTTGTACCTGGCCTTTGGCAGAAGAATCCCCATCCTGAAGGGCATGGAGACAATGGTGGCACAATCATAGCCATAGAAGTAGTCCTTTTGGTTGAAGCTGAAGTTCATCAGCTTTGAACTTTTCAATTTCCTGATTGTTTTGAGAAAGAGAAATTTAGGGGAGTTACCATGACTCCAGAGAAACAACATACAAGACAACAAACCATAATGATGAAGTACAACTGGCAACAGCAATGTTGTGTAGCCATGTCTGCCTGGATTTCTTGACTAAGCTCTGTAATTACTGGCTTATTTCTTCTATTAGTAATATGCTTTATATGAATATTTCCTTTCCAGAACTGAAGAAATTGTTAGTTTATTTTAGTCCTGTTTTTCCTTAGTGTCTGAAAAAAAAATCTTTTTAAACATACCCAATGGGAATGTGTACTTGCTAAGATAAGTGAATTAGAAATTGAAAAATGGTCAGATTTATTTTGTTTCTGTGTACATTCAGAATTAAGCTCAATTTCATGATGTTTTTTTGTGGCTTGACAAGAAGTAATTGTTGCTAGTGGATGTTTCTAATGCAAAAGTCTCAACCATTCTACATTTTTGCTGGTCTGTTGCTATTTAAAAAAATAATGGGAACATCTGATGTTGGAGGCAGAAGTGAAGATGAAGGGTGATATTTTCTCTCGAGTATTTTTTGACATGCTTAATGAGGTGATACAGAATGCTTTTATTCTGCTGTTTTCTCTTTTCAATATTATTTAGGAAATCTACATGTGTAGATTTTCATATATATGAAAACCATAATGAGTGGAGATCAGTAATCTCTGGTCTCTGCCGAAGGCATCATTCACCATGGTATCTGAGCTTCTAACGAATCAATTTCCTTGCCATTCAGTCTGACTTCTCCGCTTTATCAAAAACTCACTGAAGTTAATAGTGAGGCTTTTATTGATTTTTTTTTTTTTGGCAGTGTTTGGATCTCATCCTGATTTAGTTTTTCTTTCCTCTTACTTCCCCCTTTACTCTTTCTGATTCCTGATCCGAAAACCCCACGCTCAGAAGGAGGCGAGCTGCATTTTAATATGTGCCTAAGCCAGCAGCACTTGGAGGGATCTTCAGTGAGGGAGATCTGCTGATAAGGAATCACTAAGGGAGCCCACAGCAGCTGAGATGGATTTGCTTAATTTCTTCATTTTTCTGTTTCTCATAGCTTGGGAAGACTGTGGTTGGTGAGGTGTTATCGGAGGCTCACAGATTGTGCCTATATAGAGGCTTATAAATTGGGGTCAGGGCTTTGGGATGCGATTGTACTGTGAACAGAATCACACGGGTTATGGCAATGTGCTCTGGGCACACAGCTGCTTTTGTTAAAGGACGTTGCAGGACCGATGTGTCTGCTTGGGGCCACATTCATTCAAATGATTGAGCTGAGATAACTTCCTTATACAACTGAAAACCTCACAGCTTTGTGTGATGGGGGAAAAATTGTAATGGCTCAGCAGCCAATGGTGGTAAAACACCATCCCTCTATTGTGATGCCAGGGATTTCATTCATAGACTAAGACCCTTAGGTCTGAATGTTGCCTTCACAGAGGAAAGGGTTATCTTCCTAGTGTTTGCCGGCAGTCTTGTAAGAAGTTGGAGGCAGGAGGCATTCATTCTACTCTGTTCCATCTGGGGAGCAGTGGTAGGGATGTAGAGGTCTTGGTCTGCATGTTGATTGCAAGGTTTTGTGCCCAGGCACGTGAAAGCTAGTGAGTTCTCTGATCATAGATTCACTGAATGATATCCCTCCCCACACTAAAAGCCAAAAAATCAGTACGAACTGTAAGAAGTTCCTTTACTGATTTTGGTTATATTCTAAGGTGGAAAAAATATGACTGGAAATAATTAGGGGACGATATCGGATGATGTGGTAGCTATAATTGTTGTGCTTGTATTGCTGCTTAATTAGTAAATCCACTACTGGCATGTCTGCAACTGGTTGTCGCAGAAGTGCTGTTGCTTTGTGGACAGGTGGTTAACTATCCCAGGGGGTTTCCAGCATTACCTTTGTACTCATTTCAGATTCTATAAAGGTTGAGTTAGTCCATTCCCCTTGTAGCCTCTTCATTTCCAAGCTGGAGGTGCCACATTGCACTTTTCTGTTATTAACTTCGGAAGAGCAGGATTCTGTTAGCCTTTTGGTGTTAAATCTGTGATATTACTTTTGTGGTATGGTATTGACTCAGTGTAGTATAACAGCTAGTTGCTAGTGGTTTTAACTACACAGGAGGAGAATGGCCTTTTAGATGATGGGCAGAGTAGATTTTGTCAAAGACACTGTTCTGTAGTGCAGCTATGCTAAAAATAAGACCGAGATTCACTTTATTCCATAATAGTGGGTAGCATAACTGAGAGTTCAGCCAATTAGATGTGATTTCTTAAAAGCTTTTCCATTTATAAAAGCCGAGATGACATTGCTTGCAGTGGGGTATTGTCAAGTGAATGATTTCATTTGTTTAGGTGTCAATCCTTTGAAAGTTCTGCCCAGCAAGTACTCATGTGTTTCAAGCCAAATTCTGTTGCTCTTACCATTGTTTGTGAAAATAGCTTCAGGGTAAATGGTAGAACCTCTTGCAGAACTAATCAATGTGATTGTAATCGAGATATTGAACAGAATATTGATGTCTGTATCTGCTTTCAGGGGATATTGAAGATGTACTGCCACATGTCACTTCAAAAGAGACATGCTAAAACATGCTTTGGTAAACCACAAAACCTTGGTAGTAACTGAGAACTGATGTACAAATAGCTTTGCATGCAGTTAATAAAAAAAGGAGCCTAACTTCCCTGTTTAGGCCAGCCCCATGACTTTTATGGCAAGTGCCAGGTACTTGCCAAGAGGTTACTACTTTATTGCTTAACACGTACATTTTACCAAAGATCATAACTCTTGGAGGCCTTGCCTGATATCAAGGCTACATTCAACTAGGTATTATGTGAATGCAGTAACCTGAGAGATAGTCCTTGCCTTGAAAAAATACGTTTAAATGAATAGGACTGAAGAAAAAAGGGGCTGGGAGGGAAGGAGAAGAATAAAGGCAGAGTGAGCTGTAGCTGCTCACAGCATTTAGTGATAAGTTGCAGCAGATCTGTTGGTGGCTGTTAAATGTGTAGACACAGCTGCTGGGGAGACTCTTAGCTGCTGATTGCTGGACACTGGGAGGGTATTGGTTCATGCATCCTCAGTACTCATGTTGCTCCCTTGACACTTGCTGCTGCTGCGAAATGAACTTGAGTGAACATTTACCCTGACCTAGGGTGTAAGTTTTCGTGTCCATGTGCCCTGACTCTCAGTCCTGTGTCTTATTCACTGAACTGTGCTGTCTCAGATGTATTTGTTGGACAGTTCATCACTCTTGTGGTGCTTTGCTTTTTTTTTCTTATGTTTGTTTTGGGGCACATTGATATCAATATCCATTTTTAAAATCAGTTGATTAAATGTCTGTGCTTATAAAGCAGGTAAAACCACTGTTAACTTGCAAAAGCCCAAGAAACTAATGAGAAAATATTTTGACATAAGAATTTTTTTTTGTAACTATGATTAGTGATTTGCTTCATTTTGTTCCACTGAGATATCATTAAACTCAGCATGCTTTCAAAAACTATTTATATAACAGGCAATCACATATGCTTTTAATATCCTTTCATTTTCACAGACCTTTCAAATGCTTAAAGGAGCAAAACATCTCCGTAGGGAGCTTTTCTCAAAGACAACTTGGTATCCAACCTCCACAACAATCAGTAGCGTTTGAGTAATAGCACTTATTTGTCTTTCGGAAAATTTCTGTCCAAAGTCAAAGCTGAACAGACACCCAAAGACAGGATTACCTCTATTGCTTTCTTACAAAACTCTTAGTGGCTTGTGTCTAGGGAAATAAGGGACCCATTTGCTTGCTTTCTTTATGTATTTATGAAGCACATAGGTAGAATAAAAATGAAGTAGAGAAACATATGAGTACTGCTATGATGCCATGTTTTCCTTTTTAGAAAGTAGTATCTATGCAGTCAAGCATAGCCATGATGTAGGTGTGTTCACTCTAAATGCTGAGGCAGTAGAAGACAATTTAAAAATTGAACTGTGCTCAGAAAGTTTCATGAGATGCAACAGGCACCGTAAAGCAACGTAGCCTGTTTTCTCTGCTTAATCTGGAAATGGAATGAGCTTAATAATGAATTCTCCAACTGCCCAGGCAAGCAGGCGTACGGAAAACAAAAGTACTTGATTTGTCTATGGCTCTGAATTTTTAATGAAAACTCAAGTCAATCTCCTATGTGGAACAAACCGCCTGAGGACTTGTATTGGAATGCTATTCTTCACCGAGTCTCATACTTCTGTGGAGGAGAAAGCTATGAATACCTCATGATTAAGTCACTTTGTATCTTACCATACAAGACTGTAAGAGTATAAATTATTCAAGTTTAGTGGGTGTTAAGAGACTTCTGCATCAGTTGTGCTCTGAATATAGAAACTGGGAGGATTATTCAGCAAAGAAAGATTTCAAACAGCTATTGACAACTTTGAGAAGTCTTGATTTTTAAAAAGAATGAGAAGGTGTGACTAGTCAAAAATATAATTGAATGAGCATGTGTGTTTTAACAAAAGTTGTTTGTTTTGTGCAGCTCTTCGCTACCAGTGATGAAATCCTAATGTTAAAGCAGAGTTTGTTTTGTTTTCCCCCCAAGTTTTTCAAACACATTTTGGGCAAAAGTGTTTATAGTTATAAACCAGAAGCAGGTTCTTTCACTTCTCCTTAGTGTTATCGTTGCCTTTGTGTCTAGGAGCTGTACTTGGAGATTAAGACAAACTCTACTGGTGTAGGCATTTGTGAAGATGGTGATACAAGGCTGATTCAAATCAAGTGGATGTAATCTTGACTTTACAGTCAATATTACAGTCAATAGCTACAAGGTCTTTTATTATCTTCACGTTTGTGGTGTAGAAATAATTGTGGTGAATGTGTAAACAATCACCACTAAAGATGAACTTGTGAAAATACTGTGTTTCTTATAGGGGAGTTTAACTTGTCGCAAGAGGCAGATGGGAGGTGCTGGAGCATTGCCCTGTGGAGAGGGTCCAGCAAGGTGATGCTTTTCTTCTTGGTGCTCTTCTACAGGGCTGTCCAGCAGCTAACTTAAAGTTCTAATTGATCCCTGCTGTCTGCTCGGGCTTTGATTCTTCACACAAAGCACATTTGCTGTAAAGTTTTTAGAGTAGAAGCACGATAAAACTTGGGTGTTCCTGAATGTGGCTACTTTTGAACTGTCAGCATAAGTCAATGGAGAACTCCCCTCTAGAAAAAGTGCTGATGCTCTCCTTGCTGGTTGGTTTCTACCTCCCTTGAGTTGCTGCATGAGATCAATAGACCTTGGCCAGGGGATTCTCTTTCAGGCCCTGTATTCTCTAAGGAGTGTGCAGATATCATATAGTACACCCACAAAATGACAGTGAAATACTATCCAAGTCTTAATTAGGAGGATGATGGCTAAGTACAGAGACAAGAAACATTTGCTGGTTTCTTGACTTCATCTGTCATTGTGTTTCAAGCCAGCGTTACAGCATGTGTATATGTTACATGCTTAAGGCCATATGATGCCTTTAATCATTGCTAAGATATTTTAGGTCTGACGCTTCACAATTAAGCAAACCAAATAACATACAACAAGCTAACAAACCCAAATCCTCAGAACAATGAAGAAAAGCAGCAACATACCATTGCTGTAGAAAGGCCCATCTAAAGTACAACCTGCTTGTAATTATCCAGTGAGGCCCACGATCTCCTTTCTACAAGGAAATCATTATGTACATATTTGTCATGGTGGTCTGTGGAAACTAAAGACAGATTACTGATTTGTATTTAAGATAGCTAAGTTAAATTTTATGAACTACTGAGGTTTTATATGGATTGTCATCATTTGTTAACTGTGATTTACCATTTCCCTTTGGATACCTAATCTGGTTTTCCTCTTCCAAGGCATTATTGGATAGCTGTATTATTGAAGCAGGCGTTTTATTCCCATTGGTGGGATCTCATCACTGTCCTTGCTTTCAAGTCAGCTCAATAACTGTTCATGGAAGGTTGCTTCCCTCTCCTGCATGTCTGTTTATTTTTTGGTTTGTTTTTTTTTTTTTTCCGGTTCGCTTAGGAAATATCAAAATACATGAGGTTTGATTGCTTCAGGAGTTACACTTAGATTAGAGAATTTTAAATGCAAATTGATGGTAACTGTCGTTCAGTGCAGAAAGCTGCTTTGTCCTCTCTGGAATATGAGGATTTAATTTGGTGCTTCAATAGAAAGGTATTGGATTGGGCTATTTGTGGCAAGACCTAGCTTTCATGGAAGGGTATTAGTAGAAGGATATTAAATGTTACTGTTTGTTGTATTTGTATTCCTGTGACGTGAACAGACTTCTTCAGCTTCCATTTAATTGTTGCTAGTTTTATGTGATTTTCTGTATGGAACAGTCCCTTTCTCATCCTTGTGTTGCCTGAATTTCTCTTTCTCTGTTATTCTAGCACTACCTTTTCATGGCTGCTGTTGAGTCCATAAAGGAATTAAATGTCCACAATGGACAGACTGATTTTTATTTTTATTTTTTTAGTAAAAGGCTAGCTTCTTTTCTAGGCTGGTCTTGTTTTGAATGTCCTTCCTTTGAGGGATACTGCATGGTCCAGCATTTGTGGTGATGTAACACCTTCTTGTTTGCTTTGTATGGCCTTGCAGTCCTTTTTGGGAAAAAAAACACATCAGAAAAGAGATCATGAACATCACAGTAGAGTTGGAGGACTATCCGGGTGTTGCACAGCTGTCAGGGTTGTAGCCATAGGAAAAGTTCAGCCTTTTTCTCCCAGCTCCTCACCACCTTTGCAGGATGAAGGAGAAATCAGTGTTCCTTAAAAGGCTCTTTCACAACATCCTATGTGGAGTTTAGTTCTTGCTTTGCAGGGTAAAAGAGCTTTGGGGAGCCCTGCAGAGCTGAGTCTGTTGCTCACAGAAACTCAGGTGCTGCCAGCACAACAGTTACACTCCTGTGCTGCATTCTCTGAGAATTTGGCACCTACTTATTGATTGGTTTTGAATTACAGCTCCCCTCTGTAAAGAATTTATCAGCCAACTGCTCTTCTCAAGGGCCTGAGATCCCTTGCTTGCATACCAGTGTTCAGAACTGTCTTTTACTGCTGAGATATGTCTATTTTGGTGTAGTCATTTTCCATCACATCTTTTGTTGCTGGTTGCTGCACAAGAGGGTTGTATCTTACTGATATTTTTCCCAATGAACAACTCGATGAGTAAAAGTGTAATTTGGCAGACATCTGCCAGTTCACAAAGAGGCACTGCTTACAAGTAAAGGAAAATTATTTGTTGACATGGTAATTTTGCAGTATAATGTATACTGCAGCCTCAAAGAGCTGTGAGCTATCTCACATTTAAAAATAGAAAACCAGAGAATGTATGGATTGTTTGCACTTGAGAACAGTTATTTGACATTGAAAACTAAATGAAAATGTATATTTTCTAGGAAGTCTAGAGACTGCAGTAAAACTACAGGAGAATGTCACAAGGAGAAGGCTGGGTCTTGTTCATACATGAGCTTTGGCTGGGAAAGCAGGGAAGTTCTGAACCTCGTACTTCTAACAGGGAGCAGAGACAGCTTAAAAACTGCAATTTTTTGTCCACAGGCGACGAGAGAAATACAGGAGTGGGTATGGTATGAATGTAGTTGCTCACAGAAAATGCTGCCTTCTCATCGAGGGATATGTACGGTGAAGGAGATGTTACAGCTTAGTCATGTGGTTGGGAAACTGTGTTGCAGATTCATTAGTTAATAAATAAGGGTGCTGTCTATGCAAATTAATCAAGTGGGGAAAATATGCTTTGAAGCACATCTTGAAATACCATTGGTAGTGCAGCCAAGATTCCTGTAGATGCCTAACATCTATCACCAAGGAAAGATTACTGCATCTGAGGAGAAGAGACTTTTCCAGGTCTTGGCTGTGTCCCTGTGTTTCTGCAATAGCCAATGTGGTTGCTTTCCCACATGCACATAGGCATTTTGGTGGTCTTTTTGTCAGTCTAGGAGAAACTGGGGTGCAGTTATCATATTATGATACTCTGTCAACTTGCTTTTAGAGCCTGTATTGCCATTGTGTGAGGATTCTTGTAATGCATGAGGTTAAATGAACTGGTGCAACTCAGCTTGCTTGCTCCTCAATATTCCTGCTCCCCTCTGCTGTATGTAGTGTTATAATATAGGATATATGATAGGAATGGTTGGACTTGATGATCCAGTGGGTTTTTTCCAACCTAATGATTCTATGATTCTAATACAGTCCTTGGTTTATCCTGAACTCGTAGTATACTCGTGGCAGGTAGCTTGCATAGGACAGAAAAATGTAAACAGCTTTTGGAGGTGGAAGATTCTGTGTAAAACTGCATAGACAAATAGTCCCTCCCCCACCCCCTCCTAAGGTTTGGAGCTGGCATTTGGCAAGTATCTGGAGCAGTTCAACAGTGTCAAGTGTTCTTATGGACAGAGTTTGCTGCTAATGAAATGACCTTTTGTCAAATGCTTGGAAAATGTGTTCAATAGATTAGTTAATGAAAAGATCAAAATTCACATTTACTGAGGTTAGAGTGCAGTTAATTTTGATGACAACATATCTGTAAACATATGTTAATTATAGAATGCTCAATCACAGATGGTATTTTTTGACGCTTAATTTAATTACCCAGTAATAAAACATACACATCCTATTTTCACTCAGCTGGGAGCAGGTAAACATAGATGAAGAAACTGTTTGAGAAAGATGATGTTAGTGATCCAATTAAAATAAGTAAGTGTTTGTTTGTAGGTTCGATTAAGTGACGTTTGAAATCCTTTGAGATGAGCTGGCACCAGTAACAGGTTGGTTTGATAATGAAACTTCTATTCCCTCTTTGTGTGCCTGAATTCAGGGCTGAGATAAAAAATATGAATGAATAAGTAATTGCATGCTTGATAAAAGTAGGTTTTATTTATCTACTGAGAAAATAAACTGCTTTCAGGGAAGAGGGTTTTTGGAGTTATTAACTGGATTTGTGTGATGAATTCTTGGTCTGTTTATTGTTCATGACAGTATGTTTTCAAAGATTCAGTAAGTAAAAGTTTAAGTGAATTGACTATTCTCAATAAGTTTATGCTCTGTAATTGGTTTGAGTCTAATTCTGTTAGTGAGAAGACTATATACGTATGATATTTTTGGGTTTTTTATCTCTAATGCTTCTTTACAATGGAATTCTGTGCATGCTTTCCTGCAAATTATTTTAAAAGACAGGATAGATAAAAATTAGAAAAATCTTGGAATTTTTTATCCATAGGTGAATTATCTGCTTTGCATGACTTAGGTTTATGACTGTGGAAAAGTAATTTTTTCAGAATTGTAGTATTGCTGACCATGATAAGAAAAGTCAGCTGAACATCACAGTTCTGAAGTTTTCTTTTTTTTTTTAAATAGTTTTCCTTTTAAAGACAACTTAAGTGACAGAATTTGAAAGAAAATTCAGACAAATCCTACTTTGGTGGCAGCCTTTACTCAAATAAGGTTTAGTTTTCACATTTATTCTGTGCACACTTTCTAATGGATTTCAATGGTAATAAATTGATTGGAAATTAAACAGTGGACTGGTAACTTCTGATGAGGGGATATGTAAAACCAGGTTTGATTTATAGGTCTGCTAGTTTTTTTTTAATTTAAGTTCTTCCATGCAGAACTAACTTTAGGGCAGATTAAATACTTTGAAAGGAATAATACAAAGTGAATGTCATGAAAACTGATAGTTTACTTGGCTGTTCAGGTGTTCAGGTTTTTCTTATTATTATTAAAGAAAAGAATCTACGTAATAATAAGTCAGAATCACACCATGCTGTGCAAAAGCACATACCTCCTACCCTACTACCAGAAACTTGGGAGAGTTAATTGAATTTGATATTCAGTCTGTAGGGCTGGAAACTCTTAAAAGCTCATGTAGTGTTTGCCTGATGTGATTAATTGGTTAGAGAAATAATAGCTTGACTGTTTTTCTTTCATAGGATGGCTACAGCATATTTTCCTCATTTTATTTGGTAAATTCTTTAACCTTCATAACTTCTCTTTTTCCAAATACAAGGCAAAAAAAAAAGTTTTAGTTCGGTTTTACCATCTATGTTAATTTGTATGCTTTAATACCCTGATACAACCTATTACAATCCCAATCACTAAGAATGTTATGGGTGAAACCCTGGAGCTTCTGAAGACAAGACCTGTTGACTGTAGAAGTGTAGGATTACAGGCCAGGTCTTTTATTTGGTCATGTCACGTATTTGATCAAATGTCACAGGGCCATTCGTTACAGTACGCAGCTTTTTTGCTCTGTGGGAAGGGACGAAGCTGCTGGTGAGACTGGCTGTGATGAAGCTGTGCTCGTGTCAGCCCCCAGAGCGGCTGCCCATCCCCCCCTCCAAGGCTGAACACTGGTGAAGAGTCCCTGATAGGGCAGAGATGACGGTGAATGTCACAGCTTTGGCACTGACCAGGGGTGTGAGATGCCTTTGTGGCACCTTTGGGGCTGCTTGAGGAGCTGCTACGACCTTGTGAGCAACACTCCCCACAAGAAAGCCCCCTTCCTCCTTGGGGTTCTCAGCAGCCCAAGCATTTAAGGTAATGCTATTTATCTACTTTTACTCTTAGCATGTGATGGACTAGCTGATTTCTGCTTATTTCGGTAATGACAGTGTTTTCATCTACCAGCCTTGGTGGCTTTCTTGCTCTCCAGAAGTCTTGTTCATCTCTGCCCAGGAGGCTGACTTGCATTTTCTCTGCACTTCATTGCTTCATTTTCCACATCCTTTCCACAGCTTTCAAAGACAGACAGGTGGTGGTATGTCAGGGCTTCCCAGGTCATTGACATGTTTTTTTCTTAAATACATCAGCTGCTTTTTCTTCTTTGCTTACATCATTGTTGATAAACAGCATTTTGTTCTACTTGCACTGAACTGGGGTATTTTTCTGCTCGTGCATCTTTTGGCCCCAGGTTTCATCCCTCCTTATTCTCTTTCAAGTGCTGAAAGTGTAGAGACTGTTGGAAAGTCTCATTAGAGCACAGTAGTTTAAAAAAATAATCCCCTGAAGTCCACTTTCAAGCCAACAGTCATGCCCTGGTAGAGTGAAAGTTATCCACAGCAATATGTGTATTGTTCATGTAACGAATATGACCATGATCTGCATTACCCTCTACTGTAATTCACTATGGTGTAGTTCTTGCTATTGGATTAGAAATAAATAAGTTAATTGCTATTTCTGAGGCACAGAGGAGAAGTTGGAAGAGTCTTTCTGGTGATTTGGTTTGTAGTAGACAGAAAGAGTCAGGCTGCTGTGCAATTGAAGAGCAAACAGCCTTGCTTCTGCCACTGCATACGCTTGCTTCCTTGTGGGCTGAAGAAATGGCTTTGGCACATAGCAAACCACTCACTCTCAGCCCTGTGGCAGCTACAGATTTCAGTTTTCAAACTCCTTCTCAGTGCAGTTTGGATGCTCTTGAAAACATTCTTATGTCTTGTCTTGGTAACCTTGGTATTCAGTGCTTTTCACTCCTTCATAGAATCACCAGGTTGGAAAGGACCCACTGGATCATCAAGTCCAATCTACAAAAACCAAACCTTCAGTTTTTCGTTGAATTGCCAGAATAGCATGATCCTGCTACCACAGTAGATTTTGTTTTACTCTGACAATTGTGTGGAAAGAATCCCTTTACAAACACATCTGATAGTATTTTGGCTGACAGGGACACTGAAACTTATTGAGGCAGGAGCTTATTTTTGAAAGTTGTATGATTATAACTCAAAGGGAGCACATTAGGAGTTCTGGGCAGGCTGATAACCGGTTAGAGAGGGTAGAATTGGGCTCTTTCTTCTGTATGGTAGAAATTCAGAAAGCCTTGATTGCTTTCTCTAGAGTTGTTCTCATCAAACAACTCTGAAAAATCAAATGCGGTCTTGAAGCCTTATTAACACTCCTATGGAGTATATGTTAAAATTAATTGACTGATGTGCAGATCTGTCAGGGCAGCTTGTTCTGCTTCAGACTAAAGGATACAAGGCTGTAGCTAAAATGCACTTGTTCCTTGTGGTCCTAAAGCTTCCCACAGTTAAGACTGTTACTGCAGGTACGTGGAAGTTAAAAATTAGAGAAATTTATCCTATCCACACACGTAAACTCTGTTCGCACCATCTTTTGACAAGCTTTAGTGAATGTCTCATTTAAAAGAGATGCTGTCGTGTTTCGATTTGTACTGTGCCCTGCAAGTGCATGCTGCATATCCTGATTTGCAAACCGGGAAGAATGATGCTATTTTAATTCTTTCTCTGCTCCAAAAGCTCGAAATGATTCTTTGCTTGGAACTGTTTCTGCACACTTTATTTTAGTCCTGAGAAGCCTGAAACAGATTATATTGGCAAGGAAAATATTCTGCTCTGTCAAGTCTTATAACCTTATTCTGGTATCAGCAAGTCGTCTCGAGGAGGAGGCTAAAATTAATTCTAGCACTATTTTGTCTGATGTCTTCATCTGGAAACTCAAAGCCAATGCAAATTGCAGAAGGGAGGTCACATGAAGATATCAGATGATTACAAGTTATTTATTGTGGATGCTTTCTCAGGTCCTCAGAATATATAAGGAAAGTGAATAATGAATCCAAACAAACTCAGGCTGGCATAGGTGTCTCTTTGCACTTCAGAGGGCCTGTATAGCTTGCGATTTAGTGACTTTTTATAAAAAGAATGGGGCGTCTGTAGGTTGTTTCTTTATATACAGCTGTATAAGTACAATAGCATAATTGTGAATTCGGCCACTGTGTCTATAGACCACATTCAGTGCTGTTACTGCAGAATTCCTGTGGAGTGAGAGCAGGGTCCAATCCGGCATGCTGCATGTGTTCATGCTGCTCCAACCAAGTGAGAGTTAACTGAAAGAACATTTCTTGAGCTGACGTACATGCAAGAGTTTTGTCTGTGCTGGACTAAAATTCAGGCGTTTGCTTTCGGAGGAAAAGATGCTATGGGAGAAAATGCCATGTTTGGCAAACACAAGAAGAGATTCTGACCTTTGTTTCTAGCATGGAAATACAAAGAGGCTGTAGCTACAAGATTAGTCTCAGACATGCTTTTGGTTGTGCATGCACTTGGGCTGGGATCTTACAGTGATTATGATTATAATCTGTGTGGACACTGCTGTCCCTGTGCTGCAAGAACGTTCTATAGGAGCAGGTTCTGAGCACCTCAGCAGGAGATAGTGTGGGAGGGCACAGGAGGAGAGCAGAGAGCTTGTGTGGCTAGTATCTGTCAATAGTTCAGGGAAGCGTTCAAGCGTATGTCCAGCTTAGCATGTCAGTATGTCCTCTGGAGTCAGTTGGACTGTGCCCTTGTTTAAAATATCACAGAACAGACTTTTTCATGTGTGTGTTGGTGTGTGTAATTAGGAGCAGAGTAGGCAGGAGTACAGGTTTGGCACTCAAACCACTTCAGAGCAATCTGAAACTTTACCTGCACCCAGGAGCTGTTGCTGGCATTGCCTTCCCAAGTCACCTTGTGCAGGTAATTGGCAAAACAAATCCTACAGCTCTGGTAATTTCTAAAGCTGGCTGTTCCCAGGGGCTGAAGCGTTCCCAGGTGTAAGAAGTCTAGGGAAAGTGTGGTGAAAAGATGAACAGAAACTGCAGGGAGTTTGTATGGACTTTATATTGTGTGGTAAAGTTGTTATGATTCAGTTTCCCTTGAAACTCCTACGATACTAGCAGGACAATGCAGGCTGCCACTGCCCACTTCCTTGTTGGCACAGCATGGGAGGAAGGATGATCTGTTTTCTCTTTTCAGGGTTCCTGACCTCCTTCCTGAGTTTCTGAAAGACGTCCTTGTTAACAGAGTTGTTCTGGGAAGACCATATTTGTCATTTTTATTCCTAGGGCATTGGTGTTTATCTCTGTATCAGCCCCTAAACATGCTAGGGACAAAGGCTTGCAGTGCTGCCGGTGTAAGTTGCAGTGAAGCAGGTGACCAGCAGGCAGAGGCTTCATGTCCCATTATCCGGGAGACTTCTTAAAATTTATGCACCTGTGATTTCAATTTCAATTGCAGATTATTTCATTAATATCCCCTGTATAAAGTAGTTTTCAAGTGCTGTCATGTCAGCCAATTTGAGTAAATGAGTTATATGTAAACGTATTCATCTGTTAGAAATCAGTCTTTATGCTGACTCTCCTCTACCTTGTGATTACTGCTAATCCCGTGTTTGCTGAATCTATGGCATACTCTTGCTCTATAGCCGTATGAAGACAAATATGCTGTACAAGGTGTGTGTGCCTGCAGGCAGGTGGGATTACTCAAACTGCCTTACTATGGGTGTTCCATTTCTGTCTCTGTGGTAGGCACTGTTACATGTGACATGATGATTATTTAATGATAAGATACTGTTAGTTCTTCCAGTTAATTTTATGATTTGGTTTCTGTAGCCCTACTTAATGAATTTATTAAGACTGGTATTTATATCATGCTATTCATCCAGGACAATCCAGGCTTCCTTGTTCTGAGCTACAATAGCTAGTAGCAATGTAAAGAGATTAGTAAAAATACTGAACAGAAATGGTATTGTTCTTCCAGAGATCTCAAAGCACACTGGTGCTTTATTTTTAACTGGTGTTTATTTATTTGCTTCCTTACCTGTGGACAGGAGAGAGATGCAAAATGGGTTAGTGAATTGGCCACAAATAATATGTTGATGGTTGTGGTAGGAACTTATTCACCTGGTTCTTTTACAGCTTCAAGAAAGACTCGTGAGAGAGTAACTGAAATCCTGGAAGGAACTTGATGTAGGCAGAATATTTGGACATGTATTATAGCATACAGGACAGTGTATTGACAATGTTTATTAAATTGTTGTAAGACTTAAATTGTTGTGTAAAGACCACTGTGATCAGGGCTGTGGCTTTAATCCAGTTAATGTTCAAATTAATTACGTTCTTGTTACAGGATATTTATAAGACTTTTCTTTGATTTCTGGTTGTGGAACAGTAATATTTTCTGCTTTTGGTAATGTGCTGAAGAGATAGATCCATGTTCCTTCCAAAAGCAGAATTTGATAGCTAAAACAGCCGAGTGCTGCAGTACTGCAGTAGCGCAGTGTTAGGCATAAATAAGTTGTAGACTTGGTGGCTAAGCAGCGGCAGCTATTATCATTATTGAGTTGGTCCTTTACTGTTTGTGGCTTTTCAGGACTGGGTTGGGTTGTTTGCTTCATCTTTGTTTGTTTCATCTTTTGCACCACTTAATCTTCCAAATACTTTTCTCCGTCCTGGATGATTTCCGTAGACAGCAGTGTGCTGAGCAGCAGCGGATATTTTTTTTAAAACAAAGGCTCAGGAATCAGAAGAGAAGAGGAAGAAGAGATGGGGATTTGAAATCTTTCATCTCCGCTGAGCCATTGTGAATTTAGGATCTAGGGCAGAGTGTTAAAAAGAATTAATCATTAATGAGCCAATAAAGAGTATTAAAAGACAAATTGGCTGAACCTTCCTGGCCTTTTTCGTTTTCTTCTATGGAAACAAAGTATAGAGTGCCAGATGATGAATAGTTCTAGTCCAACCATTCTCGCAGGATTAATATTATAAAATCTCAAATGATAAAAGCATCCGCCTTTTAGCTTGTTAACCAGATAAAACCCTTTTCTATTGTGCCTGTTTTATGTATGCAGAAGCAGTCTTGAATAAACATCTGCCTTCAGTGTGATCTGCTGTGCTAATGCTTGCGTTTTCTTCTTCTCCTGCTGTCACCCCCAAGAAACTGGTGAGTGGACAAGTACTTCCAGTAGAAGTTTCTATCACAGTGGTCAAGTACCTGTACCTTTAACTGTGCCAGAGTGGATTTAATTCTGTCTTTATCCACACTGCTTCATGTTTGCTGGCACACCTTGTCCCTCCTGCAGCAAAGGCTGCTCTCCGGTTGTGCCAAGGAGCTCTCAAGCTGCCTGTCCCTTGTCACAGTCCTGGCACTGCTGTGCCAGGTTCATACTACCAACTCCCAAAGGGATTTTGATGCAAGTGACTGCTAATTGCAGTGCTTGTTAGCATGGGAAAGCAGGAGGTGTTACAGTAAGTATCCACCATATAGAACTGAGCTGAGAAATGTGGCCTTTCAAAGCAACCAAGTGTGATTTCTGCAACCAAGCGTGATCCTGCTCTCAGCAACAATTCAGGTGCAAAAGTGAATGGTACTCACTCCTGTGATTATTAATGAGTTATGACTTCAGATACTGAAACAAGGAAAGGAAGTTAAATTGTTTGCATTGTTTTACTTTCTAGTGAATTCATCATGATGCTTCACTGAACATCAGAGGATTGAATGAATTGCACTTTATGTGAAAGCTTCACTATAGTTAGAATTTTAAATGCCATTCTTGCCCATGCATGAAGCTGGATCAACGTGCTTAAATGTCTAGTCCTATGAATTAACTATTGAGTTTTCTGGCTTGATGAAATATAGAACCTGTAGCTAAAAGGAGAAGGGGCTCCCGTGCCTGCTGAATGTGAAAAGTATTTGGACCAGGAGAAGGCTGTCACAGTAATCAGAATAGTTAGATGGGGTTTAATACTTGAGTTGCTTAGCCATGTTATGAAAAATATTTCTTGCTTCTTTACTCCTTCCTCTCTGGAAAGAGGAACTGATGGGTGTGTTCCTTTTGTAGAGGACTATAGGATTTTGCCACTATGGAGGTCCATTGGCAACTCTGTATGAGCTAGAGAGCTGTGTGCAATCTATGGTAACACCAAAGCTGCTGCCAGCAATCTCTGCCTCTGGCATACAGGAACAGCCTATGGAGCTCATGTGCTTCAGGTAAGCAGGTAAACCCTGCAGTCAGAGGCAGGTCAAATTTTAAACATGACAAACATGAATTCTCTGTGCATTGTTCAGGCATCGTGAGCATGGGATGTTCATGAATATGTATTTCAGAATAACATTTGAGTGAAAGAATAAATTTGAATTCATGGTGGTTTGCTTTGTACCTAGCAAAACTGTGAGGGAAAACATAAAACAGGTTGTAGCTGTCTTCTTCCTTCTCCTCCCAGCCCACCTGAGCTCCAGCTGAATTCTCAGAGGGAGTCTGGTGCGTTTCCCTATCTCTAAGAGTCATAAAAGACAAAATAGCTCTTTTCCTCCCTTATACCCTAGAAATTTTCCATCATTACCTGCAAGAATCTGAATGCTGTTGCTTCCTGCTTAGGGTCCATTCTAACATTGTGGTAAATCAGTGGCTCTGTGACGTAGGAAGTAGTTGGTGAATTGTTTCACGTTTGGTCATTTTGTTTGTCTTGCTCTGTCTCTTTGGTAAGCAGGTGTCTACTTCATGGTTCTTAAAGCAGTTCAATATGTCCTTGTAATAGCCATGTTCTAGAGCTCCGCTAATGTTAGTCAGCAGATATTTGTGATAAATTAGTGTCTTTGTGACATGTCATGTGCCCAGCCAGCAAAGGGCACCTTGTTTCCTTTGTAGTTGATTTGGAGCATTGAGGACTGACCTAGCACAGGCTCAGCTGATTACAGTCATGGAAGACATGTGCCTCCAAGGTGAATGACTGTAGAGGTTGTGTCGGATATTCTCTGAGACTGAGGTTGCTCAGGTGAAGAAACAGTATGAAAAGCTAAAAAGTGTTCAGTAAAACGGTCACTGGTTTGGCTTGATGCATGTCCGAGTGACTTGGCAAATCGTGATGTTCTTTAAAGTTCTACGTGTTGTTCTTATCAAATGTTTAGGGAGTATGTTTAAATGCAAACAGAACCAAACTTTTATGGTAGGAGTTGATTTTTTTGCCCTCTGAGGGTGCATGTACCCTAAGGGATAGAGATGTGGTTATGGGAATAAGTTGAAACTAAAATGCACTTTGAACGACATTCAATAATCTCATTGAAAGAAAGGCAGAAGATGTAGACTTGCAACTTGAAATTTCATTTGATATTACACTTCAAAAGTATGTTAATCTCTCCCTGTGTGGCTATTCACTGATCCAAATAATAAACTGAGCTCAAAGCTTTTATGATGATGACACCAACATACAAAGGAAAGAAAGAGGAACAGTGATGCCAGAGACTGTGTTGATTTCTGTTATGTTAGTGTTAATTGCTGGTGGGACTTGCTTAAAATGTAGAGATCAAGCAACTCTAACTAGTAATAGAATACGTGCTTCAGATCTTCCTGTTTCGGGTCTTATGGCCTATTGGGGTGAGGGGGTGGATGATGTGTTTATCTGCGTGTAACATCTCTTCGGTGCTGTTATGCTTGGTATTTAAAAAAAAAAGCAGCAAACTCGTTCTTATATTTCCCAAAAGTGTGGAAGGAATTCTGAAGTCATGCTGTAGTGTAAATCGAAGCCTGAAAAAAGATGCTGTGTTCACAGTTGTGACTGCTACAGGGAAGCGTTACTTATGCAGTGTGCCTGAAAAACCATGAGACTAGAGTGCTGGAGGGAGGCTGCGGTGTGAATAGCAGCTTCGTGTCAGTAGTATGGGAAATCCTAGGCATGTACCACACCATCAAACACATAGTTACCTTTGTTCTGGTTTTGAAACCAACCATGAAACTGCTGTTCCAGAGAGGTTATCTGGTGAGTTACCTAATTGTCATTTTTTTTTTTAACTGTTGAGATGACACTGTGTTACTGCTGGAAGAGGAAGACACAGGCATTTTGTATTAGGAGGTAGGAAAACTCCTGCTGAAGTGATGGGATTGCTGCCTCAGCAGAACAGCTGTGTAAGCTGCAGAGTTCAGTATCCCACATGCCTACTTTACTTCCTTACATTTTTGTTCTGAATTTTCTTGATGTGAGGAGTTTCCAAGAAGTTACTATGGTCTATTATGATTTTGCCTACTAGTTTCGTAACAGCTCTACAATTAAATTAATCAACATATGCGTATAGTAAGTCTTCCAGCAATTCCATTTAATGGTGAGGATAGCATTTCTACAGCCTGGCCACATGCAGTACACACAAATTAGCCCAAAACAGCTTTTCTAATGTAGCACCACCTCTTAATCTTCACAGGGGAATTTTCTGCAGAGCTATTAGTGACTTAAAGGAACCCATTTGGCTTAGAAAAGATATGGTTTTCAAACCTTTAATTTCCGTATTCTTTACACTGAGAGCCCGCAGAGGCAGGCTGCAAATACACTGAGGGTCCACATGTGTGAATTAGGTTTGTGTTCTTTTTGGCTAAAGAAAGCAAAGGAAAAAGAAAAAAAGCATTTATACTTAACTGTTGCATTTAATCTGCTTTACAAATGTATTTTTCTGAATGTAAGAATTGCTGATTCAAACCACTTTTTCTTGTCTTGAGACTGTGGGTATGCTTGGAGCATGGTTAATGCTGCGTACCTCTGGGTGTAACATGGCCCGTGGAGTGCTAGCTGATGAAGGATGTCTCAGCACCCTTATGGCTATTGTAACATGATTAATTTGTATTTAATATAAAGAGAAAATAGCAGGGGATTTGGAGGTCAATACATCTGGTTCTCCAAATTCTTCCCAGGAGTTAAAGCAAAGATAAACCTAACAGGATGGAGGCTCAAGTGCCAGGAGCAGCACTGCTTTGCTATGTGACTTTTCCTGGCTTTTGCAAGCTATATCAAGCACTATTTTAATTGAGCCCTTTTCCTCAAAGTTCTCTTTTATGTGCATGGGATTTCATTACTGTGTGTTAGCCACATCTTCGACAGACTGTAACAAAACCTGAAGACTGGGAGTCTGTTGAGACCTGTGGTTTGCTTGGTATCTTTCTCATGCAGAGATACTGATTGGCATCCCAGTACCTAAAAATATGTGGTGAAAGGTGACCCTGAGTGGCTCCACAAGCTACCTGTCTGAAGTGTTACAAATGTGTGGTTTCTGATATGTTGTGCAAAGCACAGCAGTTTGTAAGGGGTTAACAGGCTCCTGTATTTGGTGGTTTGGGGAACAGTAAAAATAGAAAAGAAAGCTGAGTAAAGGTAAGCTAAGGAGAAAGGTGAGTCTCCTGCCTTTTGGCTGACTGATGCTGGAAGTATCTATAGAGATTACAGCTGAATGGGTTTCCAGATATTTGCTTTTTTGTTTTGTAACCATTTTGTGGATAATGCAGCAAGCTCTGAGGAAAGGAGCTCAATGCGGACTGATGCTGGGAGCTTTGTCTGCTGCCTTCTCTGGCTGAGCTGCCTGCCCATGTTACATGTGGGCACTTCTCTGTCACTTTGCCTGGATCTGGACGTTATATCTCACAGAAAAATTGTAGAGCAAAATGTTATGCTTCTTCATGTCTAAATTGCAAAAAGATAATTTCTATGCGGTGAGCCTAGCCAAAGGAAGAAACTGGTTTAAATTTTTTTCTTCCCCTATTATACTTATATTATTGTGGATGGAACCTGCATTGCGTAAGCTCTCAGCTGAGAAAAGATTTAGCATCATGTGAGTCAAGTGCCTTTTGTTCAAAGGATTGCAGTTTGCATACTCAATGAAAAGCATCTTTCTTCTATTTGGACAAGATCAGTGAAAACTTCTTAAACTGCCTTCTTCTCAGACTTTTAAAAATGTTTTTTAAAAATAACTTGTCAAGCTACCAAGGGAAATAAAACAGCAGGTAGAGCATGCAACAAAATATAAAGAAGTTAAAAAATAACTTCAAAAGCTCTATGTGAAATTTTCAGTCTTTGAGAGTCTTTTTCATTATTTATGTGACGGGAAGTCTTCTTTTTCCTCCCCTTCTCCTCTCCTCCTCCCCCCACCCATGGATCTGTGGGGAAAAAAAAGATGAAAACTTGGTTCTGAGGAGTAAATTTTTAATTATGTTCCTTTTTGAACTCTGCAGAATGGATAGTGAAATAAAACCAAGAAAATAAAAAAATACAAGGGTGTTTTTCCCACCTGTTTTGGATGGAGGACATAGGGCTACAATTAACCTTTCCTGGTGACACATAGGAAATGAAAATATGTAAACATGTTCAAGAAATGTCTGTAGAATGCTCAAAGGAATTATGCACTAATAAGGCTTTCAATGAACTGAGATAATTTTGTGGTCCTTCAGTCAAAAACCTTTTCCATATAACTGCTTCTAGAGACTCCAGTGAGTCTGCAAATAACAGTAACTCTGTGATTAACCTTTTACCTGGAATTTACTTTCTCATGTTTTCCACAACAGCTGATTGTCAGGTGCAAGTCCCCAGCAGCCTGGTGCTCATACTGCAGGCTGGTTCCTCTACCAAGATCTGGGGAAAGCAATTGTCTGTGTGACACCGGGAGCATTGACAAACCAAAGAAGATAGCTGGAAAATTCTGGCATTTCAACTCTTTATGGGTTTTTTTTTTTCATCCTAAATTAAGAACTAAGGTTTGAAAGGAAAGAACTAGATCTTGAGGTCTGGGTTGATGTAACTCTTGAGGGTTGACCACTTCAGAAAGGTCACACAGCTTCTCTTTCTCTTGTTCCTTGTGTTGGTAAATCACCAAAAATTCCTATCACAGATTCCCATCACACAAAAGCAAGCTGAGAACACACCTATAGATAGGATCAAATTTCTGTGTGCAGAAAAGAGATTCTGAGATTATTTTGATATTGATAATGTTTAACTTAGTGACTTTAAAAAAAAATTAAAAAGTAAGAGATCTCAACAGTTCTGAAACGGAAGTGTTTTGTTTCAGTACATGGGATGGGCAGAAGTATTCTTACAAATTAGTTTGGTATTAAAGTGTTTCCTTCCATGGCATATTTGTTTCTTTGCTGAAGTTTCGGAAATGAAGCTGTGCCCAGAGGAGGGCTTGGAGTTGTAAGGCCTCTGCATTATTTCTAATGCATTATTATAATGCTCTGAAGTCAGGTAAATCCCTACGATTTGATCAGAGGAAAAGGTACACTGTGACAGCTGCGTGCTTGGAACAAGTGAGATAACACTGGCTTGAACTTGTTGCTGTTCAGTAATACATTGAGAGCAGTAAGGAAGCAACGTGACACAGTGTGAATTAATTCAACCCAAAATCTCTTAGGGCTGTTAAAATGTTTTCTGATGTAACCGGAAATGTTTCACTTAATTACCTTCCACAAAGAGTAAAATTTGAGTAAGTTTTTATCATGGAAAAGTTACAATTTGAAATTTCTCTTCCTAGAAATTGTACTCTGGTTGTGGCGTCTGCTTTGATTCCTGACAGGCATTCTAACTTTTAGAAGCTGTGGTATAACTTACAGCAGCCCTAAGAATATATGCAGAAGAAACACTTTTGTTTACTTTTTTGTTTTATAGGGATTGACTTAACTTGAGGACTGTGGGGTTTTTTTATTTATGTAGCTCTCTGAGTGAAATACTTGGAAATATACTGCTGTCAGGCATCACACTATTTTACTGATGTGTTCCTACTGTGATGATCAGTTGCTTCTGTTCAGGCTACTAAGTGTTGCCTGGTCATTCATTGTCATTGCATCTGCAGGACAGACTCACAAAAAACAAGAGTCATCATATGTGGATTATTTTTAAGTAATTCTCTCAAATTCACTATTTAGTCTATTATTTATTCACTATTTATGTATTTATTTACTTTAACTACTTCTTCCTCTTACATCTCTTGCATCTTCCCTTATGATTGAAAAATCAATTCCAAAACTTAAGCGAAAGCTCAAGCTCTTTGGACAGAGTGAGGGTGGGAATATACTTGCAAACGTATTTGAATGTTGTACTAGTATATGAGTCACAGATGTATTTGTCTGATGATGCCAGATGGGGATAAACAAAACAGCTTTTTTTTGGAAGCTACAAATTCCGTCATTTCTGAGTTGCCTGTGCCTTACAGTCAGATACGTCAACTTCTTCCCAAATTAATAAAAATGGAAGATAAGCTCTAAAGAGATGGATTAAAATTCTCTTCTCCTTGTTTTGGTTCCAAAGGATATCATTGCTCATGCTGTCCTTTTCTATTTTGCCAGGCATCAGATGGTTCAAAAGATGATTTTAATTTATTTCAGTTTTGCTGCGGTACTTTTGATGCTTCCAGAGTAATATAGTATTTGACAGGGCTTGAAGTAAAACTTTATTCTATAAATAAGCTTCCAGTTTTAATGAAGCAAAGCACAAAATTCCACAGGCAACTGTTGCCTTGTCCTCCACCTTTCTGTCAACCCATGAACATGCAGATGAACCATCCTCGCTGTGTGAAATAGATATTGTGGCAGCTTCACGAGATGAAGAGAAATAGTGGGAAGACCTTCACTGTCATCCTGAATTGTGTATTTCCTTTCCTGGTAAATAATTTGGGACCCAACCCGACAAATCTACTGTGACGTGAACAGCTACCTCAAAGGGAGGTTCCACTAACAGGGACGTTGTTCACAGATGTGGAGATCTATTAATCTGAATCTTTATTTGCTTTTTATTTCCTATCTTCATGACAAAAAGTAGCTCTGTTTTTGTAAGAGGAAAATGCAAAGGTCCTGTTGTCACTGATCTCAGGCTATGGAAATTTGCTGTGCTACCTACTAGAGTAAATGCTTGTTGGTTTTGGCTTTTTTTTTTTTTTTTTTTTTTTGATCTGTCCTCAGCAGAACACATTTTGCATGTAGTCCCTAAGGTCTTCACCAAGGATGCAGATGTTGCTACTCTGTTTAGCTATTTCCACCCTGGGCCTGATGCAAGGCAGTGGGGAACCAGATGACCATGGATTTGATTTTGTCCTTGCTATGTTTTTGATCTGGTCAATCCCAATTGCTTCCTCCTGATGCACAGTCTCCCTCCCTCCAGATAGATTCCTGTTTCCTTCCTGAATCTCAAACATGCTTTTCCTCATTCTTCAGCACGTCTACCTTCAGCTGCTCCATTACCTTTATGAAGCAATTGATGCTTTGTAATATTTATTGCTTGTTTGCTAAACAGCTGGAGTCATGCTGAATGGAGAAATTATTTCTCCTCTCTTACAGTCATCGTCTGTAATGTGTCTCACCTTTGAGACAGTTTCATGCTCTAGATCAGGGAATTTTTAATATTGTGCTTCTCTCTGGAGTTTTGATCAGAATAAATCTCAAACGCTCACAGACGTTATCTACCAAAACAACTCCAGCTTGGGGCATGAGGAAGTTGTGTTTGAAATGTGTTAATGATGCTATACCAAGCACAGTGTGCGTCACAGTGTATATAAACTATCTGAGCAACATTTTTTTACTGTTCTGGCTTCTTATGATACAATAGATGCTAGAGCACTGCAGCCACCTGCATGTGCAGCGGCTGCCTCATGTTAAGCAAGCAAAGGATGGAATATGAGATTGCTGCAGGCATTTCATCAACAACAAGGGCAGCAGAGATTCTACCCTATCATACCCTTGGCAAAAAAGCCATTTGGAAGAGCTGTGTATAAGGAATAACACATTATTCATTTCCTCAGTCTAGTTAGTTCATGAAAAATCAATATCACTGATGAAAGTATTCCTAGATGTGAAAAAATCTGAACGAAAAGGAAAATACTTCCTGTAACATAATACAACAGAAAACCCTGAAGTTATTTAAAACAACTGAGCAGCTAAAAGGCAGGGCAAAGATGCAGAAAAATCTAGAACACACAGCTCTCCCTGACTTAGAGGTAAATGGGTTTTGCTATTTACTCTTTATGTAACCTGCATGAAGAATTATGAGAGAAATTAGTAAAGATGCTGCTGACACCACTAGGCTGCATTTTGGTCTTTGTACCCATAATGGGAGGGCTTGAAGTCTTATTGAGGCATTGAAGAGACTGGTTAATTAGCTTATGTGGAGCCTGGAGTCTGCTAGCTGTTGGGGCTGCTCTAGGTGAGCCTTCTTCGTGTACCGAGAGTGCAATTAAGTGACGAATAAGATGTTAAAAAGTGAGGGAACAACCAAAAGGACTAGGATTATTTAAGTGGTCTGCTGTGCTGGGTTTTTAGTTGCAAAGTTGGTGTTTCATTGCTGTTCAGGAGCTCCATCCCCCCAGGATTGCTTTCCTTCATGTGTGGAAAGGCTGGATGATATTTCTCCCTGAGTGGAACTTTGTCTTCTGCAGGTTTTGGCTGCTAAGAAGCCATCTGGAGGTGTCAGCTTGCACATATTTGGTTGCCAAGCTGTGCTTCATGCAGACCAGGTAACACCTGCGAACCACTCTCTGTACGAAATATCAAGTGTTTTGCAGGTGGCACTTAAAGTGTTGAAGTATGCCTGGAATGAGCTAAACGGTTTGTGTCATCCCTGCCCCGGGAGCTTGTCTTTCTGCACACACTGACTTTCAGATCCTCTTGGCTTGGCACCTTGGACAGTTTGGGAGGAGACTCGCGGCCAAAAGCTCCTTATCAGATTGTCCTAGAGAAACGAATCCCAAATCTCTCTGGGTTGCTCGTGACCAGAGATCTTGTACCATTGGAAGAAAACAGAAGCTACTTATTATCTCAGTTTGTAATATAAGGTTTTACACCATGGTTTTAAGTAGGCAAAGGATTGCTGAGACTGCACATGAGAGTGATGGGGGTGTGTGTACATGTGGGTGACTATTTCAAGTGACGTCTGTTTAATTTCTTAGCTATTTTTATACTTCCATGAATATAGCATAGGTCATGTGGATAAGCCAAAGGAGAAGGGCAGAACCAAACTGCAGGATTTAGGATACATATTACAGTATGGTGTAACAAAACTATGCTTCAATTTCTGTAGTAAAATAAAATTTACCGAATGTGTTTTGGTACAATATAAAAGGGCTTTATGAGTCTCTTGAGGGAGCAGAGCATTTCTACTAAAGTTAGAATAATGGAAACTTTATAGAATAAAAATTTTAAGCTACTAGCATACCCCTAAGGAATAATGGGTGGGAAAATAGTTGTGAGATGGTATGAAAAAAATCGTAGCTCTAGCATTGTGATAACAGTTTGAATCAGTCTCTCAAATGGTCTCATGGAACAGCTGCTTTCTGGATGCATTCCTATATTCTTAGTAGTAGCAGAAATAGCTGGTATTGCTATCAGAATTTTCATAATAATCAGCTTATCAAATAGTATACAGTTTAACTTGTTTCTTAACTGATTGTACACAAAATAGGGCCTCCGGGTATGATCTTGCAAAGACTGTGGACCTGAGAGTAAAATTAAGATCACACAGACAATTTGAGTTACTCTCATTGGCAGCTGTTCTGGTCATCAGTTGATCCATCTCATCATGAAGAACTGAGTTATGTGGGTAATACTGGCCCAGTTTTGATCCCATCCGTAGTTTAAAGGAGCAGACACTGCCCTAGAGAGCAGGTATGTCAGGGGACAGAAACCTGACCACCTGCTCTTTGTCGTCATGTTAAAAAAAAATAGAAATCATTGAAATGTTTGTCAGCTTCCTGTGTTTTCAAGTCAGTCTGACTGTTTGATGTGGATTATAGTGATATCAAAGCTATCCAAGTCTCTGAATATGTTGTCTGGATTGAGCTCCTTAGAGGACTTCAGGTGCAAGAGCTTCAAATTGCTTTAGTTTTGAAGGTGCACATCAGTGTGCTCGTGTTGCCCAGCAGCAACCTAAGCAGAGCTTAGGTATTTTGAATTTCATGCAAAATGTATCTCTAGATGTCTAAGTTCTTGCTTGAGGTCTTGTTCCTGTATTTGCAGTCTGTACATGGTGGCTACGAAACAACTATGTTGGACAACTACCGTTGTTCAAATGCAGTCAGCCTGATTTCTTTTAGGAAAAAAATGAAGTATTTTGATTAATATTAAACCTACAAAGACACAAATTCTAGCATGATTTATTTCATTTAGCAATATATTCCCTTCAATGAATTATGTGCAATTGTGTAGACATGGTCACTTTAAATATTTATATGGGCTTGTATAATGCAAGACAGAGTGCAGCCTGTAGGGCCAGCAAGAAATATTGCTATATAACTTTTATTTAATTTTATTTCAGCAGTTTAATAATTCATTTTAACTGGATTTGAACATGAGAACGAGCTCATAGCTTGAGTTACAGTTCTTGAACAGATAGCTGCTGTTACAGTTCTTGAACAGAGAAGCCAGATGAGCGAAGAGGAGTTCTTGAATAACCAGCAGAGTTGAGCAGTGCATGCGTTCAGATTGGCATCCATTAACAAATATCTGACTTGTTTGCTGCTTCGGAGGCAAAGTGTGTTAAAGGTTTGAGCTGACTTGAAGCTTTCTGGCAATATAAGGTTATGTCTTGTGGAAAACACAGACTTGCCAAAATGGAAATCTTTTCATTGAAAAAGGAATGTTCCTTTGGAGACTCGTCTTATTTGCTGCTATTTTACCTGAATTTTGCTCCTGAAAGTTCTGAGGGAGAGGAGAGAAATACGAACATGTACACCACTTTCCCTGGCAGTATGATAACCTAGTCCCAGTTATGACTTCCACGGGTCTAGGCTGTTGTCGCTCTTGGCATCCCTGGGATGTCACAGGATGGCTTTCCTCCAGCTGGGGGAATTTTGAATCTCTCTGGGTTTGGGCAGTGTAAAACTTTTCTCTCTTTGTGTCTTATTTATAAAAAGAGACAGGAAGGACCAGCAATGTGGTCATCTGCTTCTTGTTCCTGCTTATCAGGACTAAATATATGAAATTCTCACTTATGGGCAATGCTACTGTTTTGCAGTGGACACTGGATGCTGCAGAGCCTGATGGGTGCTGCTGTAAATAGTGAAGTGCTTCATGTAAAAAGGGAGGAATTGTTCTGTGTGCATTGTTGGCTGTGTTTTAGACCACTCTCTTGTGATTGGTGAGTCTTAATTATCTGTGGGGCCTGATTCAGTCAAGCCCTGAATACGTTTGCGATGCAAAATGCATTAGGGATGCTCAGCACCTTTACGGGATTCTGAATTCTAACACACACAGTACACAACCCATAGCTCACCTCATTTTTATAGTTATTTACCTTGTTAAAAAAAAGTCTACCATCTTTATCAAGAGAGAATGTTTGTTTGTATTTATTTGGAGGATGGATATAATCTAAGTACTTTTCAGGTTTTGCCGGTGGTCATATCATAGGTGGATTTGAGTATGACTTATTTCAGTGAGATAATTAATAACACAAGAGAACATCTGCAACTGCTGCTCACTTCTGACTAATGCAGCACAAAATCTGTCACTAATGTGCTTTTTGTCTGAGGATGTCTGATCTCTTCTGATTTTTATCTGCTTAAAAATGTTTGCTTGCTGAGGTAAATGACCAGAACTTGAAGTATAAAGCACCACGTAAATAAAACAGTTGTCCATCTAAAGAATCTCTGCAGGAACCGTGTAAATAGATTACAGTATGGGTTATTGGGAAGCTCATCTGTATCTTGGCTTCAACTCTTTTTTCTTTTTTTTTTTTTCCAGGGTAATGTGTAGTGTAGTAGCGTTTTGAAGCTGATACAAAACAACACTATCTCACCTAATGTCTCCTCTGTTAATAAATACATGTTATTGTGGATAGATCTAAGGGTCTGTATTTTGCTTTGATAAAGCAAGAGATGATAAAAACCTCTACGTTTTCAAACAAGTTAAATACTTTATAGCTTGTTTCAGTTCAAAACTTTGTACTCGCAGGTCTTTTGGTTATTTGTGAAGTGTTCCATGAGAGGTAAAACTGATCATAATTTGATACAATTCAGCTTAGTATAATTGCTTTACCTGGAGCAAATGTCCAGATTTTGTATTAGTTGCTTTCATTTCTCCAAAATGACCATAACTGCCTCTCAAGAACTGAGCTGTAAAAGCTCCAAAGGAAGAAATGCAATTACAGAAGGGCAGAGAGGTAAATGGGCAGAAATAAACATGAGTTCCTGCAGATCACTTTCCCCACTCTGAGCTTGCTGTATCAGAGCAGCCTTTGTTTCTTGTGATTCTGCATCCGCTTTTACTTCAGCCTTGGTGCCCAAAAGTCCATATGGAAAACGTGCCTGTAGGGAGGTACTTTCACCCTCCTCCACAAGATACCTTGCTGGCAGTTCCTTTCCTGGATATGTGGGTCTCCATCCTGACAGGGAAAGGGTGGTAACTATCTCCCAGTTCTTCAGGTTTCTATCTCATACTTACCAAGAGACATCTGGTGTCTTCAATGCAGTCTGGCAGGTTTCCCTTCACCCTTCCCTTTCTCCTGGCCTATCTTTGCAGGCACCATTAAACCATTTCACCTCTGCCTTTTGTCTGGCTCTGCCTGCGGTGCTGGGTGTGTGTTTGTATGTTCATGTATGAATGGTAAAGGGTGGTTTCTTTTCAAGAAATTTTAACTCACCTTTCTCCTCCCACCAGTTGCCAAGAGTTGACAGCTACTGAGGAGACTTTGAATTCTAAGAAGTTACTTATATGTTTTATGGTTTGTTTGGTTGACAGCTACTGAGGAGACTTTGAATTCTAAGAAGTTACTTATATGTTTTATGGTTTGTTTGGTTGTTTTTTTTTTTTTTTTTTTTTTTTTTTGATAACAAGTCTTATGAGGAGCGGTTGAGAGAGCTGGAGAGCTGGGGTTGTTTAGCCTGGAGAAGAGGAGGCTGAGAGGAGACCTCATTGCTCTCTACAATTACCTGAAAGGAGGCTGTGGAGAGGGAGGAGCTGGGCTCTTCTCCCAAGTGACAGGGGACAGGATGAGAGGGAATGGCCTCAAGCTCTGCCAAGGGAGGGTCAGGCTTGACATCAGAAAAAAAAAGGCTGCCCAGGGAGGGGATTGAGTCACCTTCGCTGGAGGGGTTTAAGGGATGGGTGGATGAGGTGCTGAGGGACATGGTTTAGTGTTTGATAGGAATGGTTGGACTCAATGATCCTGTGGGTCATTTCCAATCTGGTGATTCTATGATTCTGTCCTTTGGATTAGAATAAAACAAATAGGATATTTTGGGTTGTGAACTGATGAGAGAGTCTGGAAGGAAAGAAGGCAGATAGGGAACTGGATGGTTATGGGTGGTTTTTGGGAAGTTTCCAACTAAGGAATGGTAATTTTAAGAAGTCGTGAAGGGTTAAAGAATTATGAAGGGTTTTACATAACTGACATTTTATTTTTCTTATTTTGGGGCTTCTTTTAGGCAAATCTAGATAAATGTCAGAACTGCTGCCATTTCAAATCAAACGTCAACCTCAAATCTAAATTTTGAATATTTTTGGCTAATTTAAATAGGTACTTCTCACTGAAAAAAATTTGTCTGAATAATATCACTTTCTACTTATGATGCTAGACAGCATATTTTATGAGACATTTGTGTTTTGACAAAGCAAGCTCTGTCATACAATTTGGTTTCACATATTTTTATACCAACACTTAAATGTTGGGCTTGGACTACTCAGCTGTAAGAAGTTATATTTATAATCTGCTTACAGTCACATATTCTTGCGTGCTGAAAGAGTTGGTTAGAGTAATTTGTAATTCTTCCAGATAATTTTAAATAATACTTGTTTTAGAAGGAAAAAGAAACTGTGAACAGGAGCTCAGAAAGCAGCTTTTCATCTGATCATACGAAAAGCCACTGCTGAGCTTCCAGCAAAGCTTGCCAGTGACTGAATGTTGCTGTTGGAAGGATCCCACACTTGGATTTGAACACATTGGCCAACTGTGTTGTACAGGTGGCCAAGAGAATGAATTCTACTTTTAGAGAAAACACCTGTCCCTGCTGCCTCCAGTCCTGTGTCGTGGATTCCTCTTGGCAGCAGAGAAGGGTAGAACAAATGTGCTCTATTTTGAAAAGTACTTTTGGTGCTGCAATAGCCTATTCTTACTTTCCAGATGTACCTCTTAGCATATTTTTTCTTACAATCTCTCCATGAATTCTGTGCATACATATCCCATGTGACTTCCAGTATCTTCATCCTTGGACCAAATTCTCTGCTAAAGCAATGTTTGGGCAATGGGGTCACTGAGCACAAAGCATCAGTTTTACTTGGAAGCTGTTTCAGCTTTAGGTTAGGTAAGGTAGAATCCGTACAGGAGATTGCATTGTTGTGCTTTCCCATCAGCTCATGAAAAGTGGGAAGCATCACCCATGTATTGAAATTTGTGTTGCACTGAGAGTGCTGACTGAGACCTGGGCAAACAACTTGACTCTTGAGTGGGCAGGCTTTTGTGCTAAAACTTCTCCGTTATTGAAACATGAAGTTTTATGCATTTATTTTGGTAGAGCACCTTCTGTAGATGAGCAGGTCATTTGAACCATGCTGTTTGTCCATGAAACAATCGCAAGACTGGTCAGCTACTTACTGTTTGATCTGGACTCTTTTAACAGCCATGCTTCTAACCGAAATACCCAATGTTTCAGAAGAAAACTGTCAACAAGCTTGTTCTGATTCTTTATTTTAGCAAATATTTGTCACCTTACCTCCAGGATTCACAAAACATAAATACAAATGTGCCTAAAGCAAATTAAATAATCTATTTGAGCAAATAGTCATAGGAAAATGAACTGATATATTTGCAAGGGGCTAAAACTTCCTTGATCATGGAGGTTGAACAAAGCAGTTAAGACTCTAGCTGGAGCTGTCAAGGAAAGGCATAGGGCAAATGAGCTTTCTTACTTTAGGCGTTGAAATGAAAGAACAAAGTTAAGATCTTAAATTCCTTCCCTTAGCATATGAGTGCTAGAAGGAATGTAATTACCGAAGTGATAAAGCTGTTGGTAACACTGATTTTAAAAGGTGAAGTCTTTTCTGTGTGTGTGCTCCTGTGTATAATAATGGAACATGTAGTCAAGAATTCGGCATTTTCCTCATGACTCCTGGTCCGTTGAGTCATCACATAAGCCTCTGTTTGCTCTGCATTATTCATTTATTTCATTACCTATATAAAATGACTTGAAAGAAAGAGTATTGAAAGCCTCTAGCTTTTTTTGTTCAGTATGTTCTTTTTATCCCCCCAAAAAACCCAAACCAAAAGTATTTCTATTTACTAGGCAGTGAGCATCTGCACAGTGCCAGAGCTGTGCTGGAAATAGAACAGTGACTTCACCAGTTAGTTTTATAATGGAAAAACTGCAGTTAGCATATATTTTGCAATTCATGGGGTTGATAAAGCAGTGTGAACAGCTTTGCAATGACTGAAACTTCATAATTATATCAACACGAAGAATGAGCCAGTAGTTAGATGCGGAGTCAATTCTTTGTTGCCTTCTTCCTAGAAGTCTCCAGGCCATAAGAATTTAACAATCTGTGAATAAATAACTGCTGTTTAGCTCATCGGAGATGGTGTTGCAATTCTTATTGCCTCTGAACTTGCTTAAAGCTTCCAGATTTAATAGGAAAACTGCAATTGCAACTGCATAATTGTTTGGATAACTATTATTGCTTGTAATAACATTACTCACAGTTTAATACAGCTTAATAGAGTATGCTTGATTTTTGGGGCAGAGCAATGACATATAAAAGCACCCTCTTCAGTTCAATTATAGGAACCAGCAAATTTTTAGAAGGTTGGAGGGAGCTATTACATAAGGACAAATATTTACTTAACGTAATCAAACTCCTCTTTGAATCAGAACAATGGTGGGAGTGCAGTTACTATGGTTCTGTGTATTTTTGTGCTATATATGGCAAAATTTGGCAGGACTGAAGCCACAGCTGATCATCTGATTGTGTAAGGGAAGAATATGGCAGGTGTGCATTCCTGATCTGTCCTCAAGATGATGGCGTAGGGTCCCTTGTTAACCCTGAGCAAGAAAAAAAACCCCAAAGAAATATTTATCAAAAAGCAACTCAACAGAGTTATGATGAGTGTGATTTTGAAAGATACTGTATTTGCATACCTTCCCTCTCCTCCTTTTCTGTGCCTTGAACAATTGGTTTAAAAGGACACACCTGCCTTGGCCTCCATCCTGATCTCCCCTCACCTTTGGCCCAGGACCCCACCTCAGCCCAACCAGGGGCTGCCAGTATCTGCCCCCACGATGCTGTCAGACATCAGCCTCCTGTTCTCCCACTGCCCTACCCAGCTGTAGGCCCCGCTGGGCTGACCTTGATCTACTTCTGGTCTTCTAAAGTACTTCTTACTATAAGCTGAGTGAAGATAATGGGGAAATCACTCTCCAGGTCATGCCCTTGAAATGGTGATTTACTGACCCCTGGTACGCACTGGAGAGGGTCTTATTCCCTTGAACTTTTCTGGGATGCAGAATTGTGTTAAGTGATGGGCAGATGGAGACATCAAAGTAGGTGTAAATTTGACTGTGTATTTTTACAAGGGCTTTTTGTTTGGTTTGGGGTTGTTTTTTCTTAATTGGTCCCTTGCAGTTGAGCTGAATGAGAGTTCTGCACATTCCTCAGGACTTTGAACATGAGACTGCAATAATTAGTGAGAGATAATTAGCACAATCACAGTAAATCATCCAACAGCTTGAGCTGTCTGATGTGACACAGAATCTTTGCATAGTTCATAAGTAACCTTTCAAGAGAGCATTTCGTGCTTCAGCAATGTAAAAAATAGTGTGCGGGAGGGAAAACAATATGTTTTCTTGAGGACATTATCATCTTGAGGATAATGTGAGTTCTCCTTGTCTTTCACCTGTTCCTTTGTCATATCCCATTTCCATGTGCATTAGAGGAATTCTGAAGTCACGGGCAGTTTGGAGGGAGCAGGAGTGCCCACCTGGGCATTACATCATTATATACATCATTATTTCTATGACTGATGCCCTAATAGACCAAATACTACGGTTGGCAGACAGAAGCAGTAAAAACATATGGTGAAAGGAAGCACTGTATAAGATGAAGCTGGGAATGTGATTATTTTTCATAGGTGGCATCAAATCTTTGAAATACCTTATCTCTTACATTTTTACGTTGAGAAGAGTGTACCTAATTTATGACTCAAATACAAAAATTAGATATTGTTAATGCAATGAACAAAAAAGGCATTTGTACTTAGCATTTGCTAAAATCACAAAAGGTGAAACTGCTTGTTCTTTAAAAGTAGTCGTGGCCCTTTCTGATTTTTTTTTTCCACGTTTAAGTCATGTTTTTTCTCTCATTTTATTGTGCGGACATTTTAACCTCATCTTAAAAATACTTAATCTGTACTGATAATACAAGCAGATGTAGCGAAATATTGAGAATATATGCAGAAGAGTTACTGTAATTCATTTAGACATCTAACTTCTATTTTCCCCTAAGCAATTATGTCAATCTTTTTTAATAAGCAGTGTTCCTTGCAGTTCATTGCAGTGGATTGGCTGGATAGAGTTAATTATAGGGTCGCTGGTCCAGTTTAGTGGTTTTCACGCTAAGCCAAACAGCCAGGCTATGGAGAAGAATAAAATACTCTATTTTGGGAGTTGCAGATCGTGCTTTTGTTGTTGTTGCTTGTATTTTTCAGAGTAGGTAGCATGTTTTGCCTTCCGGAGAGGGAACTCATGCACACAGCCTTCTGAAAATTGATAATCAATCAACCTAAACATTACATCCAGAGCCAGGGCCTTCCAGCAGTAAACTTGGCTTGGCAGCGCTGGTGAAGTTTCTAACCCTCCTGTGTTGAAGTTCTACATTTTTATTTGGGAGGAATTACGTTTATCTAGATTCTCAAGTATAGTTGGAATTGACTCCTGTTTGTCTAGCTCTTCAAGAATGTAAAATATGTGATCAAAATGTTGATTTATCTGACGATTCAGAAGAGAAACTAACTCTGAACATCCTGAAAAGAAGTTCTGAATCTAGAAGTTTTGAATGTACCTTTAGAAGATACCAGTCAGAGTTGGCACTTGGCCTCTCTTCCCCAATACATCCTGTCCTTCCTCAAGGACACATGATCTTTCTTCCTCTGTCTGTTTTCTGCTTTCCCTGCTTCCAGCCCACCTGCTGCTCTTTGGGTTTTGGGTTTTTTTTGTATTTTTTTTTGATTGTTTCTTTGTTTTTTTTCTGTGAAGCTTAATTCATTTTTGCCTATGGTAAAGCCTTAACAAATTGTTGTAAATAGTATTGCCCCTTTATGTTACTAACAGAATTATTTGCTTGGTTTGCTACTACTTAGCCTAACTGAAACAAGCTTCTGGCATATAATTACTTATTCTGGTCATTAAATCCCTGTTAATAATGTACTGTATTAGATGCCATCTGTCTATTCGGAGATACTTCTGTCTGCTGAGTCATAAGACACTGCCTCAGATGCTGGGATAGGTCTTGTGCATACTACGGATGCCCCATTTGTGCCTTTCTTGAATCTGGGATAAGAGTGGACAGACCACATCTCATCACTTTTCTTACTTCAGAGAAGTTGCGGGAAAGCAAGTGGATTTTCAATACGCCACAAGGAAACCATGTTGTTGTTGAACAGGCAGGACTGGGAGAGGGTGAAATTCATGTCAGTATCTAGAGAAAATGATGCAAGAAATAACACAAACATCTTTATCCATTTAGGAAGACCTTAATCAGGAACGGCAATGTGTTCTTCCACTGGCAGCTAGGTGTTTTTTAGATGAGATTTCTCTTTAAAGAAGATACTACAGAAGATCCAGCTTTTAAGCAAGGGTCTCCTTTGAGCCATAGGAAAAGAAATCAGGCCCAGGAGGTGAATCAGCCTTACAGGGCACAAACCAGGAGGTTGTCAGGTTCATGCTTAGCAGAAGAATGTTTCTCCTGCTCTGTTCCATCAAGAACTGTTGAGAAACGTTTGTTTGTATCTGACCTATTATGTTATGCAAAAATTTATCTTAAATTACCAGAATAGTTCAGCATTTCTGATTTTTCTTGAGATCTGAAGGTTTATGAATGCTGTCCAAAGCTCACACATTGTAGGGACTCTGAAGTAACCAAACCCTGAGGTAGGATCATGTTTGTAAACATGAACTTTACCCTGGACTCCCTTCAGGCCTTTTCTCCTTGTTTGTTTTTTTTTTCCTAGCAGCCTTGTGAAGAAGCAGTGTTTTGATATAAATTCTTCTCAATTGAAGTCTGGGAATCAGTTTGTTCAAGCTGCTAAAAGATATCAGCAAAATAATTTCACTCCTAAAGCCTTTCTACAGACCTCTTATAAATGCCAGCTTTTTCAGAGGCATATATTACAGATTCTGGGTTCATTTTTTTACTGATTTATGTTGCTTGTCTTTTGTTCCTTTAAAAAGATACCATTTGTCTTGATATTGAGAGGATATTATTGGTCTGGTCAGAGAGAAACTCTTCTGAAAATGTTACCTAAAAATATCCAGTGAGATCCAAGAAGAAACCAAACTGAGCAAGCAGAAACATTTAATTTTACCTACCCATAAAGAATCCATTGGGAGATCTTTATTGAAGGACCTGTGCAAAAGCTGTTAAAACTAGTGCTGTAAGTGAAGGAGGATGCATCATTTCCCCTGGAAGGTAGGCAAATTGAATAAAAGTTGTATCTCTAAGATTAGGACAGCCCAGATAGCTCATCAGCTGGATAACCATGTGATAGACCCAGAGGCAACTTGAGAACTGTCATCTCAGCTATTATCAGTGGAACTAGCCAAGGAGTCAGCTGCTGAAGTTATTGGGCTACTTTCTACATGGACATCTGGTTCTTGCAGTAGGCAGATTAATGCAGCCTGTCTGTGCTGCCCATCCTCTTCCACGTATTTTACCCAAAAGAGTCTCCTGGCTGGGTTATTAGACTTGAAAAGGAGGATCGATTTTAAAATATGAGTAGTTGCTAGACTGATGATCAATTGAAGAAAAAAACCCCTTTCGCCTAAGACATGGAAATGAGCATAACTGAGTAAGCTGCTTGGATAAAATATTCAGGAATTTTGCATATTTATCTTCTTAACGTGCTCGGTAAGTGTTGGTAGATTCCTTGTGTAAAGACTGAAGATGGGTAATAGTGTAAAAAGTTGATGTGTATTCTTTGTCCGGTGTGATCTCGGGTAGAGATACTGCAGGGCACAGGGTAGCAGCGCATCCCTCAAGTCAGGGTAACTGGCTGGGTGCCTGTTCTCAGCCTGTGGTGGACACAAGGTTAAATACTCTCTCTGAGCATTCAAGAAGATTTAATCAAGCATAATTAGCATGCCTATTTCAGCTAGTTTGTTTTGGTTCACCTTTGTGGTGAGGACAGAGTGCATGCCTAGGCAGGTGCTGCTCCGGGTGGCAGGTGGTAACTCACTGATGCATAGTAATTCAATTGAGTGTTTGGCCTCTGAGAAAATTTTACTAAGTCGCTTCTCTTGATGGATAAGACACTTTTCCAACAGCATAAATAATTCTTCCGGCCTTTGAAAATATGTTTGAGTTAAGTATAATTACAAAAGAAGTGTAATTGAAGTAATGACATTGATTTCAAGCGTATATTCTATTTACAGGTGGGAAAACCCAAAAACTTTTAAGCAAGAAGAGGTGTGGTCAGAGCCTGAAGTTTTGATGACTTCTCTGTACTTGACAGGACAGTTCTGTAAGGGACAGAAGCAGCAGAGGGGGTTTTGACAAGTTTGGAGTCTCTGTTGTTAGATTGCTGTGTTCAGCTCATTCATTCTGTACTTCACACTTACCCCTCTCCTTTCTTTGGCAGAGTGAGCTCAGTCTTCTGCATGCAGATTAGCAAGGCAGTACTGGAAGTCTCCTCTTGAAATGGATAAAGAGTGGTTAATAACTGCCTTTCCATCACTGAGACACTATTTTGGATCTCTCTTCTTTGCCTGGGTATTGGTTCGGATTAAACTTTTTACAAACGATATTTTTGAAGTGTGTCTCATCTTAAGACTGTTAAAATTCGCAAAACGCTTCATAGAAGTGAAGTAATAGAGGGGTGACAGATGGACAGTGAAAGTGTCTAATCTCTTTTTCTCAGGAAAACAGGTTAAAAATAAAAGGCTGGTACTTTTCCTGGGAGCCTTGCATTGACTCCTTGGGCAGATTTTTGCATTCTTGGATTAGTCAGGATAAAACCCTAGATAATACACAGGAAGAGCAGCGAGTTGTGAAATGCAAAATTGTTCTGTAACAGGCCAATTAGTGTTTTGCCTCCTACGTTATTTATAGAAGCTCTGTTGAACTTGATGTATAAATATTCTTTCTATAAAATGTGCTTTTCTATGTACACTGCTTCTATTGCATATTGTGAAGGTCAAATTTAAAACCTGCTCTTAGATGGATACTCTGCTGCATATTCTCAGTTCTGCTGTTGCACGTGTGTGTTCATTGTACCGACTTGTTTCTTTGCCAGACCCATACTTTGTCTTTCTGTACATGAAATTGTTTAATCAGTTTTAAACCAACATCCTGCCTGCACATAGCTAGGTTTAAAAATAGACTGGCTCAGCTGTGTAAAGAAAAGATACCCGAAATCATCTGTATGGGACAATTGAGATTACTTTAAATGATGAGACAATGCCAGCACAGTCTTAACTATGAATCAGAAGAGTGCACTCAGGGGCTTTAAATCAAGTGGGGCAAATCAGTTGTAACTTTGTTAGACTTGCCAGTTATAGGTTTATGATGTAGTTTCCTTCCCTCCCCACAGAGAGGTGTCAATTCAAGTGCTTTGTGGTCCCTTTCACTGTGTTTGTGTCTCATATACACAAATCTAGTTTGTGTCTCATATACACAAATCTACACTTTTGCTGCTTGGGGAGGCTTCAGGCATATTATATTCTTTTCAGTTTTGTGCTGCTTCAAGAACTGCTTGGGATGACTTGCCTGAGATCATCCCAAGGACCCTTGTTGGCACTTGGAACTGAATATAGGGTTGTGAGTCACAATCTAGTGCCATCTCCATATGGTTTCTTTTGGTGTTAACAATGGCTCCTCTCCACAGAGCTTTTATTTGCAGTGAAATGAGGCTTTATAATGGTTTTGTTGTGATTATTTCTGCTGCCCGTCTTTTCCTTTTGTTGGACTTCTGTGTCTATGCTGAATCTTGAAATGTTAATGACGTTAAAGCAGGTAGTGATTGGGTTGCAGGATGGGAATCATTGATGTTGTTCTGTTACAAAAGTTTGTGCGGAAATGTCACTTTAAGCTCACTTCCAGTGTTGTTATGAAAAACAATGGAAAGAGCCTGGCACTTCTGACTTTAGGATGGGGAACAGTTGTTTCAAATTTGTCTATAAACAGGATTAATCCCGCCCCAGATGTCTAGAGGCCTTTAATCCATGACATGATCGGAAAAGCCTTGGATTATAAAGACATATTTTAAGAGTTTCCTTCCGCAGAAGCTTTTCTGTTGTTTTTCCTCTTCGTATTACAGATGCTCATTTGTGGGGGAAATCTTATAAACATGGCATCTGCTGCCAGTGATTTTGGAAATTGCTGCTATTTGTCAATGGCTTCCTTTTGCAAATTGCACAGATTAATTTTTCTGCACATCTAAATATCTCTTTCAAGTTATTTCAGCTGAAAGACAGACTCTTGCTGTCAGCCTCCCATACCTGAGGGAGCTGCCTACTGGCTTCCGACCACTGGTAACACCTGGTCAGGAATTCTAAAGTGTTTTTGTCTGGAATTCTATAAGAGAGTGTATGCATTGTAGCAATGAAGTAGAAGGCATATAAACCTCACTTAATGGTGACTTCCTATGAAATTTGTCCTAAATTCAATGTTAGTAGCACTTGGTTGGAGATAAGCACCAAAAGAGTGTTCTAAAACATAAGTAGGATAATTGTTAGGCAGACCTGCTTTCATTTTAACATAAATCCAGTTATTTTATGCTATGTGTGCTTGAAACTCTCGGAGTGGTGGAGGAGAAGCCTGGCTTTAGAATTGTTTTTAAGAAGAGATGGGACTGGTTGCTTGAATGCTGGGAGAGCGGCTCAGAAGTGTTAGTGTGTATTTTACTTGTCCTCAGACTGTTCGCTGAGTAGCCATCATGAGCCACATCAAGAGACTGAATTGTGGGCTTGGTGAGTTTTTCATTTAGTCAGTATGTGTTCTTATGTTAAATTTGCCTTTTACATACAACCACAAATTTTTACAGTAAAGCAATCAATAGGATTTTTTTTTAACTTCTTGGAAAACTCTTACCTGGAATGAAGTATTCCTTGCAGTTGTGCTCTTGGGTTGTTGGATATCCCCCTGTGGGTAGTACAGCATTAACACACCGACGTGCCTGGCAAACAAAAGGAGGAAATTGGAACAGAGTCTGAATACATGGGTATCTGCTGTTACAGCAGTTTTCTTTAATAAATGCTTCTGGCCAGACTGCAATACCCTATAGCAGATTTTAGCCAGCCGTGGAGTGTCTGTCTGCATGCAGACTCCTCTGGATGGCTGCCCAACTAGACCAGGAGCCTGGGAGCCATGGCGCACTGAAGGACAACAGCTCCTTTCTGGGATCCCAGCGCAGCAGGACTTGAGAGCTATGAGCAGACTGGGCATTCTCTGGCCTCTTAAAGGCAGCCCAACTGAGTGGGTTGCCCAAAAATCAAGAACTTGAAGCATCTGCTAAATCCAGTCCAGTAGCCTGGCAGGCAGAGCTACCTTGCTGCGTAGTGAGGGCTGGCTGTCTCGCTGAAGCTGTAAGTGTGCATTTCCTTTTTATTTCACTTGTCTTATTTCTTTGTCATAACCAGAGTGTAACTGGGTGGTTATATTTAGCATTTTGTTTTCTGGGCTGGTTTTTTTTGCAGGCTTTTCGTGGTGCCCAGGAATGTAATCCTTTCTCCACACAGGTCTGCCCTACAGCTGAGTCAGTCAAGTAGCATTTGCTGCTTCTGGGCAGGGATTAGGTCTTGAAGATGCATCAAGTCTTGGAGTGAGAGATTATTTTAGAGAAATTTGCTCCCTTACCTATTTTACCTCCCCTAGTATTGCCCAAAGACAGTAGTGGTGGCATGTCGTTGCGGATCAGCTCTGATGTGCCCTTGGCTTTGCATCCTGAGGCAGCCGGTAGCTGGTAGGTCTCCTTGCAGCCTCCTGTTGAGTTCATCTTGGCAAGAGCTGCCTGCGCTTTCATTGTGCTGGAATTTGTTCACCCCCTGGCTTGTCGGAGGCCACATTTGGAGGTCCTGAGCTGGGCTTTGAGAGTTCATGGATACCCTATTCCTTAGTACTCTTCAACTGAGGTAAAACCCATAATCTAATGATGCTGTACTGAGAGCTGAGTGCTTGTGTTCCTTGTTCTTATGGAAAAGGAAAGAGGCCTTGACATCCAGACTGAAAAATAATTAGACTTGCAAAATTCATTAACTCCTTGAAAAATGCCTTTGCCTGGGAGATCTGCTCTCCCTCCTTCCATCGCATTTCTGTCAAACTCTCCCAGCTGAGCTGATTTGTTGATAAGCATACATCTAACATTTCTTGGAATGTTTGGAGGGTTGTAGTGTAACAATCTCTATCAATAACCATACTGAACAAAACCTGTGTCCTAGATTTCTCTAGTAAAAAGATATTTGTCTCAGGAATTGACTTGAAGCTGATTTGATTTTAAAAATCAATGCCCCACTCTTGTTTTGGCTCCAGTGTGTTAGCTATGTCAGTAATGGCAAGTGATTTTTTTTCTGTGTAGATAATTTCCGATTCATGTAAGTGATGCTATATTTTATAGTAGCTAATCTTTGTCTCATTCATTTTTAAATTAGTTTCCAAATGTTGTTCTGTGCTGATTTGGTATAATTTTTAACTTGGCATTAGAATTGTTAATAATGACAGTTCTTTGTAGGAGAATTTTATTTTTTAATATTGCAGTTATTTTTAATATGGAGACATGTAGCAGTTTTCATCTTTCATCTATATATAGGCTCTTTTGGAGGGAGAAGCTTCTTAGCAAACTTTAATTCTTCACTATTTAAACAGAGTTAAAGGAAGCAATACCTGCAAAACTGCTTAATGACGGAGCCCACATGATGACTTCCTTATTTAGCAAGTAAAAGGTTGCCTCACAAGTCATGACTGGTGTCAGTTAACTATATAAGCAGCCCTCCTGACCTGAATAGACCTGGTAAGGATGATTACAAGGTTGGGTCTTCAGCTACGGGGCAGCCCAGTGGCACAGTCGCACAGCTTTAAGCCCAGGTTACTGTGCAGGCACTGGAGCCTGGGTCACCACTGCAGAACTGATTTTTTCATGTTCATGGCTGTCACCATGCTTTATCCTCTGAAACCTTGGTGATATCCAAGAACTGAGTCTGTTTGTCAGACCCACAGCTTTTTTGACAAAGATTAAAAAAAATAAAACCACCGAACAAACCAACCTACAATATGTGGGAAATTTCTCCTTAAGAGAAATTACTGATTTTAAGATGCATGGTACAGAATTTTATAGAACCATATCAGCTTGATCCAGAGCCCACTGTCCTGTAGGTGTGGCTAGTAACCAGTCTTACCTGGTGTTTTGCTTTACTCATTTTTATTCTCCATGAAAAATATTCTCCGTGAAAAATGGAGAATAATTTTTTTCTGTTTCTCTTTCCCCTTGTACTCCCAACGTGCTTCCTAAAGTCAATGTTCAATTTGAGCTTATGTTTCCGAATTTTTTATTCAAAGGCCGCTGGCACTTTTTGTGAAGAAAGTACTGCTCAGAGGTAGCAGTTAAGTGTTGATCTCAGAGTTTTCTTCTCCAATTTCCTCTTACACACATGTTTTATATCTGAACAATTGCTCTTGCAACATGTTTTTCTGGCTTTTTGAGGCAAGACTTTGTTTTTCTCTGCTGTTTTTAAACAGTTGTGCATATTTATGGTGGCTTTGCGAATGATGCAAGTACCTGTCAAAGAAATCATTTTATTGAGCAGCAAGCTACCCACTCATCTTCAGCACACTGAAAGTATGAAAAATCATCTCACTTCTAACAAAAAAAAATGGTGAAGTTTGGAAATGCATTGAAAGAATATTGCGGTTGTAGCAGTACTTTACATACCAAAAAGAAAATTGGGCTGCTCTCAGAAGTACACCTCCATCCTTGTTGTTCTTGTAACAGTCATGTTTACAACCTGTTATAGCTTAAAGGATTTGTTGACTGTTTTTTGATTTGCAGCTATTACACTAACAAATTGGTGGTGATGTCATGAAGCAGTTTCAAGTGCCTCTTTCCAATCCTATTCCATCCCTATAATAAAAGTGACATTAAACATTAATGAATGTGCTTTTTCTGATGAGCAGAGATGTAACAGTATATTACTTTTTAATTCCCGATTAAGACTTTAAGAGGGTGTCTTGTTCTATTATCTATGCAAATTGGTGGCAATGATAGCAATAAATCAGAAGAGAAGGATTTAAAATAAACCGCAGCAATTGACTTGATTTGCGATTGATTTCTCATGCTTATCAAATCCCTGGATGCTTTGTGGTTTTCCTTACTCTGACAGGATTTTTTCCCTTGATCCATGATACTGAGTTGTCTGAATTATTTGTTTTTCCCTTAAATTGTGAGTAGGCTTAGGACTAAAACTGAATGCTTTCAAAATGAAGTTTGTAATAAATGGGAGGGGATAAACTGATTAAGACAAATAGATGTGCCCATTCAGAATTTGATTTTAGAGAACAAGAATGGTTTTGTTTGGGGTTTTTTTGTTTGTTTGGCTTTTGTCTGTGTTTTGTTTCATTTTGTGGAAAACTATGTTGCTCCTGAGACATTCCTTGCAGTCCTCTGCCTCCTTGTCTTAGTTGGGCAATGAGCATGCCTTGGACTGCAGCAAAATATGAATGCAAATTAAAATTAAGTAGTGAAAGGAGTGACATCAGAGTGAAGTTACGCCTTAGTCTCTTAAGAAGAGAGATGACTGTTCTCTTAGTATAGATTTCTTTCATAGCTGAGATATTATATCATTTTGTAGAATAACATGAAATGTTTTGTAGTGACAGCAGAACTTGATATTCGCTAATAAGCTAATGACATTGAAAAGAATATATTAAGTGCAGAGAGACATTTGTCTGCCATTAACATTACTGTGAACAGAGTTAGGCTCATAATTCATAATATGGATTGAAAACTTCATAATATATAAAGAAGAAAAGAGCTATTAATACATTTCAAGTAAGTGAATGCTGATAATACCCAGTGCTAACTCACCGTGTCAGTGCTGCTCGTATTTTATCTTGAGAATAGAGTTGGACGTGCTTATCGGCATATATCAACTGATCCACATTGACTGTCAATATACGAACTCTTAGCCCATAGCAAATACAAGTTAATATGATTAAACTTATTTCTTCTTTAGTTATGTGCTAAGAGAAGTTGTGATAGCAGGAGCTGAGTTTTTACACTGTTACTGCAGTCCTGCTGATGCATGATAACTCATTAAACCATGCAACCGAGCCTTTGCCTGCTGTTTGTAAAAACTGATGTTTCGTTTCTGGCATCACATGTTTCTGCTGAGTCTGCAAGAGCTCTGCAGAGTTCACATGTGTGTGAGGTTGAGGTCAGACTGGACAATTTACAACCACATTAAGTTCCACAGAAGCCTTTTACCCTAGGATTTGTTGTAATAATTTTCAGTCCTATGAGTGTTACTGATCTTTTCCCATAACGAATTTAATTTTTCATGTATTGAAATTTTTGTTCAGTTCCTTAGAGTGCTCTGCAGTATTAAAGTCATTCAGATACAATTTTTGATATAAGAAGCTGTTTGGTTTTAATGCCATTCATTGTGTTGGACTATACTTTGTGTTTTATATTTCTCCAATCTCTCAAAAGCAAAGAAGAGAATTTATTTTACTGGACTGATGAGGAGCCCAGCATGGGTTTTAAGCACATTATACTTGGGTGCAGTAAATATCTATAGCTGCTAACAGGGAGAAAAGAACAAAGGGATTTTGATGGATAAAAGAAGGGAGAATAGAGAAAAAGGAAGGAACAGGACACCAACAGAGTCAGAGTTGGTGGGATAACATGGTTACACAGAGTATCCAGTGCATCTCTTGGATATTTAAGTAGTTTAAATTCCAGCTATATATTGAGGAACCTCCATGAGTGAAGGACTTAGTTTTATAATATTTTTTTTGTTTGACAAGCAATGAGAGAGAAGTGGTCCCACATGACCATGAGTCAGGGGGCTTCAGTGGAGAGAAAGGAAAAGAATTAAGGCATCTTTAAGAGTTTGTGTGTGTAACACCTCTTTCCCTGGAGGTGTTTAAGGTGCAGGTGGATGAGGTACTGAGGGGCATGGTTTAGATATTGGCGGGAATGGTTGAACTCGATGGTCTGGTGGGTCTCTTCCAACCTGGTGATTCTGTGATTCTATAAGCATATGCTGGCACACATGTTAAAATGAAGATTAGAGACAATGACAAGAGAAGATGGCATCTTGCACAAGCTGGGAGATTCCGTACTTCAGTTTTCTTAGGCCTAATGTACCTTCTAGCCTGAGTAGGAAAGCTGTCTAGAGAAACTGTTAGGGGTATTTGTCAAAGTGTTACATTCAGCAGTTTTGACACGCTCTACTAGCTCTTCCAGTGACTAAAAGAAATCTTAGTGACTCGAAGAACAACGCTGCTAACAGGACATTTAAAGAAGCTTTCCAAATCTCCTTAATTATAGCCACTGATAGTAATATATATGATTGTGCACGCTCAAATTCTTGGCAGTGTTAAGAGAATATGTGAATACTCTCATAGATGTGCTTTCTGTGCCCCCTTTTCTCAAATACCCATAAAACAGTAGCCAGAATGTCAGGCAGAATACTTCATTCCAGACCTTGTGGGAATGAGCTCTGCCTCTGTGCGGTCCAGGTGAGCAGCTCTCCAGTTGGTGCAAAGGTGGCTTTAATCCTATGTTGCTGTTAAAATTTAGATTCCCATTGCCTTCAATAAATGTAGGATTGTGGCCAGAGGTGTATGAGGTGAAAGAATCATAGAAGCATAGAACAACCAGGTTGGAAGAGACCCATCGGATCATCGAGTCCAACCATTCCTATCAAACACTAAACCATGTCCCTCAGGACATCACCTACCTGTGCCTTAAACACCTCCAGGGAAGGTGAATCAACTACCTCCTTGGGCAGCCTATTCCAATGCCCAATGACCCTTTCCGTGAAAAACTTCCTCCTAAAGGAAATGCTCTGCAAAGGTGTCAGGGTAGTGCTGTCGGTCTGAGATGCCACAATGGAAGGAGCTTTCAAACTACCATAGCGATTAATAAAAAATTCAAGTAATCAAAGCTCAAATTGGTTCTTTAATTTCATTTAAATTGTATATTTAAAGCGATTTTAGTATTGAAAGTTATTGGACTGTAAAACTGCTTTATTTGACTTCTTGGAAGTAATTACAAGCCACCTACTGTGCTTCCATAAAGCAGGATCTGTTCTATGAATGCAAGGTGGGAGAAACTACCTGGCGCAAGGTGAAAGTTTAATTGCTGAATATGCAGAAAGTCTGCAATGAGCTTTTAGAATTTTAGAAGCAATTGGCTGACCTAAATTAACAAAATCTTAACAGACAGTGATTTTGTAGATTAAGACAGAGATTTTAGTTTTGGTGCTCTTGATGCCAGAATCAACGGATGTGTAGCATTTTTTAGTTGGTTTTTTTTAAAGGTTAGAACACTTACTTTTGTAGAATAATGGAATGTCTGCTTTGAACTCAAACCAACAGAAAATGAGTTATTTTGCTGAAGGATGGCATTCAATTGGTTTATACATCTTCCTTGCTTTGCTTGTACAATATTTCCACTGACATCAGGAGAACTTGCATCTGTACAGGTGTTAAGAGTCTGGTCCTTCTCACAGAGTCGATCACAGCCCAGAATATGGGAATTCTCCTGGCTTGTTAATGGAGTCAGAAGTTAGTTTACTTAAACTTTTTCAGCTGATCTTGAAAAGAGGAGTTTTAACCTTAACTTGTCTCCCTGGGAAACAAACTGAACATGAGGGCTACATTTTGTTCCTCCCTGAAGTATCATTAGATTCAAATGGAGGAAAGACAACAGGCTAGAATTATACTAAATAAAATTGAGTCCTTCTTGCGTTCAAAATAGAATGATCATCTCATTTTTCACAGGTCTTCTCCTGCAACATGACTCCTGGGTTTGTTTTCCCCTCCTATACATGCTACTGAAGCAGTGGGGGTCACAGAAGTCACTACAAAACGGGCTTCAGGTGGCTTTGGCTTTTCTTTTGTACCTCAGATATGATAAAAAAAGCTTGTGTCTTTGTCATCTTGAAAATGCAACATGGCAATCAAGAAATTGCTTTGTTCTCCTGAGAATTTTCTTACCAATTATAGGAATTTAGGAAGGGATGTGAAGACAACAGCAAAGCATAGAATTGTGCTTACTAAGCAGATTTCCAGGATCTTTTAATCTGCCACTTTACTGCTCTCCCCCACCACTAGCTATTAATGTTTTCCATTTTGACTTTAAATGAAATTGCAGCATGGAGCTGAATACATAATTGCGTTTATTTTTCAGTTCTGTGCTTGATCTAAAATAGCACATAAAACCAAAATAGATACGCTCTGAATTTAAAGGAAATTTTGTCAGTGTGTCTTACTGACAAGAATATATATTTTTAACTCAAACCGAAAAATAAAAATAAAAATACCTTTGAAGTATCTTTATCTTCTTGAAATGAGTTAATTGCTAGAGAAGTGTGATTCATAAAACAAGAACACATCTGGGACACAACACTCTTTCCCAGTAGTTCCTGGATGAGCTGAAGAACCTCAGATTGTGGATTTGAACTCATTTCCCTTTCCAGCCTGAGGGAATTTAAATGCCTTTCTGCTGCTTCCCTGGAAAGTATCTAACTGCTGACCTGTGGAGTCAGCCTGGGCTCAGCTGAATATTTAAGGAAATAAAGCAATGCTGAGGAGATAGACTGAAAACTGTCCTTCTCACTTCACTCGTGTTGCAGTGGAGTCATGGCACCTTCGTGGGCAGTAAATGCAGTGAGTTAAAATCTGCTCGAGTACAGGCAGGATATTGCATTGCAGATGAGTGTTCCAGCTGATAGTAGATGAGAAGGGAACTGCTGACATCACTGCTCTTTTATTAGCCAGGCTGAGCTCTATTTTTTTTTTAACAACACCTAAACCTACTTGGCAAATTTAACTCAATTTATGGCTTGACCCGAGCAGTGTTCTAAGCAAGCCGTGTGTTTTTTAAGGCTTAATCCCTGTCCTGCCTTTTCTTCCCTCTTCCTGAGGGACATGGTTTAGTGTTTGATAGGAATGGTTGGACTTGATGATCCGATGGGTCCCTTCCAAACTGGTTGTTCTATGATTCTATGATTCATAATGAAGTGTGTTCTTCCATTGGGAAGGGGCATCTTACCCAGTATATTAAAATACAGCAAACCCATCTCACTGAAGCCGGTGATTTAATAGGGAGAAACTGAGGATGCTCGATTCAAAAAGGCTGAAAAAGTTGTGAATCAGAAGAGAAAACAAGCATCTCGCCTCAGGGTTTTTCAGGAATGTTTAGGTGAAAATTCAGTCTGCTACCCACATTTAGGAAAAAAAAAAAAAACAAAACCAAAAATAAACAAACAGTGGAGGCTTGTTTTATTTGTATTGCTTTTTTTTCCTCAGATATGCTTTTTTATTTTTTAGAAGGAAAACACATTCTTTTAACTCTTATCTAGCAATTTCCTTGTAGTTAATTAATTCATTCATTAATAAAGCTTAATTTATATACAGTGATAATAGCTTGCAGGCTTTTTTTCTTCTCTTTCATTTTCACTGAAAGATAAAGCTGGATGTTTTTTTATGTTGCCCGAGGTAAATCCTCCCTAATCAATAGATACTGCAAATCACCTGACTAATTTTATCTAGGAGTCATTTGAGGAGGATAAACTACAAAGCTTGTGCTTTGAGATGAACCATCTAGTGAGCAATATTTCAAACAGGCAAATGGATTAGAGCTTTGCGCATACTTTGCTTCTTGTTTATTTGAAGTGCTACTGCGTTTTTTTTCCAATTTTTTTTGTTCTTTCACTTTTTAAAATTTGCCTATTTAATGTCATTACCTAGTAGGTTTTGATACGTGTTTATTAGTTTATATTTTAAGCTTTATAAGTCAAGCATGTGCGTTGCCCAAGCCCTGTGTGCCAGCAGAGCAGGGATGGATGGTGTGTTTGCTCTTTTAGACCCTACAGCTTATGGAAAAGCAATTCAGTATTCTTGAGAGTTGCACGAATCCTGGCTCCATTTGCTTAGTGGTTGGTACTTCCACTCCGTAAGCAAATTATTGCCTAAGCAAGATGCTGCCTTCTTGAAGTTGCCCAAGTGTTCCCCTCTCCTTTCAACTTTTCTAAAGCGCTGAATAGGGCAGAGATTCAGGTAAATGCTTCCTTTTGCTTTGTGCACATAGTCAGAAGCTGTGAAATTCTCTGCAGCCAGTCAAGGTGATCCCTTTTTAATAAACTTTGGAGCTCCTCCCGCTTAAACATACAGCAGTGGCAAATGTGTGAAATCCAGCTTAAATGCTGATGCCCCCAAATTTCTCTTTGCTTTGTGTTGGCTGTGGGCCAAGCAGGCAGGAATTAACTCTATGGCTGTTCTTTCATTAAATGTGACAAAGAACTCAATTTATTGTTAAGCTGGTGTGGGAATTTCCTAAGGTTATGTGTAGGAAGCTGAGAGCAAAGCCTACAAGCAATCTTGTATAACTCAATAAAGAATTCATTCAGACTCAGGAGGTGTTATTTTGGTGCATATTACTGCATGGGAGAGCCTAGATTTAGATTAAGGAAAGTATATCTTGAAATGTTGCATGTTTGAATTGAAGTGCACAGTGGATTTTTGTCTTTGTCAGCATTACCTTGCTCTCGGAAAATGTGAAAACTTGCGAAGAAATGCTTGTGTGTTCAGTGTATAAATAGTGTAGTGTATCAAATGATTTTTTGTGTTGAGTGAGGACTTCTCTCCACTATGTTCTGTGCTTCGCTTTTCCATCTATAAAGCGAAGCTATCTTTGCTTGCTGAATGGATAGCAGACTCTTGCTAGGCTGATTATTATGGCCTGGTGACACATAGACTTTAGCTCCCTGTGTGCAGGGACTGCCTTTGTAATTATTTTAAGAATATGTACGCTCAGTTCAGGTACATGATACAGAATCCCTGTTGTCTGTGTGGTGGTTTCCAAGCTGAGGTGCATCTGTGATTGACAATTCCCTTGTGGTTGATGCAGAGGTAACTTCTCACTTGATCTCACATTTTTTTTTAATGGTAAGTTGACGTTAAGGCAGAGTTTACTTTTAAGATCGAAGAAACACTTGAAATTGCCTTAATTTTTTTTTTTTTTTTGATCCAAGAAGTGAAAAACCTAAATGAGGTTTGAGCACTGGGGCAACAGAAAAGCTTGTAAGAATTTTATTTTGTTCTTTGTAAATACTAGTATCAGTTGATCTATACAGTTAGATTTAATGTGATGGCCAAAAAAACTTCAATAGCTTGTATAATGGGGCATAAAAAGGGATGTTGTCTTTATACTTGTATCTGTGATTGGATGCTGCTGGCACTCTGTGCTTCTGCCTTTATTTGTTCATTTCTTAAATTGCCCGATTGTTATATTGTAGTTTATTTTGTAGCTTTCTGTAAGTCTATAAAATTTTTAACTTAATGCTAAAAGATGATTTAACAAAAATTGCTGGAGTGTTTTATTATCTTCACGCTGTTCCAAATCTTCAGCTTCTGACATCTTCAGCTTCTGACATCTAAAGCTTTGTCTGTACCAATCCTAGTGAATTTTTTTTCTGTGACAAATATTAAAGCTGGACAATCAGAACAAGAGAGAAAACTCATAGACTTAGGCCAGTACAAATCAATAGAACATGAAAGCAAAACCCAAAAGATAGTTACAAGCTGAACTATGTTGACAGCTTATGGACAGAGCTTTCCTGTACTAGTCTGATTGAAGTTAAATTTGGCCTTTGCATAAATTGAAAGAGAAAAAGGTTTAGAGTGGGCTTGTCTTTGGCTTTCATCTTCAGCAAATATAAATTACTACTGGTGTTTGAACTGAAGTGTACTGGTGGTAGTTTCCAATGTGCAGGAGGAGGGAAATGTTATTATGGTGCAAGAAGAACAAACACCTCCTGTCTTCATGGCATGGGAATTTGGGGGCAGGTTCTGGACAAGAAAGACAGACATCTCCTGTCTCTGTGGCAGGGAGGTTGTGGGTCAGATGCTGGACAAGAAGGGCAAACATCTCCTGTCTCCATTCCAGGAGGGTTGGGGAGCAGATCCTGAATAAGAAGGATGAAAATCTGCCTCCGTGTGATGAGAGTTGGAGCTAGATGATCTTTTACGTCCCTTCTAACCCAAAGCATTCTATGACTGTATCAGAATATCATACTGCCTTCAATTTCTTTTATACCATCTTCAATTTTGACTTCTAGGATAGTTACTGAACCATATTCAGGAAGAGTTTGTGACCCTTAGCATGTTTCCAATGCTAAACAGAAGTGCATTACATCTATTTCCAACAGTGCTGCTCAGAAACTCCTAATTAAATAACATTTATTATTTGCTGATACTAAACTGTGTGATACTTTGTGTTTACCAGACAGAAGTAAGCACCCACACCGCAGTGCAGTTCACAATAACTTAATTTATAGCACAACCTCAGAGCATCAGTTGCTCTGAATTTGGTGAATTACTTGAAATCTATTTTAATCTCATAAGGGAAATCATGAGAAGGTGGGTACTATGCAGAGCAGTGTTACTGAATAGATTAAAGATGTGCTCATGCATGATCTTCTGAAAATGTCAAGATGTGGTAAATCAGCAAACGTTGGACTGTGTTTAATAAAAGTACTTGTTAAGTTCCCTCCTTGGAAGCACACGGTTAGAACCTCAGCTGTTGTACTGTTACTGAACAGTGTGTTGTATTGTGGTGTTTAGTCTCTACATGGAATTTGAATGCAAACATATTAATCTTGATCTCCCAAAGTCCTTATCTGTATGCATCCCCAAAATATTTCCCCGCTTTGTAAGATTTCCGTGGCAGACTGGGGAGCTGCAGGGACCTTCTCTGACAGCGCAATAATGTGCACATCCCAACTGGCTCAAGGCCATCAGATAGCAAAGCCTCTTACCACCACTTTCCTATTCGACTAAGAGAGCACACACTTTGTCACTGTCGAGAAATCTGCCTTATCAACAGCTGCCTCAAAGCTGGCAATTCCAGCTCTACTTGCTACTTAGCATCAGTGCATGGGGCAAGGCTTCCTTGGAGATGGCTTTGTCCTGCCTGAGGGAGGTCTTTGCAATTGGGAATAATGTGGAGATTGCCACCTTAATATAATATAATATATATAATATGATACAATATAATAGAAGGCTGTGGAGAGGAGGGAGCTGGCCTCTTCTCCCAAGTGACAGGGGACAGGACAAAAGGAAATGGCCTCAAGCTCCATCAGGGGGGGTTCAGGCTCAACAGAAGAAAAAATTCTTCACTGAAAGGGTCATTGGGCACTGGAACAGGCTGCCCAGGGAGGTGGTTGAGTCACTTTCCGTGGAGGCACTTAAGGGACAGGTGGACGAGGTGCTGAGGTACATGGTTTAGTGATAGATGGGAATGGTTGGACTCGATGATCCGATGGGTCTCTTCCAACCTGGTCATTCTGTGATTCTGATGTGAAGGACAAGAGTGGAAATTCAGTAACTACACCTGTTGGGATGCAAGAGGACTATGTTTCCTTACAAGTTTAACTTGCCTTACAAGTTGTTTCATATGACAAAAGCAAAAGATGGAACAGAGGACTTTGAGCATCTTTAAAAAGCTCCTTAAATGGGCAGTGCTTGTAAAATGAGTATCAACAAAACGTTGCTCTGTGCTTCTGTTGAATACTTGCATCCTGCAACAGCTTGCAGCTGTGTTTTGTTGCAGTTCTAAATATCTTAATAGGGCAAAATGCACTTTAAAAAATGAAATCAGAATTATCCACAGAGGAAATAGAAAAGCAGAAATGATCAGATAACTTGGCTGGTTTGAAATGCACATTGTTGTATGATCAATACTTATTTTGAGAACACATACCCAGTGGTAGTTCAGTAACCTGACCTGGCAGGTCTCTGGAGGATTGTAGGTGTAGTATTCAGTAATTTCTCAGCCTAAGGATGCTCTGCTTCTCAAGGAGGTTGGGCCGTGCTGCTTTCCATGGATGCAAGCGGAGTGAGAGAACAAGGTCCTTTGCAGGATTGGAGCCCAAGTCTGCAGTAGGATATGACAAGTTGCAGAAGTTAAACACAGACAATTAGTTTAAGGGAAAAATCTATTATATCCACCAAGATAACGTACTCAGGTGGTTAACCGGAGGTCTGCTGGTCTCTAGATTCTGAGTCATTTACTAATTTTTTTGTTTGCATCATTGCATTAAATCCTAGATCTGATCTCTAGTTCTCTGCTGTGCCATAGAGCAAAAGGAAATCATATACTTCTCATCTGTAGGCATGCTTTGGACTCCAGGCTAAGTCTGGGGAAACAGCACAGGGAGTCCAGGAGTGTTGTGTGGACCCAGCTCAGCCTGGGCATGTGGAGAAGCCCACTGTGTGCTGGGCATGTTCAGGAAAATAAACAAGGTCGTGTTGGGTCATCCTTTGCTGGAAATGTATCTCGTTCTTTCTGTATTGTCATCTTTTAAAAAAAACCCCAGAATGTTAAATTAGTGATGAAAGAGATTTTGGTGGCCCGCGGGTGTATTTGCAGTACAACGGACAGTGAAGCAGAAGCTGCAAAAAATTAAATGTTCATATCCTTTGAAGTCAGGCTAGGGTACTGTGATTCTGTTTTGATTCATGCCTGCTGGCAAAAAAATAAAGCAGGTTGTCAGTGAAGAGAGCCTTTCGTTAAAGCTATTTATTACAGCTAAAATATTCAACCCACTGTTGGTGTATTGGTGCTGGCAGCTATTGTAAAATTAGTAATTCCTTGGAGCTGCCAGGAGACAAAGCTAAGGGCCTCGAGTGAACCGAATCCCATGTTGTTTGTCATTCTTGGAGCAATGTTGCATCGTTCTGAAGTCAGACTGCACGGGCCAAAATCTCACTGTGCTCCATCACTCCAAAATAATGTTTCTGTAGGCTGGGGGAAGGCACCAGAGCTACTGCTTTGGTGGCTGTTTTTCTGGTGAATGGTTCTCCCTCTGCTCTGGCTGCTTTTGTGATGCTAAACTTAGCATCTCTCTGGCTCACATATATAACTTCCCTTCTCACCTTTTCTAGCTCACAGTGTCTGTATCTTCTACAGAGATTTCAGTGTAAACATTCAGAACGAGAGTGCGTGGATACAGTGATGTGACAGCCAAGTGGTTAATTATAAATGAAAGAAAAACCCCTTTAAGCTGTGCCAGTCCATTCAAGTGATCCAGAGTTGTCTGATAGCCTGTGTGATCATGCTTCACTTCACTCTGTCGCAGTGGATTTTCTGTGGTTTGCAACCTCCTCAATGTTCAACTCTTGTTCATTGTTTTTGACACTGAATTTTATTGTAAACTTTTGAAGTGGTCAGGAGTGACGAGCTGAAAAAAAGAATGAACTGGGTTTTTTTAGTCTTTCTGCTAGATCTTTGAGACAAAACCAAGTATGGTATTGATGGAGAATTTACTTGAAAGACAAAAAGGGTTTTCGCTGTCCATCCAAACAGTAAATGGTGTGTAATTGTAATGAGTAGTAATATGCCATAATTAGATACCAGTGTTATAAAATTGTTTGAAAATCAACAGATGTGGTGGGAATGGGAACTATTTTTAGACTAGGACTCTTGATGAGAGAACAACAAAATTCTAAACCAGGTTTTGATTGATTTATAGATAGATAGGAGAATGCACAGATTGGAGAGCATCTCTTCTGAGACAGGACTGACTATCTAGAGGAAAATCTGTGGCAGCAGGTGCCCATATCCCTGTTGCCCCGGAGCATATGTAGCTGTCAAATGCAGGACATTCATAGGGCTAGCTGGGCACAGTGCGTGCAGGGCTGAATGAGGTCATACTGATTTTCACCTGCCTAGGACTAGCCGTGGCTTGTCCTCTCAACAACTGCCTTCCTGCTTTGGTGTCTCACATCTCGTGTGCTGCTTGCCACAGCAGGAGGGACGGAGGTTGCTGTTTGTATCACAGCTCCGTAAATCACTCCAGCAGTGAGCATTTTTATGCCTGTGATTTACCTCTAGAGGAAACTGCTGCTGAGGACATGACAAAGGATGGAGCAACGTGGAGGGCTTATACTGAGGAGTGCTGAGGATTTAGATCCTTTTTACTTTATTTGATTTTTTTGTAGTGTAATGGTGGACACTGACATATAAACACGTAGGCTTGAGCTCTTGGGCTTCAGTGACACAGTATGGGTGGTCACAGCCCTGATCTGAGCAGAGAGAGGAGAGCTGCCTGGCCCCATGCCATCAAATGCAACATGGGTGAGAGCTAAGCAGGAGTTTTTGTACCTCTGATGCTAAACAAGAGTGCAATATATAGAATTTTTGTCTACCTCAGGGAAGTCCTTGCCTCGATGGGTTCATAACATGGACTGCAGTGATGTGACCTATCTCTGCCTCCAGCTATGCAAACCCTCCTCGCCCTCGGTGATTCTCACTGTAGCTGCTGTTTGTCCTGACTTATGGGACCTTCCTGCATGAGAAATAGTTTCTAGGCAGTGATTTGTTACTATCATCACCTTTAATAGCTTATTGGAAAAAATATAAAGACTAATTTTTTAATATATTTTAATTTGTTAATCTTTTATTATGCTGGAGCTAGACATCTCTGGGGATATAATTGGAGAAAATAGCAATTGCAGGGCTTGCTCATACTAGCCTCTCCCCATAGGTACAATATGTTATCGCAGTGTGTTAAGACATTATTTTAATTGATCTGATATGGACCTTCCCAGGATGAGCGATTTATCTTCATTTTATTACTTTGTTTCTACTTCATTACTTCATTTGCTACCTGTCATAAAAGTGGAGACAAGGAGGCCGGTGTATGTATTGAGGATGCAGAGGACTAGTGCCTTTTGTAAATCATTCTGATGGTGGTGAACTTATTTATGTCTGTGACCTGAGCTATGGAGGAAATTGGTGCTCAACTTCTGATGAAACAGAATGTAGTGAAATAAAAGAACAGGAAGGCCTCTTCTGAATAATGGGGACAAAAGCTGTGGCATGGTCAGTGGCTGTAAGTTGTGAGAATGTAGCAGAGAAAGCATAAAACTCGTAACTTATTCCTCCACTTTTTCTCATAGTATAAACCCCTGTGCCCTAGGCAATGACAAATAATAAAAATAACAGTGAAGTAAGAAATGCTGCACAATGAACTATGTCTTCTTTACTTTTTTTTCCCCCCCTTTTCTTTCCCCATCTTACCAAGAAGAGAGTACAGGCAATGCATGGCTTTTCTTTCCAGTGTCGCTTAAAGCATTTAAGATTGAATGTAGTTCATTGGCCCTGCTTTCTGCATTATATAGTTTGAATAATTTGTGAGGGCAGGTACTAAATAAAACGAGGGTTTTATTGTTGGATGGATAGGGTCTTTGAAGGCAAGGCAGAAACTAATAGGTGCTGTATGTCTCTTTTCTGTGTTATGTGTATGTAGACCAACCCACTAGAACACCTTCTTCTTCCTGCCATTCAAAGTCATATCTAGCATCCTCAAGGACTATGTTCTTGCTCATGTTAGATGTATGGACTCTGTAAGGAAGGAGAATAAGTTTGATACTCCTCTGACTGGTGCCAGCACAGCAGTGCTGGTAGTGTTCCAGCTGGAATGGCTCCTGGATGAATGGCATCGGTCTGCAAAGTTTGTTCTTGTGTTCTTTAGGTATTTTTTGCTCTTCTTTCTGTCTTTCTTTCCAAGTTTGCTTATCCACCCCTTGTTGAAGGTGGTGATTTATGATGCTTTGGATTCGCATACATATAATGCGAAGCTTTATCATGCTGTGGGGTGGGGAGAGGATGTCCATATTCTACAGCATCATATAGACTATGAAATTTCAGTGACTGTTTAAGAACTCAATGTCACATATTTTTCCTAAAAGCCCATTTTCTGTTTGTGCTCTCATGGGAGCAGGATCATGACAGCATTCCAGAGGCCCTCGTTGTATTATGCCCTTGTTTTCTAATTTTGTTCAAGTTGTAACTGTAGGTGAACTTGCAAATATGTGATGTCTTGGCCGGGGGGGGGAAAATCACCATTTACTGTAAGATGCTTTTGAGAAAGGCATTTACTATACAGTTTAACATGTGGATGATGCTGCATGACTAAAGGCCTTAGCTAGCTGACCGTCAGCATCCCTCTAAAAATAGATTCCTTTCAATGTTGGCTTTCTTTCAGCAGCAGGTGGGGTTGTGCAATGGTTCTTCATTACCTCTGGCACTTTCTTAGTGAAGCATGTGAAAACCAGGCAGGTTTTCACTGTCTGTTGTGTAGTAATATCCTGTGTTTCTCAGCAGAAAGGCTTCCTGTTCCCTTATACTTTTAAATGTCTTTAAATAAAAGAAATATTGCACACAAAGATCACTGCCTATACAGTTTAAAGGTACACACTGTCTTTTGATACCAGTTAATCTAAGTTTGAATTTATTGATTTGGTTAAGCCTAATATTAAAAAGAGCCATTAATAACTAACGTTTTATAACGATCAGGGCTTATGGAATGTAATGAAAAGATTGAGGCATGGATTAATTAATTAACAGACCGAAGTACAAGTTTGATCTGTCGGAACTTGAGCCAGAATTTCTTTTCTATTCTTTAAGTTGCACCTAAGGGATCTTAATAGAAACCAATAAATGTGTGATAGTTGATTTTGTATCTAATGATAAAAAGTATGTGGCTCTTTTTATGGCCATCTGTGGGGGAGGAGGAAAAAATATCCAATAGAACAGCAGGAGTGCTGTACTTGAAAAATGAAATAAACCTTCTGCTTTTAATTGTTGTGTAAACAATTTCTCAACAATGGTGAGATAATTTGAAAGTGGAAGCTGCGATTGATGTCACAGTGGAACTGGAAAATTGATTTCAAACAAATGTAATCCCTTTTTAATTCTTACAAGAGGAGAATGCCATTTTCAGTGCTTGCCTTTTGTCTGATTTCAAGGCTCAAACAGCTCTAGGACTATTCGAAGTTAGACTAAATGATCTTTAAAAGTCCAGCCCAAACCATTCCATGATTCTATGACTCTCCCCATGTTACATTTTTAACATAATACATATTTATGATAAGTATAGGTATTAAAGAAAAGGTGTTTGCCATAAAAATTTATGGTCAGTCTCAGCCACATAATTGCTGTTGCTGAGCACATAAGAGAGTTATACTTACTGTTATTCCAATTAATGCTTCTAGTGTAAAAATAAATTAAAACCCAAACAACCAAATGAAAACAAAAAATATATTTTTAAGAAAATATATACTTAAGTCTTACTGCAGAATTGTGTTTGTTTTATCAGTCTTCTTGTGGCATTTTGGAAAGCACTGTTAAACAGGGTCTAGAGTCCATGACTGGTGTTCACATACTGTCTCAGCAGCTGGAGTTACTGTAATTGCAGTTTCCGTATTGTATCTATTCAGATTCAATTATAAGTGTTGAGTTGCGTATTAAAATATGATTTTATTTTGGTGTTTAATGGTGCATACGGGAGTGGGTAGGTCTAGGGTGGGCCATTTAAGAATGAAGCTTCCTACTAGTTTCGAGGCAAGGACCATCCTTGGGTCTATCTGTCTATATAAAATAGAGTAAAATATAGTTGAGTTGTGAAATATCAAATAAATCCTGCTGGACTGTATGAAGCCACCTGGTCCAGCAACCTGCCTTCTGCAGCACTCTGGTCGTGCTTAATAACAGGACCTCTGGTTATCACGGCTTGTGGTTATCACCTGGGGGGTTGGATTTTACGGCAAATATGCCATATAGCTTTTTTTTCCTTTATGTTTTTTCTTTATGTCACATTTCTCTTCAAACTCTATTGAAAATGTTCCTCTTCTTTTGCAGACCTGTCATTTCCATTTAGGTTTTCTGAGTTTTATTTGTACAGGGGAGATCCATGAAAGTCACTGGTTGTACCATTTATATCACCAGTTCGGAAATTAGAGTACAGGTACATCCTGTGCTTTCTTCGGCAACATAGATCAGAAAGGAAAATTTCGCCATTGTACCTTTCAGACCTTAATTATGGTAGTACGTAGTCAATGTAATTTTCTCTACCATTTTATTGTTGCATTTGTACTATTTCTCTGGCTTTTGGTGCACAGACTTATTGATTAAGCAGGATCACTGTCTGCCTGACTGAAGGATCAATCTGATTATAAGTTAAGGAACAAATTCCTGAGAAAATAATTAGAACCCTTCTGCTAGAGCTATGCTGTGATACTTTCCATGTTCTCTTTGTATTGCATGGATTTCTGAGCATGACATCCTGCATCAGCCTGGCAATGGAAGTGGTGGAGTCAAACTTTGTTCTTGAATGTGGTGTGCTCGTGCATTCAAATAAGACAAGGAAAGACCAGGCAAAATCAAAGCAGTAAGTCACAGTAAAAAATAAATCCCAGTGCAAAATCCCAGATACAAAACTAACCCTTCTTATGACGTGTGTTTTCAAGTTATTGAGTCACATTTTAGAAGTATTTCTACTCTGCTGTTGATAAATTTAAGATGTTTATTTTCTATATAACAACAAATTTTTGACATACTATAAGTATGCATGAAATATCAAGTTGGAAATATAGATCAAAGTCATCAAGTGTCCTTCCTGAATGACCAGCATCTAATGCAGACTGCTTCTTACACTGTGCAAGTCAGTGAGGCAAAGAAAGAAGCAGATGTCATTAGAATGACTGTGTGATAACAAAGTCATGCAATTATATCATGCTGTGTTCACATTTCACTTCTCCAGAATCAGGTCAGTTTTGCATAAAAGTTTCTATATTGCCAAAACCTGTGCATCTTTTAGCTTTTTGTATTCTACTTGGAAATACCACCTTAGAATAAACTTAGCAAAGAGCTGAAACCAGATTAGATGTCCAAATAGAGAAGATAGGTTTATAAAGAACTTTTAAATGATACTAAAATATTTGCAGCATGTTGACTATTCTGAAGTATTTTCCATTCAGAATGGTTTTTGTTCTATAGAATTGATTGATAGTTCACCATCTTTTATTTTCTTCATGCTGAAACAGAGCCAAGGGCTGTACCGTACAGAGGTGAAGTATGTTTCCTAGTTAGTCATCTCCTACCCATCCCACAGGAGTTCTAAGTTTTAATTGTATACATTTTCTGTCAAGTTGCAGTTTTCATTTGTTATGTTCTTCAGGTAATGTATTAGAGGGCAGACTGTGCACTGCATAAAACAGTTTGATGTGTTCATTATCCCTTCTTCCTTGTACAGCAACTGCAGTCGGGTTAGATGATTTTGCAGGTCTAAGCTGGAAGGCTTTTATATTGTAGGTGCTTCAGGTTTATGATGAAAAACTATACTTGTTGGATGATTTCTTCCCACTTTAAAGAGAGAACATTAAAAGAGCATTTCAAAACTTGTGTAAGTAGCAAGTGAGTTACCTCCATGTATGTGTACTTGTGCTTCATCTCGACTAGGCTTTGTTAGTCAAAAAGCAGTGGAAGGATCCAGAAAGAACTTTCCTGATTTTTGCTGATTTTCTTAGCTGATCTCAGTTTACTGACACTCCCCTCTGTGACGGAATTTTAGAGTTTTTTTACTTCCATGTTTTAAAATAACCTTTACTGTTGGTAGAAGAGGTTTAATACGTAGAAATAAATTAATATGTAGCATTTATTAGCACAAGATGTGGATGGCTTCTGGCTAGTAAAACTGCTTTGTCAGGGAGAACGTAAAAATGGAGCTGAATCAATCACCAGGTAAAACCTTAATGTTGCTAGTGGGCGATGAAGAAATTTTCTCATGTACATGCAGGAAGAATTGTCCTGCTCCCTCTAGGTTAAGCCCTCGATGCTTCTGGCTGTTTGGGTGAGGCTCACGTGTAATTCCTAATAGTATAATTTTAAAAAAAAAATCTTTACTCAAATAAATAACATTTATGGTCTGGATTTAGCACTCCCAATTGTTCCATTGTTTAAGTTACAATATGTTTCTAAGCCAGAGACTTGACTCTTTCAGTGTTTTGATTTTAGCTGGTGTGGATGAGGTGCTGAGGGACATGGTTTAGTGTTTGATAGGAATGGTTGGACTCGATGATCCGGTGGGTCTCTTCCAACCTGGTGATTCTATGATTCTATCCTCAAGTAGAGAATTAGCAGTGGGGAGCATCAGCGAGCACAATGCTGCATGACTGCTGCATGGGTGCATGCACAGAGTTTACTGTGCTGCACTTCTATGCTGGCACAAAGTGTGATGCACATTACAGGCAAGTAGTGAAAGGGAAGCTAAGGAAAAACAATCTGTGTGTGAGTAGTACTTAAAATCTGGAAAGTATTTTCTATTACGTACTTTGCTGATTCTTTGTGCCTCTTGTCTCATTCATTTGCTTTTTTTCTAATATGCATATAATTGGGTTCACTTTCATAAATGGCTCGGAAAAACGATTTTCCTGTGTAGGTGAGCGATAGTCAGGATAGGTATATTTGTCTGCCCATTTTATATTAGACTGTAATGATTAGAATGTTGAATGACATGAAAATTGCATAAGGACAGCTGAAATGTCAATAAATCTAGATTACACATTGCCTTCCTTTTCAGCAGGGGCTTAACTCAGTTATTTTTTAAATAGGGTGTCAGTGTACGCAGCTATTTAGGAATTTATTTGTGGAATAGGAGAGGATAGGAATCTTACAGCACATCCTAACTTTGTGCCTCTGAAACACAAATTGTTTTTTTAATAGTGCCCCTGGGCAAATCTCATTACATGCATCCACTCAGAAAGCTAGGTAACAGCAGAGATGATTCTTTTTATATATGTATTTTTGTACAGGGCTTTTAAAAATGTCCACTAACTTATTCAACATTTGAATTTACGATCAAGTCCTTTGTTTTATTTTTTTCATCTTAATATCTTTCATCATTATGCATTCCATAGATGATCAAAACAAGGAAATGATTGCCATGGATGGGCAATCCTGCATAAAAATGCAAGAAGATGTCACAGAAACTGAATATAGATGGACATGAGGAAGATAATGTTTTTTACTGAACTGACATGGAGAATTTACAGAACATCTCAGGGTCACGGAGTATTGTGAATAATGAAATGCGTGTCTACACACAGAAATGATTATCTGCATGGGAGAGCACAATGGGTGAAGGAAATATTCCCTTTGCATAAATGCAGAGCTGCCAGTGGTTTAGTTTCAGAAGTTTTCTCCTCGCCTGTGATGAATAGCTTATATTAAAAGCATTCATGCCTGCAGACAAAAAAGCTGAAGAACTAGACAACTTTCACTTTTTTTTTTGCTGTTCCTATTTAAAGATTTTCCATATCTGAGAGCAAGGGTAACATCAAAGGTCAGACAAACTTAAATTAAGCTGTTCTCTGATTTTACTCACTGATGTCTCAGTGGCACAGTAGGTAGTCTTGAAGTCTTAAGTGTTTGAACTGTGGCAAGGCAGGGAAAGAGGAGGAGATGTTTAGATGGAAGGATTTTATATCTTTCCAGGAGGCTTTTTGAGTATATTTGTCATTGGTTTGTTTTCTATAGTGTAGTGATAGGCTGGTTTGGCAGTGCTAAGGTGGCAGAACTACTGCCAGATGTGTTTTTAGGGTGACAGTGACCTCCAGATGACTTCGCTACTGATGTTCCAGGACAGCATCACCAAACTGCTTTGATTCCTACAGATGCTGGGCTGATTTTGCCTCTGGCAGGAGATGCTTTGATGGGTAGCATGTTTAACTTTGTAACTTAATAGCTAGATGCCAGGGCTTCAGTGACTGGTTAGATTAAAGAAATACTGATTAGTTCAATTGTCCTACAGATTCTGCTTTTCTTTTGATTAGATGCTAACTGAACACACCATAAAGCCAAAAATCTTCTGGAACAGTGGGAGACATTTAATTGAACAAGCCTTTTAAGCTGAGGTGGGATGGACCCAAAAGCTCTGATGAATAGGGAGCCTTGAGATAAAACCAGCTGTGCAGTGTTTGCATTTCTGACAGGAGAAGAATGTGAAATAGGAGCTGTGGTGTCTGCCATATCTTCTTTCCGAAACCTATGGAATCATAGAATCACCAGGTTGGAAGAGACCCACTGGATCATTGAGTCCAACCATTCCTATCAAACACAACACAACCATTCCTGTCAAACACAACCTGGTGCAGAAGAGGCATTTTTGCTCCAGCAGACCACTTTGAGGGATATGTACAACCACAGATGACACCTTCAAACTCTTTATGAACATGTGTCTTAGTCTGTCACTTTTATTATTATGGTGCAAGTGAGAGCATAGCTATGTGGTGTTTGTGTAGATGTGTTATCATGGAGTATGATCTCTGTCTCCTGGGTCTCCAGCTGCCTACGTGTGTGTGAGGAGCAGCAAAGGAGACAGAGCACAGTGCTGCTGCTTATTTCTGCCGGTAAGGGAAAGTGGGAATTTTTGCACTAATTGTCTGTAACTGCCTGAAAGTTGATGCTGAGGAGTACGTCTAGGAAAGTCTGGTGCTTTTCCATCAGTCTGCTTTTGTCAGAGCAATTTGGAAGTAGGTGAAGGGAAAAAATTGCAAGCTACAATACCTTGACATTAAAATACATCATTCAATGAACAGCTTCATTTCCTAAATTGACTTTTGAATGCTGAGACACAACTATATGTGTGGAACTCAACAATGCAGTTTCTGTTGATGGTAGAATTCAACAAGCTGATTTGCATTTGTAGATGTTGTGGAAAATGTGTTTGCTAAAGGCTTCACAGAGGCATGAAAACCTTCGGGATGGGCTGAGGAAAACGAAGGGGGAAAAAAACCCTGAATATAAAGCTTTAGTGGGAGAGGTTCCTGTAGCATTGCAAACTGGTGGTAGAGCTTCCTGAACTCTTTTAGGACACAACTGTGACAAGCATTTTCTGTTAGGGAAGTGGAAATAATGATAAATGTTGCGTGTGTATTTTTTTGTCCGAGATGTGCATGACTGTAAAGAAACAGATGGCTACTTTAATTCTAATCATAAGCATGTGGCTCCTCCGTCTAGGAGGCTGTTACTCCTGTACAGATATTCTTTTTAAGAGGGAAGTGAAATCTCCTTACATCAACTCATTAAAAATTACTAGGAACAATGAAGATTATTAGGAAGTCAGTGTCCTGTCAGCTACAAATATTTTGCCTAGAGCAAGCTGAAGAAAACCCCACAAACAAAATAAATGCTAATTCCCAGATTTATGTTTGTATCCCAGTACTCATACAGGGAGCTATCGGAGTCCAGGCAGTTCTCTATCACACCCTCAGGGGTTCCTCCCCATCTGCACACACGGAGCTCTCACGCACTGTTGAAGGCTGCACTCATGCACCCTGCAATACATGCTGGTGTCCAGATATTTAGAGGACATGAGAATTGTACCCGTCTGACTTAGACTATTTGGTTTTTTTGGACTTTCCCACTCCAAAATATTCCACTTGCTGCTTGAATGCATTCTTGAGTGTTTATTTCCGATAAAGTGAGATGGACACGTGAGTTGGAATGCAAGCTGGGTTTGTATAACTTGGGGTTTTTTCCCGTGGAGTGAGTCTGCCCAGCAGCGATTAGAGGGAGACAAGGTGAGAGTCCATTGGTATAAGTCCTTTAGCAGCTCTACTTCTTTGAAGCAGTAACTTGATTCACAGACCATTAGAAATCTGATAATTACAGGCCTTTATTTCACTGTTTAAACATACCATGAATAGGTTTATTCTTTTGCTTTTAGTACCTCTCTGTTTAAGAGAAGCCTTGGTTCAAACAAAATCTGTTTCCTTACTGTTGTAATGAATGACATACTGTAATCAACCTCTTATGGGTCTAATGACACTCCATCCATAGTGTGTGATTTGGAGCAATGCTAATTTCTTCAGTCGCACTGAGAAATAAGGCAGATCAGAATACATTCCTGCAGCTAGAAACGTGATGTTGCCATGTTTTAAGAGTCCTGTGGACAGAGTGAAAATATATCCACATCACATGGGAACAAGCATAACGAAAAGAAGACCAAGAGGCTTCACAAAATATCTGACAGTACTAGACTACACGCTTTGGGATCCTTTGTGAAGGAGACATGAACCTTTAAAGAATTTCTCAGTGTGATGATAGTAAAAGGGATGTGAATCACTCAGACCGCCTGAGCAGGTGGCTCCATAGAAGTGTGTAAATACTGCCCAAATCCCCACTGTATCACTTTATTCTCTTGTAATATAGTAGTTACTAAGGAACATATTAACTATTCAGATCATGATAGCAAAATAAGAAAGGGATATTAATTATTTAACAGGTTACTCCGGAGACTTTCTGACTAAGAACTGGAAAAGAATTTCTGAAAGTATTTCAGAAAATTCTCCTTTGCTATCTCTCAGCAGTCCCTTTGAAACCCTATCACTTTCTATTAATACATGGGAGGATCTATATCAGGTAGTGAAGGAAAGCAAAAATGAGGCTGACATACAGCCTTTCTGTAAAAGACTGACATTGGCCAGCCCACAGGGAGAACATAGCTGAAGTGAGTTTCCTTCAGTTAAAGTGAGAGAAACCTGTGTTTTGAGGGCAGAAAACTTCTGCTTCTAGTCTCAAATACTTCTGTGTGCAATTCCAAGCTTTCATCCCAGCACTTGCAGCTTAGTTACAGGGGATGTAGTGGCTGCTTTGTGTTAAGCTATTTAATTTCTCTGATGGAGAACTCGGAATCAGTCTTCCTCAAGGATTTCGTGCTTCACCTCCAGCTAGTGAAATGGGTTGATCTAGTTCAAGGGCTGGGCTTAAGTATTCCAAATGTGATGACTAGAACACCTGTAAAGGTCCCTGCTTAAAGGCTAAATGCTTCATTTATTGTCTTTGTACCTTCTTTTGGTGTCCTTTTTTATTTAATTAAGCACAGAAAGATTTTTCTCCCTACCTCCAGGCTGATTTTTATACTTCACAGATCACATGGGCTGCACACCAAGGCCACAGGTTGGTTCTTATTATTTCAGCTGTGGCACACTCACAATCTGTCTTTTCTGTATTTTCTTTCCTGTGCTCCTAAAACCTCTTTCCCACCAAATATATAAAAGAGTTAATTACTTTCATCTGTAAATTTATGTCCTGCATGTATGTCTTCACACTACTGTCTGTAGTATTGTAGAATTTCCCTTCTTAATTAGCGAAGCAACCTTTTTTCTGGATGAAAACAGAGACTCAAAATGTTACAATATTGTTGTGTTTTAATGGATTTTAAGACCTGAGCAAATGAAGGTTTTCCTATTTCTCTAAAGTTTTCTTGCGACAGAAGAGGCATTTTGCACAGCAGGTCATCTCTGATGGTGTCTGAAAACAAGGCTGCTGTCAGAGAAATATAGATGGTAGTTGCTCTAATGAGTGCAGCTTACATCAAATTGCTCTAATGAGTCAGTGCAGTTGAGTTAGCCTTATTACATTTCTGAATTAATGGCATGGAAGGAAGTTTGTTAGCTTGCTTTACTTGAAACCAAATCAAACACCAGCCTGCCATATTGTACAATGACATGAAATAGCAGAATTTGAGTTTAAATTTGCCTCAGACTGCGTGTGATCCTTTCTGTTAATAAAACATCTGCGTAGCAAGGGGTAAGTGTTAAAATAACAATCCCAACCGTTAGGGTGCCAGTTCTGAACGTAAAACTGTGGATGGCTGTTTCAGATCAACATTGTCTCTCTTTCAATTTTAATGGCAGTGAGCTAAAGATCCTGAACAAAGGCAGCCCTGCCCGTGGTCGTGTCAAGCATCATATCCCTCCTCTGTGTGTCAGGAGTCATGCGTGTGACCTGCACAGGGCTGCCAGGCTGAAGCCAACCTGCCCTTAAGGGAAAAAAGAATGTTTTAATTGCACACATGACAACTTACCAAAGCATAAACTCCAAAGCGGTTGATCTTCATCCCGTTGTAGTGTGGTGCAAGGTTGGGATTGTAGCCTTCCATCGCATCAGTCTTATTTTCAGTTGATGAAGTATCAGTTAGCATGGGGTTCATCTTTTGCCTCGTCAAGGTAAAACCTGCGACTGTCCAACATGGGAAGCTCTTAGTTTTTTATGCTTTTTTTAAAGTTTCATGTAGGGTGGGTTTATTGATTTTGTTTAGTTGCAGCAAGAAGAGTTAGTACAGAGAACTGTTTCCTACTTCTTCTGTTTCAATTTTACCTAGGATAGCTTCCTCTTGATTGTATGTAATGGTGCACAGTTTTCTCTAGCTGTTATTAAATTTCTGTGCAATACTGGAGATAGTTTATATTAACTTGCAATAGGGAAATAGAAGAAATGGTGAAAAATTACAAAATGCAGTAGTGGTTCTGAGAATGTAACACAAATTGTCAAGGTTAACTGGAGGGTAACTTACTTTGTGAAGCTGAGTGGAGGTCCTGAGAATGATGGTGACCAAAAGGTATTCTTGTTAATTGTACTGATCCTGAGACACTAGAATTGTTTAACAACCTATGACTAGTGGGAACACCAAGTCATTGTATGAGTACACATTGTATGAGATTTATAGAATAAATCGGGTTTGAAATGGTTGGAGTGTTTAAAAACATCAGTTTAAGAAAAGGGAAGAAAATTCTCAACCATTAATGAATGTTTGATAGTCCTGAATTAGATGTGATATTTGAAGGGCACGAGTGGTCCCTAATTTGAAATGTGATAATAATGAATATCAGAGACTCGAAACTTATGAGTTTAACAGAAAATCTTCACTTAATATTTTGTGGCTTTTTGAGTTTTTTTCTTAAAGAAAGGCAATTTAGTTTACCACCAAGCAGAGTGTCCTCAAATTAGTCTACAGGTTTCAGTGGGGAAATCAAGGCAGTGCAGCTGCAGGTGAGCTTGCAACCCCCAGCTTGAAGGAAAGCAGAAATCCTAGCTGCAGTTGCAGAACACAAACAGGGCCACTTGCTACTGAGATTCACTTATGCAAAACCTTTAGGACCGTGCCTGACCCAGATGAGTAAAAATGCACTTGAACGTGGTGATAGCTAATGCATTGGTACCAAAGTCCATGTGAGAGCTGAGGTTATGCTGAAGGCTTTGAAGAGAAACCTCAGCGGCAAGGCACGTGCAGAGCAGCTGGTGAGAAGATTGTTCCTTTGGGTGAGGGCACGTGAGGTACTGCCTGACTGCTGTGGAAAATCATTCTGGAATTGTTTTGCAAAGTAGTAGTGGAAGGCTTTAACAGATGGGGAAATACTTTGCAGGAGAATCAAAATGGAAAGATATCTGCAGAGTTGGAGAAGGGAAATCTGCTTTTCCACCAGATACATAAAGGAAGTAAGATGAAAGCAGGAGGTACCATCAAACAATTCAATAATCAAAGGAGAAGGTGATGGGGGGAAAGAAAAGTAGTGTGACTAAGAAAACAAATTAACACCTGGAATATTGCATGTGAAAATAAGTCATGAAACCTTAGTCATTTGGGTTCAAATTAGCAAAGATTAATTTGTATATACTGGAAAAATTGCCTTTTTTTTTTGTTATTGCTGCTATTATTCAAAATCTTTGTTGGAAAATACAGCTGCAAAGTCAGTAATCTTACATTTAAATCAATATTTGTTAGGCATGATATATTGACTGAAAATGACAGATAATTAATCACGGTCTGATTGTTTTGAATTTACACTTGTTTTTTACAAGAGGACGTGATTTAGTGTGTAACTTTGAGCCTGCAGGTTAATGATCTTATGGAAAGGAATAGTACAGACGCTGGAGAAACAGTTTCAGATTTCTGTCTACTGACTTTGAGGACAGCACCTATGACCCTGAGGTCATTGCTAGCTGATACTGTATTTGAAAGATCTCTTCCATTTCTCCTGGAAGGGAAGGATAGGAATGGTTGGACTAGAAGATCCGATGGGTCCCTTCCAACCTGGTTGTTCTGTGATTCTATGAGAAATTGTACAGGTTTTGAAGCAGAGCATGTGAAGGTGATGGAGCAGATGACGCAACATCAAATGAAAGGCACTGCAAAGATGTAGAAGAATAAGCCAGAGACTGAAGTGTGTGTTGGATTTATGCATGCCAATGTACGTATATGAACTTCTGTACACAAACTTCTAACTGGAAGCATATTTGGCTCTTTGGGGCTCTAGCATAGATGTATCATGCCAAGAGTATTCAGGTTAAGTTGGTTTTGTAAGCTAGGTCAATTTCAGACAAGAGGAAACAGCCTCAAGTTGTGTCAGAGGAGGTTTAGATTGGATATTAGGAAAATTTCTTTACTGAAAGAGTGATGAAACACTGGAGCAGGCTGCCCAGGGCAGTGGTGGAGTCTCCATCTCTGGAGGGGTTCAAAAAATTCGTAGGCATGGCAGTTCAGGACATGGCTTAGTAGGCATGATGGTGTTGGGCTGACGGTTGAATTTGATATTAAAGGCCTTTTCCAACTTTAATGATTCTATGATTCTGTGATTAATATTTGAAGAGGGGAGACATGCAGATTTCTCTTTTCATCTCAGGGTCTTTGGTCTCATGTTTGTTAGCTGACTTGTTGTATTAAACATTCATCTTGGGTATAAACTGTAATGTGAGCTTCTTGTGAACTCCAGGAGCACTGTGAACATCTCAACCTGAAGAGCCTTCCTAGGTTTTTTTTTCCACTGAAAATTAGCAGAGATATATTCCCACCCCACCGATACACTACCTGACATTGTGCTGTACATGAAGCAATCTCTCTTAGGGCCAATTAGAACAGTTGATCACTGTAATATAAGTTTTCATAACAACCTCTTTACATCTTGACAAACTATCATATCTGCCCTTACATGAACTGTCTTATTTGAAAACGTGTAGGAGAGGGAGGGAGAAGTGGCAGTCCTTAAGTGATGGCACATTACCCAAGTGAAAGAAAATGGATGTTTCAATGGATCGGAAGAATATAAGTTGGTTTTCACTCTGGGAGCATAGCCTAGGCCTGTTGTATTAGAGGAAAAGTTTTCTACTGCTTTTTTAGGGAGTTGACATAGATTCACAGCTGTTCAAAAAATGTTTCCTCTCTTTTGCTCTCTCTTTCTCTGCCTCTTGTTCCGCTCCAGAACGCCGTAGGCTTGCAAGTAAGCAAATGCTTTGTGGCTAGTGTCTGTTTTCTTGGAAAGACTTCAATTAGGAAAAAAAAAAAAAAAAAGAGGAATCTTGGGCTGGAATCTCTACTTTTCTGCAGAAAAAGTTTGGTTTTAAAGTTTCCATTCATCTTCCACCAAGAGCTTCCTCTCACTTACGTACTTTCTGACAACTCCTGTGTCAGATGCAGAGAACAAGACTTAAAGGAGAAAAAAAACCCAAGAAAATACAGAGATGTCAAGAGTATCAGGGACAACAGTAGAAGTTTGCAAGTTTTAATTTCACTAGGATGTGAAGGAATGGAAAACCAGTTTAAGGATCACATGTGTACAAGGCTTGCTCTGCCTTGCTTGCTGCCAGGCTGTGTTTCCAGAGGTGCAGCCCATGACGTGGAGTTGGGGGTAGGGAGAAGATGCTGGCAGTGCTTTTTGAAGATGAGAAAAAGAACTCTGCATCTGGCATTGAAGTAGAGGAGAGGATGGGAACTGGAGTGTCAACTTCTGAGCCAAAATAAGGGCAGAGGTAGCTTGGCTTAGTTGTTTTTCTGAAGCAGACTAAAGGAATGAACAGCCACCGAAACCCTGAAGGTAGCTTCTGTTGCTCATTCCTTCTGTGGCTCATTCCTTCTGTGGCTGATAAGGGGATATTCAAAACAGGACCAAACTCTCATTTTTTATGCATTACCAATCACCTACTGAAGAATAACTTTCTGTCAGTAACAACCTAGATTCACACCAGGATCTGCATCAATTCCCAGAGCTGTCACTTCTTTCTCTTAATAATTTATTTGGTTCTGTAATTGCTTTGCACGGTTTTCATGACTTCGAGGGAGTGAATCTCCAGCACAGATCTTAGCATCTGAGCTATACCATGGATTGTGTCACATTCTGAAACTTGTTAATGTTTATTAAAACTTACCATTGATTTGGGTGGCCAAACTATGCAAAAAAACAGTATGTAAATATGCTTGGAAAACAGATAATCAGTCTGTTCCTGGCCTTGCAGTGGACAAGCCAATTGCAGCTCACTAAAACTTCCATGATCTCTGTTTTAATTGTGAAATTTTTGGCAGATAACAAGGAGTAGATCTGACCACAGTGAGGAAGAAACATCCTCCCTAACTGTTGTGATAAGCCTCAGGTGGTTGGATCAAAGGCATCTGTATTTAAACTATGCACTATGTATGGTGCATATGTGGTCCATCATCCTCTGATAATTTAGACTCGATCACAGGTCCCTGCCAGAGTGTACATATTTGTTTCATTGCCTTGCAGTGAGGAGGGTGAATGATACATGCTTGTTCTCGTATACTCTAAAATCTAGCATTATTTGGATAGTTGCTTTTTTTCCCCATTCCCTTCAGCTCAGAGTGATGTGGGGGGTGTTATTGATAGGGTTGATGGTGAGGGTAACACTTTTAGGAGGGAAAGTGGAGAGACGAACAGGTGTTCTACTTGCATTTCTCCTGGACCACCCTTTCCTCTACACCTCCTGCCTCCTGGCAGCGTGCACCCGGATGCCGGCTGGATGGAGGTGGGCCCTCTTTTGGTAATGAGTTGAAAGCAATTCTCTGAGGAGATGCTCCGTATGTAACCTGAGAATAGCTGAGAACCAGACCAAGAAAATTTCCTAACAAATACACCACCGCAGTTGTCATCTGTGAAACGCATCTGTCTCAGGGGTGGGAGGCATGTTTAAAATGGCATTTAATGTAAATAAAGTGATCTGCCAGGGTTAGAATAACTAGTGATGAGTGTTGGAATGATTTGGAAGGTAAAAAGCTTAAGCAACTTCATCAAAACTTGTTTTCATTGAGACTTGTCTAAAAGGTGGATATAGGATTGCGGTTAGGATACATTTTTGTTATTTTTCCCATTTTAATAATAACATAGTGGTTTCATCTTTGAGGCAAAATATTTTAACTGTGATAATGAAAATAGAGATAAAAAGCTACAGTGTAGTTTGGGGAGGAGTCCTTATATAGCACAAGGTATTGTTTCCAAGGGACTGTAGCATCTCAGCAGGAATCCTATTGTTGTGTAAAATACACAAACCTGGGCAGCCGCAGAGCCATTTATATGTGCTATATATAAAATGGGAAGTTTGTCTTTGCAGTTTGTCTGCCCTTGGTGTCTGATCATTTTGCCTCTTCTTTTGCAGATTTGCTTCTCTTTATTATTTTTCAGCTTTTCTTGAAGAGTGTTTCCCACTTGTCATTCAAGATAATCCCAAATGCAGCTTTCTACTACGTGCTGAGACATGCCAAATGCTTTTGAATTGATGTTATTGAATATATTGCAAATGAGAAGCTCTCCTACCACAAAAGTTGATACATGGAGCTTTCCAATTTTGGATTCCTTTCATACATTTTAAAAGGGCTAGGAATGTTCTACAGTTTCAGCTGTTAAAAATACAAGGCAAAATATGTAGTCTAATAAGTTACGTATAGCAAAATAATTTTTATACTATTCTTACTCTGTTCACTCCAACACTCTTTCCCTGGCATCGGTGATATGGCAAGGATGCATCTGAAATCTTTTCCAATACAACTTGCCAAACATTAGCTGCTTTATGTCTACTTGTGCATTTGCTTTGGGGGAGGGAGGAGGCTGTTGCTAGTTAGATGTCTTGAGATTCAAAGGATAACCTCTTTTGAGTAAAAAGAAAAACTCCCTTTTATTCAGACCTTGTTGTACAGGTTCCTATACTACAACCACCTGTTAAAACCAAGATTAACACTGAGTTTAATCTACCACATCTGCATTGGCTTTGAAGAGGAAAGATATATTTGACCATAGTAATGATGTTTTTATTCTTAAGTAGCTGTAGTGCTAGGAGATACCAATCTCATGGAAAGGGTCATTGGGCATTGGAATAGGCTGCCCAGGGAGGTGGTTGATTCACCTTCCCTGGAGGTGTTTAAGGCACAGGTAGATGAGGTTCTGAGGGACATGGTTTAGTGTTTGATAGGAATGGTTGGAATCGATCCACTGGGTCTCATCCAACCTGGTGATTCTATGATTCTATGAATCTATCTAAAAAAAAAAATCATAAACATGTTTATGGATATAATTATATCTATGCATGTACCCTTTGCAGGAAGTGTGTGTATTTTAGTACTTAGCTGTGTAGTTGCCTCAGTGTTTCACAACAAAGGTCCCTCATGGATTGTATGCTGTGCATAATTCATGCTTTACACTGAGTGTATTTGCTGGCCTAAGCCAAACGGGCAAGGTAGAAGAAAAGAGAGCAAAGCTTAGGAAGTTATATCATCGAGAAGGACTAGAAGACCCAAAGGTGTCTGCTAGATTACTCTGCTGTCATTCTTTGCTGAATTATGAAGAGTGTGAGAAATGATTGGCACGTTTTTCAAACATGTTTCAGACCTTCATCTTTGCAACTGTAGAGCTTTGGACTAAATCTCCTTGGACTCAAAGGGGAGGGCTGCAGTAACACTTGAATGTGCGCTTCCAAGGGTAGGGTTTGGACCTTTTCCTTTAGCTACAATGAGTCGACAAGTTTGTATTGAATTGGTGAGTATAGACCACTAATATGGTGCAAAGCTCAAATTAAACTGGAAAATATTGCACTGGAAATTCGAGATTAAAATCTGTTGTTTATTGAAATCTCTGGTTTAGGCAGCACAGCACTCTGCTCTTACTGCAGAAACCACTAGTAAAGTATCAGATCGAGACAAATGGGAGAGTTGTTTGTGTCAGCATCCATAGTACAGGGCAAAAATGTTGGTCCCAAAATTAAGCAACTGTGGGGAGAAAAACCCTTCAGATAAAACAGTTGTGACTATAGTAGGGAAGGACTAGTGAGTAGTCTACATTCTTGCATTTTTTAGATAGTTCTGGCAAAAATAATGTGGTTTTCAGCATCATCTTGCTGTTCTCCAAAACCTACTGCCACAGCTTCTGTTCTCTGCTGTCACCTCAGACCTCTTGGGTTTCTGAAGGGATGTGACCACCAGAGAGTGAGAGGCATAGTCAGGCAGGAGATGGTGGAGTGGGGGCTTGTTACCTTTTCTTCAGTTCAGCTGGAATTTCATATGCTGTGGTGGCATTTTTGTGATAAATATAGCCTTGCAGTACATTAAATTAACTACAACTGGTCAAATAATAGCCGTCTGCTGTCTGTATCACTGTTCGTCTGCTAGCCAAATTTGCCTGCTTTAAGTGTTTAAAAAGGAACACTTTTATCTGTTAGTTGGTTACAACACAGTGTTTGAGTAACTGTATTGGACCAGAGCTCATATTTACCAAAGAATACACGTGTCTCTCTTGCACAAACTCTTGCAGTATCTCCTCATACATCTTTTATGTATTGCTGCCTCTTGCTTCTGATACTTCTGCTGTGAAGCGAATGGAAGCGTTGGATTCAAGGAACATCTTATGCCTTCAGCAGGATTATTTTCAATGTTTTTTTTTTTTTTTTTTCATTTGTTCTGAGTCAGGGCCCATTTCTGAGTCTCTTACAAAGAAATGTTGGGAAAAAAGGTGCATTTCTTTGACTGATTAGCTCCAAACTTTGTGAAGTTTCCTTACACTCTTGTTAGGACAGGGTAAGGGAGCTTCTGCATCATTTAGTGCAAATCATTACAAAACAATTGCTTAAAAAATAATTCAAAGAAAGCATTCTTCCTTGGAAAAATCCACTGGAGAACAATAGTTAAAATATTTATACCAAGAGTCATCTGAATCAAGCAATCATGGCTTAATGTTATTCTTGAATTCAGAAAGCCTCATTGTTCTTGTGTATTCCACTGAAGGTGGCACGTGTGTCAGAAGTCTTCTATAATTTGTAAGCATTTACATCAGCATCTGGCAAGAAAAACTGAGTTGTGACAGAGAGGAGGAATCTGCTTTCAGAAAGGTTCATGTGGTGGCATTTTGCAGCATCAAATGACCTGTCTCAAAAGAGAAGTAGCACCTTGATCTGACTAATTTGATCAGCATAATTTGATCTGTGACTGCAGAACATTTGATCTATAATTTAAAAAGCAGGACTTAATCAGCATGGAGTGGGGAAGTGCTCTAGGTTAGTGCTGATCTGGTAGACAGTGGCGTGTGCCGTGGAGGCATTTGTTCAGATCTGAGGTTTCAATCCACCTGCAGACGGTACTCCAGACACGGTTCCCTTTCAAATCCTGTGTGTCCTCCCCTCCTGCCTCTGCTCCCTTAGAGAAAGGTGGCTTCAGTCGGCTGTGGCATCTTGTCTCTTCTTGATGGGGATGCATAAGGAGATAGGGATGCTCTGTGCCTTGTCTGCTCCTGCTGGAGGTCCAGGAGGGAAGGAGCATTGTCCAGCACAAGTAATTTCAGAGCAGTGAACTATTTCAGGGAAAGCATGCTGGCAGTTTGACCAGAAGTTCTCGTTGCTGACATGGTTAAATAAATAAGCAAGCAATTAAATAGAAACTGTGGCAGCCTCAGAAGCGTGACGGTCCCCTGCCTGCCTCCCTCCCTCCCTCCTCCCCGTCTCTGTCGCTGGCGGCAGAGCAGTGCTGCAAGCCGGCTGCATTTCACATGAGATGTGGCTAAATTCCTCAAGAAAAAAATATCCAGAGGGACAAGACACGATGCTCTCATTTCTGACATCTTAAGCTTGTCACAGACGCTGAGCCTGTTTCACCCAATGTGATTATCTCTCCCTGAGTCAAGGAGGCAGATGCCTCAGCTAGGAAAATATCGTCCTCAGCCTGTCATCTGGATTCTATAAATGGAAACAGGCTTTTGCAAAGCCAAAAATTATATTTAGTTGCAACGATGAGGGGAGGGAAGAAAAAGAATAAAGTCCAAACCCTTCAAAATTGCAGCAGGAACAACAAAGCACTTAGATTAGCCTTAATCATCTTCAAATGTTTATGCATTCATTAAATGTAGACTGCATAAATAAAAGTTCTTCTTCTGTTACTCCTTTTATCTCCACCTTAAAGTAGAGATAGTAGTAGTCAAATAGTTGACTTGCCAGTCAATTTCCAGCGTACAAGCCATGAATATTCAGCTTTTTTCTGGGATAGGTTTTACCCAGTATTTGCTCATTTTCTTCTACATCCTCCATATGCCAGCAAGAGCAAAATGCTATGAGAGCTGGAGGTGTGCGTTTAGGTAATTTAACCCTGGTTTGCCTGAAAAAGCCTCACTTGGCCAGGTTGTATTAGCCCTGTGATAGGGTGAGCTAAAAGTAAAATTAAACTCTTGCTGGTTTAAGTATGAAGGAAATTTAAACATTGTCCATGCTGCAGAAACAACTCGTATGTGTCATGTTACTGCTCTGTGGGATAGGCATGAGTGGCTATGAGAGATTAGTTATAAAGGCTCAGATTTTAATAGCTTTCTGTGTGTAGTGCTGACTAAGCGAATTGAACTGCCAGTATTTTAAAGGCCATTCAGGAGAAATCAGGGGGTCATTTTCCAAAGTATTTCACTGAACGCATAGTTGGGTCAGCCACAAAATATGGCTCTTGTTTAAGAGTGTCATTCTAAATTTTTAGTTCTCTAGAAAGTGACAAAATTGGTCCTGAGCAGACTCCCATTTTGTTGTTAGCAGAGTTTGATCCTGGCAAACAAATGGGAAAAATGTTGTACGGTGCTGTAGGGATGTGTGTAGAGCAGAGTCTGCCTGCAGCATGCGCCGTTGGGGCGATTCTCACAGCAGCATAACTGGGATGGAGAAACTGGGGTAAAGGGAATATGGGGAAAGCAGGCGTACTCTTTACACCTTTCAAGTTGAATAGGATTAGAAAGGGAGAGACAAAAACATTTAAAATCTTCTTTGATTATGCTAGTATATCCGTGTTGAATACGTGGAAAGAGCAAGGCTGTGCAGACTCTTCATGGTGGTCAGTGTGGCACTGGAGAACACCCAGTTCCCAACTGCTCTGCACCAGCGATCTCTGGCTGCTTTTGTGGTTGTAATCAGTTAAATGAGAGAGCTGCAAAAGCTCCTCAACTTACACGTTGGCTTTGAGATCACATTAAAGTCCTGTGGCCTCTCTTGGGACTATGAAAACCAAACTGAAGTTTACAGTGAAGCAGGATCTTGTTTGTTACTGTTGCTCATTAGGGTAGTGTCCTCAGCAGGACGGAAGGTGATCACCAGGAGGAGGTGAACAATTCTCGTGTTATCCAAAGGCATGGAAACCTGTGCAAAGACACATCAATGGGCACTTGCTGGAGCCTTTGCAAATGCCAGTTCAGTCTCTTCACATGTATTCAGGGGTCAGCGTAGAGCTCTCTGTTATCAGAGAGTGTGGATGAATTGATTTAAAAAGGCTTGGTGACGTCAAATCGAAGCATAATTGCGTTTACTGTCTCTTCCAGGAGGGAGGAACATGGAGATGAAATTACTGATGAACCACTCTTGATATTTTGCCCTCCCTGTTGTAAAAACCTGTGGAGATCATTGATGGTCAAGGCTTTGTTTTTTTTTGATTTTCAACCTGAAGATGTGTGCCATTGTTTTTGAGTCCATTTCTGTTGCTGGCAGTGAGGATAAATTGTGTGTTGTCCGAGGCAAGCAGCCTGTGAATCCTCATGAAGAAATAAATGGAGAAGTTGACTCTGGAAAGTTTTACGGAGGGCTCATCTGAGAGTGATGTTGTACTGCCATGTGTTCATTAGCAGACACTTGTACGTTTGCTTTTTTAACTCTCTCCTTCCCCTTGGTCTCTTCTTCCCATCACTGTGATTTCCTCTCTTTCAGTGGAATTTGGCTGCTGTTTGTTACTTAAGTTCTCTACCTGGAGACTGGCATTTTTTATTTATTTTAGTATTCTCATTTCTATTTTAGGTTCAAAAAGAAAATAATATTGACCAAAAAAAAAATTAGAGGCAATAACTTTTCCAGAGGACTGAGGCTTTGAAAATTAATTTTTTTGTTCAACATAATTTCATGGGTGCACAATTTCTATTACACATAGACCAACTGCATTGCAACAACTGTAAAAAAAATTATTTACTTTAAGTCTTGTAATGTGTTATTTATGAATGTATTATACTTATAACGATTCACTTACAGGACTATTGTGACAACAGCACCTTATTTTTAAAATGGAAATTTGCAATATGAAATAGTTAATTAACAATGAGAAAGAGAACAAACTGACAAGACGCATATAATTTGACAGGACTAACAGTATAATACATTCCCAGGCTTTATATGGGTTTGAATAGCATAGAAACTGAGAAATCCTAATAGAGGGAAAAACCCCTTAATTTCTATAGAGAATTAGAAATTAGTCTGGTTTCTGCAAATCTCATTCCATAACAGAATTATTGAAAAACTCCTTAGGCTTTGCAGGCCTGATTCAGAGAGAGCTACAGGAGTAATATAAATGTGATCCATCACAACTGTGTAAAGACCACTGGATAACTTAATCCTGCAAGGGACTTACTTGGGAGGATCAGAATACGTTTGCCAGATGCAAGATAATGTCAAGTAAATATTTAAAGCTGTAATCGTGCCACAGCATGTTAGAGGATAATAAAAGGTGCTGAAAGGGAGTTAAATGCAGTCAATTTAAATAGGTCATTTAAATGAAGGAAAGCAGTGATGCAATTTTATATCTTGATGCTGTGTCCACCTAACAAGAAGCATATCTAGGGTGAGTAAACTCCTGTATTTGCTGAGAGACTGCCTACTAGGTTATAAGTACTTTACTCTCCGTTCGTTGTTTCCAGCATCAGTTTACTGTGACTTTCCAATTGTGGTGTTTTTATGCTGTGTGTTGACAATTCCTTTCCTGCATGGAGTGTGTGGAGCTAAGGAGTTTTGTTTAAGGTTAATGCTCAGGTAGAAGTTGTATTGTCGAGTGCAGCCAGAGTGTAGCTGGATGCTGCTGAGAACACCTGGGCTCAGGAGAGCACTTCAGCAGTGGAGAGCACTTGGTTAAGCATCTTGTTAATGCAACTTGTGCCTGTTTAAATTTATACCCTAAAAAAATCTTCTGGGAAACTTCAAATTACTTCACCTCTTGTTTTCTGGTTACTGCCTTTATTCTAGGTGGTTGGATGATGGACACCTACAGAAAAGAGTTAATATTTGGGCTTTGGCCTCTTTCTGACTAAAACTTCAGCCAGGTTCCCATTATTTTCACTTTTCTGAGAATATATAAATGAGATGTAGTGAACACATAATGTGTCAACTCTCCATACAGTTTTTGTTTTGTTCACCCACAGCTATTTCAAGTGACTGTCCAGGCAACTGCCCACAGTGGGACACTTTGTCTAGACATGATGTGAAGCTAAAGCTGTTAGTCAGACTCTATTAATATATGATATGCAAAAACATTCCTGGAGAGAAACTTCAGCATGTATCTGTCAGATATGACCGGGGGATTCTCTCTTTCCTTGTCTTACCTGGTGGGAGGGAATGGTTTCTGGTGGAAAAGGGCAAGGTCTAAGCCCCAGTGTCATGAGCAGTTCAGCACAGTGTGGCTGTGGGAGCTCTCCGGTGGTTGAGTCAGCCCTGGTGTCAGCTCCTCAGCTGTGAGACAGAACAATTACAGCAATAATTCAAGTCAGAAAATTGACAGAACCATTTAACGTATGTGAGAGTGACAGTGAGTCATCTCTGATCATCGTGTTTAGCAGCCTGGAGATCCACGGGCACCTAGGAATAGCCTCAATACCACATCTGCATGACAGCTCAGGACAAAGAGAAGCAGCTCAAAGTCACTGTGTTCTTCCTGACAGAGAGAGAACTTTCTATGGGTTTGGGCTCAAAAGACCAAGGCAGTGAGAGGTAGGACCTGTTTTGGGCTGGGGTCTAGTGGGGGTAGGATAGCATGTCTGTTATCTGCAACATTTATCTCCTTGTCCTTGGTGTGGTGACGAGCTTGTACAAGCAACAGTGAGCACGTTAGCCTGTGTCAGTTGTGTATCAGGTGTCAAATGAACAGTTAAAGGCAGACTAAAATGCTAAGAAAGTTTTGCAAAATTCTTTTTAAGATTTCAATCCAGGAGCAGAATACACTGGTAACATGGAAATTATAGATTTGTATATTTAAAAGTAAAAAGAAGTGTAGACTTGTTTTTAACCTGCAAAGACCTCATTTCTTGAATTCTGTTGAACCTGCTGAAAATATATTTTATGTTCTTCAACAGCCATTTAAAGTACAAGTAGAGTTGTGGGGGCTAATATTAAAAATAATGTGAGTGCTTCTGTAGCATAAAGGGCAAGGGGCAATAGAAAGACTCCTACCACTGGTGACTGGGAACTGTGCAAATTCTGCTGAGCACACACTTCACAAAATTGAACAGTCCAAAGCAGCACAATGCTCAGTAATGAGCGTTTGCAGGACCTACATCCTCGAGAGCTTGTTTTGACAGTTGTATGGGCCAAATATTCAGCTGTTGAAAATTGCTCTGAAGCTTTTATTGATTTTTTTTTTCTGGGCCTGGTATGAATCCACAAGTTCCAGATATTTACAGCAACAACAAGCCCTTTTCATGCTATGAAGTTTTTGAACCAGCTTCCAGAATAAACACGTATTTTGATCTATGTAAAGACCCAGTAGCCACACATACCATAATGACATGAAATAGTGACATGTCTCTAATGTGGATGGTTTCAAATCAGCAGGAAAAGTGATTGTGGTACCACCAGAGGCAGATCCCCAACTCCGTCCAATCTGTAGTATGCAACATCCTTAATTAGAAGACAGTGGTTTTTCCTTCCACTAAAATAAAGATTACTTACTTCATTCTAAAAACTAAGAGCAAGTTTATAGCTCGGGATTGGAACAATATATTTTTTTTCTAAGAAAGGCATTTGTCCTTGCTAACTTTGATATACTGCTATAAGCTAGAGGACTGCAGTATTCGCTTCATGCACTGGAACGTGAAATGTAATGATTTTTTTCTTAGAGCTCTGCTGTGCTTGCTGCCTTGGGTTATTTTTTATGTCATTTACAGCGCTGAACACCAATGTGAGCATATTATGCAATGTAGTGTAAAAAATATACACAAAGGCAATAAACTCCACTATTATTTCTGCTTTAAGAGAACAGCCTCATTTGATCATTTTTGAGTTCTGAAGAAGTTAATTCCAAATAGGGTTTTGCAGCTTGAGCATTTACGAGTGCACATTTATGTGTGTTGTAGAAGTTCCTGATGCAGACCTGTCTCTCACAGCCGGCAGTGGAGGGTAGCTGTGCAAGCTCAGGGAGCGACAGTTGCCCAGGCATGGAGATCACCCATAGCACCATCTGAATTTGATGCTGAATTATGTGGAAATGTGTGCTGGTTTGTAAAAGTTCTAGCATTTATTTTTCTATGACCTCGTCACTCTGCCCTTCCCATTGGTGACAACATGTCACTCAATCATGAGCAACTGCAAGGTATGTTGGCCTTGGCTGGACTGTTTTGAGCAGATCAGTGATCACCTAGGCCAGAGTCGCTCATCTGAGTTATTTACAATTTGGCTTAAGCACAGTTCCTCTTAGTTTTTTAACTCTTTTTTTGCTAGCACGTAAGCACACAGTATTGAAATTACTTTCAGATCAAGCTGTTGAGTACTAGGACTTTTGTATTCCAAGTTGTGTGCACAGGCATCTCAACACACTTCGGGGTACACATTGCACATGTACCCTGAGCTATGCCAGTGGAAGCTGTCTTGGTTTATCTTCCCTCACTCGTTACACACCTGCCTGTGAATTGCATAGCCCTGTGGCATTGGTGCTCCTGTTGAGAGAAGGCAGCTTAAAACAATGGGAGGAACAATAAGCTTCATTTTTTAACCTGTTGAAAACTCCCATCCGTGTTAATTTCAAGTTAAATTAGTGTGGTTTTTTTCTTATCTGAAATTGTTTTTCCATTGTTGATCCTTCAGCTGTATGCATGCCGCTCGCCCGTTGGGGCAGTGCTGCCAAACCAGAGCAGCAAGCAGGGCTCTGCTGCTCCCCAGGACCACAGCAACATGCTGCGCACCTCTCCGTGGCACACGGAGGTTTTCTGCTACTGCTGATTAGTTTTCTGTGCTTTGCTTTGAAAGATTTCCTCTGAGGCCATTTCTCAGAACAACTCTTTCTGTAATGAGTTTGAATTTTAAAACACTCCATTTCTTGCCTCCTCCTTTTTGTTAATCCACAGTAAATGAGGCAAATAATTGGGAGGTGTCACCTGTCCTTTCATGAATGGTGGTTCTGTTCTTGTCCCCTCCTTTCAAGTGAAACGCCTGAGAGCTACAGGAGTGAAGAGTCTCTGAAACAGTCTTGGACTATTGTGCTGCTACTGCTTTTCTGTTCCCCGGGAGGTGTGGCTGATCCTTCTTTCAGCTTTCCAGGAAGGATGCAGTCTTTTATTAGATTATTTTGTTGCCTTCTTTTTGTTGATTTCTATTCCTTATTCTTGTCTTTTCAGGATTATTCTGATTTCTGTTAGTTCTTTCTTTGTGATACTGGGTTGTTGTTTTTTAACTCCCCACTGTTTGAGAAGTTTATGGCTCCTTTTGTAGTGCTGCTGTTGTCAATAGATGCTCTATAAATAGGAAGAAAAAAGCTACAGGCGTTCCCACTTCTCTTGACTTCCTGTGTCATTTGAAACTATTCTCCTAGCTCCAAACAGGGCTAGATTAATAATTAAATTCTTATTAAATTTATGTTGCACAAGAGCATCCTAATATTTCAGAAGCAGTGAACTACAGCTCTCCAAAGCTCTCTCAAAAGCTGTTAGCTTCCCACTTATCCCTAGACCTTTCTATCACTTCTCTTGCTGACACCTCCTCTGCTTGCCTGATTTCCCCTACCCCATAAGGATATTATCTTAGGAACAGCAACATTTCTTGCTTTTTTCTCCCAAGTTTTCTTAATGGAGGTAAACTAAGTTCACTGTGGTACATTGAGTGAGTCGGAGTTGCTCACTGCATTGAGCTGGTCGCAGTGGGTTTTGGGGTAGGCAGGGATGAGTGAGAGGTGTGAGCAAACTCTTGTTGCCATCTGGGGCTGCTTCCCATCTCCTGTCATCCACTAGGCTCCTTTCCTTGCATTTCTGCAGCAGAAAGAGGAATGATTGGTCCACAAGCTCATGCATCAGGTGGCAACCAGAACTTGATCTGAAGATGCAACATCATTTGGTGGTTGTGCAGATTGAATGGGTTATCTTCTGAGGCTGGCCAAGTGAGTCTTGTCATTTCAATATCCTCCCTTGAGCCAACCCTTACTTCTCCACAGAGTGTCCCTGATAAGCCTCTGGCATGCTTACAGCTTGCAGTAGGCTGGTCTGCGTGCCTGTTGCTCTTGATACACGCACTCCAGAAAAATGAGTAGTACGCTGTAAATTACTATCCTGCCTGCTGTGGTGCATGGAGCAGCCCACCTGTTTGGCAAGCAGCCAGCTTGCGCTTATTTTAGCAGTTGGGAAAAGCAGAAGCCACTTAGAGTAGGCAGGGAAGCAATATTTATTCATTCAGTGGCAAGCACAGCAAAGTGGTGAACGGAGCCGCAGAGTTAAATAAGAGTGGGCACACATCTTGCATAGCAAAACTGGTGGCTGGGAAGGAAAAGGCAATAGGTCTCCACAGTGGAGAGTAGGTTGTGGACGTTGCTTAGCTCTAGATAAGCTGGAGCGTGGATCTTCTCTTTATCGCAGCTTACATGCAGGAGGCTGAAAGCTCTGCCTAAGAGCATCTGAAGAGGAAACTGCAGTTCCCCTAAACCCTGTTCTTGCATGCGGGCACAGTGAAATCATGGTTATAGGCAGCTGCATCACTGAGTAGTGGCAAGATTAGAGTTAATCAAAGCCTGTTTGATAGTAGATGGGTATTGGGAATAGCTAGGAAATTAGGCTCTTTGCAGAAATGTTAGTTCCCTTTCCACAAGGGAAAGAGGACATGCATTCTTAGCAGTGTTTATCAACAAACTTTTTACATTGGATGTCACTGTCTTTATTATGCACAAGGATCTAAATACAGCCTTATCTTGACTAGTCTTTTTAGAGGACAACAGCCTATTTCTGCTAGCAGTTAATCCAATTACTCTTTTAGGTCAAGGGGGAGTGTTCTGTGCAAATATTTTTGGAAGATCTGAAACAATTATTATGTGTGATTAATCCAAACGGAATTTTCAGCAGATCAAAATTTTAGAAATTCCTGCTCATCTTGAAAGAAACAGATTCAAAAGAACTGCAGGGTTTTGATTTTGATTGCCAGGCAATAGTTGCTTATTTTAGCAATGAAGATATTTCACAATTCAACATAGTTTCAAATCAGAAATAAAACCACTATCTAAAATCATCAGTGAAATTCTTTGATGTGGAGGTGACGACAGGATTTTGCAAACCTTAAGAATTAATTCAGAATGAAATGCTTTGCCTAAAGCAGGTTTTAACCGCATCATTTTGGTACACTTTGTTCCTGGTTCTCTAATGAGGATTTTATTGAGTGTATAGGGAAGGGACTGTGAAATAACTACAAATGATGTATCTAAAGCATGGAGGAAAGAAGTTTGTTCCTGCTTTCTTGAGGAGGGTGTCACACTTGATAAGCCAGATTGGATATTCTGCTTTACATGTGCTCGGCCAAGCTCTGAGAGTAGGACTGTAGCACTCCGTCTCCCTTCACAACCTTTTGCAGAGGGGATTCTGCTTCATTTCCATCTAGGAATGAGTCTCTCAAGTAGGGTTAGGATTTGACAGAAATTTTGGGGGTTGCTTACGCTGCAGCTTCTGCTGTTGCTTTAGTAGTTGAGGGCTGTTAGGATCAGATTCAACCTTGTGTGGTTGGTTGCAGCTGCTGCTGGGGTATCAAAAACCAATACAATGAACAAAATCGATATGCAATGAGGGATGGGGATGCTTCCCTGGGGCTGGGTAAATGCTGAGATCCAGGCTGCTCCTGCCTATATCAGTGTGAATATTTGCCTTACATGGCAACCACAGCAGGAGCTTGGTTGTTTGCTTTACCACAAGGATTATTGCTTGGACATCAGTGATGAATTTCAAATGTTCCTGTGACATTTATGCTGTAAATAGGGATTTATCCTCCCTCTCCCAACAGACATAGAGAAGAGCTCTTAGACCATTTACTGTTGAATCCCAAAAGTCTCAAGTCCTAGTAACCAACACAATCTAATTTAGATCAGCAGTTTGAAAAATCATTGGTTCAAGCAGTAAACCCCCCTCTATTAAACAAGGAATATACTTCCCCCAAACTGGAAGTATCTGAGCTCTTAGAGAAAACTTATTGACAATCTCAGAATTTATGCTTTATTCGTACATGCCATAAAACTGTCCTTTAAATATCAGTTCAAAAATAATCACAGAGAAGTCGTTGCTATAGAGGAGATTTATAGTATTGGTTTGAGAACAAAAGACCAGGCACTGCTTCCTAGTAAGAAGAGTGAGGGAGTTGCGCTGCTGGCAGCCTGTTATCCGTCACAGATCCTGTCCAGCCGCAACCTGCAGATGTAATGAGAGTTTTCATTTTGTGCAGCTTTACTTTTGAAATATCATCTAAAGAAACTCAAGGTAAAAGTTATTTCTCCCGCAAGGTGTCTTTGCTGATTGGTTTTGTTATAACTTTGAATGAGCATTTCTAGTACAGTGTCTGGTTTTCATGGTGTTCTGGGGAGAAAGGTGTGGGGCAAAAGGAGGGGACTCCAGAAATGGCTTGTTGGGAATAAAAATGGGAAAATTTGGCTGCTTGTGTGACTTCTGTCTTTGTTGTGAGAACTGCAAGTCAGAATCAATCAGACTTAAAATTTGAGAACATGCAGATGAAAGCTGAAAGTAAGGTTGGTGGGTGACACAGAAGCGCTACGGCTGTTTGGTAAGAATGTCTTGTTGGGATTTTGGCAAAGCTGGATAGGGAAGGGGCATGGATAGACAGTATTACCATTAAGGTAGTCTGAGTGCAACACAGCTCCAGAATAGCATTTCATTTTGTTTGTTAATTAGCTGGTAAGTACTTTTATGTCCTGATCAGGCGGCTAACGTAAAAAAATCACACTTTCAGCTGGAATGGATTAAGGAGAAAACAAAGCAATAATGAAAAGAAGCAAAGGGTATTGTTATTTCATGTATACCTGAGAGTTTTTCATCATCTGCTTCAACTGGGAAAATGTTATTATGAAAAAATACCTCCATTTCCTACCCTTTCCCTGTCCTGCCAGCAATCATTTCAGGCAAGTTATTTTGGAGAGGTTTTTCTATATTGGTTCCTCTAAAAAGCTAGAAGCAACTTGATAACCTAATGTTTTCCCTAAATGGGAAAAAACCATTCATTGCATAACTCTGAACAGCCTCTGGGGCCTGGGTAACCACTCGTGACCTTTCTTTCTTTTTTGTGTGTGGAAGAGGCAGAGGACGAAGGAGATGCTCAGTGAACATCGCTGCTTTGTTTCACAGCACAGCCTGGCAGGCTATACTGGTGAGGCATGTGCTGCTGCTCTTATTTTTCAAAAAGGAATCATGCTGGTGGAATATTTTGTTTACAGTTGGTTCCCTTGTGCTGAAGAGAGGGGATTTTCTTCACTTTGCGGATGCATGATTCAAGAGGTGCTTTAATGCTCTTCATGGCTTGAAGATCTAGCATATGGTCACGACTTTAGTCCTTCCAAAATTCCAGAAAATCTCATTGATTGCAAGTATAAGTGTCCTGGGGCTCACAGGATGTAAAACTAACTGGACTAAGAAGAATAGGGGAACTGAAGGAGTAGGAAGGAAATTCATGTTTCAGGTAATGATCTGAAAGTTCATTCAAGGAGGGAGTGGATTCATGGAAGTATAAAGCTTTTGTGTTAGATTATGTCATATATACAAGAACACCCGTTTAACAGAAACATGGTGATTTTTTTTGCCGAGACATCTATACATGTTTACCCTATGGTTGCTACAATCTTTAGCTAACAGACCTCAACCCTTGTAAAAGAAGAAGGTGGGGAGAGGAGACATGCTTCCTTACAGCTTTATTAAAGTCTGAATAATATCAAAGATTATTCAGTTGGAACATGAGCCAAGGCCTGTGGACAGGGTTGATGTTATGATTTCTGGCAATTCTAGATGAAACTAAAATGCAGTTGGACATAAAAATAAAACACAAACCAGCAGCGTGTTTAGCTGGTGTGTTTATATGAAGTAAACATGTTTGAATTTCTCTTGAAAAACATCCTGGTGCCGGCAGTCATCCTAAAGATCACTTTACTTTCTCTAAGTAAGGCATATAGGAAGAAGGAATTTTTTTTCCTACTCGCTTGTTGACAGTAAGTTTTTATTATTGTAATTATTATTATTTTTAAAAAACTAAGGTCTGTGCTACAGGGTGATATTTAGCAAGTTGAATGCTTTGATGTAGGAAACATAATAGTTACTGCAGCTATTTTATGCTAAATGCTAAGCAAATTCCTCTTGTGTATACACAGCTGCTGTGGTTTTGGTCTCCATCAAATTACGAGGAGAGGGTGGGGGGAATAAAGATATATATATATATATGTATATATTTTAAAGCTATTTATCATTTTCCAACTGAGAATATGCAACTTCTTTACTAGTATCTTAATGACCTGTGTCTGTGACAAATGAAGTCTTTTTCTTGTTTTACTCATGGGAAGACAGAAATGTTTTACCCATGAGGATGGGGGAGTACATCGGGTTGAGGAGCTGCTGAAGTATAACAACAGAGGCAAAGCCAAATATCAGCGGCTGGCAGGATGGCTACACATCTGCCTTCAGGAAGGTAGCCAAGGAAATGTAGATATGCCTCAATGAAGGCTGCTTCTAACTGCTCTTGAGAGCAGCATCCACGTGATGAAGTGTGGCTGGGCATCTGGCAGGCTTCTCATTGGTCTTCTGCTTTCCTTGTTGAACCTGGTGTGGCTTTGGATTAGTACCCAGATTAGCTGATTTAAAGCTGACTCGTGTATCTATGCATTGCACAGAGAAGTAGAAGTGTATTCTTCTGTTTCTTTTTAATTCCCTAAAATTTGTTCTTTCTCTCCTACTCTGGTGTATATGTGATTCTTTCCTAAGCATGGGGTTTATCCCATTGGCAAAATCATAGCAGATTCCTAGCAATATTGCTCCCTTTTTTTGTAGTGTTTGTTCACAGTTGTTTAATAATGATCATTTTGTGGTTTTGCACTGCTTATTTTTAATCATCAAAAAATGGACATCATCAGGCTTTTAAAGCTTTTTACATTAGATTTTGTGCCATTGAAACTTCCCTGTGGTTTGCTTCTTGGGACCTGTAATTGAGATCTGGTAGCTGTGATTTCAGTGACTCTCTGAGTGTGTCTGGCTGTCCTCCTTGCAGGGAACAGGAGGTCTTGAGGTCAGGGGCTATTCCTAGTTTTGTAATAAATTCTCAGCCTGACTTGAGGCCATTCATCATTTTAAGAGAAGGTTTTAGCTGTTCCGTTCAGAACACTGACAGCAATTAAGGTATCCATACATCATCTGAGCATTAAAGCTTTATTAGCTCTGTGGTTCCTAGGGTTTGCTCCAGGTGTGAGTGCTGTGATGGTCCTCCAAACCAAGACTTATTTACATCTTCTGTCCTGTGCTCTACTAACCCAATGTTTTTGTTGATTTCAGCATGTTCTTTGTTATTGAAGGTGTGGTTCTCTTTGTTGTGTGCATTTAAATAAATTTGGATTATGAATATACAGGTGACCAAAACAATAGGTTTAAACCTCCGGGTAGCTCCTTCTCCCCTGCCGACCCTTTTCAGCAGCTGCTAACCTGATTTCTGCTTTATTATTTTTTTCCCCACTGTGGTGGTAGTCAGGCACCACACTTCATTGAAACTTGTGGTTAATTCTCTGAGCCTCCACAGTCAAATGGGATTTCTCAGTGAGGGCTCTGCCTCTCAGAGGGTCAGCCCAGGGACGTGCCTTTTGCCCAAAGCTGTTTTTGACAGCTGGGGATGCCTTGCTATGTATCAGCCAACTTGCTGGCAGAAGGTAGCTGTGTGTTTCAACTCCTCTGCTGGCTATTCGTGTTTCGTGGCGCATGTTATCCTGTATCCCTGTAAATGTCAAGGGGATGCACCACAGGGCTCCCAGATCATTGGCGTCAGTGGCACAGCCTGCTGATGGCTTTATACAGATGCAGGCAACAGCAGCTTCTCTATGGTGTCTTCCTGGAGGGGTGACCCATCAGGCCTGTTGGTCTTTGGCTTATCTTGGGCGTTACCTCTTAGAAATTACTCCCAACAATCATCCTTCAGTCTCAGGAGCATCAGTATGTTTCATGGGTACATGCACACCCTTTAAACAAGAAAGAGTAAAACTAATATCGTTAAGGAAGCAATTAAATGGCAACCCACACCTTGTGTGCTTTTGACCCAAGACTCTTTCTTGAACCGCTAGTGTTTTCCTATTACCTTATATATTGCCTTTAATGATGCTTTATATGAATTATTAGTGTGTGTTACTGTCACTGCATGTAGTCTAATGAAGCAACCACAGCCAAGGTGCAAAGTGTCTCCTACGGATTAATGAGGTCTTAAAAAAAGGTGACTGCCTACAGCGAAAAGAAAGGCTATCAAGTTGGATCACATAGTTTATCAACTAGATGCAACTCTTACTAATTCTCTTCTTGACAGGAAAGAACAAAATCAAGTGCAAGAAAAATGCAAAAGTATCATATTTGTTTGAGGGGAACCATAATTAAATGTGATAGGGATTTTAAAATTATTATCCACTGGCAGATATTTAGGAAACAGTTAAATTGTTTGAATTAATGACCAACACCCCAAACATCTCTATACATATATAAACATATATAGTGCTTGTATAGCTCCAGTTTTAAACTATCCTATCAATAGTGACTTTCCCGATTATTGGAATTTTGCTTTCCTGATTGCTGGAATTTTACTTTTCTGATGATTTGGGGGGATGGTTGGAGGTGGCTTGGAGTTTTTTCTGTAAAGTTGGAGAATCTCAGCTTGGTTTTAACTGTAGTTTTATATCTCTGAGTCATACTATAAATAACTAGTAGTGGTTAGAGTCTGTCTTTTGAAAAGACATTTAATTTTTGTTCTTGAGAGAAGATCTGTGCCTCAAAACTGTAAGCTGAGGAATTTCACTGTCTCTGTTGTTAAGGGTTCATTTTTTAGACAGTGGAAGAGTGGTTCAATTCTTTCTAGTAATATAACAGTTTGTGGTAGCTGGAGCTTTCTGTATGATGTGTATTTTATCTTTTTATCATTTAATAGTCTGACCCCATTCCGAAAACATTTCAGACTGCATGTCATTTCTATTATTAATGGTGTTATTGATTTATAAGATCAACTTTTAAAATGACTTACTGTTTTACAAGAAAAACCATCTAAAGGATTAATGTGCTTTCTTTTTGTACAACTACTCTTCTATCCATTGAAAAGGATGATTGAGTCAAATGTCATTGGATTATCATCATTGCTCTAAGGGACTGTGTATAATTACATATCACGTTAAGGGCATGTTCTTTTTGCTTTGGGGAATAGATACACTGATGTTGCATTACCTGCAGATGTAGAATGATTCCTCCCTAATGCGAACACAGAGATTGCTTATGGCAAGGCAATAAAAGCATGTTTGGTTGCTTTTTTTCCTTAATCTGCATGCAGAATAGATATAGGTGCTATAGGCTAATAAAGCAAAGACACAGGAGAGAACCTTATAGTTGCTGTTTGGAGCAGGGTGTTTTTCTACTGTTTATTATATACCTGCATGAAACAATATAGAGTGTTGATGTTATGAGAAGTGTGGTTTATAAAAGTAAATATTTTCCCCACCCTTCTACCACCATGACTAAGATACTTTACACTTGAAATTTTATTTTCCTCCTATAATGTTCTTCCCCTCCTTTCTTTCCCTGACCCTGACATAATGTAGTTGATTTAATTCTCTAGATTGCTTTCCTCAAGCTCTAACTTGAGTTCATTTTGTTATATGGTGACCACAGTTATGGATGACGCTCCCCCTGGCACACAGGAGTACATTATGTTACGGCAAGATTCGATCCAATCTGCGGAATTAAAGAAAAAAGAGTCCCCTTTTCGTGCTAAGTGTCACGAAATCTTCTGCTGCCCACTGAAGCAAGTGCACCTCAAAGAAAACACAGAGCCAGAAGGTTTGTGGCGCTATGGATCCATGTTCTGTTTGTTTCTATTATTATTTTTATTTTTCCATGTATGTCCCTAGAGTGTGCTGTGTGTTTTCCAGCCTGTGTCAGTATAGCGCAACTGATGCAGGAAGCGTGATGCACTCCATGTCCCCCTTTGCTTGCCTGTTAGTGTCTGATTCAGCTATCACGGGACACTATAATATAAGCCACGTACGGTAATGTTTTAGACAAGAAGTAAAAAGGCGCTGCTTTTTCTTAATAAAGTTTGTTTGTTTCAGCTCTCATCATTACACACTGCCCGTTTTTTTGGCTGCCAAAAGTTGCTTGCTACTTAGACGGCATCAATTCCTAGTTGGTTCTTTCTAGCAACATTTTCTGAAGCTGCACTCTGCTGAAAATATGGCACTTAGGCTCAGATTCGGCTTGTCCCCAACACCTTTCACTCCATAAGGCTTCTGCATAGCGCTAGAGAATGCTTCTGACAGCTGTACTTCAGTGAAGCAGGATGAAGTTTGTATGTAATGCACGCCCAGTTGCATTTTGGAAAATGAAATGCATGCAGAGCAGAAAAAAATAAATAGAATGTTTTCCTTTTCAGATAAAGCAAAGGTATGGTCTCTTCTAATGCTGTGTTTACTAATATGAAATTATTGATGAGGTATCTGTATCTTTAACTTGTATGTCTACAGTATATAAGATTAAGCTATTTTAAACTTTTTTTTTAATATTTTCTCTTATTGTTCAATATATGTTTTGCATTATTGCCTCGTATTTCACATGGTAAGCCTTTTACTTTTTGCATAAGCTCTAGTATCTGCCAAGATAAATAATGCTGCTGCTGGTAGATGTGTTTTAAGATGAAATATTCAGGGCTGGATTCTACCATAATTGAATCTACAGGAATGGCAGAAATGAGAAGATTGGAGCCCTTTCTCACAAATCACTTGTATTATTCCCTCTGTAATAATGGGCATCGGTTGCTCAGCTGTCACTATTAGCCCAAAATATTTCAGTCAATTGCTTTCTCCTGGTACATACTCCAAATTTTTCATGAATGTTCTTTGCACCAGTTCTGGGAGATTGCATTTTTTATTTTAGTAGTATCTTACTAAAATAGCATTTCTTTCTCATCTCACCAGAAATATTGTCTGACACAAACCACTGGTGTGAGGCGTGTAGAGAGGTTTTTGTTTCAGTGAATGTTAAAATTGTGTTTTGAAAATGCAAAGCCTAATTGTCCTCTCAGTTCTGGGTATGACTTGATAGGAATTGTGTTTTCATAATTCTGAACTCAATAAACATGAAGGAAAGGTGAATCCCATAGCACTCTTCTGGATTAGCAAATATAATGAATTTCCTGTCATCTGTCAGGATTTGTGTTGTTCTTGAGTAAATTATGAACCGAGAACTGTTCATGTCAAGCTCCTCTAGGAATATGATGACAACTGAGAATTAGAGGTGCTCGGCATCCTTGGCAACTGATATTTGGTGAAATGAAAGGTTCTATGTGAGCCATAAAGAGAAGGGCCCTAAACTTGGCATTGGCTCACGTGTTGTATTTCACTTTTTCTTTGTGCTCACGTGGAACTCCAGCAGAACCTGATGGTCATTTCAGTGGGACTTATACTAAGAGATGGATTCCTACTCGGGACTAGCTCTTCGCTAGGTCTGATCATTTTCAGTGAATAAAATGATTTATACAGTTCAAGAGGAACACTCGAGGTGGAGTTGTGCTGGGCATTTTATCTCTAGAGCGTGATTCTGCAGGGGCCATGGTTTTGCTCCATGTTGAGGAATTTGGGATCTGCAGGGGGAAACTTGCAAGGTGCAGGCTCTAAGTGAAGACCTTGGAAGTATCATTTCTGCCACACTGTCACTTGGAAGCCAACAACTGGTCTTCTCAGATTATCCATAAATCTACACACTCTTTCCAACAACAGCTGCTCTAGTCCTGCTATGACATATGATACTTGTTAATCATTGTCATTGAAAATACTTAGTTCTAAGAAGAAAGTTTTTCATATTTTACTGTGGTATACAAGAATGATTGTCTTTTCCCCTTTACCTTTTTATTCTTTCTCCTCTCCTCCAGGAATTTTATATTACTAGACAGAGAACAAGTAGGTATGACCTCGCTGACTTATCCCACAACCACCTGAATTGATTGAAATTTACAGGGGTATCACTTTTTATTGTTGTGTTATTTCTATACGTGTTTCCATGAAAGATGTTGCCTCTAGTATGAAAGAGAAAATATATGTTTAAGAGTCCTTTTAGCCCCTGCAGCTTAAATTGCCTGGGCTGCATCCGTCTTTTTCTTCCAGATCTGTGAATTGCCTGGCAATGGTGTTAGACCCACTTGAAAGACTGATGTGTGTCATCTGCAGTGGTTTGTTAGCATGAAGCTTGAAAAATTTTAGGTATGAAATGATCTGAACTGTGCTTCCAGTGCAAACACTAAACCAGTCCATTGAAGTTAATGGAGTAGGTGCAACAAACCCTACCTGAACACCTTTTAGTGTGAACCCAGCAGTTAACAGCTCAATTGTGCTATGAGGATGAAAGAAAATAACTGTTTAAACCTATTGCTGTAGCATGATTTACACATTTTTGAAAGTATTGGCAAGTACGGCAACTATTAGGAAACTTTCCAAACTATTAGGAAAACTTTCCAAATAAAATATCATAATGGAAGTTTTATGGAAAACTGCAGACTTGAAAGACTGCAGAGTATAAATATGTTTTATCTGCTGAGTAATGACATGGGAACACATAGTAAATCCCTTGTGTTTCTAACTTTACTAACTCTGTCTAAATATTTTATTTAGATGATGGGTTTCTTCTATGTACTTTTAAACCACTTTCATACAGGGTTAATGCTTAGGGTATTTTACTTAACGCTTCAGGATTTGAACTTCCTAGGCATGCATGATGATAAAAGATTTTCCTGGCTTTTTGTAAGGATGCTTGGGAATATTCTCATCTTTGCTGGAAGACTTACATACCACCTGACTCTGGTATCTGAATCATATGGCCCATGACTCCTCTTATCTCAGGCCCATTTTTTCAAGCAAGAGAAGGAATGAGAAAATTAGATCTATATTTCTTAAATTAACCTGTCTTGGATTCTTGTTCTTTTCCTGACCCCCTACCAGCCTATTTGCAATATCATCGTTTTTCACAGCACCTTATATGCCTCAAATACACCTTAGCAGAATACGTCCAGAGCCAGTACATCAACCTGGAGGACACATAGAATGTCCTTGGTCCTTCGGGTCCAGTGCCAGCAGGGTGATGTCTGTCCGTCTGGATTGCAGGTCAGATAGAATACTGCCTTTCCTAAAGCTAGTTTAACTTTGGGCTAAGTTAAAAGATGAACTGCTTTATTCTGCATCATTCCAGCTTTGCTTTGTCAAAGTCATTCTACAGTTAACATTGTCATGGATCTCTCAAATGCAATAAAACAAGCGAACCTGACATCCTTACCTGGATGCTAGGTCCTGTGGGCATTGTGCATGGTTTACAGTTACATCCAAGCAGCAGCAAAATACAGGGTGTTTTTGTAGCTTCCCTCGAGCTAGGAATACACTGCTAGCAGGAGAAGGGCCATCTGAAGTACATTTTGTAGCTATTTGTTCTCTTAAATAGTTTAAACATAAGCTGCTGCTATCTGTATAAAACATGGTTACATAAAAAGAAGTCTGCTCCTGGAAAACTAATTTGAGTTGTATTATTGCATCCAGAGAAGGGAATATAATGAGAAAAAATGTTTTTTGAAAACACCCATTGGTTAGTCACAGTCACATAATCAAGAGTCTTGGCCTCTTGCCCACAATTCTGTTTTCATGTGGGGAGTTTTGCCTTTTTTTTTTTTTTTTTTTGGGTAACATTTAGTCTCCCTCCAGGCATACATAACCTTTTTACACAGTAAAGCAGACAAGCATGGCAAAATATGTATTGGGGATGGGGAAAGGGAAATCTGGGATAGCAGCTGGTAATGAGTAAAGGCAGCTTCCCTCAACCAACAGGAAATCTGATTAGATAGAAAATGTTAAGAGCGCTAATGTGAAACAGGCAGCTCTGTGGTTGCCCTTGACAATGGCTTGTCATCTTTATCCCTAGCAATGGGATGACTGGCAGAGCCAGTCTTGGGGGTGAGGAAAAAGGTAGGACATTTAAGCACATTATGTGGGAGGCTGGCTCTTCTGCCTCCTCTGAGTGCACACATGGTTTTGTCACCAGCAGAAATTCATACTCAATGTCCCTTTGGTGCTCCAAGTGTTGTGTCACCACTGATAGTGCTGTTACTTGGCACTCTTAATTATACATTTTACTTCTAGACCAGATCAGTCCTATTAGCCCAGCTCCCTCATTTAATTATGTTAATACATATGCAGTTTTGTATTTTAGAGAAGAAAAAGAAAGGAGGGGGAGGAGAACCTGTATTTTAATCCTGTGAGAGGATTTTAAACTTTTAATGTGTTGTTCAGCGCTGGAAAAAGGCTTTGTTATTCCAGTGGTGAATAATCGAGATGAGCCATGTGAAACAGGTATCTTCGCCTCTGCCATGTGTGAGATCACCTGGCAAACTCGGCTGTGAGGTTCAGTGAAGAGGTTCAGCATCTGCACTGCTGGTGCATTCAACCTCAGATTGAATCTGGACCAACAGCTGCCTGAAAGGAACTCACTGCTTCATTGAATAGGAGCTCTGACTAGGGTACGTGATCCTTTTTAGGAACTGGATAAAGACGATGTTCCCTTGATATTAAATTGATCACATTTTGTAATCTTTTATGATGTTTTTCATCCCATTTGCTATGGCTTTTGTCAACAGGAGTTTTTTAACCCTCTCATCCTGCACCTAAGCTGTCTGGCCTGGAGAAGCTCATTTCAGGGAGGGAAGGAGGGAGAGGAGGCAGTCTGCTATTGACTGATTTGGATCTTGCAGCTCTCACTGTTTTTATCGTCACCCTTACCCTCAGCAAACCCTTGGGTTTGACTCTGCTTTTGCCTGTACCACTTGGTTTCCCCTGTGGAGAACATAGAACCTTTGACCTTGTCTCATTCCCAAGTCCTGGCACTGGTAAGAGGAAGCAATGAGAAATGCCTGAGCCTTGTCCCATACCAAATAAAAATAAGCTCTAAGTCCTGTCTATCTGGATACATATGGAGTTACTGAGCTATGGGACCATATCTGTAGTGAAGGATGGTCTAAAAGGAATGACATAGATCACAAAAGCCAAAGGTCTGAAGTTGCTGCTGTTGTAATGGCTTCTTTGCCCAAAGAGAAACCAACTTTGACTCAGTGATGAAATGATAACCTTCTCTTTCGGGCATTAGGAAGCAGTGGTTACAACTGCACTCTTATTTTCTTCAGACGCTTTGTACATAAAGCAGAATAGCTCAGTCTTGTAAGTGGCTGAGCCCTCTTGCCCTGACCCTCCAAAGCCTTTAAGCTTGCAATTAACTTTAAACATGTGAGTGCTCCCTGCAGAATCAAAGGGGTTGGGATCTGTTTGATGAGCTTACCTGAATGTAGTCTGGGTCTGGCTTGGGTTCAGGTTCAAACAGTACAAATCCAGTCCAAATATTTACTTGCCTGCAAATACAGTCAGAATTCCCTCATAGTGTTTAATTTGGTTTATTCTTTTCTTAATCTCTTTGGAGTTTGTATAGTTCTTCTTGCCACAACAGTTCCTCATAGCACTGTGATACAGTATGGAAATTTAATGTTTCCTGTTATAAAAAGGGAAGTGAAGAACTTGATATTTGGGCATCTCATCAATATTAGTAACACTAACAGTGCTCACTGAATCAGCTGAAAACTTGGTACTTGAACTATTATATTTGGAGGGTTCTGGAGTGTGACACTTCTAGCCACATGACAGTATCCTAGAGCTGGGAATTCAACATTTTCCATAGATTGACACCCATACTTAGAGTTTTTTTCCTTTCACTTTGGCAGTGGCTTTGCAGAAGCCTGTGCCAAATGAACTTCTGGCTGCTTCCAGCCCTCCCTTCCTCCTGACTCCCACTGTGTGCTTTTGTATTGATGTGTGCTTCAGCAAGCTTTGCCACCAAAATTCTTTTCTTTTTAGTTTTCCACACTTTATTTACTTTTCATCAAGTTCTTGACTCTGTGCTGGATGTTCACGCAGCTGGCTGTGTGCTGTCTTATAAAAAACATCTCTTTTTAGGCCAGTTGGACATGATTTAAAGAATAAGTCTGTGGTTCACTACTTTAAATCAAAGATGCAGCTGTAATAGTGAAGAGTATATTTGATATCCAAATTTGTATTCTATAGCATTGAAGAAGTTTAAGTAAAGGCATTAGGAGCAGTTTTAATTCCTTTACTTCAAACCAATGAGTTTTAATTCTTGAGATGGAGCTGGCCTCACCGCTGAACAGTTCATGGCAACCTAGAGAGAATTCTTATCTCTTCCCTTACATTTGTACTCTTCAAGGCAAATATTTTATCTATACCTTTTTCTAGTTTGCTCCCACCTCAGAATAAATATTCATTATGCCGTCAGATACTGTCTCCATATCTGAAGTAGGATATTTAGACCAGATGAGTCACCCTGCTCTGTTCTCATCTCACCTTTAGAAGGACTCCTTGAGACCTTCAAAGAGAGTTCTTAGTATGGAGTAAGGCCTTTGTGTTGCTGCTTCTTAATTCCATGATTCTCCTGAGAAAGCATCAGAATTTACTCTTCAATCTGCCCTCATTTTAAATATGAAGATGTAGTTCTTTATTAATAATGAATGTTCTTCTTTGTACTTTATTCAACTACATGGCCCATCATGATTATTGTATGACCCTTTATGAGTGGTAATGTTTGTAGTATTTAAATATTGGCCTTTGGGCTGAGAGCATGCCAGTTTTTTCATGCCGTTCTAGATTAGGACAGCTCCAGAAACAAGGAATTGTTAAAACTTTTTGGTTATCACTGGAAAGTTGTTCTCTTTCCCAAGGCAATCACTTACAAAAGCATTTAGGCATATCTACTTGGTGCAGCAGAGCGTACCGCAGAGATCCCCTAGCTGCTGTCCCAGATCTGTGCAGCCCGGTGCAGCGCCGTACAACACTGTTGGTAATCTCAGGGATAATTAGCTGGGGTAGCTCACCGTATTATGTTGCAGCGTGTCTATGGTTTCCAATTCCAGGGATAGCTCAGCCAATATCTAACTGGGGGGGTTCTACTTCTCATTCCGTTTGCAGTCTGGACCTTCAGCAGGTGATACCTCAGTGCACAAAAGTGAAGCCACAACAACTGGCAAGTTTCATCGGAAAGGCTCACAGACTCTTACCTCTAGGATTTTCTGGAACAGGACTCAGTCTTACCTCAAACTCTGGCCTCTGTGAGCTCTCTCAAATCACTCAACTCTCATGCTTCTCCTTGTTCTGGATACTGCTCTGTCAGAGATGTGGATGCTTTCAGAACAAAGCTGAAGAATTTGTACAGCAGTGCGTTTAATTTCAAATACATGATGAGCACACCATTCAGTAATGTGGGTTAGTGTTTTTATGATTGCATAAGCAATTAACTTTCGGTGATGGTACTTCTGTCTCTGTTTTTCACTTTCTTTTAAATGTTCTGACCTCTGGAGCCAAAAATATAAAGAAGCTTTACCCAGACCTCAGTGAGCATAACAGAGGTCCAAAGATTGCAAAAGACTACAGTTTTCAAGAACACTCAACTAAAATTATCAAGTACTTTTTCAATAGTATTGGAGTATCTAGGTAACAGTCAGTGCTCAAACTGTTTCTTGCTCAGCTTTTTCCCCATTGATATCTGTCTACAGAGTTTTCTTGCTGTGTACAAGTCGTTCTGTTGTTGTGTTTGGTTGTTGTCATAAGACTTTTGAGGTATAGAGAGCTCTAATGTAAGTAAATTGTGGGATGGTAACTTCAGGAATAGAGATGTTTTCACTTGTATCTCCTGCCTGCCCTCATTGATTTGGAAGATTTGCCAACTTTGACTTCAATATTGTGAAGACAGATGGAGCTGCATGAAAAGAATCTGCCCCAGAGACCATCCACAAGACAAGAATCTGTGACTGTAGTGGATGCATTGCTAAGTTGTCAGTCTTTTGGAAAAGGCATTAACGGCATAAAGCATGAGGATGAGAGGCTGAAGTGGGAGCAGGTGAGTCTAATAGTGGGGAAGAAAAGTCTGATAGGAGTGATTTAAGCTGGTGGTATGAACAGGTGAGCAGGATGCTTCTGGATTAACTTGTTGGCAGCAGTTGAGGTCCAAAACTGAAAGAGAGTCATTCCTGTGCTTCAAAAGAATGAGAAGGCTACTGCGTTAGAGAGGAGCTAGAAACCCCTTCTGGATGAAAATCTGAAAGTTAAAGAAGTGACCTGGAGAGGACAAAGCTTTATTTTTAGGAGCTTTATTGACAACTTTTAAAGTCAGCTTCTTTCCACCAGAATGATGTTGAGATGGATCCCTGCTGACATTTTTCTTTGAAAGTCCTTGGCCAGACCCTTATTTATAGGTAAAATTGGAATTCACTTATCCTGAGATGTATGTGGTGAGAGTGGTAGTTGGCTTCAGGTCAACTTACTGTCTGAGTTCTGTAATACATCCCCAAAGATTTCATCATATACCTTTGAAAGGCACCAGTGACTTGACTTAGTGTTACAAAGGGCTTCTATATTTAGCTCTCCTCTCTTACAGGAGCTGTTTCTTATTCAGGTGCCAAACCTTCTGCTTTCATTCCTTGTTATATTTCTGTCAGTCTTTCTATATAACCTGTATTTCACGAGTTGGATTTTTTTTCACCTTTGAGTCAATGTCTGTGCTCAATCTGTTGTTGCTCTAAGAAGTCCATTTTCTCTCTGTTTAGTTCTAGGGAAAGAATTCTGTCTGGGAGGCAGGAGGAACTTGAGGGAGAAGCACCCAGTTATACACTGTCAGCTTTTCAGTTTCCTGGAGTTGATGTCTGTGATGACGGCTTACTGTTAAGGACACAAATGTGTAGGAATATGTTTTTTTTTCATAATCCATAAGTCAAGGTTTATAAGAAAAAAATGCAAATCTAAACCCACACAACAGATTTCTCCAGAGATTTCTATTGCTGTAGATTGGTTAGAAAAACACCTTTAGTTTAAATGTTTAGTTGTACTACTTTGATTTAGGATGGAACTCCAGGGAAGGATCAAAACAGATTGGTTCTTGCAGTCGGTAGTCTGAGCAAATTCACAAATAGTTTAGGGCTTCTTTACGGTCTTAAAAAATCTGGTGGTGACAGTGTTAGAGCACAGGAGAGCTGGTGTCTGATTTTTCCATCATTGTAATAACAAGACTTGTTATTTCTTGTACAATATAACTTGTTCAAATTGGCATTGCCCCATTTGGAGTCAATGGATCTTGAAGCTGTGAAGCAGAGGGATTGCGAGAGCGGAGTGAGTATTGGTTGAGAACTGGCTCCTAATGCTTTCTTCTAACTGTTTGAGAGACTAAATACTCAAGGTTGATTTCATATGTAGTGCTGCCAAATGTTCCAGGAATCTTCTGCCACTCCATTAAACTTAGCTGCAATGAAGGTCCTGTAAAGAACAAGTGATAATGGCTTTGCCTGCTTCAGCTACCCTTAATAGCTCTTCTCAGCAGTCTATTAAGAAAACAAGTGAGAGGGGAGAAGAAGAAATCCAAATGCACAGAACTGAGAGATCTTATCTGGAACTGTGGTTTTCAGCAGCTTTTAAGAGCCTCTGTGACATGAACCTTGGAGTCTTAAGAGGGGAGTGCTTTCAAAATTGTTTTTGTTGGTTCACCAAAAAAAAGGAGTGGGGGGTTAACTGTGTAAATGTGCCATGTAATTGCATGGGTCACATTTCATTATAAACTTTGCATTGCATAAATTGATTGTTTCCATTTGGAGTCTAAATTAAGCCAAGATGGCTTTGGGATGTGCAGTCTATTTTTCATTTAAAGTAATAGACTTGGTTCTTACTCATTCTAGGTCATTCACACATTTTGATGGCTGGAAGGAACCTCACAGTGACCTTAAGTTATTCTTTTAAGAATGTTGTATTTTCTTTTAATTCCCTTCTCACCATGGGGAAATAAGAGTCAGAATTGTGTGCTTCCTTAGTCATTAACCAATATATAAAATGGGACAATCCTAAGATTTTTTTTCTTAGACTCTATACTATAACTAAGTCTATTAGAGCAGAATAATGGGTGAAACCAGAAGTTTTTCTTCCGCATAGTGAATGAAGGAAAATGTCAATGCAGAGACCAGATGAGACATTCTGCAAAGTATATCAAATTGTTCTTCGTGGCAAAATCACTTATCAGGGCAATTAATGCAGAGGTGTTGTGACTAGGTGTAAAAAGTACTGAATAGTGTCAAGTTTGTAATAAGTATTCAGCAGCGGGAGGTGGGAATTCAGTAAAGAGCAAAGATCTTTCTATGCATGAATTGTATATGAACTGAGCAGCATTCTGCATAGAAGAGTACGGCAGCAGGAAGCACTAACCTCACCCACAAAGCACAGTAGTAAGATTTCAAGCTGGAGAGGATTAGATTTTTCTGAATTGCAAGTGGGCTGGCATCACTCAAGGCAGAAGTGACATCTGAATAATGGAGCCCACAGAATCTCTTCTGACTAGGATATTAAGCCAAACGCTTTGACTCAGATATATCTCTTTGAAAACCATCTCATCTTCAAGATGTACCAACTTCCTGGTTGTGCTTTTCTCTCAAAGGAGAAAATAGCTCTGAAAAATGGTTGATGCAATCATCCTTACTTAACTGTAAAATTTCCTTTGTCTCATCCATACTTCAACTGTATTTCCTAGACTGATTAGGTTTTTACATATTTTAAATATTAAGATTTTTATTGAACTATACGTAGACTAGCATGATATGTTAATGGAAAATTGTCTTGTAAAAAGGAAGTTCCCAACTACAGAGCATTTGTCCAAGGTATCTAGAAAAAGAGGCATACTTGCCCTTCAGTAAGAGCTGAACTGCTTCTTCATAACTGAGAGGCTGAATGAACCAAAGCTGTTCTTTTTTTGGAATTCTTAAATTAAATTTCAAGTATGTGTCATTTTTTTATTTCCCCTCTACTCTTCTCCATTTTCAAAGTAGATTAATACAGCAGAGGGAATGGGAATCGCAAGTATAAAACTAATGCTCTGAAAATATTCCTGTAAGTTCTGGAGTTACAAAGGTATTGACAAGCTTTCTGTAATGGTTTCTGAAACTTCGGTCTTACGTATCTTATAATTTGACAGTTATCCTGTTTCTAAGGTCTTAATCATCCTCTCTGTGATTATGGACCACCAAATGTACAGGGAATATTATCAGAATACTGTGGCTGTCAAAGCCTCCTGCAGGTTTGCCCATGAGAAGCTTTTCTTATCTCTTCCAAGCCTGCTGTCTTGGTACTGTCCTCTCTGTGCATCTCTGGCGTGTGAAGAAAACTTAACCTTTGTGTTGCTCTTAATGCCTCAAGAGAGATTTCCTAAGCAACCAAATTGCATTTAGATCAGGATTATGCATGGTGAGAAGGTGGGGAGGGTTGGGAGGAAAAGGCCACATACGTTTGGGATTTAATGGTGTGGTGAATTATGAGTAATTAATTGGAGTGATGTAATTGAAGGCAGTTAACTGAAGCAGAGAAATGCGTATTTACTAAATGGTTATTACTGCTTTGTTGTCAAATAAAATTCAGGCAAATTGTAAGATGATTGACAATTCATTTTAAAATTACACAGATTTGAAGCCCCATGCTCCCCAATCTGCAACAAAGTTTAAGAAATAAGCATAAATGAACATAGAGAGAGAGAACCATAAGGCTAGAGGAAGGCTGATACAGCTAGTGAGCTAGTAAGGAAATTGCCTTTAAAATCCATTTTAACGAAGCAGTAGCAAATTATTTTATTAGGGCTTCGTGAGAGCTGCACATGCTCTGATTGATCTGATCATGTAAAACATTGATCATGAGGAACTCTTAGCTATAAGTAGGCGAGTACAGGTTATAGAAAGATGCATTAAATACATATTTAAAAACACCTATTACAGAGCAGGACTTGAGAAGGAGGAGAAAAGAAAGATAGGGAAAGACTCATATTTGGCTAGCAGGAGAAATATTACTTGAACTGCTTTATATTATTCAGCTTGGTTCACAATGGCTTTTTGTCACCAAAAAAGTCTTGATTAATAGTATGAAAAAGTAGGTTTTAGTTTTACAAATGGTACTGAATTGAGAGTCAAGTAGATAATGAGAAACAATTTAATCTGATACATGAGGGGGATTAATTCTGAGTACCTGGGTTGTAATAGGGCAGCACAGCTCAATGCAGATAAATGGAAGATAATAAGCTTAGGAGTAAAGAACTCCTTAGTAAATGACTGCTCAAGATAGATGCTGCAGCAAACTGACTCGGGGAAAAAAAAAAAAAGAGAAGTTACTGGAAAAAAATTGCCTATTCAGCAGCAAAGCCAAAGAGAGGTAATGGGATATCAAACTGCTGCCATTGAAGGGAATAGCAAGAGGACTGAAACCACTGTGGCTTGTGCTCACCAGCAACACTGGCAGTGCAAGGGCAAAGTATAAATTCCAGATGGAAACGCAACTCGCACTGACAGAAACTATCCTTAAAGTTCAGACATCTCTGCAGAAAACATGTTTTTGAGAAAAACAGAGTATTTGTCATTTTGTAACCCATTGGCAGAAGACATAGATGTTTTCTAAAAATTCCAGGTGAAAATTTTGATTCATGTAATTTGGGGTTTGAACGTTCATGAAATTCAGAGCAAAACTGGAGAAGCTGCCAAAGGAAAACCCCCACCAGTGGTAGACTCACTTTCCATGGCCCATTGTAGCAACATGATGGTTGAAACTACATGTGAAATGGATGTAATGCATATGCTGGTGAGTTGGGACATAAAGCATGCGTGTCCTTGACAGCACTCAAGCTGGGCATAGCATCTTCATTGATATGTGTGGGTCTCAATACATACATCAGTTTGAATACATGAATGCACTGCCAAGTTTGCTTACAGCCTCTTTTTCTGCTCATTTTTTTTTTTTATGGCTTCAGAATTCAAAAGCCAACTTTATTTTTATACAGCTTTGTGCACGTCCAATGAGAGTCTTGACATGAAAGCTTTCTTCATCCACAGGTACCTTGGGAATCCAGAGAGTGTAGGAGCCCTGCTGCTGTACTAGGATACTTTTCAATTATACATTTTCTTTGTCATGATCTTCTAAATCAGAGTAACCCAGAATGGGTTTAGCGTAATTACTAAACCTTGTTTTGCCTTTTTACTCTGAAGGCATTTTAATAGAAGGCTATACTGAATCATAGAATCATAGAATAACCAGGTTGGAAAAGACCCACCGGATCATTGGGTCCAACCATGTAATGAGTTTGATCTCATATGTTAAAATATCTGATCTCACCTGTTACTGCAGCTAAGCAATATTCATTGGGGACTGAGGACGTATGAACCAGCTTGTGAACTGGGGTAGTTTGGACTTTGTGAATTGGTCTGGTGATAGGAATAAGAGCAACTCGGGAACATCTGTTCCCTTTGGTGCCCAAACTCTAGTCCACTGTCCAATCTCTGCAAAAGTGTTGTGCTGCCTATCTTGCCAGCATCAGTACCCTTTTCAAAAACTATCCCATTCTTAATGTAACCTTGTTGATCTCTGCCAGTTCAGTGGGACCAATACAGGTCTACCACGACAGAGATGTCAAGTAGTGTGACCTTAATAAAGTTCAGTAGTTCTAATTATTGATACAACCTCATAAATCAAAATTCTGGAGTCTGTCACAAAAGTCCGTCAGTGGCCCAAAAGCCAATACTTCTAATGCCTCATGCTGATTTCACAATGATACGGAGATATCCCTGATTTCCACAATCCATGTAAATGGAAAGTAATCCACAGGAACAATGTCTCAGACCATTCCATATGGGTCACACCAGTGCCCTGTGTGCAGCTCTGCCTGTGGTAGCTCCTCTTACTCCAAGTCGTTTTCTGAGCCTTGTTCAGCAGTGTTGCCTGACACCAGTTCTTCTTTGGCCCTGCAGCACCAACCATGTAGTAATTATTCTAACACTGCGTTGTGCAGACTCAGGAAAATTATAATTACCCAAGGCAATTTTATACACATTACAAATTTCTTTTACAGTTATCGCTTTAAATTAGGACAAAATGCTCAGTGATTCATGACTCGATCCAAGGCTCCAGCCATAGAAAGAGAAATATGTGCAAGGAGGGAGCTGATTTTGTTCTGCACTATGTTTTATGCTTTCATACAACTTCATGGTATGTCCAAGACATGTACATGAAAACAGAATTTTCAAAACACAGGTAAAGTCCTTCCCCAGAGTGTCATGTGGACAAGGGAGAAAATTGATAAGAGTTGGAGAAATCTGGAAGAGACTCCTCAAGGGTGGGCTTTCAGGATCTGACCTTGAAGGTCCTGCCATGGAGGCTTGGTGTTGATACTACTTTGATCTAACAGGTTTGAGATAAATGTTTCCACTCATGAGTTTCAGTTCAAATTTGACTGTCATGAAGTATGTATTTCACTGGTCGGCTTGGAACCTGCCTGCCTTCAGGCCCATGTAAAAGACTGCAAATAAAGTCTCACCCTTTTTCATCTAATTTCATAGATCTAGCTTTTTAAAGAAAAATTTGTTTTAAAATTAATACGATCAAAAAGGCAGTTTAAATTACAGATTATTCAACAGTTACTACAACCTCCTTCAACAGATTTGAGTGCAAGACTGAAAATGAACTGTTATCTTTTCAGTTATACTTACAGAATGCAGATTTGAATTGCAAAAAGGACATTAAAAATAGCTTGTGCAATTTAAAACAGACTGAGTCAAACTGACAAAGCAGAAAATAACATGAACTAGAGATGCACTTGTGTGCTATATCATGTTAATTATTCTGTTTTCTAAACCAGGAGCAGCTCAATAATATATGGTGTTTCCAAACAAATGTATGTTTTATTAAAATAAATTAAGATTGAGAAAAATATAGCAGTGTGGGATGGGAAAAAGAACAATTATTCAGGAGATTAAACTTGCTATACCTCAGAGGCTTGTGTTGTGTTCCCACTGGGATTTTCTCTACTGTTTGTTAAGATTTTATCTGTGAGTTTTACATCTGGACTGAAGTAATTTTCTGAGCAATAATATGAGCATTATACGACAAAGATACAGCACAGAAGAAAAAATTGTCAAATATTATACACAGATACTTGCTTAAAAGCTGTTCTGGAGTTCCAGTAATCTAACCTTTGAGATTCAAGAGGAGAGCAACAGTAGAATATATAAAAGTGGGTGGTTATTGTTAAATGTTGGTCTGAAGGACAGAGCTTTTATATTTTGGTTTATCCTACGTTATGTAGCTGCTTGGGCACAATGGGTATTTGATAAAAGAAGTTGAACCCTTCTGGCAGCAGCTGTGTTACACAGGCAATCAAAGTAATAGCAGATGCCTCATGTCTGGGGTTAGATTGGTGAGGCCTCTTCAACAGGAGGCAGAACGTTTCTATTCTTCATGGTGAGACAATGTGTGCTTTTTGTGCTATTGACTTCTGCAGCCAAAACGGGTTCCAGAGTTCCACTCTGCCTATAATAACACTATAAATGTTTATAATGCCATTTTTCTTATGCAAGCTGATATCCATATGTTATGGGTAGATGTGATGCTGCCTGGCACTGTGACGTGATCATTCCTTGTATCTGCATTTTATTGTACACGATATGCCTGTGAGTGCTGGATGCCCAGAGATCCTCCCTCCGGCTAATCTGTCATGTTCCCTTGACAGCTATTAAACAAGGGTTTATCAACATGACTCAAAGGTACCTTTCTGGCACTTTTAATATGTAGAAATTTCAATAAGGAAGCTCTCTAGCTACTTGCTGATGCAAACCATGCAGCAAAGTCAAACCAGATGTCCTTAGGAAGGTTTTGATCCAGTGTCTATTGAAACAACAAAGCTACGTCTTAAGATTAACTGAAGTTTTTATCCAAAACTGGTTGAGTGCATCAGACCCTGTGGTTTCTTTCTGCCTGATGTGTGGCTGCTAATTTGTCTTTAACCTAAATCGCTCCAGTTGTGGTTAGGAAGAGCTAAATGTATATATAATACATTATGTGTGGTTGGGCCTTATCTTGCTCAGGTCCAGCTCTTTCTACAGTACAAACCATAGAGGTGAGACCTTGGATATCTCTCAAGATGCTGAGTGTGACCAGGTCACCCAGGAGTTCAGGCAGAGGATACCAGGAATGTTGCTGGTGCAAATGTGGTCTGGAAGTTGGCTTTGAGCCTGAAGTTAACTCTTAACGTAGAAGGTCCCTTGTAGTCCCTCAGCTGCAACTGACCAGTGCAAACAATGACTGTTTAGAGACTTCAGATGTGGGAGGGTGTTAATCTGGGTGGCTGGGTATGGTTTACTGTCACTGTATTTCTGGACAATGACAAATTAATATGCCTGATGGCTGAGATCTCAATTCAATTTCCCTCAGGCTTTTGCTCTGATCTTATATTAGCCAAGGCTGTTTAAGACTGTTCAGTTTGGGGCTGAGCATTGGTTTTCTAAACTTTTATGCAAAGTTCTGGTTTTTTTGCATAAACATATCGAGTTTTTAAAAAAATCAATCTGAGTTCTTGATAAATTGAACTGTGTAGGGATGGCTGGGAGGTGGTATACTTGGGTTACTGGTTTCCATGCAGTTCCCTTGGTAGTCAAAGTGTTCTTAGCTGAAGAGCAAAACATAGTTGGGTTTTGTTGTAAAGATACGTGGCAGGGCTGGCAAGTAAATTTGGTGCTTGGATTAATGAAAATAAAGTACTACAAAGCAACATATCAGTACTGAGTAGAATGTGTAGTATGTGCTGCCTAGAAAACTCTGACAAGGACTGGAGATGAGGAAATCTGAAATAAATGTAATAGTAGTTTAAAAATCATTCAGAAGTAGATTATTCTGAAATGTGATTGCTGAACTCCATGTTCCGTGAGTTGTCTGAATGTTCTACTGATTGAGAAAATACAAGCATCAAGGTAATACCTCAGTGAAGTATGAAGTGTCAGAGCAATGTTGATGGTGTGGGCAACAGCAGACATCATGTTGCCTCAGGCAGCAGTTATTTTATGAGTCAGCTTCAAAATAAAAGGAAGAACAGAACATGTTTTTGAAAACAGGAACTTGCAGTAGGACCCAGTAAATCTGAGGTTGTTGTTATCAGGGACATGGCAAATAAAGCTAATTTCCCCCCCCCGCCCCCCCCCCGCCTTCCGTATCTGTGGCACAATTGATTCCCTTTCTCATGCTAGTGGTTCTGACTCAGTGTGCCAAAAAAATAGGCATTTCTGATGGGGAGGGGGCTTTTTCTTACTCTGTTTCTATTTTGTTGCTTAGCAGCTGAGCTGCTGCTCGTATACTGAGCACTGCAAGCGCTGTGCACGGTAGGATTGAAAGCTCTATTTGTCATCTTGATAAATCTTATTTGTAACACTTCTGTAAAGGATGTGACAGATTAGCTGAAGGAGAGATCTGGGGACATAGGGTAGCATACAAAATTTAATTCTGACTGATTGGATGTCACAATGCAAATGAAGCATGGTCTCATATGAAGTAGTAATTACAGCTGTGTTGTCCATTGCTTTGTATATTCTTTGCATTCTACTACTGACTAAAAATATGTTGCTGGAGTAGCTGGAACGTAAGTTTTCTCTGTATCTTCTCGTGTTTTATTGATTTGTTTTCCTGCTTAATACGAATGACAGTCCTTACTTATTTCTGAAAGGAGTCAGTTGTTTATAGCCTGTGAGTACGTATCAGCAGCTTTTGTTACAGCTTAAATTTCACATCTATGTAGGTCTTGTTGACAACAACAGAAATAAGATACATAATTCACTTATAATGTTTGAGGTTCGTTTTCCCATAGTCCCCACTGCTATATCACCTTGTGGAAATGACATTATGGTCATTCTTTGTCACTGTATCTACAAGCTTTTCCCACCAACAGGTAACTGAACAGTCAACCTTGTCTCAGCCCCAAGACTTTACTCTTGGCATATATTAAGGGTAGGAAAACTCTTATTCTTTTTTACTGGGACATCTGGGACCTAGGCTGAAGACCTGATAAAACTGAAACATTCAATGAATTCTTCCTGGTTATAGTAAATATTAATTGTAACAGAATTTTTTTTGGGGGAAAAAATATCTCTAAATGGAAATTTTTCACTTAGATATATCCACTGGAAACCATTTCCAGGTGTTGAAAATGGAAAATAAAAAATTAACCTTTACAAAAAGCTGAATTTCATAACAAAATAAATTAACAGATACTCTAATTTGAAAAAAAAAAAAAGGTGGGTTTTTTTAAGTCAAATTCTTCTAGTCTGTTAATGTTTTGAAATGGTTTGTGAACTGGCATATCATACCTTTGTAACTGTATGTGCTCTAAAAAGGCTTAAAAGAGGCAAGATATAAAGTATGGAAAGGCTCTATGAAGCTACAAAATCCTTCCTCCTTCAGCTGAGAGTAGATACAGATTTCTTACAGTGGAGTGGATTCATTATTTTTAGACTCTAGTGTTCAAAGCCGAAACAGTACAAAAAGATCCAGGGCTTTGTCTTCAGTTATTTGTGTCTCCATCCACTATTTAAGCAGAGTTATTGATAACAGAAACAATATTTTGTCAGTTTGCAATTCTAATTATCTGTTCAGAGCAGGATCATTGTCTCCATCCCTTTGCAGGTTCAGTTTATGAACCTGATTGTGGCTTCTGGATGTTACCGTATTACAAATATTGCATTATCTGATGACGAAGATGGTAATTTCATCCCTTCTGAGCCTTAATGTGCAATTTGAAAACAAATTACTTCTTTTTAGCTGAGTGCCTACAAGCTGTTGACAGATGTAGGAGTATTTATTTTGCAAAACTTCCACTGCTTCTCTTCCATGCTATCAGTTGTTTAGTGAAATAAGCAGATGACACTGGAAATGATGAAGCGTGAACATTAGAGTTCTCTCTTTTAACCCATCTCTTGGGGCACACACATCATGTTTTTTAACAATGTATGCTTGGTGGCTGAGAGCATTTCTTTTTCTTTTGTGTGTACTGAGCTGGAGGTGACTTGTTCTGTCTGTGGTTGGCATTGCCACTGTGGTGAGTGGCTTTATCAGCTTGAAAAAAGGTGGGTGTTTGAATCTGTCATGGGCCACTCCTCGTAGCTATTCAGAAGGAGCAGCAGGCTGATGCTATCAGGTTTTGGAAAAGTAGCAGTGCAGTAGGGAAAACACGTCCACATTATTAGAATTGTGTTACTGAGATTTTATTGCTAGCTTTGCCTCTGCTAGGCTGAATCCCCTTGGATGAAACAGAGCACTCACACCCAGGTGGACTTGGTTTTCTTCCTTCCATGTAGGAGCTGGTTGTCTTTGATTAATAACATGGGTTTCCTTGCAAACTGGCCTTATAACTTAAACTTTGTTGAGGTGTCTAAAATTTTAATGAGGAAAAGTAATCTCCTGGGTGATCAACCATAACAAACTATTTTTTCATTAGGAACCGCAGTACGGAGATGAATGTGTGATGTTCGATATGTAGCTTCAGCCTGGTTGAAAGAAAAAAAAATGTTGCAGTTCTTAAAACCAGGACATTTTGGTGTCTTAATTCAAAATTAGATATTGTGTTGCAGATTGTGTGAAAACATTGGGGAAAAAACCCCATTAAAACAAACCCTTTTATTTTAAGGAGAAAGAAAATGTTTTATTTGATGTCCAACTGAAAAGACCAATTACTTGGGTAAGCTGAATGGATTCAGTTGTGCATGGTATTGTGTGGAAACAGAATAGTAGAAAAAGCAAGATATTGCACATTCTTCATGGGTTTTGTACTCATTCAGGGTCAGCTGTAATTTGGCTCTCAGCATAGCTGTCATTGATTTGTAATCTAATCTTGCTGAGAGCACTTGTAGGTAATTCTATAAGTATAACAACAGGTTTCTGTATCTGTGAGATTTTTACCTGGATTTTACTGACATATAAGGGGCTAGTTGTCTTTTGATGTTAAAATTCTCTTCGTCAAATCCAAAACTCTCATACGGTCTGATGGGATGAATAATTGCTTCAGTAAATAGCTACTAATTTTAACAGTCATCTGGTTGTCCAGTTTTGCCAAGTTTATTTAAAAAAAGCACCGAATGTCAAACGTACCACAGATAAAGGTTTGAAGGCTGTAGAGCAAAGCAGAATTCTGTTCTCTTGTCACAGTGCACTAGCTACAGTGCTTATGTCATACAGTAGAGCTGCAAAAGTGCTGATGACTAAGGAGCGAGTCTTTTAATTGCATCAAGCTATTTAAGCATTACAGATCTTAGCATCCTTCACTGAATTCTCTGGGTGTTTTTCTTCTCATTTTATCCACCAAGTGTGATTAACATTATTGCAGCAAAATGTTCATCTTAGTCTTGCTCTGTGAAAAATTGATGCTGGTGTCATTTAGATGTTTTATCTAGTGGTTTGTTGGTGGCTTGCAGAGTAATACTCCCAGTGGGAAGGTTACATTTACCATGTTTCCTGTAGTTTTTAATTGCAGCCAAAGTTAAAACAAACACATGAGACTTGGCAGGTTGATTGGAAGAGCACAGCAAAACATGGGGTGGAGCATAAAGAAGGAGGTCATTTTAATCCTGTCTCCCAAATTATATTGAATAGCTGTAGCCTGGTTGTTAAAATACCATGTTAGCAGCAGCAGAGGTAGGAAAACTGAGGTTTTGTATCCTCGGAGCATCAGCATAGGGGATCATCGTGTGGTGCTGCACGGAGTCACTGCACAGTTGGTGATGTGTGGTTCAAAGGGGATCCAGCTTGGTGTGGGTGCCCCAGCCCCCCCAGGCTGTGGCAGTCAGACTCTGCAGTGTGCGGCATCGGAAATCTGTGCAGCTCGCACGGCCTCGTCTGGCCACCCTGGGTAGTTGTCAGGAGCAAGGCAGTCCTTCTTCCTTCATTCCAGAATAATTTTTTCGTTGTTCAATTAACCAGAAGGGCTTGGCTTTCTTGTACATGCAGCCTACTGCTTAAACTACAAGGGAAGTTGGTAATAAGTGTTTCCTTGACATTCCTTTATTAGAAGACTGTAAAGCTTGACATAACAGCAGATATATAGTAATCTGCCTTTTACTTTTATATTCATCAATTCTCTGCCTTAAAGTTGAAGAGCTGAAAAAACTTGTCAGCAGTGAATGCCGAGTCAAATATATACAGATATTCCTGGCTAAAAGAATATTAGAAACAGTATTGTTGACGCCTGGCTTCTCTATAAAAAACACTTCTTTTCCTCACAGTGGGGTGAAATGTTTGTGCATGTCTCCAGTGGCACTTAACCATTTTTAGTGCTTTAAGTAGGTACTCAGATTCCCTATTGACTCCTTTGGCTGGATTGCCAAAAAAGGAGTTACTATTACTGTACATCAGCTGTATGTTCAAGTAGCCACCTCTGTGAGTGACAGCAGCATTGATGCAGAGAGTATACTCTCGTGTATTTTAAACTAAGGAAACAGATGAAAAGAAATCAGCATCCCACACAATTTCCTCATATGACCTGTTCTGTTCAGTGTTACGCTGTTTTATCCAACATGGGTAGTGTTGTTTATCCCGTCTTTAGGTTTGCACGAACCTAAAAATAGCAAAAAGTGCATACCCCCATCAGTTTAAGTGATGTGTCATCAGCGTCGAGAGAACATGTACAAAAGAGTGAGGTTGCACCATCCCCTGCCCTCTATCTAGGGCAGTTAAAGCGTGAGTTAACGGAATGAACTTGGATGTCTTCCCGTTTTTAAGAAAATCCTGCAGTCTCAGACTTGGGAAGCCATTAAATTCCCCAGTAAATTCCACATACCATCACTGTCTTTGATATAACACTGAATGAGGGCAGAATATGGAGCCTCCTTCTCCATTTGCTATCAGATAGTTGTGCTTAGCCTGGCTTAAGATACTTGGCAATGGAGAATCCATTCCCACCCATTTCAGAGTTATCCTGGGCACAAACCAGAAAGAATTCTTTGATGTCAGACATATCCTTTACATCTTCCTTAGAATACTAGTTTATGAAGAAGAAGTATTAATAATCTTGTAAATGTTACATGCAGCCAAAAGCTAGATGGTACCAATGGCAGCACTGGTCAGGGTTCCTTGACTGGTCATGAGGGAACTTCAGCGGAGGCAATTTCTTCCTGGGCCGGGTCTGAAGGTGTGTGAAGAGGCAGATCAGCAGCATTACTCTCTTTGAATGTTACTCCCTATCTCCCAGAAATTAAACCCCGATGGCCACACCAGAAGGGCTGTGTCTCAGACACAAGAGAGCTGAAGGTACAGGGAAAGAATTGTTGCTATTGGCAAACTGGAAACCAGAGTCTGGCTCCAAAATGCAATTGAAAACCCTCTTAGACAACAGCTGGGGAGGATGGACCTTTTATTCCAAGATGGGTGATTGACATAAAAGGCATTATAGAGGTAGCAGAAAAGCTAATTTAGAAATGCAGTGGGCATGAGTGATAGAACTTCACTGCCATTGATAGTCAGTTTAACATTTACCCTATTTACTGCTTGCTTCTAGACGCAGAGAAAACTTTAAAATGTCACTCGAGTTAACATCTTGCACTTAATAACTGGCAAAAAGATAAATCGTCTGCTCTATGAAATTGTTGTTGTCAGTTTCAAAGTAATAAGCCTAATAAAATAATTTCCTGCTGACCAAAGACACCCCCAATCAGGAGATGTTTTGCATGAAGTAAGAGGCAGCCTAGAGACATATCTCTAGACCATAACTCTATCCTGATTTGCCACTTTTAAAATGAAAATTAAGAAAACTCTAAATATCTGTGCATTTCTGAAATGGTTATTTCAGAGTATGTAGCATATTGTTTTCTTTCTGAAAGGCAGCATTGGGCATAGAGACATCCGAAAACAGCCTCACATTCTGGGTCGTAACTTAATGGAGCAAAATTTGCAGTTTGTTTCAAATCCTGACATAAGGGATATTATGTAATTGCCATTAAACTCTTAAAAAATAATATTTTCTCATCTGTGCTTAGAACTTCTAGAGGGAAATTTTTGCTGAAGTTTAACTCTTTTCTGCATTTTACTGCTATTTCTGATATTTGTGATTATTTCAACACCCTGTTGGGTCTGTGTGCGCAAGATGAGAAATACAGATGAGAGATAATATTTCCAAAATTCAGACAACTTTAAGTCCTGGCAAGTCCCATAGCTAAGAAGATCTCTTGGCTGCTGGACTGAGTCCAGGAGCCCTTCTGCTTGAAGATGGGGCTGAGATTCCGTGCTTCAATCCTTTAAATTGGCAGCAGTCCTGGTGGCAGCTGCCTGCATGGCATGTCCCTACAAGTGAAGGTTTGTGTTACTCTGTTGACCTGCGGCTTCTGCAGACTGAGAGCATCTCCCTGTGCTGGTGAGCTGTGAAACTGCTGTGGCATGAGTCTCACTTTTCTCCAAGTTAGACATACATTCGTAGATTTAGTTGCCTGACTTCAAGCACATTGTGTTTCAACAGGGCCACAGCCTGTCTTTGGAAAGCCTCTGGGTGATGACAGATTTTAGACATTAATGATCATGATTGTGTTGAAACAGGAGCTAGGGAAAGGAAACTCTATTTGCCATTTCAAATTCCCTAAATAATTTCCCACAGATGCTCATATTTTCACAAGCAGCCTGTTCTCAGAGGACAGGAAAGCACAGGCTCCTGTGCTGCACAGAAGGCATCTCCTCCTAGTCTTCTTCTTTCCATGTGCCTCTTGGCACTGGTGGATTTTCCAGAGGTCCTGAACTGCTTTTTAATTCTTCCTCAGCTTAACTTTGTCCTATTTTCTGTTCACGTATCAGTTGGTGCTCAAACAGATGAACTGCTTGGCTGCTGGGAGCCTGGGGACTCAGGGACTCACTTCTTCAGAGGAATTCAGAGCTCTCTTGTGAATGAGCTTGTAGTGTCCTTAACAGAGATATTTTGTTCTTGTTGCTGATGCTGTTGTTTTAAAATTGGTTTTCAGAAGCTGTTCTTGCCCAGTTATTGATGGCAGAGTCACATGTTTGATAGTGGAGTTCAGAATAATATTTTGAGAACAGACCTTTAACTTGCTCTTGTTGTCTTCTCTTACTGGGTATGGAGCACTGCAAAATGTTAGTCCATTTCTAGGCTGCATTGAGATAAAATAAAAAGGAACAGTATACAGGGGCAGATTGGTAAACATTGCTGAATATTTCCAAAGATCCGTGATCCTGGGATGTTCAGTCCAAGCCCTGAAGTCAAGATCTGGTCCAGATTCTTAAATATCCATCAATCTTTATGGCCTGGTCATATTTATGCCAACAAGGCACTGGCACATACCTACCTTGGTTGAATCTGCTCACATCTTCAGCAGCTGTCCAGGTACACCTATAAATATCTATGTTGAAAAGGCAAACTCACACTGTAATGAACAGATAGGGCATGACCAAACTGTCTCCTGTCTGCCTGTCTACTTTTCTTGCCTCTGTCGCTGTAGTACTTAACAACATGATGTCACTGGAGTCTTCTGCCCCTTTATTTGTGTGTCTCTATTTGCCAGTTATTACCATAAAACCCAAGAACCAGAGACGCGTGTCTCCTATCTGTATGCCTACGTCTGTTAAATTCCTCCAAGCCTGCCATTGAAAGGTGACTACTTGAAAGGCCGATGTATCCTTTTGGATCTCCAAGGTGACTGAACCAGAATATCTGTGTGAATCTTCTTTCAAGCACTGCAGCTCAAAGCAGGTTTGCTTAGAACAGGAATGCTAATGCTTGACATGAGAAGAGAGACCTGATTTTTATGCTGCTGTGTGCTGTGGGTCCACTGCAGAGCGTGAAATGTGCTCTTGGGTTTTTAACTTGTTCATTTTCTAGTGCCGCTGACTGACTGCTGGGATGCTGTTCCCTAGAGCCTTGCTTCCGACTTTTCCTCCTTCGTTCTGCAAAGAGAATTAAATGGGAGCAGGACTCCCTCTAATGCTGAAAGGTGGGCTTAGAGCTCTCAACACTTCAGCTGAACACTTGGTTACATAGTTGCTTAATTAAAAAAATGTAATTAAATTACTCTGGTTTACAGCTGCTTTTTTTGCAAAGGAAATGAAGCTGGGAGTGTTTAATGATGCAGAGCCGGATTTGGAGTTTATGAGTTGGAAACCAGAGGAACAGCACAGAAGATGTCATTAAGTAGCTTGGCTTCCAAGCTCTATACCTCAAAATGCAACTGGGTGTTTGCTAGTGAAGCGCTGGGGCTCTGAAGTGCTGCGGTGAAAGGTGCATTTTCAGTGACTCAGAGCCTCAGGTGCATGATGCCAAGTTGTGGTACCCACATCATTTAAGTGCTATGGAATATTATGTCCAACCTGTCAAATATCCATCACAGTATATAAGGTGTTTCCTAACCCAGCTTGTATCAGAGGATACAAGTGGCTTTTTATTCGGACATTTCTAAAGGAAGACTGCCACCTGGGAACCTCCCTTGGGAGCTGGTAGAGTTCAAGGTAAGCTCTGGATACATGGTTGAAACTGGCAGTTGTCACCCTCTGTCAAAGGCCTCTGACCATGAACCATGCCTGAATAATGGGTGTATATATATGTCTCTAAATATTACCATAGGGTAGTTACAACATCAAAAGAAGGGATTATTGGACAAGCCTTTCTCCCATAACTGTACTGCTCTGTTCTGGGATGTGCTTGTTCTTGGATGGAGAAAGGGCATCTATTTCTGGGACCATTAGCGAGAGATGTTTTATGAGCACAAGATTTGTCCAACTGAGAATTACATAGCCCATTTCCCTTAATATCTGTTTATACCTAGACCAGACTAGAAAGGGCAAATGTGTTTTATAGAAAACTGAAATGTTTTAAAATTTGGTTCTATTCAGATCTGGGACAAAATAGGAATAAATCTCTAGTTTTAGGGCCTGGAGTCTGAGGGATATGAATCTGGGGCCAGCTGCTTATGGAACTTCAAAGGAAAAAGATGACAATGAAGAGAAGTGAAGCACTTGCTGATGGTGGAGCTTCATTGGTAGTTCATCCAGCTGAAGCTTCTCTATTGAGGATTATTATGTTTACAGATCAGTACAGTCCCAGCAGAACTTGACAACACTTTCCCTTTAGCAGCTGAACAGGCAGTGAAATGAGGAGTGAAAGTACCATCATGCTAAAAGGGACAGAAATTATCCAGGTTCTGAACTCTGTGGGGTTTGTGGCTTTTTTTATTTTTAATTTGACCCAAGATAAATTACAAGCACAGTTATTGAGAATTTGCTGATTTCAGATGAATTCGTAATCAGAACTGCTGAAAAACTGTTGTGGTGGTTTTGCGGAATCTCTCCACTCAGCTTTCACTGGTGCAGGGATGTCACTGGGAAAAAAAATTATGAAATAGCCTCCTCTAGTGGCAAACGTTTTATTGACTTTCATTTTGAGTGCTTGACTCACTTTTTGGCCTAATGAGGAAAACAGGCCAGAATAATGTCTGCAAAATAAGTGGTGAGAGCTTTTTTTTTTTTTTGTCTGCTAGAGGGTTATGCTTGTTATTCTGATACACACACAAAACATCTTTTATTAACTAACTTTTTCCTGTGTGATCACTTCCCCATCTGGATGTAAGCATAGTGCTGGGACACTGTATCTAATAATGAGAATGAAGGCCTCATGGATGATAGTGGCACATAAGTGTCCTTTTAATGTATTTGTGGGTTTCACTCACACTTTTCTAGTAGAGTTTGATGCAGCATCTTGTCTGTGGTATGGAAATTTTGGGTAAAAATACGGAATTTTGTGTTCAGATAAGACTTCTTTAAGGCACCAACTTATCTGACAGGGATGGAGATTTCCATTTATTTGTGTACAACTTCTATGTCTTCACATGAGGAATTCCCAGATATAAATATGATTTGAATCCATTTGCAAAGTGTTTTGCTTTTATTGACCTGCTGACAGGGAACTTTCCAAACACCTGACTTTCCAAAGAGTGCAGGACACTTTCTCATCTGCCTTACATTCAGGAATGTCTGCTCATCCTTCACCATTCAGAGCATAGGTCAATCTTTTCAGTAATTTATTTTCATATGTTATTACAGGAAAAAAAAAACCAACAATGATGATTCACACTGTTACAAATTATCAGCAGAAATTAAGAATAAAATCTGAAGAATTAAACCCAACCCAAATTTGTGTCAAATTAAATAATTTTCAACCGATTATTTTCTGCAGTAAATAGTGAAATCATTATTTTTTTAGAGCTAATTTATTTAATTATCGTAAATGAAATTATTTTTATGAGCACTGTGTGTATTGATTTTGGCTGTAAATGCTTGTGTGCTGCTGAGGAAAGAGCTTTCCTTCTGAGTTATGTTTGCACAGAGCGTTTGCAAATGGCATGAGTAATGCAGAAACAGAGGAGTCAGAACGGGTTGGATTTGGCAAGAGGCACTGTCATTTCAAACCCATCTGCTCATTTACGAACGCTGCAGCCACTGTGGTTGGGCTGCCTGGATAGGGCTTTGAATACTTCATGCTTGACTCTGATCTGGACCAGGGTCTTTGGGATTTCCTCAGGTAGGGCAGTAGTCATCACCAAACTCAGATAATTTGGGCTTAGGAGCTTCATCTCAGGGGGATGGATGTGGAATCTCTGCTGACCTCCTCATCCCTGATATCTGTCTAGTATTTTCTTGTAGTTGTTTCAATGTGATTTTAAGTGGGGTTTTTCAAAAGCACTTTAGGAGATTCCTTGCCTCTGCGTTAGGGAAATGTAATGTGGTATGTGCTTCAAATTCTCTTAGGTGCTTTTGCAGACCCTATCACAAACGTATGTGCAGTATCTACCTCTCTTCCCTTAACAGGCAAGCTAGTGAAGGGATAATTGTAGTTTTGGGCTCTAATGGAAAATAAGGAAAATGCTTCTTTTAGCTTTAAGAATTTCTCTTCAACACCTGGAATACCAGACACGAGTAGGATCATGGTGTTATGAGGGCATGGATCAAGCATTTGTTGTGTTTTATTTTCTGTGTTCAGTAAGTAAGTAATAACTGTGTTTGAGTTGCTGGTGCAACTGAAATTTTCTTTCCAGGTATAGTGGATCTGAAGGATGACATCACATAGGGCTCATGTAAATTCACTGGTGACTATAACAATATTTGGACTTGGTTTTTTTCCCTGTGTTTACTCTTTGTTCATCAACATTTGCCCATATTATGCATGCATCTTTCCTTGGGATGTGCTGAGAGCCAAGCAAAGAGTGGGGCTTTACTCTAAGCTGCTGCAGTCATCCTGCCAAAAACCTCTGCAAATACACTGGGCTGCCACCATCTCCCTGGTGCACTGAGAGCATGGACCAGTAAAACAATGGATGTTTGCTTCATTTCCTCCATGTATAGGAGTAGGAAATATTTCCAGACACCTATCTTGAATGTGGTACTTGCAGAGGTACTGTGCTCCCTTGGGTGTCCAGAAATACTTGACAAAGCATTCATAGTAGTGCTGGTAAATCCAAGGTAGTCTGAATGACTCTGCACTGTGTCACCCTGTGCCAAGATTTGGCCTTTAGGTTTTCACCAAGGAACCAAGTCCTCATAATAAATATTTACTTTCCCACCTGTGGCTGCAAAGTGATGTGACACAGATACCAGATTGCCCTAGTAGGGGAACTTCCCTGTCATCCTGCCCTTGTGCTCCTTGTGGGTCAACACAAACAAGGGCTGATGATTTCAGAATGAGAAAACAGGCGTTACTTCTTATTATACTTTGTTTTGCAACTTTACTGAAATGCTTTGGACAGAACGACCATAAACCCTGTATTCCAAGTGAAATACAATAGCTTTGTAAGTTTAGGTTAGTACTTCTGTCCTTCATGCTTATTCTCATGGTGTAACAGTGGGTCATTGCAAGCTATTTGCAGGTAGGGAAAAAAAGGGGCTCTCACACTTTACTGCTTTCAATTCTAAATCTACCTGCTAATCCTGCTTTTGCAAAAGAAGCTTCTATTGGGCTCAAGAGCTTGTAATAAGTGTTATAAATTGTTGGGTCAATTTCTGAATCTTAAGAGTTTGCATCTGATTAGTTTCATGTGCTGAAAAATCAGAATTTAAAACTTACCTTTTCTATTAAAGCTGTGTTTTAATTGAAGAACACTTTTTAAACATGCTGCATGGCGTGTTGAGATGAACTGCACAGATGTTTTCAACTGCAGTGCTGTTTATTGCACTTTTCAGCCTTACAATCAGCACTTAACTCCAGGTGCCTGTTGGAACATGCAAGGTCTTTCTATAAAAATGCTGTTTTCTGCTTCCTGGGATTGTACCACCAGATGGCAGATGAAGCCAAGGAAAGAAAGCAGTAATTCTGTGCTGACTTCCCTCAGCTTCTTAATAATTAGAAAAAAGAAGCATTCCTAGCATCAGACTATTAAATAGTAACACTCTGCAAGGGGTTTCTTCCTTATTTTTGATTTCATGTGGTGTAGTACAGTTGGGTCAAAAAGAGAGAAAGGGGGATAAAAAAAAATAAGATAGTGGAATCACACATACTTTCAGGCAAATATACAAATATATGATAATTTTAATAATCTGATATTTGTATAAAATAGTATTAATTGAGTTGCTTTGTTTTGGGGCTAAAATTTAAAGAGCTGAATGACAGTGAAGGTATAATGATCACTAATACAAAACAGCCTATGCAGAGCAACAGGCTGTATAACCCCAGATGAGTGTTTTGTCTGGCTGGGCAGTGGTCCAGAGCACTCTCTTCTCCTTATTCCCCCTTCTCAAAGAAGGCAGGAACCTTCTGTTATTCATCATCTGTATTTCCCTGGAAGGTTTCTGTTGCAGCTGCTGTTCAGTGTTGCATGATGTTGCTGTGGGACTGCTGAGACAGCAGTGCTGCGCTTGCTCAACTGTATTTTACATTTGAGATTCTTTGGTCATAACAGCATCAGCAGAACTAGAGCCTGAACTCTCAGGCTTTTCGTGCCAGACAAACTAGTTGGAGATTTTGTTGTTGGATTCCAGGGTATAAAGTCAAACCTGATTGGTTTAGTTTTGTTTGGTTTTTTGTTTTTTTTTTTTTCTGGAGATCAGTTTAAAATTGGAAAGTAGGATTAGTTGAAATAGGAATGCCTATGCAAAATTATTAATCTGATCCCATGTTTCAGTGATTGAAAGGGGCTGTTTTCCTGCCACAGCAAAGCAATAATTTGGGCCATTTCTCTTGTACCCATGCTAGTTTCTTTGGATGTGTTTGGACCTTTATTTCAGCATGTACACTAGACAAAGTTTGCATGTCCTTACTTATTTATCTTAGTTGCTTACTTATCATATATTTCTCCAATAAGCAATTTCAATTTTATTGTAAAGCCATCAGAATTATTCTGAATCACTTACACTGTTCTTGAGGTAGCTGAAGAGTACACAATAATGAAATTTCAGTAAGAACCATGGAAATTTTAGGGAGTGCTCATTATGAATTCATGTAGGCTTCGGGAAAAGGAATTAAATGCACTGGTGCTTGTGGGAAAGGAACTACATTTACAAGCAGATTAACCTTGTTTATAATTGCAAGACAATGAGCAATGCCCCTGCTGACTTTTGACTGCCTGTCAATAATTGACATGGGTGATGTGAAACCTATCAACTCAAGGTCAGTTGTTTGAAATCAATAGAACTCCGCAGGCAATTAGAAATGAACTTGAGTACATTCTTCCACGAGGGTTTTTGAATCGTTTTGGTGAAAGTGGTGTCGTTTCCAGCTGGAGGCATCTCAAAATCAACTAATATTTGCCACACTGAGGTTTTCTTGGTGTGGCAGGGTTTGTTTCTGGCAGCCATAATTAAGGGTGGGTTTAATTGTACAGTGTATATCAGCAATATTCACAGCTTGATTATAAGCACTTGTGGCATAATAAACAGGGAATATTCCAAAATTGTGCAACTCGCAGCATAATTTGTTTCTGAATACTTTTGCAAATTACTAGGACATAAGCAGTAATGTGTATCAGTAAACATCCAAATACTATTCTGAGAAATAAAATTATTAGTAGTAAACTATGGTGCTTCACCTTTTGGGTCTTGATTCAGCACCATGTAAACGCTGAAGCATGTTAAAATGCCCCAGTGACATCAATTGCTAGATCTCATGTTAGTTCCTAAAGCCTAGCATCTGGAAGATAATCACTTTTCTGTGACTTTAAGGGTCTGATTCTTAGCACAACTTATGCATTTGCAAAGGGTTGTGTTAAAAGAATTAAGAAATTACAGCTCTTCGGCTGGAGTTCAGTGATTTTCCTCCTAATGTACAAAGTGACACATGTTCATTGCTGGTTCATTGCACTGCAAAATAAACCAAGCTTATGCCCACGTGACTTGTGTGTCTTGGGAGGAGTGGTAACTCCTGGTGAAGAAGCAGAGCCTTTCTAAATAGCTGTTCTGTACTACTCATAAGTATTACTCCACAATGACCAAATCACACATGGAGAGAGTGTTTGCCTTTGAAATCTGACTCTGCATCTAAATTGGTTAAATCTCACTACTTGCATAAAATGTGAGCATGGGCATAACTTACTGTGCTGAAGAAGGATGAGTTGAACAAGGTCTCAGTCAAGGTGAGCAACAGAAACTTCAAATCCAGCCCTTGATTAACATAATTGAAGTAGAACTGTTGTCACATTTTGGACCAAATCTTTTCGATACTGTACATCTTCAAACCCAAATCTTAGGGTTTTCTTCACTCATCAAAACTGCTTTAGTAGTAGCTGATTTGTTTGGGCCCAACTAGAGTATCTTCAGTATTTTTTCACTTAATACAAGTGTCAAAAAAGGAGATTTTTCTGAAATGCAGAAGTAAAGATTAGAACATTCAGAAGCTAATTATTTCAGAATTGTTAGTAAAAGTAATTCTTTTAAGAACTTTTTATGCTTGTAACATTTACAGTACATCAATAATGCAGCTTATTTAAAGAAGAAAGAAAGTATGATACATATTCTGCCTCATGAATGTTGTTGAGCTCTTCGTATTGCAAAATGCCCTCAACAAAGGATATCAACTAAACTAAGCACTAGGCTGCTGTGGCTGGCATAATGCAATACGGTATCTTGTTACAGGCATTCTTTGTAATTCTAGGAGGCAGAAAATAAAATTCAACACTCCAAAATAATAAGTTTAAGTAAATCATGTAGGAGAAATGTACATTTATGTCCAAGAAATGGTTAGATGTTGCCAGAACAATAAAGCTACATTATGAATCTTTAATGATCTCTGAAAGTCATAATGGTCTGTCACTAATGCCCATTAATGATCTCTCTATACCACGGGTATGGGCTTGATGTTTCTGGCCGGTACCTTAGAGAATACTTTAAATATGCCTTAAACTTTCTCTCATCTACCCTCTGTGTATCTGCTCCAAATGTAGACTGCAATTGTCTGGATAGAAGCAGCCCGTAAGGCAGCATGGCTTTGGGGTTAAGAAAGTCTTATTCAGGTAAGATGTATTTAAGCAATATTTTTGGAGGAAAAAGACTAGGATGTATTTCCTGGCAAGTCACCCTCTATAGAGGTGATAAAATATATAAAGAAATTGAAGGTTAATATTTGTTAGTACTAAGAATGTGATTGTTCTTTGACTTAATGAATTTTCTTGAATAACTCTAAAAATACACTATTCAAGAGGAAAAGGCAAGTTAATTGTTACTGATTGAAACTGCAAAAATACTGAATATGCTGCTAAGTTGGCAAATTTGTCTGTTTTTAATATGTTTTGCAAATGTTGCACAGATTGATTTTACAACCTTTTAAACATCCGTGCCACATATTTAGATAATTTAGTACCTGAGCTTTTTTTTTCAGATATAAAGCTTACCTTAAAGAAAAAAAAAATCATCTAATTCAATTTCTGATCTAATTGCCTTTTATGAGGGTACTGTGCTGAACATTAACTGAAGAAAATCTTGTTACGGCGTTAACAGCTTGAAATTTTTTTAATACAAAACCATCAGCTCTCATATATTCTTTTGCAAATGTTTTAGCTAAAGGCTTGTGATGGTTTAATTTGTTTCCCTTAATAATGATAAAGGTGTGTTCTCTGCATTTGGTATGTGAAATGATCAGTTTGCTGTAAGAACCAACGCCCTGTAGATAGCAGAGGAAAACAAATCCAGGGACTGTTGGAAAATACCCTAATATCAAACAATAATCTGACCAGCAGTGTGTACAGAGAGTTTGGTATTAACTGTGCTAGTTATATATTAACTGTCTAGAACATATATAGTTCTTTATTACAAATATGTCAACATTATTAGTAAGCAACTTCTGTGACATTGCACATGGCATCCATGTTTTTTTTCCTCTTCAAAATGAATAATTAGTAGTTCTAAGTAAACTGTAGAATGTGAAGCAAACAGTCTGCAGTTTTGGCAAGTTAAAAATGCATTTACCAACAATAATCACTTAATATGTAATGGTAATTATTAGCTTCTAAGTACTTTTCTCTTTTGCAAAAGCAGGAAGTTTTTATGGCATAGAATCATAGAATCATAGAATCACCAGGTTGGAAGAGACCCACCGGATCATCGAGTCCAACCATTAATCAAATCCTTCCAAACCTAAGTTAGCAATTTGCAAGTTCCTAATGCATTACATCAACCCTTTTGTGCTTTTGACAATAGATCGCTGGGAATTAACTGAAAATATGCATTTTAAAACAGTTTCCCTTGCTGTCTTAAAGCAAAAGAATCTGTTAAACTGGCCTGACAATAAATGGCTTGATTTCTAAACCAGTGTTATCAAAAAACACATCAAAATTGTTACTGTAGGTTAGGTTTTGCAGAGTATGTTGCCTAACCACAATATACCAAAAGATGCCAGGGGTTGATTAAGGAACGTTTTCCTTGTTTATAAACCTGGTGTAAAGTCCCTGTGGCGCGTTCCAGGGCGTTAGAAAGTGTATGGGGTGGTGGAATGGGACCGCATGCAGTGCTGGAGGGGGTGACATGGTGGTGGTTCAGCACCGCGGACAGCGGCCCAGCACTGCAGGATAGCTGTTCAGCACCACGGACAGCGGCCCCCTCCCTGCTCTCCCCGGGTCTCTCACCTGAGCCACCGCGGAGCACCCGGCACTGTAAGACACCCAATCCAGCTCCACCTAAGTATGAAAACAAACCGGTACATGCAACATCTCAGAGGCTCTCCCTGCTTGCCTGAATCCTGCGCTTTCAGCTTCACTGTTAATTACAGCCGGAGGCGCCACTTATCAGTTGTTGTAATGAATATCACCAGTGACCGAAACAAAACTGGGAAAGCAAGCTGATGACCTTGCCGGGGCAGTTACGGGAACTAACTCTAGGTGTCCCTCTTGTTTCTGGTTTTAGCAGTAATTTTATACGTTTGGGTTTTTTTGACTGGAAGTGTGTCCCATTTGTTTGGTTTGTAACTGTTTACAAATTAATGCCCTACAGCTTGCTTCCTGTACAGGAAATGCTGTATTTTCCTGAAAGCCTCCTGAAAAGCCTTTACATCAGAACTTTTTAAGTAGCCTAAAATTTATGGCAATAGCGGTTTAAAAATATAGTCAGTGAGTAAGACATTTCATATATTACAGAGTTGGGGAAAAAAGAGAAAGGGATGAGGAAGGTGGAAGGTTCACTGATCATTAACAGCTCTATTCAGATTCTCTGTTGTTTGTGTATCTCTGCATCGTTCAGACATCTTGGGTTTGCTGATATTTGCAAGTCAGGAAGAAGAAAGGCAGAAAACAATGCCTGTACATAAGTGAATTCACATTATGAGTGTAGAATCCATATTTGCAGAGGTTTGAGATGTCTGATTGCACTTACAGTCCAGAGGAAATACAGATGCCAGCAATTTCTGGGATCCATATCTCTTACTCCAATCATATGAGGGGAACTCCCTGGGAATCCCTGCAGGCCTCACGGAGTGCTGCATGATTTAATGATTTCTTTGTGGCAATGTGTTTAACCTGTGGGGTTGCATATGTGCCTTTTTACAACTAGATCCTTTAACCTCTCATAACCGCCCCACATATATAGGAGACAAGAAAACACAAGGAGGTTTTCTTTCATTAGGGTTATATGGAATGGACTAACTGGAATTAGTGAAATTATAGAATTGAAAGATCAGCCAAGATAATGTCTTACAAGCCGAGAGGTTTAGTTCTGTGCCTCAAAATCTAATTCTGCTTCTTGTCCTTGCCTTCCCAGCAAAAGCCCCCTAGCCTTGGAATGTTTTGTTGTAGATTAAGCTAAACCAAGTTTATTTGTTTGTTTGTAAACAAGATTAAGTTTATCTCAACTGAAGGATAAGGACATTGAGATACTGATGATTTTTTTTGTTGTTACTGCTCATTAGAAGAGTGTTGTAATTGTTAATGAAACAAAGAAAGAAGATCCTGGCAGGAAGAGGTGGAGAATGAGAATGATAAACAAAGGAAAGAGGGTTGAAAGGAGAAGACAGAAGCCCTGATAATATATCATCATCTGCTAAGTATGGTGCTTCTGTGCTGTAAGTTTGGCTCAGCATGATTTAGCAGTATGACCAGGGAGCTGTGAAGGCCATACACATGCACTGGGAATTTCATTAAGATCATGGTATTATACGTGCATCTACTTCTGCAGCTTAATCTACTCATTTCTTGGTGCGTTTAGGTACAAATTCAGCTACAAGTTGGACAGTTACTCAGTCTCTGTAGAAGCAAATGTGTCCTTATTGTAGTTCAGCTGGTACTTAAGCAAGAAGTTACAGTACTCAGCTTAAGCAGCTTTGTATCTGTTTCACTGACTTCTGAGCATTGTTTCTCTGCCTAGCAACAAAATCATTCTGTGCTTTCCGATGAGGTCTGAGTCCCCAAAAATATACCCAGATGCCTAATGCAAATATTGGGAGCAGCAGCAGATGTTCCGCTATTAGCCTCTTTCTCTGAATTGACTTCTCTGAATTTCTTCTGATTTGCTTATGTAGAATTTGCATACAGAATTTTTCTAGTTTCTAAACCTATTTAAATCCAATACAGAAAATGCTAGCTTGTGGTTCTTGTTCCTGTTTTCTGGCCGATGCTACTTGTGAGGGTTGTTTGCAAAAAGAGTGCATCTAACTTATGCTACTGAATTCCCCTCTGTTTACTTATGATATGTGGTATTTCAACCTCAAAATCCCCGTGTGATTTTCAGATGTCACCTTTGCTCTGCTTTTGCCAGCAGCTGCTTCTGTGAAACCTGGAGTTGCCATGAGGCCAATTGCTGGAAGGTGCATAAGTGTGGAAAGTGCAGTTACTTGAGCTGTTTTTATATTCACGTGTATTAGTGAGCATTTGCCAGAAGCAAGAAACTGAGCTGCACAGACATTCACTAAGTGACTACTTAGTTTTGATGGTGGTAAATATTGTTTATTATAAAGATGCATTAGGTAGATTACAGTCTGAATCATTCTGCAACAATAGCTTGGTAAGGCAGAGGTTGTGTTTTCCTTCGTGCAGCTATGGAAAATAGTGCCTCTTTGGTTAAGAGTGAATTGCCACCTGGAGGTGCCTTTCTCTCTTGTTTCTTCGTTGTACAACCCAGATATTTGGCCAGATGAGCTTAGTTAAACCTAATTTTTACATCATTGAACTTAGTTTAGATATGTCTTGTTATGTCACCAATAATATCATGATTATTATATGGTCAACTGAAACAGAATCCAGAAGTTTGGGCTCGTTGCCCTTGCCCTAATCCTAAGGGATGTATCTTCCTTCTGGCTACTGAAAGTGAGACCAGCTTTTTGACTCAGATTAACTGGTTCCAGTTCCATGGTAATGAATGAAGCAAGGCCCCACTTGAACATCTGCAGAAGCATTGATGTAGTGCTGGGTCTAACTACAGCTCCTGGAGAGCTCTGCCTCCACCCAACACAAGGAATTTTTTGCTCCAAGTCCCTTTCATTTGTGACCTACTCTCATCACATTCTCATTTGTCATTGCTATGTTCTCAGCAGTCAGGTAAAAGTCACAGAAAACCATTGCCAGGCTCTTCTGATCCCAGACTGGGTAATTTGGTTTCATTATTAGAAAACAGATGGGTCTTACATCATTAACAAAGCAACAGGAAGCAGCAGGCTTGGCATCTATCAGATGATTGCGGTGAATTGGCCTCTGTAGTTATGTGAAGCCAAGCAGTGGGGCAGAAGTTAACTTCTGAGCAAAACAGGGACCATGACTGTGAGAAGCTGGTAGAAATACTTGGGTGAAGGTGAGAGGGGGAGAACTCTCAGAGGCTCTAACTCACCAGAGACCCAGTGAATCTATTTTATCAAGCTGTACACAAAGGAAAAGCATCTGATGTCTGAAAAAGTGGAAAAATATCCATTTGAGTAGTGTGACAACCGCTACATACCTTGCTTTGCATCTGTGAAGGACTATTTATGGTGTTTTGTGATGTGTGAAGTGGCCTTATGTTAAGTTTGACAGTGTCATATAGCCCACGCTTCTCATGTGTCCTATGCATAAATGTAAATATTTCAGGAATTGTATGCTGTCATTTACATTGATGTTCCTGAGATTCATCACGCTGAGAGGTGAATGAAAACATACTTCTGTGCATACTGACATGGAAGTATTTTTTGCTATGGCTTTGTGGTGGGCAGAGAAAAGTTGGTTGGTTGCTGCTGCAAATTCCTGGCTCAAGTTGGGTCCCCAAGACACCGGAATAACATGTTCTCAGTCTGGGAGCCCGCAGAGCTGTGGGAGCTGATCTCTTCTGTTTGTTCTGTGACCTTTCCCAGCTGATTGGCACTGATCTTTTATGCACCGGATAGATGATCTTTTGCAGCTGACATTTGGGGATGACTGAATATGGATTAACCTAGGCAAAAATATTTCTGTTTTTCTACCTTCAAACAATGTCCTCCTTTTCTGAAAAATGCCTGCACCACCAAGTCAGATCAAATCCACTTTTGACTGAGGCAATGCTGTAGAGGAATTGGAATTTATGGCTGGAAAGGCTTAGAACTGGGATTCCTCTCATTAACATTTTCTCTGAGCACTTGAGAGAAAACTGATGTTCTTGATGTGAGATCCTATGGCCACCCTGAGCATTTTGTGGGACATGCCAGTTATGAAGAGGCCCAAATTCTTGTCAGAGTCAGTGAACCTCATCTTAGCAAACTTGTGCAGATATGATAAGAGAGCAGGATTAGGATATGAGAACCTTTTGTAATACACTAGTTGCATAATTATTTTTAAAAATATCTTAGTAGTCTTAGTGAGATCGTAGAATCGTAGAATAACCAGGTTGGAAGAGACCCACCAGATCATCAAGTCCAACCATTCCTATCAAACACTAAACCCATGTCCCTCAGCACCTTCATATGTTGAAGGGGATATATTTCTCTGCTTTGCTGGGTGGGGGACCACTTCCACACATCCCGTTGGATGCATGAGTAGTTCTGGGATCTCTTCTGGTGTTGGGATTTATGATTCTGTACTCTGAGAAGACAAAAATCAACCAACCAGCTAATCCCCTGAACAACAGAGGAGCTCTTAGGTAAAGCGGGTGCAAATGACATGTTTACACTGGTGCCACAGGAATTTATTTTCATTATTTTCCTGTTACTGAGCAGACTTGTACACTGCATTTTTGCAAAGAACCATGGCACAGACACACAGGAACATCCATGTTGTGGTTTACAAGGGCCCTTGTACTTTCCATATAAAAATACTTCCGTTTACAGCAATACAGCTCATTTAAAGATCTGCAGCTTGTTCCTGAGGCTGAACTTTACTATTAAGGTTAATTTTAAGGTAGCCCAGTTGGTCTGTTGACCAACTTATTTTATCCTTAAATTTGTGCTCTTGGTCTGCAGCTGCCTGAAGGCCTAACTCTTCCACTAATACTTTTTTCTACCTTGCACTCAGAAATAAATCTCTAGCTGACTCTTAATTTGGCTCACATCTAGGGCAAAAGTAGGCTTTCAGGGGTAGTGAAGTGGACAGCAAACCATGCTTATCCCTTGAGCAGAGAGCACCCAGACACTCGCTGTTCTGCAGCTCTTGCGTCCAACCACGGAGCTGGCTGCAGAGGAAAGGCTGAGTCATTTCCACAGAGCGTTTCACGGAGGAGCTAAGTGATGTGGGACTTGGGTCTGAACAGCTCTGTTTCCTGATGAATAGTAATTCTGTTTACTTACGAGAGGAAAAAAATCACTGGGAGCCTCAATGCTGCTGTGTCATAGCCGACTGGATGAAGTCTTGTTTATCGCAACCTGAGAAGAGAGAGAAGCGATTCTGGTGGCGCTTTTCAGAAAATAATTCTCTGCTTTCTGGGAGTGTAGGCAGTGGAAATAACCTATAGATTTGACTGCTGAAGCTTTTTTTTTCATTCTCTTTGTTCTGTAACAACTGTAGTATGATACCCCAGCAAGAAAAAAAGAGTCTCTGAAGGGACTCCTGACATCCCATGCAAGTTTGTAATTTTTTTTTTGGTTGCAGCAAAGCAGCTTCATTCTTGTAAATGTAGAGAGATGGTTTGGGGTTTGTGCTGGGCTGAGTGAAGTCTGGAGCTGGGTTGTGGATTTTCTTCTGGTTCTAATTTTCATGCAGCATTGGTTTTGCCCAGCCTCTACCTGTTTGTATAGGACCTACTATAAATTTGATACTTGTTTATAGGGGAAGATGAAATAACTAAGGATGGGATACTTTGGTCAAAGATGCTGGTAGTAAGTTCCTGCTTTATGGCAACACATCATGAGACTCATGAATGCATCTACAGGGCACAGAGGAGCTTGGGTCCCTCCGCAATTTACACATTGGGGTCCTGTGTCAGTTGCTAGTGCACTTGAGCAGGCAGCCAGAATGTGCTGTTTCTCCTCCACCCATTCCCTTCTCTGATGGCAACGCTGCACTGATGCCACTCTGCTCTTGATCACATCTTTTGACATTCGTGTGCTGAAATAGCATAGATGATCTGCAGTTGAGGGAGAGGAGCTCCTCTGCTCGCAGGCTGTAGCTGGCACCAGGCATGCCACAAAGCCAGAGTGACTTGTCAAAACATGCAGCTTGTTCCATAACAATGAGGTGTGGAGCTGGCTAATGAATTTTCATCTGGTCTCGATTTTTGTGCTGCGTTTGTTTTGCTCAGAACCTACCTGTTTATGTAGGACCTGCTACAAATGTTTTGCACTTAGGATCGACACAAACTTACAGGAAGCAGCAGTGGTCTGAGACCTGCTGCAGTGCAAATTGTTCAAGGACGATGGAGCAAAAACCAGAAGTTTTGCACTCTTCTCTAGTTTGGTGGAACAGCCAATGGCACTTCAAAACAGTGGAACTGATGCTGGGTCAGATCCCAGCTCAAGGTAGCTCATGGCCCTGTCTCTGGCAGTAACTGTACAAGTCTGCCTCATGCTGATTTCTTAAGAGGTACTTAATTCTTGATTGAAATGGGACTGGCAATTTATTCTCTAGGTTTAATTGTGCCCTGTTACAATAATCACATACGTAGAAAGAGGACGTATGCTCGAGGAGTGTGCCTTTTACATTCAAAAAGTCACTTGGAATGTCATTTTATTTTATTTTACCTTTTTAGCATGGTGGGGAGTGAACAGCTCTTGCTGTTCAAAGAAAATAAAGCTGTTCCTTGAGATTTTTATGTCTCTGACACTGAAGTAGTCCAAAGATTGGTCTTGTACCAAAGGCATTTTCCCAATAAGATCTTAATTTTCATGTGCCATTTATAGTAAATGAAGACACGTTTGTGGGAGGACCGATAGATGGAGAGGTAGGCTGATCTTGCAAAAAAAAACTGGAGGACTGTTTTTTGAAACTTAGATCTGATTATGCATATATGCTATTTTTGTTCCTCTTTTTAGTTATCTGTCAAGGAACATTTGTGCAAATGAATTTTCTTTATGGATTTTAAGCATGCAAGCTGGAATGCTGGCAGAAAGATATCCTAAATACTGCTTTTGTATAATGCACATCCCCTGGATTTTCAAGGTTAGCCGAATTCTGAGTTCTGGTTAGTCATTGTGACAATCGAATGTAATCTGACCTATAGGACAGATCACAATGAGACAGCTTCACTTTGATCTGAAGATCAAACACTGCTTTGCAAGATGGGAATGCTTATGATGTATTGGGTTAGTCTCAGGGAAAACAAGTCTCGCTGGTGACTGTATTGGAAGTGGAAAGATGGCAAAATCGTAGTACACTACTGGTGAGTTGAGTAGGATGAGTTATTACTAATAATATCCAACTGGCTGTTTCTAGGGTTGGATTGCACATGTCTTATGTGGACTGGCAGATGATGGTAGTTGTGGAACTTGTGAATTACTGTTATTTTTACCCTACTGGTTAACCCAAATAAGAATTTAGGAGTATTTATTCAATGTGACTATGTGGATGCCGTAAAGTGTCTTAGAAACAAAGGTGAGTGAGTGTGTGTATACCTACACATGTATACTTGGTACAAAAGAGGTATAGTGGATGGTTCTATGGGGCTACTAGATTTAATATGCCATGTCAACTGTTGAGGTCTAAGGCTGGAAGCGGACATATTGTACTTTATCAGACATTATCTTAAAACTTGTACATTATAGGCATTTCTCTTATTAAAGCCTGGACATGCAACGTGTTTTATTGGGACAGGCATTCTCAGTTGGAGGAACCAGATCTGGACCTGTTGTGAACTGTTTGTAGTACAGGGGAGGACTGTATTTTTTCCCAGAGGCACAGTGGACTGCTTTTGAATTGAGCTCTTTGGACTGAAAATACTGAGTAGCATTTCTGCTGTGCTTGCCTGGGACCAGGATACAACCTCAGAGAGGGAGGGGAGGACCACCTGGCTTTGCCAAGGGTGTGCAGAGGAGAAGAAGAAGGGGCAGGTGCCCTGCGAAGCCTGGCTGAGTCTGAAAGTGCATCAAAAAATAGGGCTGTCACACCATCCCACCTGCATCTGTTCTGTCTTGATAGCCCCAGGGGAGCCCTGGCGCTGGCCCAGGGCACACAGGACGCAGATCCTGAGCTTGGAGGCTGAAACCCCTTTGGCATCACAGTTCCTCCTGATCTCAGCTCCTACAAGGAACCAGCCCACAGCCTCCCCACCCTGCCCCAGCAAGTGACTGAAAATCCCCTCTGCTTTGGGGATAAATTCTTTCAGTAGTTGTTTTCCTTAAGGGCTGCAAAATCTCTGTTTCGTTTCTATCCTGAATTGGCTTTGTTTTAAGCTCCAGCTGTTGAAAGTATACTGAAGAGCAGGGTGGCAGTCACAGATGGACACCCAGCATGGTTGGACTAGAAGATCCGACGGGTCCCTTCCAACCTGGTTGTTCTATGATTCTATGATTCTTTATATGTCCTGGGGCAGGGATGTGTGCAGGATCCAGTGTGTGCTGTGCAGGGCATTAATCACAGTGCAGTGCTGGGCTCTGACACCAAGCTCTGCTCCAGCATTGTGACACTGCTGCTTCTCCCTGCTCTGGTAACCCTGCAAACTGGCCCCCACTTAGCCAGTGGGCACTGTGGGCAACGAAGGGAAGAGGGAGAACATGGCAATCACAAGGAAATTACTCTCTTTGAGGTTTCTCTAGTCTCTGCTCGAAAACTGGAGCTGCCAGCAAGTGCAAGGGGGAAGGAAAGGCAAGAAAAGGAGAAAGCCTCCAGTTAATCAGTGAGGAAGAGAGGGGGCCATCCTGTGAGGATGAGGGAAAGGCAGTGGGGAGCTATTGCCGGAGCTTCCCTGCCTGCCTCCCCAAACCACCGTCCAGGTGTCCTCACTCCGCTGCCAGGAGCCTGGTGCCAGCTATTTGTTCATCGCAGTCACGTTTGTTTGGGTGTCTGCACCTTCCCAGGAGTCGGCTCTGTCAAAGGCAGGTACTCGCAGCCCGTGGGGCCGGCAAAGGTGGGCGGCTGAGGTGCACCTGCTCCCACTGCCCTCCCCGAGCCCCCAGCATCTCGCTGCCTGCGCCCCGGGGACCCCTCAATAACTCTCCGCACAAAGAGCCACCGGGCAGGTCTCCTGCTCATTTCCTTGCCTGAGAGAAGAGGAGGAGGAGAAGGAAGGAGGAGGGGAGGGAGGGTGGTGATAAGGGGCTCGCTGCGTCGCTTCTTTTCTGTATCCAGCGCACAGCTCGTGGGGTGTGTGCGAGTGCCTGCATCTGCTGCCTGAGGACTACTGCGGCTGCAGTCTCAGCGCTGAGCTGCTGGCAAACCAGGCGTCAGGGGAGCTCTGGGTGTTTACCAGCTGGTGACAAGTGTTGCAATGCAAAAGCCGAACGCGTCTGTGGAGGGGAGACTGCGCTGGCAGCGGCACCTGTAAGGAGCAGAGGGGAAGAGGCTTCCTGAGGCATTGGGCATTCGGCAGCCAAGGCTCCAGGCATCCGCACCTCCTTCCAGTATCTCCATCGCTGCTTGCTTCGGGGCTCTTCTTAAGGGAGAAGAAGAAAAAGGAACCAGAAAACCCACTGCAACGCAACAGCCCCTGCTGGAGTCTAACAGGTGTTTGGTGGGATTTGAATGGGGAGGGAGCGGGTGGGGAGAAAAGTTAACAGGAAAAATTGGGGCTAGGAAAGATGCGATGATCTTGCACCAAGTGGATGTGACATGTCTGCGTGTGAATAGCGCATCTGGAGAAGCTCGGAGGGATGTCTTGCGAGTGATCTGCTCGATCGCCGTGGAAACACTCACCTCTGCCTGCAAACTTTTCCCTGCCAGAAGTTGGGAGGAATAGAAAAGCACCTGAAAATCAAGAAGGGGAAGATATCAGCGGTCAAAAACGCTTGAGCTAAACTGTTGCATCCCGACCTGGGGCTCAGGTGCGAGCGTCCCACCAGTGTCTCCTGGGCTCCCAAGCGGATTGGCAGTGGGTGGCATTGGCCAAGGCACCCGGCAGTGTCCCCAGCATTGGGGACACGCCGAGCAGCATGCTGGCTGCGGTGCCCGCAGCTGGCAATCCAACCCCGTGTGCCTGACCTGCCAGTGGTGCCGGGGCGGTGGCGGCCATGGCTGCAGCCATCGCCAGCTCCCTGATCCGCCAGAAGAGACAAGCCAGGGAGCGGGAGAAGTCCAATGCGTGTAAGTGTGTCAACAGCCCCAGCAAGAGCAAGGGAAGCTGCGACAAGAACAAGTTGAATGTGTTTTCCAGGGTCAAACTCTTTGGCTCCAAGAAAAGACGAAGAAGGCGACCAGGTTGGCAAGGGTTATGTGTTTGGGGGGTTGGTTTGTTTAATGCAAACTGGGATGTGCATCAGGCATGGGGAGAGGGGGGCCGGTGGTTTAAGGCAGGTAAAATAAATATATGAGTATTGCCACCCATAACTTGTATGATCTGATAATCAAAGGTTCCACCTGCCAGTCCTTTCCCCTTTCATGTTCATCTGGTTTATTTGTATAGCACAAACTACTACTATCTGCCTCACCTGGACACCTGTGTGCACCCACGTAGCAGTAATTCTGTAGTCTGTCTCTCTGTTACACATACACATGTACAAACACACACAAATTATTTGTGGGGGAGATGCTAGAAGGGAACTCCACATACACACATCTCCTTTAGTTCTATGTTAAACAACTTAGTGGTCTAGGGTTTTGGTTTCGTCTTCCTGCTTCACAGAATGCCTGTGCTATGTTTTATTTGCTGATTGCAGATGAGGCTTCTTGCTTTTGCTGGCACCTTTCAGAGTTTTGCTTCAGTGCCCTATTCCTTTCTAGGAATCTCATACATCCATCTGCCCTGCAGACACGATGCTCTCTGTGTCAAAGGTGCAAAGGATCAGGCACGAAGAGTTAGTCTCTGATCTGAGTGGGGTTTTTTGTACGTGGGAGGAGCAAAACCCTGTGGTAATGTTGCTATCGCTTTGCTGTGCGAAACACTGCTGCCGTTAGCCACTTAACCTGTCTACCTTTCTCAGCAGACACAGGAAACAAGCCTTGCTCCCAATTTACAAACCGTTTGGGATGTATTATGGCTAAAAAGCCAAAGTGAGGTTGGGTTAATCTGTTGTCAAAAGAGTCAGTAGATAAGAATTGTGCATCTGTTAGTACCTGATTTAAGGTTTATAATAGGAAGCAATATACTCATGCAAACTATTGTGAGCCTTTGCCTTCAGCTCCTACTGAAATCAAGCAGAGTAAGAGAGGTCCCTGATGTCTTTGATTACAAAACCAAGGAGTCTTATGGAGACATTGACTGTTGGAAATGACACATCATATCTTCACAGTTTGTTTATGTCTGATTTAAGTGAGTTGTTGTGGAGCGAACTGCAGAGATGCATCCCCTCCTGACATAGTTGTGTGAAATGACTACAATGCAGATGTCATTGGGATTCAGTGGAAGTAGACCTTTTTTTTTTTTCAATTATTCCTGGTGCATTATCCAGATATCTTAAATGACAGGCTTGACGGCAGATCCTGTTGCTGTTTACTTTTTGGTCGAGAATGATCTGAAACCATATGAGTTTTCTCGCTTTCTAACTGTGAATCAGAAGAATGTTATGAAAAAAAGAAATCTATCCAAGCTATGCGTTGTTTTGATCTTTCTTCTTCTAGCTGATGAGGTAATTACCTCAACCCTTATGGTAATATTTATTTTACTGTTCCACACATTGCTGGATTTCAAGGTTCCCCCCTCAGTTTTCCATATGTTCATTGAGTAGTTTATCACTTCGGATGTTCTACAGAGCTCTTCGGAGCAGCGAGGAATGGGAGTTTGTTTATTAGAGCTGCAGCAGTTCCTGTGCTAAATGTTTGCTGCTATATATTTAGGCTCTCAGCTGTCACTACGGCTCTTATTAGCGCTATCATAGTAGTCCTCTTTTTCCTCTCCATTTAAGAACTCGCACCTTTTTAAAAGGCAGAATATGCTCTTTGCCAGCTCATTTCTAATCTTAAATGAGATAGAGCTGAGCTCCTGAGGCCAAGCAGTGCACTGTTGGAATTTGTATTCACTGGAAGGAGATTTTACTGTGCTACCTACATTGCAATTGAAAGTGGCATTTAATCATTTTGGTAATTTATTTCAGAGACATAAATTTGATCTCAACCTAGATGAAAAGTGTTGCAAAGCTGGTTGCCCTGCTTTTATTTTGGGTGTTTTTCATATCTCAGCCTTAAGAAGAAATCTGGAGATTTGTTTTTAGCATCCTACATGCTTGGAACAGCACGTTAGGATTTCCCACATTAATCTCACTATTGTTTTTTTACAGAGCCTCAGCTTAAAGGTATAGTAACAAAGCTATACAGCAGGCAAGGATACCACTTGCAGTTGCAAGCAGATGGAACAATTGATGGAACAAAAGAGGAGGACAGTAGCTATAGTAAGTGACATGAGAATAAATGGTGTGTTTGTGAATTGTGGTGTCTCATTCTTCCTGTATAGGTCCATTCAAAATTGTTGTCCTGGGATGACTGAGCGAGTGGAAGCAGCATTAACACTGTGCTCACAGCGCAGAAGTCTTCCAGACTTACTGGGTCTGAGAGAAATGCAAATAAAAATGACTTATAGAAATAATGAACCAGAGGAGGTAATGATGACACATATGACAAACAAAGCAAATGTTATCTCCATGGTAATCCAGAAAAGTTCATTGCTGTCCTTTGGATGTTATTAGAATTTTTTTTTCAACGGGGAAAATTTTCTCGCCTACTCAGAGTGCCTGAAATAGAATAATGCTATATCCACTCTTAAACAGGGACTCCTTCAAACAGAGCTGTGTTATTTCACACAAAGAGAGTTCCTTATCTTTTTAGAAGTTCATATTCGCTATTATTATTATTTTTTACCCCCTCTAAACTTATTTGTACCTTCGGCTCTCAACCAGATTTCCCTCAGCTTTTCTGTGAAAAAAATCTTGGGTTATTTAATTTGTTTTTACTTTTGCAACTTAGAGAATTAAGAGAAAACAGGAAAAGACAACTATAGGAGAGATTTGGCTTGTATAAATAAAATATTTATGCGTTTGACATCTTTAGCTTAAACTATGTTTCTGTGCTGAAAGGAGTTAGGTGGAGCGAAGAGTTTGAGGAGGTATTTCAGGCCACTTAGACAGCAAACTAGAAAATCAACAGGCAGGCCTTCCTTTTTAATTATTAAAAAGCACTGATTTAAGTGCCATCCTTTTCACATGAAAAGCATTTGCACCTAATTTCATTTTATAGGGCACTTGAATATGGCAGAGTAAGCACTAGATGCAATAGGAGGTCTCCCATCTTATTTATCCATTCACTTGCTCCCACACCCTTTTTTAATCCTTTCTGCACCCCTGTGTTAACTTCTGAGTGACAGGAGGGACCTGGTTATGCTGCTGTAGGAGCTCTTCTCTGCATCCTCTGATGGTGCTGGCCTTGGGGTAGAGCTCAAGCGTGGATGTGTAGGGATACCTGAGGTCTGTCTCCAGGTCCTGTCCTCCCCACAATGATGCATCTGTGTCAGGCTAAGTGGCTGCTGCCATCTTACTGAGTTGTCCTCTGTGCAGCCACAAAATGCACTCCAAGAATGATCCTTAAACTTTCCTTTTCTTTAAAGTGAGTGACCTAATAGTTATGATGTTAGAAATCAGTACAGATCATTTACAATTTCAGTGTAATTCTGTAAATTATTTCTAAAAAAGATTAAGAAATAGGTAAACCTTACTTTTTACATCAAAGCAAGATACTGGTATAAACTTTTGACGTACAAGAGCAAATATCTGAAATCCCGTCCTTTTTTTAAAAATGATAATTTCATTTAAATACTTTTCTTGCAGAGATTCTGAGATTCAAAAACAAGACAAAATTTATGGAAATCTGTTCCGTTGACATTTACACAAATATGTCTGTTTCTAGGATATCTTCATATTCACGTGTCCTGGAATTTACCACAACCTGATAGATTAGCAAGCAAATCATAAAACCCCCTTGCTGTTGGATACCAACCTTCCGAAATTCTGGATACTTAAATATAATGGGTGTATCCCAAAAATGGTTGCAGCTTAGCTCCAGTATCTAAGTGTTCAGAGCAGGGATGGGTTTTATCATTAAAAAAACCCACATGCTTTTAACATATTCCTCTTTTACATAAGGTAAGTGTATAGACCTGAATGTCCTGCAGTCCTGAAATCATTTTAATTCCTGTATTTTTAATGGAGCTAGTAAGGCAGACTGATTAATGCTGTGGATCACAGTCCCCATAATGAGGTTCTTTCTAAGTCTTGTTCACATGAAAATTAAGTGGATCAAACCCTCTAAAATCCTTTCTTCCAATATCTGCAGAGGCATCTCTTGTTTAGCCCATATTCATACACTACAGAAAAGTCACAGGACGTGTAGCCCCCTGCAAATGTGGAAGGGAGACCCTGTCTCCTCTCCTTTGCACCCCAGAGTGATATCATTGCTTTTTTCACCTTCACTGAACATTTGCTCCAAGACCATTTGCTTTTCAGTACAGTGCAAAGATAAAAAACTCCCTTTAACAATAAGGGGAACATCCTCAAATGCTGCTATGGCCAGCAGAGTGGTTGCACAGCATTAGGACTCTGTAATTGCATTTTGTAGAGCAAACCACGGTCTCTGGACAGAGCATTGATCAGCCTTATTTAAATCTTGAAGTTTTCTTCCCTGTTTATGGTAGAGATGAGGAGAGCTTGCATGCCCTGATAGCCAGCTGCTGGTTTGTGCTTCTGACAGCAGCCTGGGCCCAGGAGTCCACCCTCTCCATCATTTGCTACCTAGAGCTGAGTGAAATGCTTGCCTCAAGATCCCCTTCAGCTCCTGACTTGGGAGTAATTATTTCAAGCTCTGCAGGCTCACTTCTACACACAGGGTTCACAAAAACAAGGTCTCATCCACAACTGAAGGGTGTTTAAAAGAAAGCTCAGATTTTGGAGCACGGGTTAGGGAAAAAAGCGAAATATGGATTTGAGGAGCCACAGAACACACCAGACTTCAGTTTTAGCCAAGAGTCCATGTAATTCAAGGAAGCATCTCGTGGAGAGGAAAGCCTGGCTGAGAAACAGATTTTGCCTCATTAAATGTGTTAAATAGGGCAAGGTTTTAAATCAAGGCAGAATTTATTCCCCAATTTTGGCAAGACAAAAACATTTTGTGGACTGATATACTAGGAAAATACAGGAAACAATATCTTGCAGAAAGCATACGAGGGTCCAGGTGGCCAAGCTAAGGATGGCGCAGAATTCACAGTAATGTATACGTTCATAAATCCAGCTGTGGCCCACTGCTTTGTATTTTGCAGCTCTAATTCTCTGACAGCTTGTATTTCACAAGGGCCGTAGCAAAGATCATCTCTCCTTTAGACATCACCAAGTTTCTCATTACGATAGATTCTTTATCCTTATTTTACAGAGCACAAATGTAATAGCAGAAGGTTAGGATGCAAATAACTTTGCATTATCTTATGCTAACACAAACTGATTATAGTAGCAGACAATTTATTTTCTTGTGGCTTTTTTTGCCAATCCTTCTGCCATATGTGTTTGCATGAGGGTCAACCGCTAGAAATGCAATAACATCTGAAAGCTGTGCTCCATGGCACTGGGAGCTTGCAGAGAAGGGGCGAACCTGTCTCTGCTGTTGGCTCCATCAGCATTCACTGGTCACAGACAGGCCACATGCTGTTAAAGAAGCTGGACTTGCATTTGCTGCTGTGCAAGGATGGTGGGAGCAACTTCTGCTAAAGGGGACAGTCCCCTTTTTTTGCAGTAGTGCTAGTGGCCACTTGTCTTGGTGATGGCATTTGGGGCATCCTGGCTGTGTGTCTGGCTCTGCTGGCATAGAAGAGATTGACTGTACACCCCTCTGAGAGCCAGTCCCCCTCTTCTTTGGAGGCAGCCAGCATCAGAACCAGCATTACTCCCTCATAGCTCTTTTGCAACTTCTGATAGTCTGTGCTACAGCAGCTGTTCATCCCACCGGTGTCTAAACCAGCTTCTGAGTGTGCCCATCCCTGTCTTTCCTCAAAACAGAGCAGGTGTGTTTATGTCAGGAGGACACGATCACCTGCTGAGGGAAGCAGCTGAGCACCCATCGCAGCCTGTGCCCAGACCTCCCTCAGAATTCACTCAGCCTTGTATATCTACTCACTTTGCCAAGTGCAGCACAGCCAGGAATTGCTCACTAAACCTGTCTCTGTGACTTGTGGCTGTGAGCTCTACGTTTTCCACTGTCCCAGGCTTTGTCCTGTCCTCAGCTATCGACTGAGAGATTCACAGCACTGTTTACGGTGTAGCTGGTACTCATAGTCTTGTGCTGAGAACACCCAAATGCTTGCCCTGCTTGTAAAAATGCCATTAAGAAAATGCCTTTTGAGAGAGACCTCCAGGTTCTGCCTGGATACTGAGCTTTAAATTGTGCTCTCCTGCCTAAACAGAGATCAGATGCTGCTTTAGGGGGCTGAACTCCAATGAGAGTTCTCCAAGGGAATATTTTCTCCCACAAATGAATTCGAGTATTTGGTAGAACGAATGGGAAATCCATTTTTTTAAGTGTTTTCCTTTCCTGAAAATCTGAGTTTTGTTCACCAAAACCTGCACAGAACTAGAGGATTATGTTATAGTGAAGAGAAAGCCTTTTCTGTTGATTTTGTGCTTGCAGGTGAGCATGAGGAGGGGCTGCATCTATGTGTGTGTGTTTGTATCTGCATGTACACTTGTGTGTTTGAGAGGGAAAATAAAACACAGGTATGTTTTTATGATCTCCCACATTTATTTGTTAGTTCTGGCTATTTCCACCTGTTCTGCTGTATACAACTATTGTAGGAAATTCAATAATTAAAGGTGCCCCAGCCTCAGTGCAGAGCCCCTGTAGTTGACAAGCATGCCAGCACAGTGGCTGAAAGGGGAATTTTTAATGGGTCATAATTCTTAGCTAATACTTTTGAAAGTAATAAAAATATTTCAAATTCATAATTCAGTTTCAAATTGGCTTCAGACAATGACCATAAATACCAAACTTCAGCCTGAAGCAGACCAGAGTTTTCTGGCCAAGTAATAAACCATTGGAAATAAGAACCAGTTTGGCATTACTTCATCCTATCTCTGCATTCATAAAGCAGATATAGAAAAAAATAGTTTGGGTTATGATAACAGTACTTGAAAATTTTCTTAACTCCCCTTTATTTTCACTCCTACGTATTGAGGACAGAGTGCTGTATTCACCTTGTTAATATTTATATTCAATTTTAGTGTACCTATGAATCTAAGCTATGGCAAAGCTTTCTTTTTCTTTTTATTTTGCAATTTTACAAACAAGAATCTTCATTTTATGAAGAGACTTTTCTCTGCTTATAAATTCTGCCACTATTAGCATGTATACAAGCGTAAATGCAAGCAGAGCATTTGAAGCAGCGCAGATTTAGGGCTTGATATAAAGAATATGCTGTCATTTCATTTCATTTTGAAGTTTAACTCTTTTTTTTCAAACCCGTTCTCTTAAGAGAAAAAGAAATCAAATGAGTTTTCACTTTGAGATGTTAATGAAAGTTTCTAACTTTTCTGAATTTCATCTTGCACAAAAATGTTTACTGAATCTGAATTTGCAAAAAAAAAAAAACCAACAAACAAAACCAAAATCAAATTAAGTGTGTTCAACTCTACTCAGCAAACCCTGGATTCTGCTTGTGAGGCAGGTAAGTCATTTTAGCTTTCAATACTTCCAATTCACCATCTTCAGAATGGAGGGGGATGCATTGATATCCTCTGTAGATAATTACTGAGCTATTGGTGGAAATTGCTATAGAAGACTGCAGTGGTAGCCGTATTGTTCTACAGCGCCCACAGAAATTAGTACATGTATGAATGGGCATTTTTGATTTGACTCTGGTCATTATGGCTTAATTCTCTATATAAGCTGTATACACTGAAGGATTAATTTTTCTCTCCATCTCCTTTCTCTCCTAGCTTTGTTTAACCTCATACCTGTGGGTTTACGAGTGGTGGCGATTCAGGGGGTTCAAACAAAATTGTATCTGGCAATGAACAGTGAAGGATACCTATATACATCAGTAAGTAAACGTCATAAATTTTTTTATTCCCTGAAACTACGGTAAGAACTTAGTAAATTAACAACTTCCTGTTCTAAGGAATCTGCTTATTACCTATAGAGGTGGGATTTGCCAGCAAATTCAGTAGAGTGATAATATTCTGGTGTTAGCCTATTACTGTTTCCTTTATTAATACATATGCATATACAGAATCAAACTGTGTGCCTTTGATGCAAAGTGATAATCATGAAGCGTGAAATAAATAAACACGCACAACCAAAACCCCAAACAGAAAGGATGCTCTTTCTTGGTCACTGTGGATTGATCAGTCTCATCAGGGCAGGGTTATAGAGGAAAAGGGACAACTTTGTGATTCACACAACTGCCTGAATATGTTTTATATCTTCACATGCAATCTCTACACTGTTAATAAAAGGGATTAGCAATAGTAATTATTTTTTGTTTGGCCAGGATTTTCAAACAGACATGGAATTAGGTGCTGAAATCTTACGGCTTCAAGTTGCTGTGCGAGTGAAGAAATGCTTTATTTAGCAGTTTTGATGAAGAATACCTGTTAATAGTTTTCAGTAGCATTTTTTCAAGAGAGCAAACAATGTTTTGTAAAAAAGAAAAGAAGAGGACATTTTAAAAAATAGACCCCTTTTCAATTAAAAACACTTAGTTAAACTAAGTTCAAGAGTTTTAATTATAAAGTCTTAATAGATTTTTCCCAAGGAGGGAAATAGAGGAAAATGTAATTTGTTATCTACTACAAATTATTCTCTTCTATGAATGATTCCCTTAAGGTGCTTTTAATACTGATAACAATTAAGTAAACTTATTTAAATCTCTCATTTGTTTTTCAGTCCTGACAGCTGGGACAAGGGGCAGCTTTGCATATTTTTCCTCTTGTATCTGCCTGAGCAAAAGCAAATTAAAGCTGGCTCTGCTGTGGGACAGAGTAGAATTTCAGTGAACAGCGTTGAACTCTGCTTTTCTTTTCGCTCTGACTGTTTGCTTAGTGCAGTTAATCCACAGATTTGTTTGCAGGGCTGTAGCTACACAGCCAGACCGTGCAAAGTCCTCTTAATCTCATGTAGTCACAGTCCTGTGGCTGCACAGTGCCATTTACATTTGCACTGCAAATGTACCTTTGACTGTACCGTGCGTTTTCATTTACATTCACATCCTCAGCTGCACTCCCTTCAGGCTGCCCACTTGCCCAGGCAGGGAGCTCTGTGCCGTGCTGGCTCCTGCAGGCTCAGTTCCACCTCAGAGACCGTTACCCCAAGTCGCATCTCAGGGTGGGAGAGAGTGGTTTGTACATAAAGCAAAATCCCGTCACTGTGCACAGCAAACATACTCAGTTTGAGTAGATCGGTTCTTTTACTGCATGTATTCTGGGAGAATCAGATATGTTTTTGCAAAGATGCAGAAAACAGGATGGGGACAGATTCTGCCACTGTTAACACATAGTGCGTCAGTAACTTATCATTGTGAGACATAACAACTAAGTCAAAGGACTACTGAAAGAATGAAATATCACTTCTAGTATCCCTCGATGTGAGGAGAAGTAGTGGAATATAACTTACTTTATTTAAGTTGAGCTTCTCATTTGATAGCTATCTAGGCTACCTGGGCAGAGCTCAGAGATTCGCTTTGTTTCTGGTTTTTCATGTTTGTATTGATGAGGGATAGTTGTGGTCTCCTATCTTATCATGAATGCTTTAATGTCTGTGAATTTAATAGTTTATGCCATTCTGAAATTCATTAGTGACATCTCTCTATTTTCCTTTTAGTAACAATCATCGTTTTTGTTTCCTTATTAGGCAGCTATATTTTCTGATATTCATTCTTTTATTTTTCTTGGACCTGATGGGTTTGGCAAGGCCTTAAACAGACTGTTATTTTAAATAACCTTCACAAAGACAGTTGTCCATTTAATGTTAATCTGCTTTTCCAAAGAAAGTTCATTCTCACTAATCTTGGTTTTATCACTTGGTGCCTTCTAGTTTGCTTGTTTTGTCACTTACAGTAATTTCAAGAAACTGTCTCGGCAGGCAAAACATAGCTCAGATCGGTGTTGATGTGCCCAGGGAAGGAACAAGGGCTGGTAAGGAAGTATCTGCCCCTACTTCACTTACTAAGCAAAACAGTTGCCAGAATTTCAGTTCCAACACAATTTTTTAAGTGTTTCTAGCACTTCTTTTGCTGATAATGGCCCTTTCAGTAAGGGATACAGTCTGACAGACTGATGCGTGGGAAATTAACTCTATATTTTGGGCTGGATTCTTCGCTGATATAAATGAGTCCCAAGAGAGCTCAGCTGATTTATACCAGATGAACGCTCACCTGTTCAAGGGATGCCAACAGGGAGTCCAGAGAACACTTCAGCTCAAGTAACTGACATCCATCTACACATCCTGAGGGCTTCCCAGCCCTAACAGGGACATATTCCAAATGGGATTTGTCAGGAGCAGACAGGTGGTAACATGGGACTGATCAGGAACAAAAGCCCCACAAAACACTGTCAAATTCCTAAAGCAAGAATATAGGAGAAAATAAATTGTAGATAATTGTAACAGATAGTTATACCATTTCCAGGGAGAAATGAAATTAGCATTGATGCAACGTAATAGGGAGAAAGAATATTGTAATCTATGTCACAATCTTTTTGTTTTGATTTTGTTATGACTCTAACACTTCAGTTATGCTTCTATCTGCAAAACTCTTTCCTTCAGATTGTATTGCTGAAGGCTCTAGATTCATTTAGTAAATGATTTGAAAAACACCCTACTAATGTACCATGCCTGTTCCTCACCCCATGCTACTGTTTACGCCTTGCACCTGACAGCAACACTTCTAAAACACCTCACCTGAGAAAGAGACCATTAAGTCCATGGCAATCACACCACTGGTGAATAGGTAAATGAGATATCTGGCTTATGGGAGGGTAAACAGAGGGTCAGCTAAGTGCCTTCCCACGCTTACGCAGGAGAGCATGTTAGGGCGAACACACCAGGTGTCCCATTTCCATGCATCTTGAACTAAATTGCAATATTAAATCATAATTCCTTTTCCTTTTAGCGACTGTAGTGAATTCTTATGTTTTGTCCTTTGTGGTATACTTTTTAGGTTTGGGCTGTGCAGCTACAAAATTGACTGAGCTGATTCTGAGTATCCTGCATATGTGGAAAATATGTCCTAGCCACAGTCCTTTACAGTTGTTGTCAGATGAAGAATATCTGTGGATCTAATTTGCTAATTTATTCAGCTCTGGCTTGGGCCCTGGTTCTTCCTCCCTAGCAGTCTGCCCCAATAGGGATTTGGGCATCTGACCTCAAAGGCAGTCTGCAGCGAGGTTTGTTTCTGATTCAGTCACTGTACTCATGAATAAGGCGAATTTACTCCATGAGGAGATCAGCGATGTATAATAAATCTGCAGAGGACAGATATCTGTTGTTGGCTGCCAGACTTTATAGATAGTTTGCAGCATTTGTCAATTAGAGCAAAAAGAAGATTTTTTTTTTTTTTAATGTAAAGATAAAAGTTCCTTAGGGACAAGGCAGAAAGGAAAAAAAACCCCATTATGTTAAAATATATGTATATATATATAAACAAATCTAGATTTGTTGTAGAAATACATTAAAATTCTGGACTACTGGGAAGGAAAGCTACATTGGTTGCCACTGCTCAGCCTGCTCTGAGCAGTTTGTGGCTTCTCTCCACACCAGCTGAAAAATATTGGGGTTTTTTGTCATCAGTTTCCTACTAAAGTTAATGAGAGTTGTGTGACTGCATCTCCCAGGCTATACCAACCTCCCTTTATTGGGAGGGACCTTGTCAGGAGCTACTTGAGGCCATATCTCTTCATACTGTATGCTGCTTGAGCATCCCTTTAAAATGAAAGCACAGGGACTGATTCATCCCTTCTTACACCAGTGCTGCTGTAGATGACTTAAACAGTGTCATGGCACTGCTGTCTTACGCAACCATGTAATGAATCATGCCCTTTTGTGTTCTGGATGGCTTTTATTTTATCTCATTTTTCTTGCTATGAATGACCACATCTTTCAGTTGACCACCACTTATGCTACGCTTGAGGTTTTCGAGTTTCATACCCCGTGAATGACTTGTGTTCTTTCACTGTCTTGAACAAAAGAGTGAAAAATATTTTAAGGATCTGTTTGTCGGACATGTAGTCCTAGAGCTATTGCTTTCTCATTAAAGTGATTGTGATTTGATGGAGGAGGCTCATGGTGATACAGAGCAGTAGCTGAGTGAAGTTCATTAAAGGGAAGGCATGTATGTAGGTGAAGAGAATTGGGTGTACTGCTTCAATTCTGCATAGGCTGAAACGTAACCAAAAATAGAGCAAATTTTAAAAAATAGCCTAATAATATTTAACCATGTATTTTTCTGTGAACCTTCATGTCAGAGTTTTAAAAATCATTTAATGATTGTCAGTGAAATACATATATGACATGCACAACATTTCAGCTCATGTAATTTTGTGCTAGGATACATAGTCAGAAACAGTAAAATTAAATGTGTGCTTTACATCCTTCTGGCCAGTCTCAGGAGCCATGCCACTCAGCTTGTGAAGGGCACTTATTTTCCATCTTATCTTGTTCTGGGCTCCTGTGATTTGCCAAAGTGTTTGATTTAATAATGTTGTATGCAAGTAAGCTTACAGCTCCTCCCAGCTGGGGCAAGTAGGCTGATCAGTGTACAGATGTTGAGGAGAGCATGGGCTCTAGAGGGTCCCCGGGTTGACTTTCCCTTTGCCATCCCCACACAAGGGCTGCCAGGAATGTCTAGCTCCCCAGCAGCGCTTCTTGGAGAGGGGCAGTGGGACTGAGCCTTTCCACAGCTTGTCCCTGTGCAGAGTGATGCCCTCAGGGGCACAACCAATGCAATTCTGCCACCAGTGGTGCCTGGGACCAGATAGCTGCTTGTTGTAAGGAGCTCCCACAGTGAATGAGATTCAAATGTCAGGTCCTCAGCATTAGTTCTCACATCTGCTTCCTCTCGGCTGCACTGACACCACTCGTGAAGGCAGATGGAGACCATGTCCAAGAGTGGTCCTTTCCCCTGATAGTGTGTGATAGGGCCCAGTTTGTCTTTCCCTCCTGCAGCCTTTAAACTCACCTGATGGAAATTCAGGATTTCCAGCCTTTTGTAGGATGGGTACTAGAAAGTATGCTGCATGGCAGAGTTGCTTATGTTGCTTTGCTATAAGTTCCTGGATGTCCAATATGTTTGAGTTAATAGAGCTACTGTACAGGGCTTAATTTTACCATTTCTTCTGATGCACTCAGTACAGAATTAGCGTGGGTTAAAGGATCACTTTGATATAATACCTTGTGCAGAATTTTGTCTATAATTTAGCCTAACAGAGCATTCAGCTAACAGTCCTCTGTATGTGAAATAGACTGTCATATATAAGTTTGGTACCTGTACAGAAAGTAAATATTGTATGAAGCGTACACATTAATTACAGCCAAGAGAAGTTAGATGTGATTAAATTCTCAGAGTGATTCAAAAATTGGTTTTGTTGAGCTGGAGAGAAGAGAAGTTTGTGCATATTTTAATACTGAGCAGTGCAGTGGGGACCTGCTGTAGCTAATAGGAGTGGCTGGGGCATTTATAATGAATTACTGGCAAAGAGCATTTTTCCACCTCAGGGAACTAGCACAAACCAAGAGATAGGGGAAATAATCAAAAGCTTCATCTAATTAAATTTACATGTCAGTATAAAATAATTTTTTACCGTGAATGCTCAGGTGCAGACTATACATTAATATAGCTTATTCTTTTCAGTGATAAAATCTTAGATATGGCCGCAGCACATCTTTCTTTTCATTGCAACATCTTACTCTGCGCTGGATTAACATGCAACATCCTAACAGCAAGGGAGGCTGCTCTGGCCCTCCTGTGACCCAGCACTGTGCTGACAGCCCTGCCTGCTCATGCTGCCCCACAGCAAAGGTGGGAGAGTGGGCAGGCAAGGTGTGAGGTCAGCGCTGGGACAGGAGCTTGCTCTAAAGAGATTCTCAGGCATTGTAGGACCAGCCTAAACTGATAAATGTTTTCTGACACCTTCAGCTGTGGATACTGCTCTAAATTATGCCAGCAGCTAAGCTCAGCAGAGGGAAACAAATGTACTTTGGTTCAGTCTTACATTAGTATTGCAGGGCAGAGGTGGATGCTGGCAGATGCCTGGCACAGGAGTAGCTTGCTGGGTCTCCATGTGGCATCACAGGCTCCTGATAACGCTGCCCAGATGGTCCCTTTCTGGCTCAGGCAGTGCTCATAGGCTCAGCCCATTACGAGGGAATCTGGCCATGAGTTTTCAGGGTTAACTGTGAGACAGGCTGTACCTAGCAGTGAAGCTGCAGTGCTCATGGCTCAGACTTGTCTGCCACTTGCTGAAGGGACCAGCAGCCTATGACTGGGCTCACTGTGCCTGTCTGGACTCGCTTCGTGATGTGGGACATTCCTGGGAGTCAGGTCCCTGGGGAAGCAGAGTGGTTTCCTGCAGCAGGTTTTCCATAGCAAGATGTGTGCTGGTCTTTCTTAATGATATATGCAGCTGCTTAGTGGTAGGTCAGAGAGATGGGTGTTATGTGCTTGTCAGAGAGATGGGTGTTATTTTGTTCAGGTGCTTGTCTCTGCTGGGATCGATGCAATTCCAGATTTCATGAGACAGATTGCTTGCTGGAGATAGCAGGGAAGCAGGGAGGGCATTGCCCTCCCATGGGAGAATTATTAGGAGAATCAGCAAGCTGAAAGTCTTTGGAGCTAATATGCTGCTTTTCTCTACAAGTCATCCCTCAGGCACCTGAAATCCACAGAGGTGCTGCTGTGCATCCATCCCCTCAGAACAGGATTCTCAGCACCTTCTATAATGAAGAGCTCAAGCATGAGAAAATGATGCTTCAGGACTGTACACTGTGCAGATACTGACAGAACTGCAGTTAAATGCTTGTGCAATGGTTTCCTAACAGAGTGGCTGTTAACAATCAGCAGTGATATTGTAGTTCGTGCAAAAAGAGTTTTAATGTCCAACAAGATAAATAATACACATGTGAAGTAGATGAATACTAAAGTTGCATCCAGTCTCTTTTAGTAGTCATTTACTAATCAATGTCAAAGTTTTTGGGTGAAAAGACAGAAAGTCTTCATAATCTCAGACTTCAGATGTTGCTCAGAGCAGAAGTTTGGGACTCTGCAATCTCAGAAATGTGGCTGAAATGGCAAAGCATCTCATAAGGCCCAGTTTTTTGCTCCATTGCACTGCTCACTGGGGTCATAGTGACACAAAACCAGCATGATGCCAAGAAAAATAAAAGCCTTGGCCGAATTTAGACCTGTACCTGGGTTTGATAATTTGGCACCTGGATCACACACTGCTTTCTTCCAGCATCATGTTTTGGTCCCTTGCCAGCAAACAAGGTATACAGATTTCCAGGATTTCCAGGCTACTCACAACTCTTCACCATCATGTTGCAGAGCATGTTTGGCAGGAGAGAGTTGTAAGCAGATAAGGACTTGAGCAGACGGTGTGAGTTGCAAAGTGCGAGAACAAGAGCACTGCCAGGTTCTCGGTGTGTTCAGTTGGAATTGCATATTCAGATCACCAGACAATGGATTACATTGCTATGATTCAGCAAAGCCAAAAAGGAATGTGCTGCTTTTCTCCCTTAAAGTTAATGTAGGTGATAAACATTGTGAACAGTGGCGGAGGTGCCTGCATGGTAATAGGTGTCCATGCTCCTTGTAGGGCTGGGCTCTTTTTATCTGGAAGAATATGTGTATTAGTAATTATGAGAATTTCTGAGTTGTTGTCTTTTTTTCCTGATACGTATGAAATATCTTCAAGATCAGAAGCAAAACAACTTTCAAACCGTACCCTGGTTATTTAGAATGTGACTTAATCAAAGGGAAATACCATTACGAAACCTCAGCTTCTTTCCTATGTTTGCCTTTCCTTCTACAAAGCTGTCTGCCTTCCCTCCTTCGGCCCAGAAGGGCTTCCCCTCCCTCTCGTGCTGCAGGTTGAGCTAATGAGCAGCTCTTGTCACAGTGACTCAGCAGTGCTTCTGCCTTGTTATGCTCGCTCAGTAACCTACCGATGAGATGGCTCACCCCGATGGCACTCACAGCCTGCTGCTGCCTGTAAATGCCCATGTGATGATAAACACCTAAATAAGAATATTGGAGCAATCAAAGAGAGCCTCCAAAGTCTCCCCAGACCAACAGGAGTTGATTGGTACTGGAAAACAAACTCAGAACTCGACTAGGTACTAACTGAGGATGACACTGAAACAGAACTATTCGTGACATTAAGTCTGCACATTGTTCAGCTGGGGAACTCAGTGGGCAATAGGATATCAAGGATGCCATAATTTTGAGAGTTCAAATATAATTTAGGCAAATTCTTGAAAGAATAATGTTGGAAAATGCAATGATGTCATGTTTGGTGTAGAAATAGCCTGAAACAATAGCTCACCAGAGGCAGGGGAAGTGCGCTGGAAAAATACTGGGATAAAATTCCCCTTTTCTTATATTCTCCCATAGGCATCTACAGTAAGACAGTGGCTTGAGAAAGATGTGACTTCACTGGACAGTCCTGTTGCTACATCCTGTCAATGTTTTCTTTATGGGTTAGTTTTCAGGAGTCTGTTGGTGCTCAGATATGAAATTGCCAAAAGTGTTAGTTAAGCCTGGTTAATACGCAGGGGGAAAAAAGTGTTTGTGGTGAGAGTACAGGGACTGAACAAGGAGATGGAATTGTGCCTGTTCCTGCAATGCATGTTCCTAAGCCTGTTCTTGTGCCTGCCTGTTGCTTCAGGGCAGGACCCAGAGTTTCAGCTGTTGCAGCAGTGCTAGGACAAACAGAATTTGGCACCTTGTGTGGTAAAACTAAGTAAAGGGCAGTTCAGTTTCCCAAAATGACTATCCATCAATTCAGGCTGGCATCATGAACAGATCTGTCATGTGGGGGTATTGGAAGCGACTTTATTAAACACATTTTTGTGACTCTCATCTTTGTGTAACTCTGCACTTCCAACAGTGCTAAGAGGAAGTAAATTCAGTTCTGTTCTAACTTGGCAGCCTCAAGAGAAATGTTTACTGCTTTCTGGCCGTTTACATCCTTGCAAACCCACTGAAAGCATCCTTTTCCTGGCAGAACTTTTGTTGCAAGTGGTGAGGTGTGAAAACTGAGAATCTAGCTTGACTGTAAAAGTTCAAATTGCATTTGCAGTTTTGTCAGTCAAAAAGCATCTTTTGAAAAACCTAGTAAGCAAATACAATGGGGAGTCAGCGGGCAAGAAAAAAGGAGTTGTTATACCCAAAGTTCTGAGGTTTATGGTTGTTTTGGGGAACTGCAGCACAACTGAAGGGGTTTTCCAAAGGGAACTCTATTACTTCAGTTACAAAGAGCTTGAATGCCACCTTCTTGGCATGACTTCTCAGTATTGAAAACCAAGACACCTGTATGAGTCCCAGAAAGCAGGATAAACATGGTGTAATAAAAGAAGGTAGGTGGGGGCAAAAGAAAGAGGAAAGTAGTCACATTTAGATTATGTCCGTGAAGCCCTGGTGTCAGCAACTAACTTTTCCATATGTAAGGTAATTCTTGAAGTGGGCCTGTCTGATACCCTGAATGGAAAAATCTAAAAGGGATCTGAGAAAGAAAACAAGTCAGTTGAATAAAAATTGTATCAGCAAACTTGCATTTCCATGCTGAACTGTTTCCATTAGGTGATCTAGGATTAACAAAGGAATCAAAAATTTAGAATGGATTAGGGAGTCCTTGGATATAATGCAAATGTAATAGTTTTTACTAGCAGATTGGATGGTTTAAATAATTGAACAGATAAGATTTTTCATATTTTACGTACTGTGGATGCTACAGGTGCTATCACACTGTTTTTCATTTTTGTAATTTTACCCAAACAGCACAGAATATTGAGCGGTATGGCTCTTCTGAAATTAAATCCACTGGGGAGCTAAGCAAAACAGCCATGATAATTGGTGAAGTACAGTTCTGTTTATTTAAAGCCTCGGGAGGTATCTAAAAATCAGACAGCTGGTTTCAGAAGCACAGCACAAGAGGCTGTCTGCTTTATAAAGCAGTCTTCCCCTTTCCTTACTCTGATGACTTTGAGCGCATATTAATGAGGGAGTCAATTTAGACCCTCCATCCTCATCCCCAGAGCATTTTCAAGTATTAAAAAAATCCTGTTATGACATAGCTATGTTCCTCTTGTACCCAAGTGTTAGTAAAACCTTCATTTGAGCTGACTGGGAATGGGCAAACGTCAAAGGATTTGTGAGGGACAACAACTCCAGAGCCTCACGTTAGGTGAAAATGGGACTAGCAAACTGAAGAGAGGGGTCTGTTCCCACCCCTGCCAATGTGTGTGCCTCCAAATAAACTGGAAAACCTGCTGTATTTTTAAAATTAGGATATCTAGTGGAGCTGGGACACAAATCAAAAGCAAAGTTTCATTGGTATGAAGGTTTCAGTTCAGGTTTTAGGCAAAAGTTCATATCAATTCTCATTCTATTCTCTATTATTTCACACCAGTGTGCTTGGATCTAGAGGAGCATCTTCTGCCAGCCGAGTCATATTGACACTGACAGAAGGCACAATAAGCTCAGGGTAAATAAGTGAATGTTCTGAAACTGAACAAAAAGCCCAAGAAATTCTAAGAAGTGGAACAGACACAGTTTGAAGTGCAGATGTGTTTCCTTCACCTGATCAACTAAGAGTTTAACGGTTTTGATATTGCAAACTCTTTCTCCTGAAGTAATACTCAAGCAAGCAGTTTCATTGACTGCCTGCCAGAGAAAGAATTAATTTATCTGGGTATGATTTTCAAGATCTGGACAAGACAGACATTGATTTGCAATAGGAAATTTTTAAGTGATTCAAAAATGAACAGAGCATTTAGACCAGTGAAGTTTAATGACTAAAACAAGTCCCTGTTTGCCTGTAGGCAGGATCCAAGGCCTGGAATGGCTATCAGGAAAAGAGAGCACTGCAGACATCAGTCCTGGATCACCAGAGGGTTTACTCGGTGTCATGGGCAAGACTTGAGCCTTTGGCTCAGAACCTGCACTGGAACTGAATGCCTAGGGCTTTATTTTCAGCCATGCATTAGTTGGGCTATTGCTTTCCTATGTAATCCTTCATCCAGTGTAGAACCAGGTGTTTATTGTTTGCAAACAATCCCTCTTTTCTAATGCCTTACACTTTCGGATGTTTGCTTTTAGGACTTAAAATTTTCTGGCAGTCCATATGGAAACCTCTAGAAGTCTGGGTGCGGGGGAACATTAGCAGCAGGTTCTTTCTGCAGCGCTATCCTGGCACCAGGAGCATTGTGATAAGGTTCACCCGTTAGTGCAGCATCCTTTCTTCTGACACCTCTCTGTGAAAGGCAGTGCATGCCTAGTGTCACCAATGAGCAAGGATGACTGAGCTTGCGTTATCACCATTGGGCGTCATGAAACTGGAGCCAACTTCACTCACCTATTTTTGCAAATCTTGACTTTAATTTATGCTTTAGCTGCCTCTGTGTGAAACAAAGATTTAATGAGTATTCTAGACAGAGGCTGGGAACTTGCTCCATAGGCAGTAAAGTTCGGCACAGAGGTCCCTCAGGCTTTTTCTTCGGGAGATTATTGCTGCTGCAATAGCAAAGACCTGAAAGAGTGTTATGCAAATTGATTTCTACCACATTAGTTAATTGTTTTTCAAATCTGCTTTTCTAATCAGTGAGATGCCAAAAAACACCTGTACTCTCTAAGTGTTGCTCTAGCAGTTTATATTTCCTTTAATTATGCTTGTAGGAACAATACCAGAATGGCAAGTATTTATTAAAAATAACTTGTAGCTCTTACAAATAAGCTATACATAATATTTTTCTTCACAAAATTATGTCCAGCAGCAGTGGCAGGGGGAGAGTATTCCCTGTTCATCAGCCAATAGCCATTGTGCTGATAATATGTCTTCCTGAACAACATTGATTTAAAAGCACATGTTTATGCAACCATCTCTATCACAGAGCCCAGGCAGCACTATGTTTAGAGGCCACACTGTGATTTCCCCATGGTGAATCCCTGAAGATCTTGACATTTTCAGCTGAGAAGGAGGCAATCTAGATCTGTGTGTAGCTTGGGAATATCTGTGCTAAGGAAACCAACCCCCATTTCTGCTGTTAACCAAGGAGATGAGCACTGTCACCCTGGCTTGGCCACGAATCATCTGATGAAGTTTCATTTGCTTCCCAACGGCAAACCCTCTGCAATTGTAGCCTTTCATTTTATTATCACAGGAATGACAGTAAAAGAAGACAAGTGATTTTTTTTCCCACCTCATTTAATATCAGGCTTTCTGGGTTTGAGCTGTTTCGTTTTCCTCTGGCTCTGACAGTCTTCTAAACAGCAGTTGCTTCTCTTATGAACAATTGCAGTTAATGTGGGTAATTGTGGTAGTTACTGCCTTTATTTTTTGATATAGCAATTGTCCAATGTTGGTAAAATTAAGTTGTCATTAGACTGATCTCTCTGAAGACTGTTTACTACAGAGAGACCAAATCTGAGCATCTCTGCCTTTCTCAAAACAAATATCGAGTAACCTGGAATTGATAATTCTCTGTGTATTGGACCCACTCAGGTTGTACCTTCCACAAACCAACATCACAGTATCAACTGCATCGCATCATGAAGAGCTTGGACCTTTGACTTCTCTTTTGGCATTTTAAAAGCTCTTAAAAGCTCTGTTGGTAGAGAGACTGGTGTTACAGGTCATGTAGTCCTTAAGCCTGAATTAAGGCACTTCAAGCTGATATTAGAAGTTTCCATTTATGTAGGACAGCGATAAATACAGGGACACGCAAATAGCCCAAATTACTCTTCCAAGTAGATAGTTTTGTAAGTTTATATTGATTACTTCAAAAATGGGTAAACATATTTTCTATCCAGTTTCCTGAAAAAAAAAATCACGAAGCTATAGAAAATTTCATTTATCTCTAATCTTCAAGATCCAGAAAGCCTGATAAAATTTTATTTCCTTGGAACAAGTCTTCTGAAATATTACTTTTGCATCACTACCAACCTGATGCTACAACCATTTCATTTCTTAATGTAGTGATAAGGAACATATCTGTTATACAGAAGATATGACATATTAGTCAGTATCTAGGGAATAAATAGGGATGGACAACACCCAAATCTTTAAGCAAGGTTGTGGAGCTCTGTGTAGTTATATACTGGAACTTGGAATAAAATTTCAGCTGAGATTTGGAGCAGGGGGCAGGGAAGCCTCTGACAAATAAACAAAAGAAACAGAGGTGTTCTAGCACTCAGGGCTTTTCTCCAAGTCCCCATCTCTCCAAATGTAAAACTTGGCTCAAGCACCTGGATTTAAGATTTTTTTTTTCCCCTTGTTCAAATAGAAATCACCGCAAAGCTAACTCTGTGTTTTAACTTCATAGCATGAATTTAATTTCAATTCAAGATTTATTTGTTTTTACTGACTCGTTTAACCCTTCCTCAACACTACCTACTGGCACAGAGATATTAGTCTGTTGCATGTGTAAGATTTAGAAGGAGGCGACCATGCCTATAAGGCTAATTGCATCATCTCTGAAAGACTACTTGTGAATAATGCTTTTCTATGGCTAGTTAGAAGTGGAGCATTCTGCTTGAAAACTTACGTGTTTCTGCTTAGAAAACCCAAGGTTTTTGCTCTTTACGGTCACAGGGATCATTCATGCCCACATTCAGAATTCATCAACTCATTCCAAGGCCATAACCTGGAATAAACGACAGGGGATTGCAGTTGAAATAGTGATGGTCAATATAGCCCTTTTTTAATATCAGCAGCTCTGGTAAAGCCTCCTGATTAGGGCAGTGTCCTTGATCACTGCTGATGGGGATGCTGCTGATGCTAGAATGTTTGCACTGGGATGTGCAAAAAGCAAACTGGAACCATCAAAAGGAGCATGTGGAATGGCACATTCCAAACAGTCCCAGCATCTGGCTCTCCAAGCATTTATTTTTCACACCTTGCTTTCTGTCCTAACATGTCATAGCAGCGTTTCATGTCACTCTGACACTTAGGGAGTGTTTTATCCGTACATGGTATTATGTGACACCGTATGTTCCAGCAAGTGCAATACAAAGAGCACTGTACCACATGGTGGTTTAGCCCGAAAGAGCTCATTTCATTTCTCAATGTGATTGATATCCCCCATCAGTTTGGATGTTGCATACCTGCTCTGAAGCATAAGTGAACCAGCCCTTGTGAAGTGTTGGGTTGCTGTCATAGAGCCTCCTTCCTGACCCCTGATTTTGAGTGGCGCATTGCACAGAATTCTGCGTCGGCTGATGCTGAGGAGGCTGCAGCCACATGGTGTAGGTGCGAGCCAGGCTGGTCTAATTCATGCATGTTCCTAGAGAGGCTTTGCTGCAGAGGAGGGTGAGTGGGATATAACTAAACTGTATGGCCTGGTGGGCTGACCTTTTCTTACAGAGGCTCCCAGTGAAGGAAACTTTAGTGTCTTCTCCAGTCTGATGAAATAGCTGTGTACAGGTTTACATTATGCATAATGTGCAAACAGCTCAGAAATTGCCTTGCATCAAAATCTGACATCTCAACAGCTCAGGTATTATTGAAAAAAGAGGTGGGGAAAGACATGGAATTAAATTGGGAGGAAAATGCTGCAGCTAGGCAGTCTTTTCTGGGCTGAGCCAAAGCAAGCCCTAAATGTGAAACTGCTGGTTTTTAAGGCCTAGCCATGAATTATCTGCCCAGTAGTTGTTAGGGCTACTGGTTATCTTCAGTGTATGGAATGACGCTGAGGATATAACCAAGTAATGTCCGTAGTGTAGCCATGGTGTTGCAGTTCCCCATAGAAAGAAGGTTCAGAGTCAGAGAAGTCTCATTGAAATATTGTTTGTCCAGAGGCCAAAAAGTGCAGTAAAGTGGTGTTCTTGGCCACGTTTCCTACTGTACAAAGTATTTAATAAGCAATCTGCAAGCTGGTATATTTGGAAGTCATTCACTCCCTTGGCTGTATGGCATGCTAGCTCTCTGCTTAGCTGTATTGTTGTGTATAATGGGTAAAGAAAGCAGAAAATCAGGGTTACGGCAATATTTGTCATCATTGACTGCAGGAGCATGTTAGTAGTAGTCACCAATACTGCAAAAGCAAAGATGTGTTGTAAGACAGTAAGGATTTTAATCATAAAATCTTTCATGAATCAATTTGTATACATTGTCTTCCTAGCTGTAGTCCTGGTCCTCCAAGCAGAGAGCCAACATTGACCTGCAGCGTTTCTGTTTCCACGATTGGAAACTGGGAAAGCATGCATATTTTAAATGCTTAGTTTTTCATTTAAACCCAGGAGATCAATCAAAATACCATCTATCTTTATAAAAAAAAAGACATTCTCATTAATTTTCATCCCCCCATATGCAGCTTATTGCATTATACTGAAAAATCTCATCTGAGAAATCGTTTCATAATGCAATATGTTGCAGAATAAACAATGGAATCATTTGCTCCATGAATATTTTGTTTCAGGGATTTGACCAACACCATTAGTCCACTGGTTGTAGCAAGTGTTTCTTTGCTAATGCAGGTGCACTGATGTAACACATCAAGGTGCATAAACAGTCTGCTTAGCCCTGGCTTTGGGTGCTGGGACCATTTGTCTGCTCTAAAAATCATCCAACTTAAATTTGGTATCTTCATCTGCCCTGTCCAGCATCCTTAGTTTAGACACTCAACAGAGTGTGTGGAGGTTAAGTAAATGCAATTATCAAAGTAGTAGGTCCCATTTAAATGTTAAGTATGTCTATTAAAGACATATTCTACCTTCAGTCCTCGATGCTTTACCTCTGTTCCACGTTCCTCTTTCCACTTAGATCCAAGCAGATAAGTTTTCTAACAGCCCTGTGAGCCACACCTATCACAGAGCATCATGGCAACGTGGTGGTCATACCTGGCATCCAAGCTGTCCCAAAGGCATTAACAAATGTGCTGCTGAGGTGCTGGGTAGGCATTCCTCTGACCACATGATGTGTCCAATCCACCACCAGGCAGCAGAGGAGCTCCCAGACCTCAAGACAAAGCTCAGGCAGCCTCCTCTACCTTGAACCCCTATACAACCCACAATTCCCACTCTTTACCCTTAGGTGCTTTGAAAGCTAGAGCTCTTTTGCGTTGGGCATTGATAATTATCTGCACAGATTTCATCTGGGTAAGAGACTGAAAATAATCTGCTGTCCATTACTGTCATTGACCACTCTCAATACAAAGATTCTCCCTGCTGATGGTGCCCTTCCTTGAGATTTTATTTATAAAATTTTATAAAAAACCGATTTTATTCAAGGAATGGCAAAATTTATTAACATAAATAATTATTGATGAAAAAGAAAAGATTAGTTGAGAGAGAAGTTTAACCTGCACAGCCTCATCTTATCTCTTAGTCTCTTTTTCCTTGATATTTTCTGCTCCAAGAGTAAAATCTTTAATGTAAGCCCTACTTTTTTTTTGCATGCATGCATATTCAGGGTTGTAAATGAAAGGAGAGTGGCAGTTTTGCATTTAGTAACTTCACACCCACACACCTCTTTTCTTTCTGATGCTGACACTTCAGCCTTTGAAACAGCTCCCAAGAGCAGTTCTTGGATGCAGACAAGTGAGATCTAAAGAGGGAACCTGGATCTGCTACTGTTCACGCATGGCACCTGGAAAAGGCTTTGAAGAAGGGCTCTTTTCTAGATGAGATGAGTAGCTCAGAAACTGCTTCTCATTAACTCAGGAGAAAGCCTAAAGCCAGTTTTAAGAAGAAACTAAGTGTGTGAAGTTGCCTAAGGGCTTGTTGAGACTGTGGACAGAAGCTAAAACCTGGTACCAGTGACATTAATGGTGATCTGGGCTCTCTTCCTGCCCACAGGAGAGGGAATTGTCTTCAGTGGGATGCTAGGTAGGGGATCCTGCTGGCTTTTGCCTACTGGTTCCACGAGCCTCACATGGATTTGCGAGTACGCACTGCCCTGCATCACTACATCTCCTGCAGCAGGGCAGAAAGCAGGTGTGGCTGTTGGTTATACCCAAACCCTTTCTCTGGCACAGTCCTCACAGCAAAGGGTGAGTTACTACCTCCGAAGCACAGGCTGTTTTCTCAGCTGGATTGGTACCAGAGACTATTAGATTTTCCTTAACTTCAGTAGTTCCCTCTTATCACATCTTTTTTTATAAACAACTTGTTAATTTTTACAACTGACTTCTCTTTTCTTATCTTCTGTCACTTCCCCTCTTTTCACATCCACTTTTCTCAATATTTTATTTATTACTTGTCTTTTTTTTTCAGCCCAGAATTTATTGCATCCCTTTCTTTGCCAGCAGAGAGGGCAGATTTACTTCCCATCACCTCCTCTGTTCCTGGGATCATTACAAGTCTGGTTCAAAGTTATAATAATAACAAAATATATCTCACATTTTGGAACAAAAGGTGGTTTGAAAACCTATTTCTTCTCTCACTTGCTTCAGAGGACACCCTGACTAGGAAGGACTTTTCTTTTCCAAATGCAGCTCAAAATAGACATTTATCACAAAGAAAGTAATTTTCAATTTGAAGTGCGGGTGGCAGCGTACATATTCAACTCAAATCATATATATTTTGGGTGATTTAAAATTACCATAGCTAGGAAGCCTATGTGGTGTAAGCCTTTATGATCCTTAGCCACTCACAGCAGAGAGCACAGAGTCTCCTGAGCTCTGTTTAAATTAGCATCAGAGTGTGTTTGCCTCTGGGAAATAACAGTCCATTTCTCCCACGTAAAAGGATGTGCTTGAATTGCTTTTGCAAAGCCTTTGGATGAACTGCTTAAGGAATGTGATCATCTCTGTGAAACAGAAGCTGTATCATTTAAGCACCGTCATTTGTATTCAAAAGTCAGCTTGTTAAATAAGGGAAGATGTACAGTAAGTGTGCTGCTTGCTAGCGAAGGCATACGAGCTACCAAAGTCTGAAATTCTGATCAGGGCTTGAGCATTATTGGGTCTGTTGTTTCCTTTGGGGGGGCCAAAAAAAAAAGGAGCCATGGAAAAATCCGTTGATAAATATAAAGCAAAAAAACTCAGAAAAGAATTACCAAAGGGGGAAGCCAGTCTGAGAGAGGGGAGACAGAGGAGGAATTAATGAAGCAACAGAAGCAGGGAACAAGAGAAAGCAGAATAATGCAAAATATGATGTAAGGCAAATATATTACAGATCAGAAATTCATCATACCTGGGATTTGATTATTCTTAACTAAGTATAGCTGGACAAAGTATTAAGGTAGGAGGGGTTTTTCCCACTTAGAAAATTACTCTGGGAAAAAGGAGTGTTGGGAGAGAATTAATTAGTGATGGGGAAGCTATATGTGCTGGAAGTTGAACCCTTTGACACATACAGTCATGCGTGGATGAGCCAGGTGAATGCAAGCATCTGTAGTGAGGATTAAATAGAGCCACGTTCCGTGTCTTCTTTCCTCATGGTTTTAAAACATTCAGTAATTTCCCTCAGAGGAAATAAATTTTCTCAAGAACAAGTACATCTTCTCCCAGCGCACATGTGTGCATTTTCCTTCTGGTGTGCAATGCAGTTCTGCACAGCAAATTTTAACCATTTTTTATACTAGTCTGCAGCAGCAAGACCATTGCGTAGTTTTCTCCCACCAAAGAAACTTGCAAATCCCTTATCTGACTTTTTGGTAATGAATTCATTTGTTTACCTGAAAATGAGTTGTTCATTTTGAATGAGAGAGTTCTCCTTTTCAGCGCGACACCACTAGGATTTGAGTTTAGTGGCAGAGTTGCTGAGAAGAAACATTTGCAAAATTCTTTGCAGCTCTACGGGAGAGGCAAAGCGGCAGTGTTTGAACTCTCAGCAGGGTTTCGTTACTCACTCATCCTCCAGTCTTTCACAGAGCTGCTGCTGCTGCCACTGCCGCTGCACACGTGGATCCCAGAGGCAGCATCAGGGAGGGCCAGGGGTTTGCACCAGGCAGCCACACTCACCGTGGTGCTGAGGGTACCGTCTCTGAGTCAAACCACAGCCCTGCAACACAGGTAGTCATTACTTATTTATTTGTAAAATCATTTAATCTACCCTTTGTGAAGCAGCGCTTATGTTTCTGAGAGAGGGCCTGGAGGTTAAAGAAGAGTGACTGGCAAGGGTTCACATCGAACAGTGAGGGGCAGAGGCCGAGTAGCAGCTGCTTTGTCCTTGCACAGGCATCTTATCTGTCTTCTCAGAGTGCAAGGTCCTTCTAGTGGGCTGAGGACAGCTCTCAACATCACAACCAACAGCCCCATGAACATAGAATCACCAGGTTGGAAAAGACCCACTGGATGATCGAGTCTAGCCATGAGTCTGAAGACCTCCAAAAGGCAGAATTTCCTCTTTAATAGCCCATCTTTGGTAGAATACTGCTAACAGAGTGGCAGGGCACTCTGGGAACAGATGATTTATGAAACATTAGGGTCTGCTAAGACCCTAGAAGCTATCTCTGAATACAATGATGGGAGGTGAATTTCAATATAGTTTGTCCTGCTTTTTTTTGCTGCCAAGCTAAATGAAGTTTTTCCCTAAAGTTTCCAACCTCACTTCAGCTGTAGAAGCAATGGCAGATATTTTGGGCATGGGTTTATGTGGGTAAGTACACACTTTTCAGATCTTCCTCAATGTGAAGATGATTTGAAGGTACATGTTGAAATTTTCCTGAAATTTTTACATAGAACTTGACACCAAGAAGTAAAGCATCAGCATGAGTGGAAAACATTTAAAATTGTTAAAGTGTTGTGAAATATGAGAGCAGCGAATTAGCACAGGGACTGTGCCTCCAGCCTAAATTAGGTACACAATCAAGCCTCCCCCCGGTGTGCTGCAGGTAAACCGAGTCACATTTGATGGCAAGGATTCTCTTTGTAACCGTTGTACAAAGAGTTAGTCCATGATAGCCTAAGTTTTGCACTTTTTCAGTAATTTTTGTCTCAGTATTTGTAGCTTGTGATAAAAAAAAGAAAAGTTTTAAAACTTTTAGGAAAATGGCTATTATTTTTTATCCACAGGAAAGGGCAACCCTGATGCCAGGTGCAGTGATGCTGCTGTCAGCTTCCAGTATCCCAGGGGAGCCAAGGCAGAGTTCTCCTTGGCTAAATCTTGCAGCAAAGGCAGACACTGTGTCTACAAGTCTCCAGAGCTCTGAACACTCTGGTCCCACCAAGGGAAAGAGACAATGAAAGGAAGGCTTGTCTACATGAGAGCAGTCAGACACATTATTTGTCCCCAGCACATCCCTGGCAGCATGTGTGCCGCCCTGTTAGTGCCAGGAAGGCTAAACCCCCTGCAGGTCTCTGTTGGGGCTGGCATAAATGACATCTCTCTGGTCCCTGGCATGACCACACAAAGAATGATTCAGCAGCTTGTTTCTACAGTGCTGCTTTCGGAGCCTGAAGTGCTACTGTCTGACCTATGGACTGACCTATTGAGCAATAGGAGTCTAGCCCTTCAATCAAGGAAGACAAAGAAGTAACTCAACTCAATACAAAATTTTAAGTAGTAGTAGTACAACCAGGTTGGAAGAGACCCATCGGATCATCGAGTCCAACCATTCCTATTTTTGAGTCAAAATCCTAAATTTTTGAGTCAAAATCCTAGATCTTTGAGTCAAAATCTAGTGGTTTCTGTTCCCTCCCCACCCCCAGCTCTGGTAGGGACTTAAAGCATAATTAAAAAGATGTGTTTTCCCCAGTTCCAGCTAAGGGTGGAGGGGGAGCATCCACACTTCACTCCTCCAGCCAAGAGATTTCGCATCCTCTTTATAAAAACCTCTTTGTGAGGCCTTCAAATTCTTGGGGTTTCCCCCCATATAGAAAAGTGCCTTTTGTTCTGTTTGTTTTTATGATACCTTAAAATACTTTTCGTCTCCCTACTAGAATTACTTTTGCATATCAGCTGATGAGTTCACCTGAATCTGTGCTTTGGATTTTGGAAGGATTTTCTGAGTCACCAGTGCCCAGGATGTGAGTTGTCCAAACTCTGTCCTTATCTCCCTTCCAGGAAATGGGATGCAACCTCCAACACCTTATCAGAGACTTGATTTTGTGAAAGCAGCAGTTGCTTTTACATCTTCTCAAAATTGGGGTCCAAGTACTGGGGTTAAGCAAAAATATTGCATTAGCATTTCTCATCTGGATATGAGTGCTCAGAGAAACCCTGCATTCATTTCAGTCCTGTATTCATTCTTGTTACATTAGCAGTACGAGCAGTACAGATTTTGGCAGAGGTTAAATCAGTTCAGCGCTAGCTGAAGAAACTGGTAATTTAATAATAGTGATTTGCTCATTTAAATGAGGCAATGTATTTTTTCTCTGTAAGATTTATCTAATTCTTGTTTGCTGCAGTTTGCATTCTGCTGTTCATTCAGCCCTTTTGCTCCATAGTAATGATTGCTCTGGAGCTAGATTCCAATTCCACTTTTACATAAGCTTTATGTTTCTTATAACCATTCCCAAGAAGGAACAAATTGCATTTCTGTTGCAGGTAAGAATGTAAGGAAAACGTTGCTTGAACCAGAACAAGTAGTATTTCATAACTTAGTCGCTCCTGGAACAGTGGTGTTGACCCAGGTCTACTTTAGTTTTCACTTGCCATGAGAACAGATTTTGACACATTGCTTCCTCTGTATGGTTTGCACCTAGTAGTAACCTTTCCTGCCTATTAAAGGCAGAAGAATGAAATGCAGCTGGAGGAAGGTCTTATATCATGACCACCTGGGGGCCAGGACCACCCACTGATTTAACCTCTCTGTGCTTGGATGTGGTGTTACAGGATAAGTGCTAGGAGCAGGGCCCACCAAGGTTTTGCTGGAGGAAGAAGGGTGGTTTTCTTGTTTCAGCTGCAGGCCGTAAACAAGGAATTTTATAAAGGTATCCCTGCTAAAGGAAAAGAGCTCTTGAAGTCTGTAACATGGACACGTTTCACTTCAGCTCCTGGGAAGCACTGGGAGAAGCAGGGTAAGGGTCAACTTCCTTCCTTTTCCAGAATTTCATAGGAAGGATTTTAAGATGCTGATGGCTGATTCATAGTACTTGTACTCAGAAAGCTACCTGGACGGCAGCGCTTCTTCTCCAATCTTCTGTCAGCTATTCTACAAAATAAATTACTGTCAGTCTGGAGTACATCTAGGCTTGGTGCATTCAGACCTCTGAATACTGATATCATGCAGCTGATCTCACAGCATAATAAAGGAACAGTTAACGTGAGGCTAGAAAAAATTGTCTTGCAAAATATCAGGTCTGACCAAATGATCTTAGTCCTAAACACCCAGAGAGTACATTAAGCACTGGAATTGGTTTAGCCTCACGCTGGGTTTGGGAGAGCTGAACAGTTTACATAGCAAAAGCAGAGAAAGGAAGATACCAGCCCTGCTTTGCAGCATGGGTGGGATGCACAATGGGAAGCAAGCTGAGGTGATGCTGTGGTACATGATGGGTGGGACCCAGTGAGACATCCTGAGGGTGCTGGTTCCCCCCCTTCCATGTTCTGCTTTCACAAAGCATCCTTGGAGACAGTGTGGTCTGTTTAGCATTATATCATTCTTTATTAAAAACAGCATATGCTTACTGGGCATTTCATTTTCTTTTTCCCTGCCTTTGAATATGTTGTTGTGGTTACAGTAACCAGTCATGCACTCTTCTGAGCCATTATCTGGTAAAAGCATTTTCTTTTTCTGTCAAGAAGTGATAAGGGCTAAGTTACAACCTCCCTGTAAGTGTGTTACCCTGTGGAAAAAGTCTCCTGCGTATCAGACAATACACTCGCTCTTCCACGTCAGTCTCTTTGTAAACAATTCTGTGACTCTGTCCTTTTTTTTTTCCCCTGGTGATAATCAGAAGCGGCTCCATTTCTTTACAGTGAGCCTCTGGAGCATCTTGCAACATTTTCGTGGTGTACAGTGGGTGGGACTAAGGGAAGGCATAACCAGGAGGGAGCTCATTTGGGAAACCACTGTATGAGTTAAGATTTTCTTTTCTTTTGTTGTTTTTTTACCAAGACTGATTTTTGCAATGAAAAAGTTAAGCAAACCCTGGAGATCTTCCTTACAGTTGTGTTAAGGTAGTTACTGCAAATCTCCCACTTTACTATAAAAAGATCTGCTCCACTTTTAATTGGGAAATGTGCTCTAAGTGCATAAGGGGCAACATTTCAAACTTGCTGGGATCCAACAGCATCAGTAGAAATCATTAAATAAAACAGATGTTTTCCATTTGACAGTCAATCTGAGGATAGCGGTTAGACCCTTTAATGGAACTTAATGAGACACTCAGCCGACCATTTCTTACTGCTCCTGGCTTTTACTTACGGCATCATCCAATCAGTAAGCATCCTCTTGCAGTCATAGCTGTGAAGGTCACTAAGCCTGTCTGAATATGGCAGTGGTTTGAGCCCAATGCTGGCACACAGAAGCATTCCCTCACTGGGTTAAAAAGGTCTTCTCCCCACAATATAGTTCTTCTGATCTGCAGTAATGTTTTCTCTGCAAAGTCCTTGAAGTATTTGGAAAGATAGTGCTGTCCTCAATGCAACAGGGCAGCATCCCTTGCCACAGAGACAGAAAACCTCTTTGTTTAGCAGTAGCTTCCCATCCTCACCTCATGCTCCTTCTGGACTGGAAATGCTAGAAGCAGAGTTGGGGTTCATCCCACACCAGCGCAAAGGATGCAGAGCTAGATGCCAAAGCCAAGGGGTAGCACTGGAGGCAATCCCCATGTGGGAGCTGATAGGCTAAAGGGTGCCCAGGTATTTGGGTTGGCGGGGGTTGGGGCGAAGGTGTCATTAGAATACAATCCTGACAATACTTGTGGCTGAAAATGAGTCAGGCAGAAGAAGGAGCTGTTTTTTCAGGTTCTGTACAGGTGCAGCTGAGTGCTAAGTAGAAAGTCAGTGAAGCAAAAAAGGGAAAATTTGTGCAGACCATTGGCAAAGATACCTGTTCTTGAGTTTGCCATAGCTTTGTGGTTACCAAAACCACTGATGCTTTGCATGCCCCATCAAAAAAGTAAAAGGGACTTTTTTCCCTAGAAAAGGCTGAGCAGTAAAGCAGACAGAATCAAGTAGTATTACAGTTCACTGTTAGCCAAGAAGGAACAGCTGAGACTAATCAGCTTTCATTTAAAAGTATAGCATTCTCTCTAAGCTCTTGTTGCTGCTGGTTTTATTTTCTTATTCTTACTAATCACTGCTATTATGAATTTGAATGGATGAAAGCTTTAGGAAGGTACTTGGGGAACCAGCACCAGGGATCATCTGGATGAGGTGCTGTATGAAGCCATCTGTAAAACAGGTCTATTAATCCATAAGGGTAATCCAAGATTTCAAGAAAATAGAATTCAGGAGAGAAAGCCTGGGAGAAAGATGACTGGATCCAGTAGAAAAGCTGGAAGTTTTGATTTTTAAAGTTCCTAAGACAAGATTATGAAAATATTGTATTGTTTGTGAAAAAATGTTTCAACATTACAATTTCCGTTTTCTTTTTTACAATAGCCTAAACAAAGCATTTTAAGAATATCATGAGGCATTTTCTGATTGTTTGTTTGTTTTATGAAAAGATACGAGATTTTTTTTTGTGTTTATTCAAAATAATAACAAATTTTGTAGTCTTGCTGTTTCCCATGGGACCGACTGTGTTTATATCGGCTCTTTCCATACCTTATCATTTGATAGAGATGTTGCAAAAACAAGTGAATGACTGAGGGGCACTTGGGCTTCAGAGAAAACTGTGAAGGGATTTGCAGTTCCCATTGCAGCTCAGGGTTTGTCTGCTGTGCCCCAGCTGGGGATGGTACAGCAGGCAGAAAAATGAGTCCTGAATTGGTGCAACATATTGCATAGAGCAGAACTTGGATGCAGTTGGACAGTGCTTTTATGTGGGATGTATAACAAGAGATTTGGGCAAGTTGTTTCCCAAGATCTATATTTGGTAGCGTTTTAAATAACAACAACTCGCTGTGGTCATCCTCAGTAGATGGACTGGATTTCTTGGGAAATAATACTGTAGTTTTGTTCATAGCAAGCACTGTAGGTAGAGATGTTCCTTACATAATATTCATATTATTGAAAGATTATTACTTGCTAAAAAAATAATTTATGAATTAGTGGCCAGTGGAAGCCTGTATGAAAGACTCTGAAGAAACACTGCACACTGAAGTACTTTGCATCATACATTTATAAAAGATAATCTGCCCAATTTTAAAAAGGAATTTATTCAGTTACTGAGATAGAAAGAACTATATATTGTGTACAACTGATCTATTGATTCCGTTTTCAATGTGTTAGTGATGATGGTAAGGAATATCAACTCTCACAATCTGCGTAAGAAATTGTCCTAGGTATTTCACATTTGTAGCCCTTTAAAAAATCTTGGTATGTGTATAAATACCTGACATTTCAGTGGATCAAAAAGTTTTATTTTTTTAGCGTCTCTATTCCCTTCAAAAGGACATTCTTTAAATTCATTGTAAATTTTTATCTTTTGATCAGCAGTCATAGAGTTTTTCTAGCTTTCTTATTCAAATCTAGAACAAGGTAGTATTTAGCTATGTTTGTAGCTAATTTTATGAAAGTAATCACCAGAAAACCCGAAAAAGACAAGGTAGATCTTGTCTGTCACTCCTAGGGGGGAGTCAATTAACAATAAAAGAAATCAAACCACAAATAAGGGTTCTTCAGTTTTGATAGATGAAATTTGGAAAAAGCAGTGTAATTTGTCCCCAATAAATCTTTTTGATGCTGAAGAAGAGATAAAAAAGAAAGGTTTTCTTTTATTTTTCAAATATAAATATACAATAAAAATAGGTCACACCATTTAGTATGAAACAGGTCATGATTTAGAGAAATCAGTGCTTCTAATTTGTATATTTCTTGTGGGTTTTATCACTCAACACCCACGTTACCTAATTATATACACCTCAAATCAAAACTTAAGAATAGCTTGCTTATTAAAATCTGTCATTGCTGTTGGAAAACGTGTCACTGCAACATACATTTTGTTTCTGGCTTGCCTTGTCACCACCATTGCCACCTTAATAACCCACTTGCCCCCATTTACCCGTTGTTTTTCTAGATGGGTGGAAACGGGGGAGAGCTCAGCAGATTTCTCACAGGGAAGAGTCAGGCCTTGCGCTGCGATAGGCCTGAATCACCTTTGCAGAGAATTTAGCAAAACCAAACAGGGAAGACCCGAAGTGCATGTTACTGAGATCTGTATCTGTGCAAGTTTCCCAGTTCTCTGATCTCCTTTCTTTTTCAGGGATTAATTACGCGTTAGCTCACCTTTCAAAGGCGTTTTTTTTACTGACGCTATCTTTCATCTTTTTTCTCTTGTTCTTATGCATACTCTTTTCATACTTGTCACTAAGGAATATTGGGACGGAAAACTTTTATCTCTTCCAATATTGGATTTTGCTTCATGATGTTATTGCTGTGTCTGCAACAACCCAATTTCCTCCTCCTCTCTATATACCTTTATTGCTGAGTTATTACCCAGGTAAATTTTCTCTCTTGTCACTCTGCTATTTGACACAAGTTGATTAATTCAATAACAGAGGTTATTTTTCAGAAGCTCCCTGAAAAAGCTGTGTCCATTCAGGTGAGGGACAAAGGCAGTGCAACGTAACTGTATATCAAGGACTTTATTTTAACTGCATTATACTCGTTGGCAGTTGTGCTGAGCCTTGGATACAGTTCCCCAACTTGGGATATAATGTCCAAGATGGAAGAGACAGCAATGAAGAAGCAAAGAAGCTCTTCATTAAAGCTGAGCAAATACAGGAGGGGAAGATGTGAATATTCACTTAATTTAAAAAATAAATTAGATTTAGCTGTGTTCTCATCCCCTTTGGCATTTATTTTCCAGAACTCTGCATCCCATCAGATTATACTAGTTTAAATGTTCTCAGAAAGCTCATTTTTAGCTAGTATACTGAATTATTTGTATGACCCCCGGGGATCAGTTCCTTGTAATTACACAAATAAAGTACTTGACTTACTTGTAGCTACATACAGCAACTGGTGCTGGGTGCAGTTGTTGATGCATATTAACCACGTTTTACTGGTATATAGTGCTCACCAACAGATCCTCCCACCAAATTCTCCTCTGCGCAGTCATGGACTCATTTTGGTAGGGGATGGAGCAGCTTTATAGTCCACAGTGCCCAATTAATTTTTAAAGCCACAGTAGCACCTTGCTGCTGGGGTAACCCAGTTTTCTTTCAGTGTCAGCCATGAAATGTTGCTGATGGTCACCCAGAAGTTAGTAGTGTGCTGCTAGCAAGCTTCACCAGTCAGAAATACCCCCAAAAGTTCTACAGTTGGACAGTGCAGGTAAAGGGCACCACAACGTTGCCACAGGAAACTTTAGCTCCAGAAAGCAGTAATTAAGTTGTACAAGAGTCAGTCTGAAAATGCCCCTGTGTTCCTTGATGTGTACCTTTTTGAAGCAGCTACATTGTCCTCTGACTTCTTCATTTGTGAATGAATGATACAGATACAGAGTTAAATAGAAATGTGAAGGTAAATACAGAGGGAGTCTTTTATTTGCTGGGAATTGTTGTTTTTCCAAAGGCAGGAGGTTTGGACTCTCATTAACAGCTTCATTTGTTCCTTTTAACTTTGTAAAGGAAGATGTAGCCATATTCCTTCTATGAACTTGAGAATGGATGCACTCTGGCTAGTCCTGCCTAAATCCTGCATGCACCTCCCGAAGTGTGAAAAAAGTTTATGGAAAAAGACAAAAGGCAGGTTTAGCATTGTAGCAGGAGATAGTAAGGAGTCACCAAGGACTAGGGCTATTCCAGGACTTTTGAAAGATTTGAAAACCAAGAAACCAAGAGAGTCCAAACTTGCCTTGGCCTCACAGCACAGAGAGCGCTCAGTGGAGTCAGGAGAAGTAGGAAAAGTCTGTACTAAACACCGTAGTGGTGCAAGAAGCATTCTGGGGTTTTTAGTCTGTGTTGGGAGATAAATGAGATTCCTCATTTGCCTTGGGCAAAACATGCAAGAACTTGGTTTCCATGTCTTCCGTTGTAAAGTCGTTCATGTGGGAACATCATCCAGGCTGAGGGAGGTGCTGCTGGCAGACAAGTCCCATTTCCAAAAGCAAGGAGGGAATGCAGGGAGCCAAGCCTTGTGATAAACTGGGAGTAGTATGTTCCTAAATCATTGCAGTGCTTCCACTAGTTTACCCTAAATGTTGAAGTTACTACTAAGACTATCTTTCCTGCTGCCTCTGATTTCACCATTATCATCTTTTTCACCATTATCATATCTTTTCACCATTATCATATTTTTCACCATTATCATCTTTATTCTTTAATCTAGAATATCTAGGGTACGTAGGTCCTTCACGTCTGTCTGTGTGCATGCCCAGCATGTTCAGAAAACTAACAGAGTAAATGAGCAACAACAATATGGTAAAGGTCCCTGATGATAAAAGGCAAACTCATTTATGTGCTGAGGTAGAAAATAGCCCACTAACAGATTAAAAATTATGAAGAAATACCAAAACCAGCTCAATCCAAATGCATTTTTTTTAACCAATGTGACTTAGAAGGAGAGGGGTTTTTGATCTGTTGTGCTTCGCATCTCTGCCTTTGTCGTAAAAGTAGGTTATTAGCAAATCACTGAACCATATACTGTTGTATTTTAGAGCTATCAGATTAAAAATTCCAATGATAAGCCACCGTATACATCATTTGATGGTTAAGTTGCAAGCTTTGTTCACGTAATTCACATGAGCTTTTTTAAAAATACAGAAATCATTTTTCTGTCTATACATATAATTCAGACCTTTGAATTCTTGGCTGGTATCACTACTTACTGCAGCTACCGGGAGCAGGAAAGGCCAATCTCTTATCAGTTTGGGTTGTTTTTTTTCTAAGCACACTTCAACTATGTAAATGTGATTACACTCAGATATTACTTAGTAGTCTTCATTTTCACAAATGCAAACATTAATTACTTCTCACAGCTGTAATCTCTGCTGTTTTACAAAATAGGAAATTGGATACAATGCTTTGCTCATTTTAGTAGATGCAGCTCCCCAAAGTTTATCTCTGAGAAATGAGGCTGTTGCAAAGAATTTTGTCTCAGGCCATGCTAGAGAGTGTCAAGTTTGAATTAGGCAGTTGCAGTGTTCTGACCCCAGATTGCGCTGGCTTATTTGAAAGGTCAGCTGAGGTTGTGTCCACACAAGAAGATGACATCTAAACCATCATTTGGCACATCTCTTTTGTCTTTTTCAGTAATGATAAGGTTTCAGTGACAACACTACATGAAAGATGGCTTTACTGCAAAGACAGAGAGCCTTGTTTTCTGTATAATTACCTCTCTGTCTAGACAGGTCCTTGCAATCTAGATGCTGGGTAGGCAGCTGGTTGGTTTATGCTAGACTCCTATAATTCATTTTGGACCATGTTTGGCAAGCTTGCTTTTTAAAGTGATGTCACAGTTTGGCAACTCCTGTCTTCTCTTATCTGAGAAAATGGTGTGAGACAATTGGGATGAAGTATGTTAGAAACAGAGGCTCTGTTAGAAACACCAGGACTGGAACCATAGGACAACCTGGAGTAAAGGTGATTTCTGTAACACTCGAGGGTTTTCTGCCTTTGGGGCCAGCAAAGCTCCCTCTGGGTTTGAGCCCCATCGTGTTCAGAGCAACAGGACCTCATATAGCCCTGTTTATGTTTGAAGTATAAGAAACTTCATTATCATATCTCCTGCTAGCAGAAATAGTCTCTGGAGTGCAATAGTTAGGCTAGCCAAGCTGACCATTAAAAAGAAGCTCTGTAGCCCTAGATGTTTTGGATAACGGTTATAAATGCATATTGCCCTACTCTGACGGGTTACAGTTATCCAATAAATCTTCACATAGATCTTTAAGGTATTAGCAAAAGAATTCTGGCATTCTGCTCATGCAAAGTGTTATTTAATAGATGGGAATTCCTGCCAGTACTGTCTGAAACGTTTTCTAGTCCAATCCTAATTAAATTTCCTCAGGAACTCCATTGCCAATCAAACATCTCTGGTTTGTTCAGCCCCCTGATGCTTTGGTTTGTTTGAGACAGTCACGTGAAAGACCAGCAGGAGCCCAGGTAGCAACACTTATTAGCAAGTTGTCTGGGCTTCCCATTACCAGATACTATTTTAACTGCTCCATACTTTGTCAGAATTTAAGATTTGAAATCTATAAGTTTTCCATTTCATATTGAGGTTTGTGGGGAAGTTTCACCTCTATCACTGCAATTATTTCCAAGAATTAGACTTGGAAAACATTTCTTTTGTCCATTTATATTCAATCAGGACCTTGGAATGGGACTTTCTTATGTCTCTGTAGTATCTGAAACAAGAGATTTTCATTTACTCTGAGTTCAGTAGGTACTTTTGCCATTGCTGTGAAAAGATAAAAAGTAAAAAGAAAAAAAAAAAAGTCAGGTCTTGCTCTTATCCCCCTGCCCTATCCCCTGCCTGAGGCTCCTTCTCTACATCAGTCTGAGCTGCTTTAAAACTAGTGACGTAGAAGCCCACAGAAGAGGACCCACAGTAGGGCAAGGGTGAAGGGAGGCTTGTATCTGAGTATGGCAACACAGCATTTTACTTCCCTTCTCAGTGTGATTATTTTGGCTCTCTAGTTAAGCTCTCAGAGAATGCAAATTTTGTCAGTAGCAGCTGTAGGAGCTTGATGGTGGAAGAACAAAGTAGGAATTTATAGCGTGCGTATAATTGTAAAGAGAAGGATTTTTTTAGTGAGAGATCAGCAGTAGTGCAGAGTAATAATCATCTTAGACGGTGACTCTCTAGAATTAGTTGTTATTTTGTTTGAGTCCTTTGAAAACGTTTCCATACTATATAATTATCTTAAATTTTAAGTGCTTCCTGCAGTGATAATGTGTGCATTTTTGCATTCTTATGTAAATGCTTTAGCAGTTCTCAGTGTAGAATTGGAAATGTCATTCAAAGCCAGGTAATGGCTTTGCAAAATCTAGCGGAAGAAATTAATCTTTTTCTTGCTCATCATTGTACAGTTTATATTCTGTGCTTGTGTGGCTGTGTTTTCAGTTCTGGCAGAAGCCACCTTTCACTAACAAATATCCAGTGGTGGGATACACTGAAGCAAAGAGATGAATTTCACCAAACTGAACTTAAAAAGAGGAGACCTGCAAGCCAAACTGTTACATCCTACAGAAGGAAAATAGTAACTCCATGCACTCAGACATCCTAGGTTTAAGCCAGTTATGAATAATTATAAAAACATTCCACTGTAATGAAAGCCTAGGAATCCCTGATAAGATGATAATTCTTGTGTGATGTTGCTAAATTAAGTAAATGCAAGTAGCTGGTCCCTCTGAGCACCTATGGATATTGCAGAGGGCTGAGGCTGGGATCAAGGTGGTTGGGTGTAACTCTTTAATAAAAAGTTTCATGTAAGTCACTCGCCCCAGAAATCAGTCACTACCAGACTGGGCACCTGCAGCTCTGCCAGCCCCAGTCTGATGTACATTGCTTCCAGTTTAGCAAAACACCACCAACTCACCTGGCTGTGTAGGTGGCACAGACTAAACCCTGAAATCCAAGGAAGAGTTAATTATGTTGAACTACAGATGCTATTGTACCTATGGCTAATGTTACCAATGCAAACACAATGCCTGAAGCAATATTTAGTGTTCAGTCTGAGTCCCCTGATGGTGCTGTGTGGCAACAAGAAGGGGATATCAACAGGTTGCACTGGGAAGGTACATTTGCCTGTTCAAACAATAGAATATTTTGCAAGAGGGAGAAAAAGAACAAGCCTACAGTTTCCCCACAAGCGTCAGTTTGTGATGCAAGGGGCTCACTTACACTGTAATGCTGATGGTGGAGGTTGTACGTGAAGCAAAGAAACAAAGCAGGAGTTCTGTGTTGTACTAAAATGTGATGATTAAAATATGAGGTTTAAAAGGCACTGTGTTTCACTAAAAAGCTAGGGCTTAGATTTCAAAGCAGGCTGGGAGTTCAGCCACATACCTTCTGCTAGTTTCAAAGAAGGATTTTTGTTTAAATTTACTGAACTGTTTTGAAAATTGACATAAATTCTTACATATCATTCACTTTTAATAATTTAGAGCTCAGTCCTGGAGCACTAACTCAGGCAAAGTCATGATTCATTTCAATGGGAGCTTTGCCAAAATAAGACTGTAAGGTTTGGGGGCTGTTCCAGTGAAGAGGAAAGAAATCCCTGTAAATATTGCAAAGCAAAAAAATGTATCTCGGATGTACCCAAGGTAATTTCTTTCCATTTCAGCAGTCAGATTGCTGATGCCAAGGCTGATCTGGGACAGACTTTCCCTGGCTTGGACTAGAGCAGAACTGAAATCCTCTTGTATAAAATACTTGATATTAAAGCTCATGTAACCCATCTCATGTTGCGACTGGGGACAGCATCCTGGGGCCACCCTGGGACAGTCTGTGGGGTTCTGCTGAGCCACAGCACACTGGGATGGACCAGTCCCATTGACGCTTCCAGCAGAGCTCACAGACTGGCTTCACCCACCAAAGTAACACTGGAAGGGGAACAGGGCCAGTGCCTCTGCAACTCAGTTTGTGGTTTGGTAGGAAAAGTCCAGCCTCCCGTTCGCTTTGCCTACAGTGTCTCTTACCTGTCTCTTCGCCCTCTATTCCTGCCTGGATCTTTTCTCCCATCCCTCCACCCCTGCCCACACCAGAGACTTTAGCAGACCTGGGTTTTGTGCTGAAGGAGTCAAACACAGCTGATCCACCCTCCCTTGCCCTCTCCAAGGGTAATTTATCCCAGCTATCTTCATTGAGGACAGGAAAATCACAGACCGACCCAACTCCTAACTTTGGTGTTTAAGTGCCTGAAGGTAGATAAGATGAATCAGAGCTCGAAGTTGCACACGCAAGTCCAGTTTTTGACTCAGATCCTCAGGGATTTTTAGATAGATGAAGCCGATTTGTTTCATTGGTACTCTTATTTTAAGTGGTAGAATTTAAATGGTATTTAGTTACCGATTTGGTCTCCACAGGCTCAGCTTCAAAACTTTCAGAGCTCAAGGACGTCCCAGGAGTCTTGCTTTCCTGTGGGAAAACCACATTTCTGAACTTGCTGGCAGACTTCAGTAGAGAGGTGATAGGATTCACCAGCACTTCCCTCGAGTCCTTAGTCCACTCTGCCATCTTCCCTCAGCCTTTTTTTGCTGCTCATTAGGTTATATTAACAACAGGTAGCCCTGGATGGTGAAATGGATACTGAACCAGCATTGAAATCTGATCACCTTTTCTGACTGACAAGCTCACCTTTATACTTTCAGTTGCAGGGTGGTTTAGCTCTCTGCTCTCTGGTTGCAGCTAGATATTACTCGCTGACTTGGAAGTAGGTAACTGGATTTTAGAAGCAGAACTGATCCGAGGCATTCTAGATTCTCAAGAAAATATACTATGGTAGTTTTCAAACTAAGCTTTGGACTTACTTTTCAGATTCCTCCTTGCAATACAACAAACAGTATTTGTTAGTCCAGTGCTGGAAGTTCACTGTTTTATCTGTGCTTAAAAGGGCTTTCTGTAGCAGAGATACAAGGTTTGGTTTTGAAATCAAGGTGCTCAAACCATTCGTCTTTTTGTGTGATATAGGAATGAAGATCACACTGCACTAAAACCCCTCTAAATCCTCTCAGAGAGCTTCCTGTCAGTTCAGCAGGTCAAAGAAATTGAGATTTAGTCCAAGATATTAAATGTTCCTTGACTCAAAGTCGCAAGAAGTCCGAGAGACACTCTGATACAGGCGTGTAAGCCAGGGAGTGATCATGCATATGTCTGAATTTAGTGTTTTGCTGCTTGTTTCTCTGAGAGATAACTCAGAGTGGCAACAGCTCACCTGTCAAAATATTACAATACAGAGATCTGCAGTGTTTGGCTCATGGAGCTACTGCTCCACACCCTTCCAGAAATCTGTGATTGAAGTCCAACCTATCTTAGGTTAGAGTTTTAAATTGCACCTCCCAGACATACTTGGTGTCTTCCAAGTTTAAATTACCTTTGCAAGTGTTTTCCCAGGGACTTGTTTCTCCTCTGCTACTTAACATGGTGTCTCCCAAAAGTCTGTTTCAAGAGTAATCTGTTACATAGCCCAGGGGCAGCAGAGAGTCCTGAAACAGCCAGATGACAGACCCTGGTGAAGCCCATATCGCTGTGAGGGAAAGAAAACAGAGCTCTATAAGCTTATCTCTGTGTTCAGGCTGTCTCTTGGAAGAAAAGGGGTTCCCATTTGACTGTGTACTTGTTTTAGAGAAAAATTCACATAAATCACTGAAAAAGAAAGCATGTATTCTAAACTTCATTAGCACAGTTGGAGGACTGTTAGGAGGACACGTAATATTCAGACCAGTTTCTAGCTATTAATGACGTGGCCCATAAGGTGAGGTATTAGGAATGTTTGTTTCTGCATTGTGTGGCTTGGTGCTCCCTGTTCAGAAGTAGCAGTTTTAAAACCCAAAGGAACTGTATTTTGGAGGCAGCTTTGTGGGTCTGTCTGATGTTTCAGTGAGGTTTCCATGTGGATCTGCTTGGGTTGGTTTCCGAGGGGTTGATGGGACGTGCAAGTAGCACCTTGCTGCCCTCCCAGGCTATCGGAGCTGTTCCTAGGGATGTACTTAGGCTGAGTGCACTGTGGTTCCAGGACTGACTGTAACATGAAGCCTCCCATTTCTCAAGCTACGTGATGCTAGCTTGCTTGTTAGAGCAACGTAGTGTTTAAAATGCTTGTGCATGACTTCCCTGCATTACACACAGGCTCCTGTTACCTATGTCTGTTGCAGAGGAGGTTGGGCTCTGCTCTGCTGCACAGTTTTTTGTGTGCAAAGCACTGGAAAACTCTCTGAAACTCGAATTTCCATTAATTTCACCCTCAAAGTGTTGCTTATGAGAAATGTGTATTTATCATTTACAGAGATAAATTTAGCCTGTTCTCTGCATAAGTGTCCCTTCTTAGGTGGTATCTTCACCTGCTGAAGCAAATCCTTTCTGCCAGTTAGCATCAACTCTCAAATAAAGGGTTACTCTTACATCTCATCTCCCTTGGATAATCCTTGATTATCTTGTTTTTAAGGCTTTTTTTTCCATCTGAAATCTCTCAAATCCCTCGATTAGCCTGCCATCTAATACAAACATCCCTCTGAGATCCTCTTAGCAGCATATGTTCAATAGCATAATTTAGGGAGCCACAAGGGCAGAGGAATTCCAAAGAGCATCTCCGCTTTATATCAAGAAGCAGGGTTTCACTGCCAGTAACGTCCTGGCACTGTCAAGCTACTGAGATTTGAAAAACATGCACCCATGGCATTCATGAATAAATGGATTGAAGTAAATCAGGCTCATTTGAAAAGGTCTCATTACCATTTGGTCATACAGGGATGCTGGTTTGGTCAGGGTGGAGCTAACCAGCCCCTTGAACCTCTGACGTTCCCATTATTATTAAGCTCAGTCCTTTTTATTTACAGCTCATAATAAGCAAGTAAGTGGAATTAATAGTGACAAATATCAAAGAGGCTGGATTACTTAAAGCAAGGAATTCAAGTTTCTTTGTAGACTACCTGAACATTAGAAATCTTACCAAAACAGTAAAGGCATGGGTAGTATTTCCTTTGGTCATAACATTAGGTCTTGAAAGAGTCGCTGCTTTTCTGCAGTGTAACAATCTGCCTAACTTTCCCTGACACTGACATTATATGTCTTAAATTTTAAAATATCCACTGTAGAGCTTTGCAGAAGAAAAACTTAAATAATAGGCATATTAGTTTCATATAGATAATGGTTTAAGAATGTAATGCCAGTCCAAAGACTATGCTGCTTCTAATACTTTACAGAGGTTTGCAATGAAGCACCTCTAGGGCAGCAGTTCCAGCCCAGGCAGTGCAAGGGGATAGTCTAGGGAGAGAACAGCAGTCCTCTGAGAGCACTGCTAACTGCACACAAGGAAGAGCAGCAGACGGGACAAATGCCTTTGCTGAGAACTCCTGTGAAAAAGACAGCATTGAATGCCAAAGTACCGGCTAATCCATAGTACCATAAATATGCATCCACATTAATAAAATATACAGGCCAAATGGCAGGGCTGTCCTTTTGTGTGGACTAGACTCTAAGCTGACAGTGAAGCAAGGATCTGTTTGATGTAATGTGGCATTATTTCTCCTCCTGCTGCTCATGCTGTTATTTATCTTCCATTTGCAGCTTCTTGCAGTCAGTGAGCAGAGGCAATTTCTAGTGTGCAGAAAAAGAGCTCGTTCAGCAGCATCTATCTCTAAGCGCTTCCTCTGGGGTGGACCCCATCTTTCTCCTTTAATGTCAGTGAGGCAGCTTGGTGGTAGTTCAGTGAGGTCAGAGCTGAGCGTAGACCGTGCTTGAGAGAGCTACCTGCTCGGCCTTCAGGTGGAAGAGCACTGTCTCCACAAGTTTGCCATCAGGAACATAGGGTGGCACCTCACCAAAGCGGCAAAGGAAGAGGAGATCACTTCCACATCGATCTACCCATCATAACTCACAGCAGTTGTACAGACAGGCTTTCAGCCAGGTTGCAGGTTACCACAGAAACAGCATTCCCCATTATCGCATATTCCCTTGGGAAGGACTGTAGCACTTGTTCTGACTGTTGTTCTTTCAGCTGCGCTTCCCTCAAAAAAAGAGAAACCTTTGTGTGCTTTCCTTTTTTCCATAGAATTCTAGGAGCATCCACTGCTAAATAGGGTCATGTCCCTGCTTGTAATTAAACAGACAGATTTAGAGTTTGCTGCAAACACTGATTAGATTATTGGTTTTTAGCATTTTAATATAAATCTGCATGAATTCATGGATGACAGCGTGAAGGAGATCTCTTCCATCTCCTTACCCCAGGGCAGATGTCCTGTATCTAGGATACAGCAGTAAATCCCACACTCCTCTAATTAGCCCAGCTACTTCTGCAGCGCCTGTCTGGGGAGCTCCCTGGTGCTAGGGAAGCTGCAGCCACAAAGCTGTTTGGTGATGCAGTGCCCCAGCAGTGCTGCCACTCTTTGTACTGAGGCCAGGTGGGCTCTGGGGTGTTGTTGCTGCATGATGAACCCCATCCCAGCTTACCTGTCTCCTGCAGCCCCTCACAGCAGAATTTTGAGATGGTATGGCCAGGGATTTTGATGTGGCAGTAGAAAGGTTGTGCTGCCCTGCTTGCCCCTTGCTCCCAAGTAGTGTTTCAACAAATGCCAGCCGAGCCACCGTGTTCTAGGAGCAAAGTAACCCGTGGTTACAGCCACGGTTTCCACCAGTGGCAGTGATCATGCAGAAAAACACAAGAGTAATTGTGTAAAAGGGCTACTGGGACAGGAACGTGATTTCTTTCTCGGCTGCTCTTACCAGCTTGCAGACATTTCCCCTTTGCAGCAGCCAGCCTGTGACAAAGTGCTGTCTCTTCATGCCATTCTTATCTGCCAGATGGTGTAACTTTTTTCTTGGTGCATTCTTGCTGCAGCTTGTTGCTGGTGGGTGGAAGGTACCAGGCTTTGCATGATTTCACCCACTGTCCCCGTGTCCCACTGAGGCAGTAGCATACAAAGCCAAACGGAGAGCTGTCAGAGGAATAAACCACAAGTAGTTCACTCTAAACAAGGCAATTGTGATGTCTCCTAAGGCTCAGGCTCTTCTTAGACCTTCAGCATCTCATGCCACTGTCCTTTTTCAGCAAATGGCACTGGGCTTAGGGCTTGGCCATTAAAATGGGTGGGATGCAGGGCTGGCTGTAACTGAAAGCAGAACACAGTCCCTGTAACTTAAAAGGAGTTTTTCAACTTAGATATATATATATATATTTTTTTTTTTTACAAAAAAGTAATGTGTGACACACTTAAGCTGAGGACATTCTACTCAACAGCTGTGTCGGAGAGATTTGACAATACCAGGATTTGATGTCAATTATAACTTCTAGAATTCTGATTGCTGTGGCTGGCAGGTTATCTGTGTGGTAATGGGTATGTTATAAAATAGGTTGCTTAGCATCTTTGGGGCTCTCTGCTCTAGTTCTGGGAAAGAAAACTGTCCTATCTGCCTTTTGCTTCCTTCTCCCTTACTTTAATTTCTAAGCTTGGCAACGCTGATCAGAGGGTCAGAAATACTATAAAATTGGACCATATTTATCAGAAACACAACTTAAAAGATAGAGAACTTTTGTACAAATGCACAATACTGAGGCTGAACAGTAAAGACCGTTTCACTTTGTCACAAGGCAAATAGCTGAAAATATCTTACCTCCGTTATGCAACTCAACGGTACAGCTTTTTTTGAAATGTTGTGTTTCAGGTCTAGAAATGATAGAGGAACAAAAATTGAAAGGATTCAGCGAAGGGTAATGAAAATGATTAGAGGCAGAGAGAACCTTTCATATGAGGAGAGATTTGAAAAGATTAGGCCTGCTTAGTTAAGACAAGAGATGAATAAGCAGAGACATGATAGAGAGATGTAGAGTAATGAATGGCACAGAAGAGGCACAGTGGCTACTTTTATGTGCTGTTTTCCAAAATTAAAAGCTGAAAGAAGAAAGCTGTAAAAAAATAAGGCAAGAAAATTAATGATGATAAAAAACCAACAATGGACGCATTTTAAATATGTTTTCTGCAAAGCCGACTTCACCTGCGGAAGTTTCCTTCACAGGGAACACAGATAATGAGCTTAGAAGAATTATGAAAAGGATTGGAAGCTCGGGGGAAAATCATGAACCTACTAAGAGGAAAAGGGAGTTTTCCAGTGGCTTTGAATGGGAGCAGGATTCACCAGCTGGCATGATCCCAAGGCTGCTGAAATGAACCTATACACTATATACAGCTACCTGTGCACTTGATATAGATAATCACCTGCTTCAACTGCCTTCAGTGACATAAGATGACTCCATTTCTCATCCAGCTTGAGCAGGCAGAATCTATCCCAGCTTATTTTCAAGAAGCACATGTTTCCCAACATCCCTGTTTTCTGTAATGTCCATGCAGGTCGTGTATTGAGGCAGTTCTTGCTTTTCAGTTGATCTGCTTGGAACATAGTTTCTGGTGCTGCCTAAAAATGTGTCTTTCTATCACTCCTGCTGGTAAGCAGGCTTCCTCATGGAGGAATTAAGTGTTTTTTTTATATAGTTTTTTTATTCAATTTTCTTCCTTGCCTCATTGCTTGGCCTGTGCACATGCCTTTAAATTGTAGTGTATTCAGGGGGAATTTCAGCCTTACATAAATTCCTGTTTAACAGTAGTTTCTTCATTCTAGCAGCAGTTATTTCAGCTTTACATCACCTCCTGAGGGCTTTGTGCTACCCATGATGCCTCTATGAGAACTCACCTGGAAGAGGCGTAGCCAAAGTACAGCTGCACAGTGCACTGATTCTGCTTCCAAAAGCCCAAGTAGCTTCTTGATGAGCATGTCTTTTGCTGTGACTAGTGACTGTTGTATACAGTCACAATGACATGGTCAGGCTGCCTAATTTCAGTCCTACAAGATTTGTACATGTTCATATACGGTGAGTTGCTCCTACTGAAATCAAAAAGATTCCTCATAATAGGTAAATTTAAGCAAAATGGATAATATTGTGGGATTGGAACCTATCTGTGGGAACGAATAGATCTGATCCAGACTAAATAGCTTCAAGATAATTGTAAGTTTCCATTCCTATAGCAAACAGCTTTTGTTGGCTTCATGAATGCCAGTTTCTTCAGTCTTCTCACATTGGTGATCTAAAAGCTGTTATTTCTGATAACGTTGAAGCTGAAGTATTCGCATCTTGTGCTGTTGATATTGCTGCACATTATAGGGTGATGATCCAGAGGATGCACCCTGGAACTTCACATGCCAAGATGGAGAAAATCAATCTCTGTTAATAAAAAAAGGCAGGCTCAGTGGTGCAGAAAATGACTACTCTGGAGCCTTAAAGAGGCTCCTTCAAAAATTCATGATTATAGAATGGAATCTTGGGCTACATTATAGTCCTGAAAAAAATCAGGAGGATATGGAGGGAAAAAAAAATCCAATTTTCATTAAGAGTAGAAAAAAAAGAATAGATCTCATGGGAAGTCATTGATCACATGGAACATAGTCATATACTCAATATGTAAGAACATTTTCCAAGTTTCCCAAGTAGCCAACGCTTTTTCCAAATATATTTTAAACTTTTTTCTTTTCTTGTTCATTTATGCATTAAATCCACCTGAATAAAATTTCTGATTGTTCTGGTCAACCACTGTAGGGTAGCTGCAGGACATAAAACCTGTGGTGATATACAGGCATTTAACAAACTCAGTATTGACCTAGTGATTTAAACTTAGTAATCCATAAATTATTTGTTAATGATGTCGTTTGCTGATGGCATCCACAATGCAAAGAGAGAATGCAATAGAGAGAGAGCAAGTGTCTTTGCCCTCTTTATGTGCACTGTGCCTACAGGTATACTAGTAAGAGACTTCTATGCTATGACAGAAACTTGAAGACACTACACCCCCTTTTTTATAGCAGATTTCCCATTTTCTGTCTATGGGAAATTGGAATTCCTGCAACACAATCATTTAGAGGCCAGAATAATTACTATTCAGTCCTGCAGTGTAGGTGGGTATGATGGCTGATAATTTCGATGGTCTTGAAACACAGCTTTTCCATAATTGGAGCAGGAAGAATTCCAGCTTTGCTTTTACAGTATTTTAACTTTCATCTTTGGCAGACCCGCAATGCACTATTTGTATGGAAGACATTGGATTCTTTCACATGTAATCTGGTCAGCTGCCTGGAAACAGCCAATCTAAGTGAATGCTATGTGGCCTTTTTACCATATTATCATACACCACATTATTCTTTTTTAATTATTTTTCATGTATTTCATACAGCTGCATATCTATTCATGAAGGAATGTTTCAGTAGTTCAGCTGAACAGCTCAAAACCAAGAAGCAGCTCTTGACAGTTCATCTTTTTGCTTACTTAAGCATGGCTGAGTCACGACTACAGCGAATCCAACATTTTCTTTAACTTTTATTTATTCATTCATTCATCGTTAGGGTGTATGTGTGAAGGGCTTGGGTGAATGCAATTGACCGTCGTGTAGGTGCCAACATCCCTGACTTCTGGCGTAAGCTGAGATGGAAATGCTATTTCAAATAAATACCTATTTTCATCTGGTTTGTGTAACAAAACATAACACTGCACTTCTGAAAACTCCTTTGAATTATTTTCTTTGCAAAAACGGACAAAGAGGACAGCTGAGAGACAGGAGAAAACTGGTCTTAGATTTCAGTAGTTTATAACATCTCATCCGTTATATGAGCTGCTGGAGAAGATCAGTTTTAATTGGGGCACTGAGCCCTTTCCCAACTTTAACTTGCACTTCCTCAGTAAATTAGCAAAGAATTTGCTGGCAAAGATATTATGGTCATCTTGCACTTGCTGCTCTTTTCTGTATTTTGAACTGATGTGCTGTTAGTAACATTGTTCATACTCAGTTGGGTTGGCACATGGACTTGCCAATCTCAGAAATGCACATTTTAATTTTAATACCCTTAAATCAGCACATTTTCTAGCATTCTTCATTCAGAGCTTGCTTCTGCAGTTCTCCTGCTAAGCCAGTCAGGTGAGCAAGATGGGCTGCTTTAGTGCCAGAAAAACTGGGAGGGAATTTCTTGTGGTAACTGAGAGGTGTCTTTTTTTAAGGTGCCCCACTGTTTGTAGTGAGAAATCACCACCATGGCCATGGTAATTATTGCTGAATTGTAAGATGCTCCAGGGTGGGGATTGTTGCTTGTGAGGGCTGAGCATGGCTCAACTGCAAACTCATGTATAGCAGCACAGCGCTTCCACCACAGCTTGTTATCACGAGCCTCACAGCCACGAATGAAATCAAGGATGAAGAAGTCTTTTACTGTCTTTCTGTTTCCCCACTGCTTCTGTCGTTCTCTTTCAGGGGGTTCTGTGGGCTGTTGGCTCCTGCTGCTTAGAGGGAGGTTAACTTGCTCCCTAAGAGAGCCAGAGTAAATGTTACGGTTCTGTTTGCAATCTGACCCTCTGTTGCTGTGTACCAGCAGACCTTCTGTAGCCAAAACAGCTCCAAATTACTGTACATATACCATAATCTTCTGGTGGGAGCACTGTAGTTTTCCATTTGGTGGCTAATTGGATGATGCACTTGCAATTGTCTTTGTTAACATGGGTAGGCTGGGCAGTGAGAGAAGGCTTTTATTTAGAAATCTTGCAAAAATGCAGTGACTGTCCCCATTTGACAGCAATTGAAACCAATTGACAATTAACTAAACAGACAATTAGCTAGAAGAAAAAAAGAAGAAAATTACTTACTTCACATGCTTTGTTGAAAGTAATGCCAATCAGAGGATGGGAGGCCTTTTCTTTCTTCTATGCAAAGACAAAATGGCAAAAGATGTGGAGAAAATGCGTCATTTAGGGTTTGTGGGTTTTTTTAAAATACCATATTTTTCTCTGAGAAGACTATTTAAGAAACTAGATAAGAACATCTTAAGCTCCCGAGATATTGAATTTTCTTTTATTTTTTAAAATCAAAATTACAATCACTATGCAAGCACCATTTTTCTCCTTCCTTTCACGCTGCTGTAGGATATTTTAAGCACAAGGGCAGCTCCACTGAAGCTGGTGGCCTTCAGAAGAAAAGACCAACAAACAGTTGGGTGCTGTTCAGTGCCAGGACAGGCAGGACTGTGATATTAACTTTTGCATCACCAGACCTCCTCCTTTGAGCCTTTTCTCCTTCAGATTTTACTGAATTTTTGTGGGGCCATAGGTGAGGTGTCATCAGAACTTGCAATGTTAAAAAAACCTGAAGCACCCAGGGGCCTTATGAAGAAACTGAATGGTGCTGTCAGGACTGACACTTTAATCTTTGCTTCCTCTAAGACCCATGTTGCATGTCTCTATCCTCCTTTGAATCTGGGCAGTAGTGTCTTTGGATTTTGATTGCACTTTTCTCATAGGCAGTTAAGGCCAGAGACCAGGAGTTAATGCACAAAGGCGTTCAGTGGCCTCACGTCATACCTGTGGGGCTGGACCACCACTGGTCCCTTGGCATTGACATCAGGGCTGCATCTGCCTAATGACCATTAGTTCCATCAATCAATAATTCTTCACTTAGACTTTTTACTCATACTTCAAAACGATTTTATTATGTTACTTTGAGCTGCTCACAGCATCATTTCATGGGTTTCAAATTGTGTTACTCTTTTGTTAGCACTTCTAGGGTCTGTGTTTCATAATTGGATAGTGAAGGGTGAGAGGTACATCTTTTAACTGTGGGGAAAGCAATGAATATCGGATGCTGTTTCCTTAATTGAAGTGAGATGCAACACTGCACATATTGATTTATTGCTTTCTTACAGGAACATTTTACACCTGAATGCAAGTTCAAAGAATCAGTATTTGAAAACTACTATGTGACGTATTCTTCAATGATCTACAGACAGCAACAGTCTGGCCGGGGTTGGTATTTGGGTCTTAACAAAGAAGGAGAAATAATGAAAGGAAACCACGTGAAAAAAAATAAACCTGCAGCACACTTCCTTCCAAAACCATTAAAAGGTAATTGCTTGGGTTTGCTCCATCTACATGAACTGACATTGTTTTGTGTCAGAGACATGTTTCTCTACTTTACCTCTCCATTTCTCTAATCTTAACAATTAACGTCCACGGTGTCTCTGCCACATATAACAAAAGCTCTACCTGGAATGACTTAAACATCACAGGCCATCAACGACTTGCTGTGTAGCTTGTCAATGTGTGCTTTATATTACAGAATATTTGTCTATTTTTGCCTAAGGTAAAGCTCTAATGTCCTGTGTTTATTAAACTGTAATTAATGTGGTAGCGGCAGGTTACATTAAAGGTAATAAGGTATGTGGCATACATATTCCGCTTTGTAATAAAAGCCAGAACCTGGAGTAATTCTAGTTAACTGAAGCATCTGGATCAGGACTGGTCAGACTTGGCTCCCTGTTTGGTCGATAAAAAGAGGGAGATCTCAATTGATGTATGGAGGTGCCCCTTTTCTCCCAAAGAACCAGCTTTCATATGCTCTTTCCTTAAGGTAGGGGGGTGATGTAACTGGGAGAAGGAAGAAGCTGCGTTTTTTTTACTTCTCTAAAATGTAGTTTCTGTGAAGAGTAGCTTAGAGATTCTTAGGGAGCATGTGAAATGGAAGAGGTGTCCTTGCTGTGTTGCATTCACCCCTTACATTGCTGAATGAAAAGTCCCAATATTTTGCAGCTAGACTTTTCACCAACAGACTGAGTAACCCATAACATGATTATATGTCTCTTTTGCTTTGCAGTGGCCATGTACAAAGAGCCTTCTCTCCACGATCTCACAGAGTTCTCAAGATCAGGAAGTGGGACCCCAACAAAGAGCAGAAGTGTTTCAGGAGTGCTAAATGGTGGCAAATCCATGAGCCAAAATGAGTCAACGTAGCCAGGTTCAGGCAAGCCAAGTGCTCTCTAACAGAACCTTACCTCTGGATGCAGTTGAATTCTTAATAGCAGTCTTTCATCCAAACATTCAATTGCCCAGGACAAGCCACCGAACTTGCATAGGTCACTCGTTTATCAGCCATTAGATCTGCTGGTTGTCAAAGGATATACCCCAATAATGTAGAATATGCTTGTGCATATCACAAGGCACTTGGATAGCCAACAAACATAACTGCGGAATAAATCTCGGAGAAGAAATGTCCAGCTCTTTCTCTCTCTCTCTCTCTCTCTCTCTCTCTTTCTCTTTCTCTCTTTTTCTCTCCTATGCTTTGTGGAGTACAAAACAAAAACATTTAACAGCATTCACTGCTGATAAGAATTTGCTTTCCAACAGAAAAAGACCACTTTTGCTCTTCAAAGGAAATTTTACTGCTTGTATGTTTTATAGGGGCAAACAAAAAAACAAATATGTAAACTCTGTTGTTTCCTTGGCTTAACGTTTTATATCTAAGGCTTGATAAAAAAATGTATCCTTTAATTTGGAATAGCGCAACTTTTCAATTTCTGAACGCCAATGGGTCTTTAAAGCTATGTCTTTAAAAAAATAATTAAAAATTCAGGGTTGGAACTGAGAGTTAGTGTCTCAGGCTCAAGCAAACAGTGTTATTGTGGTTTTAAACACAATGAAATATAAATTTTTATAGATTTGTAGTTTCTGGTAAAGTTCTTGTGCTAACCCCAGTCTGTAGGAACTGAGTTGTTTTGTTATCCCAAGCGGAAGTTAACAGAAAGGGATAAAATTGTCCTCCGGTGTAGATTTCTCTTAATTCCATTTTGTGTGTCATGTTAAACTATTGTCGTGGCTTCTTTTCTAAAGACAGAAACTGTGGAATTAAGGTGACTTAATTTTTTTATAAGAAACGTCTTATTTGTAAAAGTCCTTCTTTCACTGTAACAGGCACGTGAATATTGTGTAGGAGGAAGCGTTAGGACAGGTTACCCCTAAACAACATATACTTATACATGCTATTGGAAACAATTAAAAAAATGTAGTTAGGTTTCCATTTAGGTCATCATGTCTGTTGCATGGGAGAAAGTTGGAATACTGGCATAGAGTTGCATGATGTGTAAGATTTTGTGCATTAATCATCGTTGGATTCTGTGCTCCAAAATTGACATAGTTCTGTACAGGCAGCTTTCTGCCTTGTACAAAAGAGTTGTTTATTATTTGTTGTATACACGACCATGCACTGAATAAACTATTTATATTAAGATGTACTTTTTAAAAAAGCTCGTTTGATTATATGATGTACATCCATGATTAATTTCAAGGGAAAGGGTTGGCAGTTAAATTATAAAGCTATAAAAGATACTGTAATTAACGTTCAAAATCTTTCTATGTAATGGGTTATTCCCCTGTAATGCCGTACACTGTACAAAATGAGAACATATTCTTTCTTTTGGATATTATTAGAACTGGTCTTATATGCCCAGCCGAGATACTCAAAACATAGTGACGATTACGTGCCACAAAGTCTTGGTAACGGCCTCTCGGCCGTGCACTGCTGGAGCCCCACTGAATTGCACTCCTCTGCTTTGAGCTTCTCCAGTTTCTCTGTGTCTGCCCTCTATGTCAGACTTCGTTAGTGCAGCCAAGTAGAGCTACCTCACAGCACACCTCCCAGAGCCCTCAGTACAGGGGGTCCCAAGGAGATCGGGTAAGTCAAGCACTGCTTATGTCAAGGTGGCACCTTGAGGATGCTCAGTTTGCTGTGCATCATTGCAGGTGCACTTTAGGGGCCAGCTTCAGCTGGTCTCGAGGAAAAAGGCTGTCATGCCTCCTGCCTTTGCGCACACTCTCTGGAGAGAAAATATATCTCTCTCCTGCCTTTTCTCTCCGAAAATATCAGTGAGAACTTTTCTCATCTACAACATCCACGCAGCTCTGACAGGTGAGCTTCACTCATCAGTGTGTTTCAAGAAGTCCTAGGAGGAACAAGTTTTCCTCATAGGTGGCTGATACACAAGTTCCAGGAGGGAATAATGGAAACACAGTTAAAATGCTACCTATAACTTTTAGCAGAATATCTGATTTTAATGTCAAGCTATCTGCTCTGTGTGCATCCTGCTTGACCAAGCTTGGAATTAGACCTCAGACCAGCCTGGGACAATTTTTTTTTTTAAAAAAAAAATGTTGGGGCTGAGAGAAGAGGGAAGGAGATTAAGTTTCAGATCAAACTCCCAGATTTGTTGTTTTGCAGCTAATAGTAGGCAGAGTGCTGGCTTTCTGAACTCCCATATTGGAGCAGAGTATTGCCCTTTCCAAAGGGCGAAGAAGGTTGGAGCACAACCAAGGCCATAGAAATCCTTAAAAATTGAAGATATGGCCATGATTGTTGAGAGGTTTTGATAGTTCAGTGGGCCTGGAGCATCTGTTCCCTTCAACTACGTAAGTGTGTTACACCCTTGTGGAATACTAATCTTAACCCTCTGAGCCCCAAACATCAGACTTACTGGGGTATATGTTCCAAAAAGAGGAGTCCAAGTGCCTTAGGGACATAAAACCTGATTAAAAAAAATACTTGTGGCACATCTAGTTCAAGGTTGAGCATTTATTCCCCATCCTCTGTACCTCCAACTTTGAAAGTGAAAGGAAAATGCTCACAAACAGTCTCTTTTGAGGTCTGACCAGTCTTTTGTATTGACATTGGCATCAGCTGTAAGCATTCACTGCCAAGTCCCTAGTTTCAAAGGTTTCTAATGTACCAAGCTAACAAAGACCAGTCTTGGATGAGATGAGAAGAGAGATGAGCCATAAACAGCTGTTTCTGACAATTATATTATGTTTCTGACAAACCTTTTCCAAGGGTAACTTTCCCTTCAGATTATTATGGACTGAAAGGGCAATACTCTTGACTGAAGAGTCATGATAGTAGCCAAAAGCTCATGTAGGCTATAGGCAAAGGGGGGATTACACCCAAGATTTTGCATGTAGTCTCTGGAGCCGTAGACTGAGATTTAATAAGGAGAAACAGAGTTAAATGCGCCTTTGCAGACAGAGAAGTGAAGGTCATATTCTGACCCAGGCAGTAAAGAAGTCCCCGGCATAGATAAGAATGGGACTTCAGGAGAGGACCAGATTTAGAAGCGAGGCTCTAGAGTATTTATTTATCCTTCAGCATCCATAAATTAGAAAGTTAAACAGGATGACTCTTAGATAATACCTTCCTTTCAGAAACCTGCCAGAGTTGGAAAAAGGTCAATATTGATGGTTGTTTATCAAAAGAAAACTTAACAGCCACTGGTCAATCCATTTTGCCCTGCCACACGTACAGTGGCAGAGTGCAGTAAGATGCACACCTAGAATAAGGACAAAGTCCCAGGGCTGGTGTGAAACCAAGCCCTGCACTGGCTGTGAGCACTAGCTATCTGCAGAAGGCTTAGTCTCAGGACCTTCTGCTATTGCCAAGGTGATGGCTGATGCCTTTCATCTGCCATTTCTCTTGTCCCTGCCTCTCCACCAATGCTGCTGGCACTCTGTGCAGCATACCACGCACCTGGAGTTGGCTTAGGATGTGCAAAACCAGCACAGCAGTTTTCTGATTCACCTGGGCTTCACTTGGAAAAGCCCTGATCCGTCTTATTAAAGGCTGACAAATACTACCTGCCAACCCAAAAGGAAGCAGGTCATCCATGAAACTGGGAGGAATAGGGCTAGGAGCACAACTGTCCTAAGGCAAAATTGCTACGTTATTTGTGATCCACCTGTCAGAGCTGCTTTTTTGGAGGTCTCTGCAGGGGGTTCAGGCAGTTCCTGCTTGATTTGGTTTGGGGGTGAAGGGAGGGTGGGAAGAGCTCATCTCTGTATCACAGAGATATTCCTTTTTTCTTTTCCTTTTTTTTTTTTTGTCTTTTAGTTTACCTCATGCTACCTCATAGCATGGTTTTATCTCCGTAGCCACTTGCTCAGCCATGTTCATTGCTGGCATGATGGAAGAAAATTCCTTACTTGGGGGAAAAGATGTCCAAATTACCCCAGGGAAGAACAGTGCCCCTTCTGCAGCACCATCTGGTGTCCTCTCCGCTGGTTTCCAGCCCATGGGCTGGGTTTTCCAGTGGGATAAAGATGGTGTAATGAGCTCAGGGATGCTGTGGTACACCAGGCCTCTCCCCAGCTGAGCACCAGCGTGAGAGCCAGGTCTGGCAGAGCTCTGCTGTGTCTTGAGTATCTCTGCAGGAGACCAGAGCCAGGTCTAATGGGTTTAAATGTCTCCCTCTGCATATCCGTGGCCAGGACATTTTTGCAGGACAGAATCTGTACGTAACAACCTCCTATCTTCTAATAAATAATTCTCTCTAAAACAGACTTCCTTTCGTCTGGTCTCTTATTTTTATCTGCAGATTTCTAAAGGCTCTCCACCCCATCACTTGTGCACTACCCCAAGGTAGTGCTCTACATCCTTCTGTATTACCATTGTCCTTTAACTGTCTTCCTAAACCAGAAAGCAGCTTTCTGGTTTAGACAACTTGAGGAACTTGACAGGTTAAGGTAAGATCATCATTGATGGATCCTTATGCACTTTTACCAGCTCAGGGAATGGCTACTTTACATACTGGAGCTCCGTTTTCTACATAGTGTAACAATACAAAAGCCACCATGCTTTTGACTGACTTTGGTCCTGCAAAAATGACATAAAAGAATAGCAGAAAACAGATTTAAAATAAATTGATTTCTTAGGAAAATGCCTTACCATGCACTTTACTCCAGATAACACCAGCTTTGAAGAGATGTTCTTGACAACTTAAAGGTCACAGGGTATCTTTTTAAGAAACTCACTTCCCTGGCATGTGTGAGCAGAGCTGTGGGGCTCTGCTCTTTCCCGGCACGCTGACACCGAGGTTCATGCCTCTTGGCAAGCAGGGTCCTGAAACAAGCTGGGTTGGTTGGTGCATGATGGCTTTTACTGCTGATAAGGTATAGTAGCAGAGCTTATTCTGCTTTGGGAAGGTACCTCAGGTTGAAGGGCACTCAGTCACCCTGCCCTTCTGTGGCTTCTCTCCTGGGGAAGTTTAAATATTAAAGGAAGACCTGAATTTGAAATACATTTTGCATTAATCAGAGAAATTGAAGTAATAAATTATTCCACCTCATCAGGAACAGGAAGACACTTTATAGGGTTCCCTTCAAAGATTCCTATTAAAAATTTTGAAGTTAAGATTCTTAAATGCCCCATATGGAAAATTACTTTCAAGCACCTGTAGATCTAATTCTACACACACACACACACACACACACACACACACATTTGGCATTTCTCACCTAAATTCAGCAGCTGGTGGAGCAGGATAGACGCTCTCATCTCCCACTGGTTTCTCAGCCTCAGAAATTGTCTGTCGCAGCCCTTTTTTTTGAGCTTGTCCCCTTGCTGAAGACAAGGTCACAGGTCCACCAAGGCCCATCACATTTATATATGGGAGAAGAGTTGGCCCTGCCCTGGTGCTTGTAGCGCACAGACCTTGGTGATTTGATGAGATGTTGATCAGGACTGAGCTGAGCTGTCAATGGCATATTTTAGGGGCTATACAGCAGACTGGCAGCTCTCTTCCACACGGTCTTTGCTCCTTTGTGGAGACATGTCAGAGCACACTTTCAGGGAAGTCTAAGTTGAATGTGGGAATTGTACTGAAAAGAACTGCTCAGGCACTGATGGCAAAACACTGTTTGTTGTGGTTGAACAGCTGTGGCAGCAGCAGTGCTGGGAGGACTACGACAGGTGCCCATTAAAATTAAATCATTAATGAATAAACTGCAAAGTCCTGAAAAGTAATTTGCTATGATTCATGATTCATCATTCGCACCTTGAAGAAAACCAAGGTGCAGACAACAGCCCTATCCAACTGGTCACTGCTTAGCTCTACCAAAAAATGTTTTAGAACAACGAAGTAGAAGTTACACTTTGCTTATGATGAAAAGCACAAGGCCAATAAAGGGAGGTGAAAGACGGGATAGAGCTTAAGAATCAGAGAGTGAAACACATTCTCCCTAAGTGGCAACCAAACCACCAACATTCATTGAATTTAGCAGGTCTCAGCTCACATCCTGATCCACAGCCACTACAGCAAAATAATATGGCACAGTTCAAACTTCTTTGTTGTGGATATCTCAAGGCCTGATCTTAATCTCAGTTGCAGAATACACCATGGACTTTTGCTAAGTCTAGAGTCCCATGTTGATTTTAAGCATCTTTATCTAGACCAGCAATTCACCCTGTTGCTGAAGGACCTCGGACATTACCTTATATATAAGTATGCTACAGTGTTAATCTATGAAATATTTTTAGATAACAAAATTAACTGGTTCAAAGCTTAATCCTATTTCCTTCCCAAATGGTTTCCTTCAAATGGTACTTGAAATAATTTTACTTTCCCCATTGTCTGTCTAATGCACTGATGAACATTTTCTTCTGAGCTTCTCCATATTTTAATTGCCTGCTCATCCAACCGTTCCATTCTGATAATTAAGCAAGTTAATAGTATAGAGTGATCTTTTAAAATTAAATTTCTTTCCTTGTTAAGCAAAAGCAAAACTTTTGTTGTTGTTCAAAGGAGTTAGTTTTTAACTTTCTTCATTTAAAAGAACAATTATTGCCTGTGGAAGCAGTGGCAACATTTGGGAACCTACTTGCTACACAGATGCTGATGAAAACATTACTTTGCGTTAAATAATACAAAGGTTTCACATTAGATTATATAATGAGGTTTTTCTAGGGAGTTTCAATCAGTAGATCTTGTGATCACTTAATCAGGGCAGACTGAATGAAATAAGGAGAAAAGCAAAGGAAATCATAAAGCAATTGGGAATATGGATACTGCTCTTACCAGCTAGTGTTCTCTTCTGCTTGGATGATCCATAAGGCTCAGCCTATGAACACATCATCTGTCTTACCTTGGTCGCTAATGCTTGGTCCTGTTGTATCTTTTTTCCTGCAAATTTAATCAGCATTCAAGATGCATGAAGTGGAGCCCAGGCACTTGTCTGTCTCCCATGGCAGGTCCATGGCTTCCCTTCTGTCACGGAAAACCAGCATCATATCAGAGTTTTCCCACTGGAAGTCACTTGCTGATGGTCCTTTTCCCTCTCAGTGCAGCCCCTCACAACGTACACATTGCAGAGCCAGGGGATGGTACCTACCCAGTTACACATCTGGCTCCAGGAGGGCCTTGGTAGCTGCTCATCCACCTCAGAGCCAGGCCCCAGCTCATGCCTCTGTGGCATGTCACCGAGCCAACTCTAAATCATTTTCATTTCCAGTGGACACAAAGCAGAATCCTTCCACCATGCTCTACATCAGACACACAGCAGCCCACTCACAGTTTAATTTCTACCAAGGAGGAAGATGTCTTTATACAAGTACATATTACGTACACACACATATTTATGAAAGATATGTATAGAGACACACTCACTCTCATAAATGCATATAAATATACATTTTAATATATATAATAGGTAAATCTATGTACATATAGCATCTCGCATTTATCACAAGAGAGCTCCCTGGCAAACAGCCTGAATTAGTGAGAAGTAGTTCTGCCACCAGCAAGCTCAAGGAACACCTCATGGTGTAAAGTGGGCTTAAAGCAGACAGCAAACCACCTCACCAAGGCAGTAGACTGAAAAATGATTAAATCACAGCTTGTCTTGTTCATACAAGTACTTTCACAGCCCTCATATTCGCCTTAGTACTGGCTGACCCACCTTGTACAGCAAGCAAGAATAGACTGACGCTGTGCTACAAGTCTTTTACTTCTCGATCAAAGTTTGTAGTGAGAAAGGCTTTGATCAGTCAGGGTGAAACGCGACACTGAAGAATTGCTCAGCAATGGCATGAAAGAAAAAGGTAGACTCCCGTCCCTGAACTAACACAGCAACAGGGAGGAAAAGCAGCTGTGAGAACTCCACAGAAAGCTGCTCAAAGATCTCAAGTCTTCAAAAACTCTCACGGAAACACAGAAAGGTTTAAACAGCTGACAAAGATGACCAAGTTGGATGGAGCTTGCCAGGCAAGGTGAAACAAGACATGAGGACAAGGTTAATCACCAGCAGGGTTAAAGGAAATTAGAAGTATAAGTGCAAATAAAGTTTTGGGAAAAGAGAGTGGGCCTGGGAATAACCACTGAGTGGGAGGGTTTTAATGATGATTCAAAAGTGGTGAAGGCGTTTTTGGAAGTTGGGCTGCCTACAGATCTAGACATTTGTCTTAGTACCAAAAGCCTTCATTAAATGCCAATAAAACTTCCAGCCATCTAGTCCTGAACCACCAAAGCTTATCTCTGTTCTGATTGATTGCCCAGAGCACACAGTAAGTCACCTCCTTACTTTCCTGGAAAATGGCTCTGAGAGGAAACATCACTGTGGTTATAGAAAGGTCAACAAAAAAGAACGAGCTTATCAAGCCCATGACTATTGCATACTAGAACTAAATTGGCTCAGGGATAGTGGCTGAGGAGTAGTGGCTTTAACCGGTTTTATTTGTCATCTGAACCTTGGTCTGAAATCAGTTTGTTTCTCTATAGCCAAAAGGAAAGCACTGATTTGTAAGCTGAATTTGTCATCAGATGGTTTGCGTTAGTTCACATACACAAGGAATAACAGCACATTATGAATGAATAACAGCACTTCATCTGTGTCCAAATGGACTTCAGGTGATCACTGTGAATTTATCAGCAGAATCAACTGGAAGTCTAGCAATAAACATGTACTATTCCCCTGTCCTGCAAATACTCTTAGAACAAAAACATCTTAATCTAAATAGCTCAAGTAGCACTGGTTCTTCTTAAAAGTGAATGCTGTGCTATAAAATAAAGTGATACACGCCTAAAGGTGCATGAAAATGAGACCACAAGAAAGAAGCAAAAGAACAACAATGCAGCTATGAAAACAACTGCCTAGAGATTAATGTAAATGCCCTTAAAATATGACTTGAGCCACTATGTGGAACACTTGATCTGCCCATGACAGAGAGCCAACTGCACCATGTGGTCCTGCCTCACTACCCTTCACGTGCTAAGAGAGGATGATGAAGACAAAGGAACAAGGAAGTTTGTCCTGTTTTGGAAAAGAATAATGCACAGGTATAAAATAAACATGAATGAGACTGAAAGTCAGCTCGACTGTGCCCAGCTTGGGAGCACCAAGGTCAGTTAATGAAGCTGAAGGCCACAGTTTAATCTGGCTTGACTGCCTGAGAAAGGGATTTATTGGGCTGAGCATACCTGGAATTATGTCTAACACTGGTCAGAGAGATTTATCTTTAGCTTGCACAAAACTAGCATTAAGCGTAGCGTGGTAAAACATCACATTATGGTGTTCCCAGTTCTCTCACTAACACCAGAAAACAAACCAGCCAGTGACATGATGAAGGAAAACGTCTGTGCTGTTTGTCACAGGTGTTAATGTGTGCAGGCTTTTGAGGTAACCTTTACGGTACTTTATGTATTCAGCACCAGCAGCCAAAAAGGACAGTGGTGTGAAATTCCCTACAAGAACCCAGCCTACAGCCTCAATGTCTGAGCACTTATTTGAACAGGACCTTGATTTGTTCTGATGAAGGCAGCCGTCAAACCACTCAGGGAGACGTCCTTTGTAAGTAGCCATGGTATTTATACCCCACGACCTTTTAAAAACTGTATGCCCTGGCGTAAAGGGCAGCCTTCCTGAAATAAATTAATCTGAAAACTCTTAGGTCAGATTTTTTTTTAAAAAAAAAAAAAAATCTATAATGGACAGACATCACATTATTTTACAATGAGAAGATTAATCACTAATACCTGGTAATTGATTTGTAAGCTACATTTATTTATGATGTGTTTGTGCAGCACCATACACACCCTTTATCTATTATCCAGATCCCAAGGAGTTACTTAGTGCAAATAAATCAATGCAACTTATCGATTAGATTATATAAATACTCCTGCAACTTGGACAAGTGAAAGTTTCTGTAGTCTCTCATTTATGGGCTGGTAGCTGGCAAATTATGACGTGAAGAAAGCCAAGGAAGCTGGCGAGTTCAATATGGACCCTGCAGCTTTTTTCATGTGACTGCTCATACTTTCTTGCCTGATACAAGTCCTCATTCATGTTAGTGGTTCATGCTGCAGTCCAGGTGAGAGAGGGAGAGGGGTAATTTTCTCCTCTCTTGACTGAGCTGCATAATATTTGTACAGAGGGCTGGACACCTTTAGTGATGGGTGTGATAACCATAACAGGCTGCAGCCTCTGAACTGGTGCCTGACCAGATACAGAGTAAAGAGGATGGCAAGAAAGCACCCACAAACTCACATCACTCTTTTCCTTCAGCCCCTTACTTTAACATTCTCTTTATCATCAAACAAATCCTGGCCAAGAAGACACTGCACGTATCCTGCTGCTGTCTTCCCTTCCCCTCTATCGTGCTGCTGCTTCTTATTTGCTGCCCAGAGAAGCGCAGCAGGCAGCCTCTCCGGACAGGCAGCAGCTGCACTGCTGTCCTGCCAGTGCCTACATCGCATACAAATAAATCATACGTGCACAGGAATATCAGCTCTTAAGCATCTTAAGTTGAACATCCTAAATTAAATTCTTGACTGAATCTTTCTCTGTCTTTATTCCTCATTTACAAAGTGATAATGTTTCTCCCCTGCCTTCACAGAAATAAATTAATTAATATTATGTGTGGAAAATAAACAAACATGATGGGAGTAATGAGTGCCACAGGAAAAAAAAACAAGTGGAAACTGTATTTCATTTTTACAGCAAGGCTGAGCCGTATGCAGCAAACAAGGGCTGGGGGCACATGCTGAATGACGGGAAGAAAACAGGTTTTTGAATTGCTGCCCACTGATTTGCATCAGGCAGTCTGCTCAGCAACTGAGGCAGAGCCCCTGTGGAAAAAACAGCATTTGATCACACAAGGAGCCATCTCTGGAAACCCAGGAAAGGGGATGAGACTTCTGCTGCTCCTTGCGTACTTGACTTTGTAGTTTGAACACTGCCATATAAACTTGTCTGTTAGCTTATATAATTTAATAGAAATTTAATAAAGTTTATGAAGCTTATCTGTACTATGGCTGCTGCGTGCTGGACCACGTTCTTTGAAAGTGCATTTGTTATACGTGCAATGGTTCAAATTATCCTGACAAATGCAAAACAAAGATCTTGCATAATTCACTGCATCTGGCAAAGATAAAATTTTACATGTCATAACAACACGTATCAAAAGAATTATGTAAAACTCACCCATAATTTAAAATGTCACTGGAATTGCCTCATAATTAGGACAAGGTCTTTAAAAGCCTCCCTGGGGAAGCTGAAACCTCTGTGACAGAGACTCAGCTGAATGCATATAGGTAAATTACACATGTTAATTTCTTAATTGTACTTGCTACTTGTATGGTGGAACTGGAAGTACCAAAGGTATTAACACAGCCTCTGTGCCCAGCAGCACCGGGTGAGCTCGAGGTGGCCTCCACGTCCTGCAGAGATGTTCCTTCTAAATACCTGAGCATGCCCTATAGATTGTGGCTTCTTTTATAGCCAGAGAGCAATCAAGTGTGGACATTGCACACTATCTGCGGCTTAAAGACAAGCTCTGGATGCCCTGCAACTTCACATGATATCATGGTCCTTCCAGCCTGTCTCTCACACTGGGCCAATGCAATGGGTCACAATGGGGGTGAGGGAGAGACCTCCCACGTGCTACACAAATTTGTGGGGCCTAGAAATGTCTTATCCTTTGTTAACTTGCATGTTTACAGAATCACAGAACAACCAGGTTGGAAGGGACCCATCGAATCTTCTAGTCCAACCATTCCTATCTAACACTAAACCAAGTCCCTCAAGACCTCATCCACCCGTGCCTTAAACACCTCCAGGGAAGGTGAATCAACCCCCTCCCTGGGCAGCCTATTCCAATGCCCAATGACCCTCTGTGTGAAAAACCTCCTCCTAATCTCCAGCCTAAATCTACCCTGGCGGAGCTTGAGGCCATAACTTGAGGCCATAGCAGAGTTTTACAGGAACTGAAGAAAAGAAATGAAAAGTGGATGGCAGGGAACAACTTAGTGACATCTAACATCAAAGAATAAAGAGATAAGGGTTGTTATTTAGACCTGTCAAGTCTCTGCCGCACCCAAAAGGAAAGAGAAGCCGTGACCTACTTGCAGAATTAAATTCATCAGGACATTTTTAGGATTCAGGAGACAGGCCACCCTCTAAATCCAAATTTTTGTTGTGAAAAACCCAGCTTTGGCTTGTGACTTGGCCTAAAATGCTGCTTCATTATTTGAGCTAAAACCACTTCTGTCATCTCTCTGCTTGCACATCGGTCACTTTAGGGTGTGTTGCAGATGATGCTGAGCTGGTACAAAAGGCACTTGTGCAAGCAGGGGCTCTTACCTCAGAACAGCAGCTCATAGGTGGCTCAGTGCAGCTAATGCACCTTGCCAAGAAACTGGGGGAAACAACAAATCTGCCTTCCAAAGCACAAGAGACCTGAGAGCTGCAGGGAGATGGAAGGAAGGAGTCAGGGATGAGGTTGTGCAGGTGGTGGGGAGAGGGCTGAAGGTTCCAGGAGCTGCAGAGATGCCGTCCCTGCCCCACACTTCCCCCCAGCTACCTGAACAGGACTTGGAAAGGGCCAGTGAAGAGACATAAGCCTTCAATTTGCAGGTGCAGAATTCCAATTTAATCTTGCAGGTGCAAAATAACTTGCGGAGCAAAATTCTTTGCTCTGCTTGCGTGGGTGGATTTCTGTCCTTCCCAGAGGGTCTTTCCTTGTGCATCATATCTGCAAAACACAATATCCTTGCAGAACCATCACAGCTGCTGAGCAGCAGCTCTGCAGTGGGTATGCAGGAAGACTAGAAGCACAGCTCCAAACTCTGGGCTGATATTACAACTTTCTTTCATTACGTTCCTTCCTCTGTGTGCAGAGGAACAAGAATATATAACTTTTTTTTTGTCTACAAAGAGGGTCTGGCCTACAGCACCTGAACAGAACTTGTCTGGGGTGAAGAAAAGATGAAGTGTTCAGCCCACAGCTGTTTTCTCCCTCTCCTCTTGGGAGAGGACAGATTCACAGGAATGGGCTTTCTTTGAGCTGGAGAATAAAGTGAGGCAGTGCCACTGATAGCAGCAAACCCAGAGGGACTCCTGCAGTGAAAGTAATCTTAAGAGAGAAAGGAACAAAGAGGGGATATCTGGGGTCTCAGGACTAAGCATGACCAATAGAGAGAGAAAGGACTGTCCTGGTGATGTCGAGGAAGGGGCATCCCACATACCAAGGAGAAATTGGAAAGATTTCTCACGAGTGGTGCGTGGCGGCAACGGGAAAGGGATGCTTAACTATTCTGCCTGGACAAGTTCTGCTACCAAGTTTGCGGCTCTTTTTCCAAACTTGAATCTTTTTGCTTCAGCTGTTAGGTTACTTTAACCTAAAGATGTGGTTGGTGCCCCAGTGTTGGAAAGGGAAAAGAAAGGAAAAGGAGGGATCAGAGGGGGAACAGTTGGGTTTAAAGAACTGGAAGTCTACAGCTGGTATTATCTTGTCTCAGCCCTCAACAACTGTAACATCAGGCCTCTGTTCTCAAATGCAGATGTTAGAAACATCTGTGCATTGCCGGATGCCTGAAAACCTGGGTAGGGCAAATTTTCAAATATTACTCAGTTTCTCAAAGCTTGCCAAGGCCAGGAGCCAAACACACCAGACTGACAACAACCTGCCAAGTTTGATTTCTGGTTGCTGCTGGTCCTGCTGTGTTCCCTGTCTCCTGCAGTCTCATCACATTTCCTGGATCCCCGTCTCCATTCACCCCAGCCCACTCCAAAATCTATGACACTGGATAAAAAGAAAACATGAAAAACAGAAGAACAATAATAGCAGCTAAAATTCTGGCTCTCAAGACGATGCTGAATAAACCAGTACTAAACACATTGCAAAACCCACATAAATCCTATTTTTCTTATCTTTAAACTTCTGACTTTTAAGTTTATTTGGTTGACTTTGTGGTTTGGGAATTTATTAAGTAAGTTAGCATCTCAATTTATGCTAACAGATTATCATTTCCATTTGGACATGGAAAACCATTCTAACCACTGGCACCAGGGCATCACAATTAAAAATAAATAAATGCTTATAGCTGTGCAGAAGTGAGCTCCACTCCAAAAGATGCAAATGTGGAGATTAAGGAATAGGTCAGGAGGGCTCATTCATGTTCTTGTGAATATTTATGGAAAGGTGGAAAATAAGTAAATCTAATGGAAATCAATAGGGATTTTCTTCATCAACTTCAGTGACCTTTGTAGCTATGGGATTCCCTGTGGATTCAACCTCCCACAGGCCTACTGGCTCTTGTGGGGCTTGGGACCCTCATCATGCCAGGTAGCATTGCCTCCTTCTTCCCTGGGGCACCAAATAAAAGGCTCTCCTATGCCTTTTCTACAGCCTCCAGGGACCGCTTACAGCTAGCTGTCACCAGCCATGTCCCGGAGACACTGGGAAACGAGGTTTTATGTATTTCATGTTGAACTGCTGAAGTCTGTATTTCCTTTGTTCCTGTGCTGTAGCTTGAGGCGTGATGTGTGCTGCCGCGGAGAACCGGGCTGGGTGAGTCAGCCACTCCGAGCGCCAGGGATGGTGGTTTCCCCAGCAACGGGAGATAGAGAAGAAGAAAAAAAACCCTTCGAAAGAGCTTTTTCCCTGTAAACAGGTTCTCACTCTTCTCCGCAACCTGCACACACATACATCCCTACCACTACAGAAGAAAGGCTTGATTTGATTATCTGGGTTTTGTTTTGCTTAAGTTTTTTATTGGTTTTGGAGGTGAAATGTAAAGTAGGAACCGGTACGATCAAAACCAAGTAATGTGAGACCTCCACAGATGTCCTTTAAGCAGAGAAAGTGAGAGACATTGCAATTAATTTTCAAACCAAGGGTAACGATTAGCAGTTCATTATAAACACACCCATGATGCCAAAAAGCTGAGTTTAATCATGGGTCCTTATGCTGGGCTGTATCAGAGTAGTGAGTTATTAAAAAAGCAGAAACGAGAAGCGTAAGAAGAATTACTAGATATCTACTGAATTTTATATTTGGGGAACATCCCTCCTGAGCCTCAAGGGCATAGTGACCTATCTCTGCCTGTTCCAGAAGACTCAGAGATTGGTGGAGATTGCCTTGTTTTCTTCCTGCTGCTCTTCTCTCCTGCCCCAGGAGGAAAACTGCATCTGAAACTCCTTTCTGTCTGCATCAGAATCGACATCCCTCGGTTATCCTCACTGCATCTAAAAATAGCACAGGGAAATCCGCCTGAGATCAAAGCGATTCATTTACAAAGCGCCGCATGAGGACAGAGCTCTGCGATTCTCATTCCCATCACATCCACACTAGTCGGATAGCAGGAATCACACCAGCACTTTGAAAACACGGGGATGGTTCCCTGCCTCTCCCTCACCTCACCCCACCAGCACGGGGGAAAAACGAGTGGGAGGAAAATTATTCAGTTGGTGCACGGGGGCTGGTGGGGACGAGGAAAAATGGGTTTTCTCTGCACGTGTCACAGTTGATGCTCCCCTCTGGGTTGTGCTTCAGCAGCCCTCTGCAAGGTGGAACAGGAGTGGAAAGATCAGAAAATGAGGTACAGCCTCAGCAGCCAGAGAAAGGAGTGCCAAGCCACTACCACGCATGCCAAAGGAGACAAGAACATTGAGAGCATAAAATTAGAAATAATGGATGAGTCCAATCCTCCTCCAGCAGCCAGCCCACCCCAGGAAGTGGTGCAGGTCCCATCCACTCTGCAGGAGGATGCTACAAAGCTTTGCTCTGAGATCTTTGTGCAAACTTCCAGTCTGAAAGCTTAATTATGGTTACTGATTGAGCAGCAAATGAGCCACTGAGTTACAATATTATGTCTTGGGATAGCTAACCCTGTGCTTCTCAGGGCAAATCTCAGAATGATCTGGAAATTTACCCAAGAGATCCTGATGCTGGGATATACCCAAGGAAAATTTCTGCTTTTCTTTCTTTGACATAAAAAGGTTTGTTATCAATAAAGTTCTGCAGGAAAAAAAGCATTAATTATAGTAAGCCACTTTCAGAGACTGAGAAACTGGAAGACAAAGTAGAACAACTGCTGTTCCTTCTCTACATAAAAAGTAAAGGCATCGTTTTTAGCCAGTTTCACAATTTCTGAACACTCAGGGGAATTATTACCTGAAGATCTGTACTTCTGACAAAGTGTGTTGCAGAGCTTTTATCCACACAGGGTTTCTGTTTCTGAGGCTCACGTGGCCCTGGCTCAGGGGACGCAGCGCAGTGGCATGGTTGCCCTCCCTCCTGATGTGCTTCCCCAGGCTCACAGGTGCTTGCAGCATCCCTGTTCTCTAGCAAACACTTCCTCCTGGCTAACAGCAGGCAAGACACAGTGCTTCACTAACCGCCCCTTGAAAAGACAGTCACTGACAGCCACATTTCAGGTTGTTGAACTGGACATGCATTAATATACAGAGTCTTTATCATCAATGACTTGTATGTTTTTATATTGATCTTTCACCATCAAATATAATTATTGGGATAATAAATAGCTGATCACAAGACTGAAATAAAAACAACCTAGGCTTCCTCAGCTTTGCCAACATCTTTCAGCTGAGCAAAATATTCAGTGAATAGTCTGTTTCTCTGCTATAGCTCCTTATTTTTGCCCCAGTGAATTGATGTCTTGAAACTCCACTATTCATAAATATAAGAAGTCACACCCTGGTTTATGTTAATACAGTGCAGCCAAAAACCACCCTTGCAAATCCTTCAGATATAGATCATTCTGTTTGCTGAGTCCAGTAAGCTGCCATGTGTGCCGTCCAGGCCATGAGCTAAGCTGCTCCTCAGTTGGAGAGCCTCAGCCCACCAAGGATTTGGAGATGACCAAGCAAGCTCTTCTCAGACATATCCATTGACCTAAGTGTTTCCCCCGTACCCCAATCCACGTCTTGCCTAGCATCCATGAGGACTATATTTCATTGGCATCATCTGAACATCTCAAATACCTTTCCATGGAAAGCGCAAAGACAAATATTCCCAAGAGTGATTTTTCAGTATTCCCCCAAATGATTATAAATCACTGCTTCCTAACACACATGCTCAAAAAAGCCAAAATCATAACAAAATATATATTTCATCATAAAAATCATCACCATCCCAGGTTTTGTTTCTTTACAGATGCTTTAGGGGCACAGGGTTTTGTTGAGGGAACTGCTACCCATCAGAAGAAGGTTACAAGCCATTGCAATGCCCAGCACCCAGCGCAGCATTTTCAGAGACGTTGACCTACACCATTAGTTATATACCAGAATCTCATCATGGAGAAAGAAATTAGAGCAGACTAACCAGAGTGCAAGTCTGAGCTGCTGATTGCAAATGCTAATCCCTCCCTGTGAAAAGCAAAGCTGTAGCCATAGCAAGGGGAGTTGGGGAAAAAAAATTACTGGGCATAGAGGAAAATGCTGAGCCAGTTGGAGGGCTCTGAACTAGCTCAGTATTCCCAGCAGCACAGGAACTCTACACTCTTCCTGGAGCTGTACAGACAAAAGATTTGGCAGAGACCTCACTGCCTGCAGTCCCATTTCTACTTCGAAACACACAACTAGAAGAGTTCACTGCCTGATCACTGTCCCTGGGGTGCGCTCTGGTTGGAGGCTGAATGCAAAAATTGCATGCAACGGTCATTCACTTGCTTTATGCGAGAAGAAGCTTTGACAAAAAAAAGGAACATCTGAAAAAGAATGAGTGAGATCCTGCGCTTAAAATCCAGGATGTGAATGGGCTGCATCTCCGGCGAGGCAAGGTTCTGAGCTTCAGAGTACATGAAAACCACAGGCATTCAGCTCCTTCACCCCAAACTCACTCTCCCACTGCCTTTTACAGTTCAAGACATTTTTAAATGGATTTATTGCCATAACTGTTTAGGATATATTTAAATACCTGAGATATTATACTTAAGAATCCCCTTTTAGTAAATATTTTCTTCTATATAATTTCATGGCAATGAGGCAGACAGTCCAACTAATTCAATGAAAATGTGAAGTTTATTTTTAGTGAGCCTAAGCTGTTATTGGATTGTAATTGGAACATCAACGAAGAACTGTGGGAAGTGTCCAAGTCATCACTCAAAAGGTCTGAAGAAAGTTTCGGCATTTTTTCAGATCCTTCTCTATTAGCACAGCAAATGCCACATGCTTTCATACCTGCGACAGTGAGACTTCAACCTCTCCCAGAGCACACCTTAGGCGCACTGGTTGCAAACTGCATCTCAATTGCAAAGAGACCGTGCAAACAAGCTGGGATTGAGAATGTCAGAGACTCCCAACTGACTTCAATAAAAACATCATCAGACTTGAAAGTGAGCATGTCCCTCACCTGCCATAATTGCCAATATGGCATAAAATCGCTTCTTTCTGCACAAACCACAATCACAAGGTCAAGTGCGCATAAGGAACACCCAAGCTCTTGGTTACTCACTGGGAGAAGGGGAGGCTCAGGAGGGATGTTGAGCTTGGCAGCTGGTGGACTGGCTGGAGCGGGGCTTGTTTTTGCTCAGGTAGACGTGGTTATTCCACACAGCAGGTGGTTTCTGACTTCTCTTTTCCTACATATGGCTGGAGACGGGGAACAATATGTTTGCTGTGTGACTGTAGAGTACGTGTAAACCAACTCAGGTAGAGCCCTTATAGTAATGCAGTACTTTTACACCTACACATCCATGAGTAGAAGAAAAGTCTGTTTTGCTGTTCCATTGCTAAAATTCATTATGCTGTCTTTCATAAATAAGATGCTGAAGGCTTGGGTAAAATCAATGCTAATAAACACTAAACTATATGAACATTGAATTGGACTAAAGGGTATTTTGTCTTTGATTAAGTCATTACCCACCCTCTTTGCAGTATAAAATATTTTTCTCTTAAATTGTTCACGAACAGTAGTGTGCCTTGAAATGCATGGACAAACCCAGTGTTCCTTCAACAAAGAAAAAGCAATTTATAATCTACCTTAGGGACTATACTTTGCTTTGGTTTGGTATTTTTGTAAATAATTAGGAGAGTACCATCCCTTACCTAAATAATGCCTGGAACAGAGCAGCCAAACACAGCAAAGCAGGGAATAAATAGCAGGTTTGGTATTTAGGATTAGTCAGCATCCTAAACCTGAGAAAGTCACTGATGAGTGTCCATTGATGAGGGTTTAGAATTAAATATGTCTAAAATATTCCTGAACCCTCTAATCTCCATTTAAAACAAAAAAAAAAAAAAAAACCACCATAAACCCCAAAAAAACCCAACAACCAAGAAAACCAAACTTTGCAATTTGCGTCTGCAGCAGCAGTCTTGTTGATCCTACATGACCCAGAGAAGCAAAGTCTGCCCACAGAGCAAGGACAGATATGTGCTCCTGCCTCAAGCTGCTGCTGGTAGAGGACCAAACAAGTTCAGATCTGTTCTTGTCAGGGCAATGACTTCTTTTGCTTTCAAAAAGTAATGTATCAATAAATAAAGAAATTGGGTCTTGGCCGTGGCAGCACTCTGCAGTGCAAAAGAGTATCTTTATGCTGGCATAGCTTTCATCCAGCAATTCAACCAAGGTCCTGTTGTCCCTCCTCTGCCTGGGCACGAACGACTGAATTACAGCTTGTCAGAAAGAGCAGTCACATTTCAAATATATCAGTAATACCCAATGGGAAATGACTACCCCATCATGCATTGTTAAAGCAGCTCCCTTCAATATTAAATGGAGATCAGCCAGGCACACCATATTAAAAGCTCATTTCCTCCAAACCTACTACAAATGTCAGAGCTACATCACCAGTCACCTTTCCAGCTGGAATGGGTGGAACCTGAATCCAAGGGGACAACTTGCACAGACTGCAGCCACACTGTTGCTTTGCCACAGCACTGCAGCACTTACCCTCAAAATGTACCACTTGCAGCCAATCGGCTCCTTGCACTGTCCTGTGTGACTTTTGGAAGGAGTGGGAGGAAATTGCTTATGGAAAACAGGGATCTACAGCAAAGCCCCTGGCCACTAGGCTTTCTAGTCCACTTCTGTTTCAAGCTTAAAATGTATGAATTTCATATATGCATGGTGGAAAAGGGCTGCAAAGACCTGAGTCCAGAGGCATCACAACGGGGAGCCTACCTGGAAAGGTCTCATTTGTTATATGGATGCTTCTGCCACCTGTGCATCCGGCACAAAAGAGAGGATCCAGCTGCTTCCACCTCTCCTAGCACTCCGGCATTCCCTCTGCTGGTTCCAGCTTCTCCCAGCCACTCTCTACACAAGGAGAGGGATGTGCCAGGACCTACTGTGTGCCATGGATGATCTCCTGGGACCCGGCACCCCCTCCAGGATGCCAGAGCAGGATTTGTGGGTAGTTCTGTTCGTTATAGCCATTAATACGTAGAACAGACTGGAGCTGCTGTGCACCCTTGTCCTTTCTCGCCCTCCACCCACACACACTCCCATGACAGATCCATTACACACTCCTGCTCACACCTGCATTTTGCAGAGCTCTCTGTAAAAGAGGCAGCTTTTAGCAGGACTATTTGCTGTCACGAGCATTGTACACCGAGAGGATAAACACCACATGCAGACATATTGTGGGTAAACTGCAGAACAAGATTATCGGTATTATCTCCATGTAATTGTGATTCCTGAATTTAGTGTTCTCCTGTTAAAAAAAGACAGGATTAAAATAGAATTTGGCAACAGTTATGGGCTAAAAATTGATGTTTTGAAATGAGGGAAAAAATATCCCTGAAAAATTTATCACCCTTTACTAAGAAAAGAACTCAAATTACAGGAGATGCGGCTTGAGCACCGGTGAGCTGCAGAGCACAATAAACCGCACATTCATTTTCGTGTGCTGTGTGATAGTGGTGACGGTTGTACCTGCACAGGCACTGGGCTGGGCAGGTGGCACCACTCCCATCTGCATTTTTCAGGATGCAGTGTGATCAGCAGAATGATAATTACCTGGTCTTGAGAGCAGTCAGACCTCACTTAAGATTATCAATATGTGTAGGCGCAAAATATGTGCCATTTTTCTGTTTTGTTTTAACCCAGAAAGAATCTTGAGAAAGTTGAAATACAAAATCTGTGTAATTTGTATATCTAGCTTTAGCTTAAGCAGAATCCTTATTAACCATTTCTTCCCCTGATCGTTCAGTGATCCTTAACATGGCTGTTGGGAAGACAGCCAAGTAAAATTCACACTTATAAGTGCTCCATCCCACTTAAAATTGCCTCCTGGCAATACCAGCTAGTCTCTGTAGGTGTCAAAACCGCATGTCCAATTATAACTCTCCAACAATCATGGCGAGGAACAGGCAGATGGCTATCATATGCTTAAAGTATCATTTCTCCAGTCAAGCACCATTTGTTTGCCCTGTCAAATTCAATATTTTCCTGTTTGATTTTTGCGTGCAAGAGCGAATTAGGAAAACCTGTCGGTGCTGAAGAAACATTCTGCAGTGCCTTGGCAGGGTCCCCGTCACCGCAGCCAGAGCAGCTGTGGGGGTCCAACTGCCCAGACGGTGATTAGCAGCATCTGGCCTTTTGGCAAAGCATTTGGGCACCCCGGCTGGCAGTTGTGAATTTGCTGGAGGGGAGATCTTGGTGCTGAATGTGCTAGTAAGATTGTCTTGACCTGCTGTGTGACACCTCATTTTGACTGAGCAGCCTGCAAGAGGGGTACTATTTCCTTTCTAGTGTCAGAGCTCATGCAGTTTCAGTCTGCCACCTCCACAAAGGGGGCTTAAAATAAAGTCATAGTAGGTATTCCTTTATGATTGGAGCTAAAATTACAAGTTTGGATTGAAGCAAGCTTGCCTGGGGATTCAGAACAGCTCTTCCTAACTCTCCATCGCTTGACAGCAATAAAATTTTAATTAGAGATTGAATGGGGGAAAAAAAATCAAAATCTGAAACACTTCAGTGGGGTCTGAACCTAAGTGGACTATCTAGCTGTGGCCAAAACCTGTCCCAAAAGTGGTTTGCTTATGTACAGTTGCTAAATCCATCACCTAAACAATTGTACGCGCTCAGTGGTTAAAGTACTTACAGTACCATGCATTATGCAGTTATTGCTCTCCAGAAAGCCAGCCTGGAACTTCCCTGCTTGAGGGAGATGAGAGGCTGAGGTCTGTGCAAGCTCCAGGAGAAGGGGAATCAGAAAAAGCAAACCTCATCCATTCCAGCTAGATCTAATGGAAGCATTGCTCAACCATTACGTGTCCTGAAATGGTGCAGGAATGATAATTCCAGTCCCCTGCTTTAAACACATGCACAAATTGCAATTATAAGAAGGCATTTATGAAACTATATGGTGTTAAAAAGCATCTACGTATTCTCTCTTAGGCATGCAGCACATCATAATCAGAAGTTACATCTACAAAGTTACCCAATAAGTGAACATTTATTGGGATTTTTTAGAAAGTGCCTAGTTAGAAGAATTTCCCTACAAGAAACTACTTAATCATTTTACCTTTCATACATCTGGTAAATTGGCAATGTAGTCCAAACAGAAATCATTTTGCTGTACTTCAGATTTACCCAGTTTTAATGAGTCTCTGGAGGTACAGGGATGGATTTTGCTGCCAACTACCATTCGACCTAATATTTGCAATGGAAACATCAGACTAGAGGAACTCTGTGTCCCTGCTGTCAGACTGCCATGTGATAAAGTTAGCACTCACAGAAAGGAACAAGAGGCATCAAAGGTAGACAGCGGAAGGAAATCCAGCAGTGAGATCCAGACCTACTTTCTCAGATGAGTTAACTGAATATTCTTCTTGCTTATTTGAGAACACGAACACACAGTGACGTGTTCTGTTCAGGACATAAAAAAAATGCTGTGTTCAGACTAGAATAAAGGCCAAAGGCAGAGGTCCTTTCCAACCTATATTATTCTATGATCTTAAGGAATGAAATAATTAAAATTGCATGTAACTACTTTTTAGGGGAAAGAAGAAAAAAACTGCAACACTGGACTGCAGTTAGGTTAATTTAGGACATTCACAGCTCTCTTAGCAGCCCTTTGGCAAAATCCAGTGTACAAGCAGTGGGTATTAGCACCAGTAATGCTATACCACGAAAGCAAGTGATGGAGACCATCTCCGTGCAAAATAAAATATCTTAAAATTATTTGGGGACCTTAAAAAGCCACAGGAAAGATTCCTTCTCATCTGCTATAAAAATAAGACATGGCAGCAAAATCTGTGCAACGCATACAGTGATCCCAGCTGCTAGCCTACAGCTGAAAGCAGTGCGTAGGCAGGGCTGTAAGAAGTTTGCCACCTCGTAAAACTACAGCACGGTCTCTTCCTCTGCATGTCCTCACATATTAGCAGTTTCTTTATAAGCAGCTGAATAGTTAATAAGCATTAAAAAAAAAAAAGACGTGAAGAAGCTAAGTATGGGATATGATCATTCCTAGCTCCACTTGTACAAGAACCCATCGTCAGAAGGATGAAGTGCAGAGGCAACATTGAATTCTAATCAAGAGAAATACTCTTTCTGCTAAAGTGACCCACCCTACGCCATTGCCTTCTCTGCAAAAAAATTGCTAAATCAGTGGTGAATTTTCAATCAAAAATCATTGTTCACCTTCACTCAGTAATACTTGTGTGCTCCGACCACAATCAAAATTTAATGAAGACTTTTTATTTCCCCCTTTCAAAGGCTCTCATTTAAACACATGCTTATCTTTAATAAATGGAAAAATAAATCAACACAATACAGTAATTAAGGGAGAATTGCAGGCTTATGCTTCGAATCTCTAACAGGAAATGGAAAACTAAAGACAAAATTAACTGAATAATTTCCCAAGCTCAATATATACCAGATAATTATATCTAATAGAGAGAGTTATCCACTGGTTTTTGCTCAACATCAAGAAACTAGAAAGTCATTAGAGAGAAGAGACTTGAGATAATCTGCTAAAAGCCTTTAGTTGGATTTTGGAAGTTCAGAGGAGAAAGCATGCTATTTTTTTTTTTTTTTTAAACCTTGAGAAGAATGTCAGAGGCCTCTCCTAGCAGCAAGAGCTTCAAAATGAAGGCAAAAACACATACGTTCACACTATGGAACAAAGAGAGTCTAAGCCCCTACTGAAAGGACTGCAAAACAGAGCTGCCTCATCTCACACTTTGAACACAAGGCTTCCACGATGTCTCTCCTCGTCCCTTCCTTCTTAGTGCTTGCATCTCACCTGCTGGCCATGGACGTGACCCTCCTCCCAGCCTGGGGAGCACGCACCAAAGCAACAGTGAGATGCTTCCTAGTCACAAAAGCGAGAAAATACTCCACGTGCAGAGCTGCACTGAGGAGCCACAAGCCTCTGCAAGTACTACCTAGAACTGGAAGAACTATTTTTTTAGGTTTGGTCCTGACACCCCAGCCTCCCCCTCAAGCTGCCTCCCCAGACTCAATACTGTGTAGATACTGGTGCCAAGGAGATCATGAATCAGCAGTGTATCAGCCATGAGGACAACGCAGCCGTCACCCCTAGACATGAGATCGGTTGTTTAGCACTGGTACGATTCTATCTTAACATCCAACGTTAGAGGTCTGCTCTTTCTACAAAGGAGCCTTTGCCTGGGGTTAATGAAAAGCACTTCACCGGCAGAGGACAATGACGCACACATTAGGTCAGCCTTACAAAGCTCATTTTCAAGAGATGAACGAGAGCATCAAGAGCTTTGCTAAACTTCATTAATTCTAGTCATTTGGTAGAATGCATTTAAAGATTTCTGTTTGGTTAACAAGGAATACCAGGTTTGGTCAGCTGCTGTCCATTGTGGGGGCAACTGCAAAATTTAGTGCTGCTTACGACACCTTTCATTAAGGATCTCAATTAGCTGATTTGTGAGAACAATTACAGTACAACTGCTGAAATCAATAAGTATGTTTCAGAGCAGACAGATAGATAGGATTTTCTTACCTAGCTTCCATTTAGAGAGGCCAAATGAGGCTATCACTGGAAAATCTTATAAAGTCTTAGAGCCTCTTAGTCAGAATCTAGTTAGAAGCTAAAATTCCCCACTTCGTTTAGCCCCTTGCCTTTCCAGGGTGAGATTGCAGTGCATTTCTTAGGGTTTTATAAATGGTTACCATTGAAAGAAGTGGGTTTAAGAGATTCTGATTAAACCCATTCGTCTCATATCAGATGTAACAGAATAAAAATCAAATCCTGGGAACTTTATAGTGCAGAAAAAAGGCCTCAAAGGCCTTTTCTGTCCTGATCTCCAAGTGCCCTATTGCATTCACTGATGCAAACAACAGCAATGGAGTGAAAGACAAGCAAGAGTGTGAATAGTCTTAAGTAGCTAGTTGAACCCACTCCTACAAACACTTTGCTTCACCAAGAAAAGCACAAGGCAAACTAGAACAGGCATTGAACAACAGATTCACTTTGCTTGCGCAGTTTTAACAGAGAGGTATAGACAGAAAGCCATGTCCTATCTGCAGAACACAGTTAGCTCAAAGGTGCTCGTTTTCCTTGGTTCTGTTCTTCATCTGCCCCTGAGGCAATCAATATACATCCTGAAAAACAGTTGTATTCACTTGCACAGGTGTCTTTGTATGAGCAGACAGACACTCAAAGCTGGTGAAGGGGCTGGAGAACAAGTCTTGCGAGGACTGGTTGAGGGAACTGGAGTTGTTTAGCCTTGAGAAGAGGAGGCTGAGGGGAGACCTTATTGTTAAAACAGCTTGGACTGATTAGCTTTAATCTGTGGGTACCGGGTATTGTCTGCTCTAGACAGAATAATGATTTTCTAAGTGGGAACTGAAAAAAATATGCTAGTTTCATAATACGTGCCAAGAGATGGGTGAAAAAAAGAAGATATTTCACTCATCATATAGACACATCCATTTCTTTATACTCAGACAGGACTCCTCTAGTTTTTGTTCTAGACCTAATTAGATTTTAAATGAGATTCCAGCACCTATAATAGCTTATTCTGATTGTTCTTTTTATAACATACAGGCACTGAATATTCATTGTGTTCATATGATTAAGTACCAAATCAATAGATATGACTAGTGGACTTGTTCGAATTTATGCTTTGCCTTACAAATACAAAGAATGAAGTCATATCTGATGCACAGTTCAGCCTCCCTCTTTGAAGAGTCGCTGTGACTGACATGGCTGGTGATCACAATGAAAATGCAGGAGAATGAGTAATTTCATTAAATTTCTGCATTTAGGATTAAAGAAATCAAAAGGACTGTTACAATAAGCTTCCAAGGTTTTACCACAGAATAAGAACAATCTGACTTGAAACAAATGCAAAAGGTCACAGCTCCTAAAGCAGCAGATTCTGGAATCTGTCCCCTGGCAAGGGGTACCTGGGTTGCTGGAAGGAGGGGACCACAGCTGTTAGCCTGATACGGCAAATGGTGCTTATGAAAAAAGAGTATTTTTCCAAGTGCAAATCACACATCCTTACCCGTGTAAGACAAAGAAAGAGTCATTACACTTCCTAGGGAAGAGTCTGTCAGTTTAGCAGGATAAAAGAAGGGAACCTGCAGTGTGATATTCCTATCCCATCGCAAAGACAATCTCTATCTCACATGACAGCTGCTGGCTCTGACAATAAAGCAGACCCTTCCCATCAGAAGCACAAGCAACCTTCTGTCATTCAGAGCTGCTCACTGGTCCTTTCCTGGACTGCAGGTCTCCACTGCTGACATCACTTCATCTGTCCATCACACCAAAATCACAGCACTAAAAGAGGGAACACACTTGAACAAAACATTTCTAACCTTACAACAGGAGGAAACAACTTCCTGAAGCCATGAAACACATTGCTGGAAGCTCAGCTTGTTCAGAGCAGGCAGTGTGTGTGTGTGTACATCATTAATAAAGGAGCAACAGCTCCTTAGCATGTTGGTTTTACAGCCAGAGATTTTTGTTCCCTATTTCAATAACCTGAAAGGCAGAAATTCCCAACCATGCTCAAATAATTTGGACGTGAGAAGAAGTTCAGAGCATATCAGCACACCTGAGGAGGCACCAGGTAAGTCATACTCTGATGGTGTTTGTACACAGATAAGGGCAGTTCTGAGTGCAGACGCCAGGCACAGCTGAAACCGCACAGCCAGGCACCACATGGGCTTCAAGCATCAGGACAGCAAAGTGGTCCAGACTAGAATTAAAAGCTCTTCAGTTGCCCTCCTACACGAACTACAAGCGATCTGCAGCCCCCAGTGGTTTTACTAGCCCCCTTCTTCACAAATGAACCAGATCCTCCCTGTTTAGGAAATACTGCTTGAGCTAATGAGGCTGCCTTGCAGCAATGTTAATCAGCTCACATATAGGGCTGTCGATTGTGTTGCCTCCAGCTTCCAGTCCAGTAACTTCATTTAAACTTTAGATGTGCACTTGCAGAAAACTAATACACTGAAATTACTGATCTTGTTCCAAGCCAGGTGACGTTAACTAAAGGACCACAACAGCAAATTTCACATTATCTCTGGAGAAGAGGCACAGTGCAAGAAAGAATTACAAGTGTTACAACCACAGTCATCATAGTTGCCCTGTATTGCTTTTTAGTAGACATTTCCTTTGCCTGTAGACTACAGCTACAACTTCTGCCATCTCTACTTCCACCATAGCTTCAACAACGCGAGACCTTTACTTTTCTCATTCAGTTCAGATCTCGGATTTCCCCTGACAATTTTTCACGCCTCTTTTCCTTTGACCAAAACATTGTGAATTTAGATGCAAATACAATTGGAAGCTTTGGCTTCCACTTGGCATAGCTGAAAACTTAATAATGTCCTTTGTTACCATGGAACAGAGAGAAAGTGCCTTCCAAGACTCTTGAGAAAGAAATTGCCTCATGTTTGCAAAATGCCCCACAGAACCTGGACCTGATTTACAAATCAGATCATTATAGCATGACTCACCACACAGGAATAAATGCATTTTAAGGTAGCTTGATTGGGAAAATCAGATTAACATAAGCAGTCTCGATTTTTGTTGAATGCCAAAGGGCATTCAAGCAGTAAGGGAGATATGGCAAAGGGAATCTTGTCAAACACACACTTTAAATCACCAGCAGAAATTTAACCAAAATATTATTGCAAACCCATGGAAAGAATTTATGCAGCATGAGACTGTTCTGAAAATTCTGAAATATTTTTCACTACGGCACGGATCCTGATCACCACTAAATTGCAGTTATGTTTTGCTTCCCTGTTAATTACCTTTTCAAACCACATATAAATCAATGAGGAAGCATCTCCAGAAGAGCCCACGTTTTGGTAGCGTTTTTCTGGATCTGATACAGCATCCACTGAAATCAATAAGAGCTTTTTAAATTACTTCACTGGGTTCTGGGTGAAACATTGGACTAAGACTAACAATGTTCTTGCCTATGATAGTCAGAGCAAACTTATAAGACGGTTAAGAGGTGAAATAACCATCAAATCCATTTTAAAACAATCCCCAGACTACTGTTCACGGTAAGGCCAAATACAGATATTTCTAAATTTTTAAACTGCACCTAAAGCTACTTCATCCTCCTTGACACGGAGAAACTGGAACACTGTTATTTGCAGGAAGGGCAGCATGTCCTTATCTCCTGTTCACATACGATGTTATCAGAGAATCAAGCAATCTGAAACCACTGTGGTTTTCACAATATTTTTCTGATCTTTGAATCGAGATAGGATGGGAGGGGGGAAAGAGTACGTACCCTTCAAGCAGGATATTAGACTGAGCTGCAACCCAAACTCTCTGATACAATGCAATATCAAACGCTGTGTCAACACTCCCAAAAGAACCCTCTGTCTTGCATTGCTTGACAGGTACAATCTGTGCTGTATCCAATTCCTGGCTTTCCAACCTTTTTTTTTTTTTTTTTCTGCAAGGAGGAATGCGGTGCCCACAATTTCAGCTGTTTCTCTAACTCAAAAGTCAAAACGATGCTAGCAGTCCCACTATTCCTTGGGAAGCTGACACACACACAGAGCAGCACACCGAGCAAGTTGCAAAATTCACTACATGCTGCAGTTAACCAGCCTCACCCTGTGATCCTGGTAGTATCACAAGAAGAATTAAACAGCTTGCTTTAAGACCAGGACCAGAACTTATTAGCAAGCTGCCAATGAGTAATGCATACCTATAGTGGAGTTTATTAACTAAGTTTATGCAGCTGACTGGCTTATTTAAAGCCTCTAAGGTATCTTCATGAGCTATAAAAATCTCCTTTGAGCACCACAGCAAAGTTTGCTGGTAACACTCCTTCCTGCCCATGCAGGGAGGTCTGTTTGCTAGGGCTCCAGGTGGTCGACAGCACATTCCCCTGTAGCTCACCCACTCACACAGAGTATCAAGAAGCCCAGATGCACAAAAACCTCAACATTGGCTCAGCTTTTCCCTTTCCACAGCCCTTAAGAGCCATTGCAGAATTAATAAGATAAGGGGAAGGATTTCTCCCATAAGGCAGAAGCATATAGAAGATGCTTACAGAAAATGAGGACAAAATCAAGTTCTGTTGGGTAGTTGAAGGAGACATAATTCTCTGAAACATCAAAATCTCAGGTTTTTTTGTAGGGAAAAGGTTCCGAAGGGCATAACCAGGACAGCCCAACTAATACAGACAGTCCTGCAGCATCCCAAATACATTAATCTAAGGATTCCCAAATATACTTCACTCCTACACAGCTGCTAACTGCAGAAGCAACAGCCTCACGCATGCTCTGGATGACAAGGCACTAGGCATCTTCACCAGCATCCTCCCCCACTTTGCTGGGGTACGGGTATCACTGCCAAAACAGGCAGCCCTCACTTAAGCAGTAACATCAGCAATGTCACTGACACCAGGACCTGGACACATGCTCACCACCCATTGCAGCAGGGCTCAACTTTCCCCAGAGGACAGAAAGGTGAATGGAAAATGTGCACCTCTCTAACACCCTCTAAATGGTGTGGGCTTGGTTACTCCCTGGAGCACAATTCTCATTGAAGTTTAATAAAATATGACATCTCTAGACTCAAATCCTTGATATTACAAACCTAACTGCTCTCTGCAAAAGCTGTAATAAACGTTCTTGTCCTGGAAAAAGCCTAAGGGATCAGTCTGGCTCCTGTCCCAAGTCCTGACTGTCGTGTCTGGAAGTTGTTCTTCCCCTTCATTTTGCAGTCCCCGGTCCTGGAACATTTTTCTTTTATTTTATCCATGAATCCCATGTGGGTTTTCACAGCACATGTAATCCTTCTGTTTCCTCTGTCAGCCTAGTCCCAACCCAGGACTGTTCCTCAAACGTACTGCGTCTTCCAAATGGAGTTTTGATTAATCTGGGATTGAGCAACCCCAGCCATCTGCTGCCATCAGAAGAGGGATGAGGCACTGCGCTGTGAGCGATCCCTTCTCTGGAAACTTCTAAAGAAAGATGAGGGGCCAAACCACGTAGTCCTTACTCGGACTTGCCCTCCAGGTTTCACCCCTCCATCTGGACACTACTCACAATTTCAGTATTTCTGCAAAATGTCTTGTTCAACCAGGTGGTGCAGAATGTGGGGTCTGCTCTATGTTCCAATACAATAGAAAAGATTTGCTTTTATTGATGAATCTGACACTCTAGGCAAGATAGTAATTACATTAAAAATCCTGTTCCAACTCCCACTGATGCACCTATTTCTGGAAGATGCTTAGTCTTGTTGTTTAATTCCCTGTCTCCAGATAAGTTGAGTGTGAAATTTTAACTTCTCTTTTACCTAGAGATCTACACTGCACCTTTCTTCAACTGGTGAGAAATCAGTGCAATTTAATTTTCTCCTCAATTTGTATCAGCTGAGAATCTGTCCTCTTAATACTATGTTGAATTAAGCTTTCATCAGCTGCTAACCTTCATACCATACTCAGATTGCTTCTGCTGTTAAACTCCTTGGAGATGCTGATACAACTGGAATCCTGCGAGTCACCTCTTCTACAAGGAATGAAAATTAGAAACCAGCTGGAGGAAGATCACGCAAAGAGAGGGTGAGGGGAACAGAAAGAAAAGGGGAAAGGTGACAACATTGCTGAAACCAACAGAAACAAGAAGACAAAGAGCACTGCTAGCTACCCCAAGAAGAATTTATATGAGTTACTGAAGTGGGATCACATACTGTTAATTTTCCTTTGGACTTCCGTGGTCCTATATTAAATTCAACATAGTCTGGTTATCACTTTGAGCAATAAAATTACTAAATATATCAAGCCATGTGGCAATAGGAGTAGCTTATGCACTTGGGCCTTTGCGGGCAAAAGAATTCCCTTTTAAGTCTGGCAGGGTTTTCTAATTACACTCTCCAAGCCTGCCACTTGTATGTTTGAGGAAATTAGAACTTTAAGGCAGAAATTTCTATTTTCAGACAAGGCTGAATTTGTTTCTAATAACTCTGATGGTTGCCAGGTTTAAGTTTAATAATATTAGGTCTTGCACAGGGAAAATCTGTCTTTTGCAATAGGCTAAATATAAATTGGATGTCTCAAGTGATGTTTGCATCTGTTGTTATATTTCACAGAGTTCTTCCCTGAAAAGCTGCAGACCAGGCTCATGTTCCCAGCTCTGCTGTTGATTTGCAGGGTCCTCACCTGCCCGTGGGGTGTCTTTAGATGGTAACGTCTTTGGGACAAGCAGCTCCCTCTGGGATTTTGCCAGTCTCAGTCTGTGCTGGAGCCTGTGCTGTAGGCACAGTGTTAGTGTGTTATGCCTAGTGCTCACAGCCCCTCTACCATTTCTCTTACTACAGATCACTTTGGTATTTTGCCCTATATATTCCAAATTCCTAAATATTCATGCTAGAAACACAGCAAGAATGGTGTAGCAGTAGCAAATAGGAACTTAAGGACAGGCAAAGAATTACTGCTAAAAAAGTAGCCTAATAGCCTAAATGAGCTTTGTACAAGTGTGATTATGCCATCATATCATGCCAGCATGGTATCCAGGATCCAAGACCACCTCTCTGCAAAGACCAGTTTGCAGGAGCAAGCTCCAGTCTCACCAATATGCCAGCACGGCCAGGGTGCAGCACTATGGGCTTTGGGATCAGCTCAGGCTCCCCTGGAAGTCAACAGGAATAAACGTGTGGGCTGGACAGGCCCCCCAAAGAGCTAATTTCTTCCTGCAGACCACCAAGGAAACAATTTTAGCTAAAGCTAGATGATATGAAACCCAACCCATTTGCCCAATGCATCCTTGCTGGAGCAGAGTGAATTTTCAACTCAGGTTTGTTCTTGACCTGCCTGTGAGCATGCAGAGTGCAGCAGCAGAAAGTTCATTGACTGGAGAAAGCAACAGATCCTAAATCACTGCTTTATCTGCTTTGACCTTTGCTTCCTGGGACTCTTTGTCTGGGGCTGCAGAACAGACTTGCTGCTGAGCCACGTCCAAAAATAGGGCACTTATCTCTGCAGGGCTTCTCTCACCTTCTTCTGGAGGTGAGCCATGGGGCCAGCATAGCCTCTCCCTTCCAATAGACAAGTTCTCTTATCAAAACATTTTGCCCTAAGAAGTTCCAGAAATTTCATTTCAATTTGATGTAGTTATGCTGCTTTCTCCTTTTGGGATGTGAAAACTTTGTTGGGGGTTTTGTGATGATGCCTCTTCAGCTGAGCTGGGTTGGAAAGGAAAAATAAATGAGCTCCATCTACAAAAACAAGCTGCATTCACTTTCCTCCTCCTAAAGGTTTTCAGCAAGTAGGTAAGTGCAAAGAGGGAAACAGAGTACAGCAAGCACCGTATGGTGAGAACTGGTCTCTTGGTCGACTTTTGTTTACACATTTGCAGACCTTCTCTTGGGTGAAATCATCACGTTTCCTTTGTTTCCCTGAGTAAAGGGAGATAAGAGCACTGCTTCTCTCATTTTCCTTATCTCATGAATGTCCTCCTTGCTTTGCTGAACAACCTCTCTTTCTCTCAGCTGGCTTCGACACACTGACAGCAGTGGGAGAGGGGCAAAAGGAGGGAATGCGTGTTTGCGAAGGAGAGAGGCTGGTCACTGCCTTCCCTCTGAAATCATGTATGTATTATTCACCAGCCATGGAAAACCAAAACTTTTTGCCACTTTTTGTTGGTTATCACTAGATTGAAAATCTTGAGTAATTTGCTCAATGGGTAGATTTGTATCTGCTTTGGGGGTTAAAAATTGAGTCCCTGTTTCATGAACCACACTTTACTACACAAGCAGTAATACACTAACTGTACAGTGAAAATGCTTTTCTCTGACATATGAAATTAATTTATTTATTGGTACAAATCAAAACAAACCACTTTGAAGTGCAAATATTATTGTGCCCTTTAGATTTTACTTTGACGAAGCCTTCAATACCATTCCTGTTAACCATCTGTTTAAATCTTAATTAAATGGTATTTCCATATGCAAAACAATCACATCATCTTCTATAATATGAAGATCTATAATTGTTCCAAAAATGAAATACTAAGCTTTAAAAATTATGTCTCTTCTATTGACAGGATTTGTTGTAGGTTGTAAAGTATTCTTAGTTTTATTTGAGTCCTTGCAAAGGAAGCACAAACTGTGACAACTCTCCATGTGTTTAATATAAAAGATTTCCATGCTGCAGAGAGATCTGCAAATCTGAATTGTTCTTTCTTTGATAAGCGGGTGTTTTCAAGTGATTTTTTTTTTTCTTTTATGACCTCCCATAAGCTGAAATGATGCTTAACAGCTGGATTGGTTCCTTCAACCCTTCCCAAGCATCAGCTTAATGACAGAGCATCCAGCATGCTGGTGACCAGCTCTCTCCATCCCATCATGCTGGTGTGCAGCACTGCCTATTACAGAAAGGCCCTCTTAAGTTTGCATCCAGCATAATAATGACTATTTCCAGGCCTCTTAATTCATCTGCTTAAGCTACTCCCTCCTGCAAGGAGTCAGATATTTAGGCATCTCTCCAGCAGAGGTATGGAGGAAGCATTTTGGTTAACATAGACTTCAAATCTCTGCGACTGAAAGTAATTTGATCCTCAGAGCTCAGCCTTTTCCTCTGAAACTACAGACAAAAAGCTGAAGGAAACCTCCAAGACAGGTCTTATCAATTTAAATGTATCTGACTTCAGCTATTATCTGGTTTTCTAAAAGTACCCTCGGGCAGAAAGGTTATTCTTATTCCATGGCATAAGAAACAACACATCATTACCTTACTCTTCGTTTGTTTCCTGGAAATACCTTGTGCTAGTGAGTCACCACCTTTCAGCTCAACATAATCACACACATTTTCTGAATGCTCTTTTCCAAACAACTCAACTTTGTACAATGACAAATTCAGTTAAGAACTGAAAAATAATTTTTCCTGAATAAAACAGCAAATTTTCCAAAGCAAAGATAAAGTGTTATCTCCATTTGTCCTCCTTCTCCTCCAGGAATCCCATTTCAAACTGACCTAAGAATTTTGGGTCAAACTTTGCTCTCACATACAGTCTTGAGGTGCCTGCCTATTAAAAACAACAGGATTTGTGGAAAGAAAAACCTTCCTGAATTCTTGGGTTTGCAGGCACTGCTGTGACACCACTCTGTGTGAACTTGTCCCTGGGTTTGCCTGGTGAGCAAGGAAGGGGGAAAGCAACTGAAAACCAACTACTCACATGAACTGCATGTCCACTGAATCCTGGAATGGAGCAGGCTACTTGCTCTGACCTTGCTGATGCTGGAGTATTCTCATCTGGCACATTTTGCCATGACCCTGCATCTCCAAGAATCTGCTTTTAATGAAGTTATTGGGATGCCATGACTTCTACTTCTTACAGGGTATCTCCTAGATTGCAAACCTCGCATCCCACCAAGCAAGAGAGCACTGCCACATCCCTGCATGAAGCAGGGAAGCCTCAGCTCTGTAAAGAACCATCCACCTTGCTAGTCTTGGGACCATGGTTTCTAAGTCCATTGAAGTTCCACAGTTTGCTCATTTATGCACCACATGATTTAAAGACCAGTTCCCACCAGAACCCAGCTCATACAGCAGTTTCTCTCCAATAGGGCAGCATCGCTGCAGCATCACTTCCTCTGAACTCACTGAGGGGATTTAGGGCTCCTCACTCCAAGCACCCTGGAAGGCTGGACCTCTGGTGCTTTCCAATATTTCCATATATGTTCACCCTCCACAGTAGTTCTGCATCTATGGGTCACAGGCACCAAGCTCCTGTCAAACAATACCTGCTGTTCCTGATGAAGACCCAAACCTACAGCTCAAAACAGCTTCTTCTGCTAAGCAGAAGCAATCCTACATCTGTGGCGTTTGTCTGGAGGATGCTGAGGTAATACCATAAGCAGTCTCTGCCAAGACATAGCTGGCAGGGAAATATCAATAGCAGCTGGTTTCGTGCTGCCTTCCTTGGTAGTAAAGTAATAAACAAGACAGGGAGACCACTCAGGCATGCATAGATCTTCAGCCTGTACTGCAGTTGCCATGTGCAGGCCAGAAATCTCAGTTCCATGAGAAGGGAGCAAAGCATGGGCAGATCTCTGACTTCATCATTGCCATTCAAAATTCTTCTCTATGTACACAGGATGAAATTATTCCCTCTATAAGGAGTTATAAGATGGGAATGGTTGGACTCAATGATCTGGTGGGTGTTTTCCAACCTGGTGGTGATTCTATGATTCTGTCAATAAGTGACTGTTTCTAAGCCAGAGTGGAAATGAAAGTCAGGCAAAAGAGACTGTCTCAGTCCATGAGTGAGCTCTTCAAGGATCTTGCACAATTGATTCTTGGTGTTTGCCTCCCAGCTACAGGCTGGCTCTGGCAACGCACGTCCTCTACTTACCCAGTATCAGCCTGCCTAGAGCGGTACAAAGACAACCTTGGGGAGAGCTGGAATTAGCTTTTTCTACATTAAGCAATATTTTAAGATGGAAGTTTTCACCTGGCATGACAATGTGCATGCTAAATTTCCCACACCAAAAAGTAGCTGTTTGATGAAAACGGGAACTGCTGACAACAGTGACAATATAAAGCCATCTTAGTCACTTAAATTACACAGTGGTAGGCTCAGATTTTCACACTGAGGAAGGGAAAAGTGATGATATGGAGCATACAATGAAAGTAACACTTTGCTTCTTGAAATGGATTAGTTTTCTTTAAGATTAAGACAGTATCCAGAACTGCACAACATGTGCTAATGTTACTGGCAAAGTCCAGCTTGTAACAACAAAGTGGTCATCTAGTAACACAGAATAATACTGTGACTCTGCTTTCAAGTACTTGCCTAAATGTAACAGTTAACATTCAGCTTTCAGCAAATGCAATTTTTTATTGCTCCTGTGCCTTTGAATCACTGAGTTTGCTTCAGCCTTCATTTACGTTCCTACCTCATGCACATCAGTATGATCAAGTTGGCCTGTCACCATGTTCCAAGGAAGAAAATTTTGCATGACCCAGGCTAGGAAAGGACAAACACTCCACCCTGGTGTTGGTCATACGTCCAGGTAACAAGCAACGGGCCAACCACAGCCCCGCTTCAGCTCTCCCTGCTTACAATACTGAATGCTCAGCCTTGACGGGATGTGGAATAAGATGAAAATGCAAAAGATATATTGCTGTCTACAGAAAATGCTGCCCTCAAGTCATGGCTTACAGATTGGAACCTAAAGATCTAGGAAAAGCAGTAACAAAATGTTTTTAACACCACATTTCACAAACTAGCCAACATCCTCATAAATACAGCAGCCAGCAAGAAACAGATCCCAGCCACGGCTGAGTTTTATTTCTGATACCTTCCACAGGGAGAGCAGGGCACTGTGACAGCCACGGTTCCACGTGTGGTACTCAAGTGTTTCAGCCTTGTCACAACCACACAAGACTCGGCTCTTGTCTCCTGAAATCAATTGCAGCTTCTCCCCCCCTTGCTGGTTGTGCTTAGCTCCAAGTGTAGTCTACACTCACGTTCCACAGGGGCCTCCTGGTTTGAGTAAGTGCTGTATTTTTGTTGCAATAGTAGCAGCTATTGTGGTTGCATTCAAGAGCAGCTTTTACAGTAGCAGGAAGCAAAGGAAAACCTTGTGGTACCACAGAGGGGACCACCTTAGTGATGTGATACAGTTATCCCATTGCCATAGCAACAGCTCTCGCTGGTGCCACTGTCCCCATGCAAGTGAATAGGAAACATCATAGTGTGGCACCCAGGAACCTACTCTCTGTGTACAGACAGCGGCTGCTGCTCTGGCAGCCTTCACAGCCCTTACTGGGAAAAACCTTGGCTGCATCTATCTGTTCTGAAAAACTTCCATCATCAATGCAAACTCAAAGAGAACATTAAAAACATTTTGGGGATTTCTTCACCTCCTGAAATGTCTGCTACCTCGAGCGAAGCCCTGGCAGCAGGTTTTGAACAAACAAAAGGAAATCACATTTGACACAGCTTGAAATTCAATCATCGGACTTTTTTGCTACAGGGTATTGTAGCGGCCAGAAGTATAAACAAGCTCATGGAGAGCTTTGGGAAAATCATGAAGTGCATCCCCACTGCACCACTGCATGTCTGTTGGCAAAAGCCACTCCAGGAACATCTAAGCCAAAACAGCCGATGGGTGCAGAGCTGAAATCTGGGGAAGGACCCCTCTAAAAACACTCTGCTGAGATGCTGTTTCCCAAACACAGACTGACCATGCCAAGCACAGGACACGCTTTGAGACTTAGAGAAAATAAGAGTGCAAAACATGGAAAGGAGACAAATTGGTTTTATAGAGAAAGCAATCCTTTTCATCCTTTAAAGGAATTCAGATACTGATTTGCAATTTTTTGTAGACTGATCCAGAAAAGACATTGATTTAAACATGCTGTTTAGTTGCAATAAGGGTCTGTTTGAAGAGACGAAACAAGAAATTCTTGTAATTGTAAAACTTTTCCCATTCTGACTCAGTGACAGGTAGCCTGGGGCATACTTCATAGAACATTTAGGCTAATTTTAGATTTATCAGCTGGGTTTAATGTAATGTCTTCTCATTACATTCTGTAATCATGTGTGTAGATGCAATTCTAGTTGTGAGAAGCACTGTTGAGTGCACGGCATGGCTTGTTGCTATCCTCCAAGTCAAAAAATTAATGATTTGCTCTCACTATTGCAAACGCTGTCTAAGGAAAGTCCTGTTTTAGTGCAGATCAATTGCTTTTCATGAGGGCATGAACCCACATAGCAGAAACACATCTAAAGGAAAATGCTTGCAGAAAAAAAAAAAATTGCCAACACTAAGCTAGCTCTAAAACCAAATTATTCTTGAGAGCTAAGCTGTCCTTAAAAGTAATTCTAGGCCTAAGGAGGAGTATTTCAAAGGCAGTGAAAAACAGCGACCCCAGCTACCTTTGAAAATGCCTCCTCTGTTTCTAGCCATAACCCAAAGCTCTTACCCTGTTTCCCCCAAGAGAATTAAAGCAGGGAAAGGTGACTTCTAATTTGATCACTGACAAAGCAATTTCCCCACTACAAATGCACATCCTACTGAAGTCAAAAATTCATGGGAATAAGTTAAAAATGACCTCTTTCCAGCAGCTTTCTGATCTGCTCTGAGATTGTCCAAGTACCCTGTTGGCTCCTGTACCTTCTGCAAAGCTGCTTGATTAACGACACTTTGCTCTGGGTGCCAGCAGATTTCCTCATCATTAAGAGCTGATGTGGGAGCTACAACAGTGATGAACTGGAGGCTGAAATCCCTCCTCTGATAATCGCTTGTTCTCCTACTTGTCTTTGCTATATTCTCTTTTATCTCACTATTTCTTTCCTAGATTTGCTCATATGGGAACCTGGTTCATACCTATGTCCACACCATGAGTTGTCTCGCACTGTACCTTCCATATAGCTGCTAAAAGGAGGAGTGTTTCAAATAAACATGGATGTAAACTTAAGAGTAAGGAAGATTTTTTTTTTTAACTGGAAGGGAAAAGCAAACGAACCCATGTTCACAAGGAAGCACTTGCAGAGCATCAACCCCAAGGGTGAGTCTGGGTCTATTTCAACAGGCTCTTTTCTGTTCCCAAATGAAACTTGGCCACCGCTGACACAAACATCACCTGGAACTGGTGCCAAAATTATTTAAAGAAAAAATAGAAGGAAAGAGCCACATGTGCCATAGGGTTATGGACCAGTGGAAAAAAATCATCTGAGTGAAACAATCAAGCAATTAAAAAGGATTTTTTTTTCTTATAATTTTTATAGTGGTTTCCAGAAAGCAGAAAGCAACAGGGATGCTGATGGACAGGCTGAGATAAGCTCAGGAAGCCTGGCTTGTATCCAGAAAAGCAACCAAGTGCGACTGCCTGTTACAACCCAATGCTGCATTGGCAGCCCAGACATGACAGCTGTCATCAAAGGGTTAAAAAACACTGCTTCCAGCTAAAAGGAAAAAATAAAGTAACAAATAAAAATCAAGGGGATGCTTGATTGCAAGCAGGGAGTGCTGGTAACCCAGGGGCCACGGGACTGGAAGCTGGGTTAATAAGGAGGCTGCTGCCTGCAGACCCTGGGGATGAAGGGAGCTTCTCTTCTCACTGTTGAAGGCTGTGGGGCAGCAGGGAGAGGATTCCCCTTGGGACTATCCACAGGAGGAGAGATGCTTTTCTTTCCCAAGCCACTGTTGGTGATTCTGAAGTGGAGAAATGCACGTTGAAATAATCATTAAAGCAACGTGCTTACAGCCTCCGAATATGAGTGGTTGCATTCCTGGAAGCACCAGGCACTGCCCCTACAACAGCAGTTATGAAAAACAGTCAAAAAGGGCTGTCTAAAGAGGCAATCTTGTATCATTTTGATTTCCTATTTACCTATGGCAGAGGTTCTTCTCTGTCAAAGAACCCTTGAGAAATAACTAGAATAAAGAATGCAGAGAGGATAAAAGAGAAAGCTCAAAAAAATTACATTCTTTATTACGATCAAACTTCTTGAGAACAGAAGTGAATCTGAGCCCTGAATTAGCACTGAGACATTCCCAAAGCATCAGTGCAAATGCTAGTTTTGAAGGTACAAAGTTGATGTTACTTAGATCTAGATTCTACCAGGGATTTAATTTTGAGTTGTGAATTGTCCATTCAAGAGATTTCATACCCGTTTCTTGGCTCTTCATTTCCCTGAGGCAAAGCCTGGCCCCCAGAGTGCTGTAAAGGGAAGGCTGCCAGGTGTCAAGTCAGTCCTGCCAGACAAGGTATGTTCAGATTTGTATCTGAGTCAAATAGTTTTTAATGACCAAGAAGGAACAAACGGCTAAGGAGTCAAAATGGTCCCTAGCCAAACACACACAGGGTGGGCAGGGAGAACACAGCAGAGCAGTGTGGAGGGACTTGGTACAAGCTCCTTCTTGGAAGGGCAGCTGCTGGGTGGGTCATTCATGCTACGGGCAGGGCAGGAGAAGCATGGAGAGATTACCAATAAAATGAAAGCAAATCCACTTTCAGTACCAGTAGAGCATTCCCAAGACTGGGGGTGCTGCAAAACCAGTAGGAAAACAGGACTTTATGGGCCCTTGTAATAACAGAGAAGGAGGATGGTAGAATACAAAGTTGGTCCACAGAGTCGTTTGTGTATGTGGAAGAAATCCCTCCCCTATCCTACTTATGAGAACTGCTGATGGCATATCTATCTGGCAGTGAATTGGGTTCAAATGGTCTCCACAAAGGACTGGGCTCCATGCCTTAGTGTCATCACTGCCACAGACCCACCACTCCCATAAGGTTTTCTTCTGCAAATATATAAAATGGGCACTCTCACAATTCATGGTTTCATGGGGAAGTAACTGAATTACGTGGTTATGTGTGTATCTATGTTTATACACACACAGCTGAACATGAAGAGAACATATTTTTTGAAAAAAACATTACATCAGGAAACAAACTTCTTTCGGTGTGCAAGATAACTGAGCTTTCAAATAACAACTACCAGTTAGGATATTTAACAAACTTCCTCCCACATTTAAAATAAATAAATAAAGTAGACAAGCCATCCTGCAGTCCTGTCAAAGCCCCCGGGAAACAAGGACAGGCGAGAGGAATGGTGCAAATCAATCTGCATTACATTACCTCACCAGGAAGACTTCAAGGGACACAGAACATTTTCATTAATCTTATATGTCACTGCTCTGTGTCATCCCAAATAGCATCAGGACGAGATGAAGCCAGCAGCCACAGCCAGCACACAGGCCAGAGGAAAGAAAAGGGGCAGATGGGCCAGACCTCTCACTACAACCAGGTGAGAGGAAAGAGAAGAGGACTTAGTGCCCAGACTAAGTTCTTCCAGATGAGCTAGAGTTTTTCTGTAACTGATAAGAGAAAGATCTTTGAGTCCAGAGGTTCTCCATCTTTCTGGAAGGCCTGGAGTAAGGACTGTGTTGGACCAATCTTGCCCATGTTGGAATACCACAGCATCTCCACATACTCCAGTCAAGATTTGTGGGTTTACAGCTCCTTGGAGAGGATGGGTCAGCCTTTAAGCACGTCCAGGGACAGCATGAGCCCACTAGGAATGGCCACCACAGAAGGAGACACCACAGTCTTCCCGCAGGAGCATACAGTATCCTCACTCTAGCCAGCCAGTGTGAAATGGGAAAACACTTTGAATGTACTCAAAACCATTAAAACACAGAATCCCCACCTTGCCAAGTTATCTGAGGACCACGTTAAAGGCGATCATAGCCAATGAGCAGATTCCCATGTCTATTACTTTGTTTTACTACTGTACTGAAGTCGATACACTCTCAGTATCAGTGCAACCCCTAGCAAGAAGACGATGGGCGTGTTTGTGTAGGCAATGGAGCATTTGGCCTCTCAGTCCACAACAATATGCTCTTTAGTTGGCCATGGACCCATGAATGTGTCAACTCCAGGCAATATAAGCTGTCCCAATTAAAAAATAAATCAATCTGTACACACAACCCCCCAAAACAATTTAAATCTGCCCCCAGGTTGAATCCTAGCTAAATCTGACACACTTTAAAGTGTTTCCCTTTCAACACATCATCTGCCTCTTTGTTTGCAGCTGCCGCAGCGTGAAGTGCTCCAGGTTTATGCCTCCTGTCTTGCTTCTATTCATGTGCCCATGACATTAGCACAGAGACACACTGAAGGTAGCTGTATTTGAGCTTTTTCAACCAGAAAATTTCTTGCTGTCCTAATTTGGTGCTGTAGATGATCAGTAGGAGGGGGCAGGCACAAAAAAAAAATAACCAACCAATTCAACACTGGAGTATTACCCCAAAAACCAGCTCCTGTGTGATGCTTTCAGTTCAAATCCAGTCTGACATTAATAGTTGCCTTAACTTCCCTAGAGAAAACAAACATGCTGAGACTCAGTGTATAATACAAATTTGAAGATTTATTCATCAAGCCGGGTTAGATTGATAATGGGTAAAAAAAACCTGGCAAAAGTACTGAACTCTAAATTATTTTAGTGAATGTCAGACCAACATTGCAAATACACCAAGAAGTCACCTGGCATAAAGGCTCCCATCGTCTGTGCTACGCAGAAACTTTTTGAAGAAGATAAGAGGAGTCAGAAACAGGCACAAAAGAAAAGTGGCTTCCAATACCTGGCATCATTTCACATCCCTTGTACAAGCAGCCTCAGAGCAAGAGTTGCAGGTTGGGGCTCTCTCCTGAATAACTGTCTTGTCCTCTCTACTGCAAAGCTGAGCAATATTTCATAAGCTACTTATTCAGTCAATGTTGCCCTCATTTGTTTGTGGAAAAGCTCTAGAAGGGGAATTTCAGCATCCTCCTATGCACATACATCCTGGCATTCACTCACCTTGTTGATCCCTCCAGCCTGTCTGCAGTCACTTTTTCATCCACATTGACTGAGAGGAGCTTGCCATGAAGATAGCCTAAAAGCAGCCAGGCACCAATTAGCCACGTCTGGGCCATGTACAGTCTCAGCACGTTCATTGCCATGTGAACACATCTAAGGCACAAATTTACACTTTGTTATAAATATGAATTTTCTTTTCTGGGGAATTTTTTATCAGTTAAACCACAATTCTGACACAAGCATGAAATACAGATACAAAACAGTGAAATCAAATAGCCAGGATAATATGTCACTTGAGCGTAACAAAAAAGTCCCAGCAGCAAAGTTTCCCAACCCATTCCACTGGCACTATTAGTCAGAGTTTAAATGCCTCTTATTAACCAGCTTTGAAAAACAAGAAGTAGCTAGTATGGAAATTGTACTTTGAGAGCTACAAAATTAACTTGGTACTACAAATAACGCACTAACAACCAACTTCAAAAATCATGTTCATCCTTGTCACTGAAATAATTACTGCCTCAACCAATGGGAAAGTCCTTCCCTTCAGTAACCATGGCAATGTTTAAAGGTTGCCAAAGCCCTGCAATTATGGATTTCCCAATAGTTTCCCATGTGATGTAGGAACTCAGTGTATCATGCACAGAAAATCAGGGCTTCATGCCACAGAATGCAAAAAAAGTACTTTAATTATCACAACAGAAAGTGATAGTTGGCCAAAAGACAGAAACCAGAATTACTCAAAATCAATATAAGACTGCCACCAGCTTGTAGGATGTGTCTTATCTGCCTTGTTAGAATAAAAAAAAGAGGCATGTACTGTATGTATCAGAGGTTGTGCAAAAAGGTAATTCAATTTTTGTGAGCGTAAAACTATCATAGTTATGAATATGGATAAGGTTGCGGGTAGCAGGGCCTCTGTGCAACCCCTCAAACGTCGCTGGAACAAGTTGAATGGAAATGACTCCATCAAAATTACTTTGCCTTGCAACCAGCTACCAGAGCTGCTTATCTGAAGACGCAGAGCACAGAAAGAAGGGCTTATCCCCCAAGTGCCATGAATGGGTTGAGGGTGAGGCTGTAGAAAGCAGGCCCAGGTGAAATGAGGAGACACCAGTGCCCAGGACAGTACTGCCCTGGTCTCAGATGCATCAGTCACAGGAAGGAAAAGCACTGCCCATGCTGGACACATGCCACCACCCTCCTCGTTCTTCCCCATTCCCTCTGGTATTCTCCTTCCTCCTTTTCCCAGGTTGTCTCCAAGGTTCTTCTGCCACATTCACCTCTCTCATCTCTTCCCCTTCTTCCTGGTCCCCCATGCCAGCACATCTCCACATCACAATCTTGGCCCCACAGAAGCCATAACACTGCTTCCTCTACATTCAGTCATTGCCACCCCCACATCAGTTCCTGCCATCTACAAGCCTGGAAAAAGTCACACAGGAATACATTATTCCATCTAGAGAACGTCTTTTAAAGGAAATCATCATCTTTGCTTACAAATTGTTTTACTTCTCCAGAACAGAGTGTTCAGTCTAACAAAGGGTGCTGTACCCTCCCCACCACTTTGATGCACAAGTCCTCCGCTGCAGGAGCAGACTTCATTAATTATTGCAAATAGATTATTTAAACTGGGCTAGCACAGCAACCTGTAAAATGAAGGCTCTGCCCTCACCAGAGGAGCAGCCCAGCCTCCTCCAGTTCTGCATATAGGAGAGGAATTCCCCATCACTCCAGTTGTCCCCAGGACAAATGACCAGACTCCAGCTCTTCCACAGGGCATACGTGATGTCTCAGCAATAACATCTCAAACGGACTCAGCGGCTGATTTAAGCATGCAATGCCAAACTATGTATTATTTATCTTCGACACTTGAGATCACTGCAGTTAAAAGCACTTCCCTTAATTTTCTTGTCTTGCTTACTTGGAGTCTAATTGACCTTGCATGTGCCAAGTGAAAAGACCTCAAACATGCTTGGCATAAACATTGCCATTCTCTGTTTTTGTAAGAAATCATCATTCCACAAATCCTTTAAGAGCTGGACAGTCCTAGCTCTAGGAATATTGCTGGGGGAAAGAATACTAATTGATTTTCCTTCTGCAAGTCATTGAAAGTTAGTGAGTACATAAAAGAAACATCAGCCATTTAGCTGTTAGTCCCATCTCCTTATTAGCTCCCCTCCCTCCTAATATAATCCTCAAACATAACAGAATCAAGCAACATACCAGTGGGGGAGAACACACCTCATACTAAGGCATTTCTTCACCCCAAACGGAACTGCCATTAACCCTCTTCACACCAAATCCTTTCTCTCCAAGAAGCTAATTCATCGTCTGCTTTCTTGCTGAAATTACAGAGGTATGTAACAGAGTTAATCTTGAGGGAATTTTGCTTGCAAAATGACCTTGCTGGTGCTTCTACTTTTCATATTTTGCTGACTCACTCAGTAGACCACCTCAGCCAAAATCAGGACTGTGGTTATGCAGAAAACATGCACAAAGCACAGCAGCTCACGTTTATTTTCTTGTGCCCGTGCCTGCAGAGATGTGAGACAGAACAGCTAAGCAGCTCTTCTTGCCCACAATGTGCCTGACTTCATTATGAGCTTTCTTTGGGGGCAAACCTTCCAACAACAAGGGAGTCATTTGGTTTCACACAGCGACGTGTTTCCCCAAAGCTTCCTAAGGGTTAAAATTATTCCAGAAACCATGTTCCTTTCAAACACACCTGGACACCATCAAATACAGACCAGGAGAGCTTGGAAATCTAGTGGATGCTGATTTCTTAAACTTATCGGCAGGCCACATGTGTCAGGACATCAACAATTACTGATGTGAGACCCTTGTTAAATGTGGTACTTCACAAAATGCATTAGAATGCTGGAAGTCCCAGGTTTGCTAATGAGAAAAAATGTTATCTGAATATGCAGTGTCCTACCACTGAGGAAATCAACACTGGTGTCTGCCCGTGGCTCCTTGCAGAGTTTTTTGCATCCATATACCAGGAGAGGATACTTCTGTGGCTGACGAGGAACAGTGATCACAGAGCCAAAAGTATCAGGATTTGTAAACGTGGAATTGAGTCTCTATTGAATTTGTGATTATTTCTCACTAGTGAATCAGGCAAGTCTTTCATTTAATGTGCTAATTACAGGTGATTCACCTTTCCAGACAAATCAGGGTTTAATCAAAGAATAACAGCCTAAAAGCAACATCACTGCTGAGCTAGAAATGTGGAAGAGGCTGATGAGGACAGACCTAATACAGCACTTCCATAACAGAAGGCAGACTTTACAGTGACCTGCATCATCCACCTTTACAGGATAATCATCGAAAATCTGGATTTAGTTAGAAATAAAATAAATATGTCAAGTGGATAAACTGAAAACCACATTATTATCACATCAGTTGACTTCCTCACAGCTTCCCTTACATAAACAGAGAACAAGTGGTCTTGATGGCATAAGCACTCACAGTTACTGCATCACACCAGCCACCGTGAGCACTGACTTTTGTGGGTACAGATGCCCTGAGCATGGATAATTACATAAAAACCCCCACAATGTGAATATAAATTAATTCTCAAACTGGATTGACATTTAAGCCTTCAAGCGTACAGATATTTTTGTATGTGTACAAGTACACTAATATTCCCATTTACTTCAGCAGGACAACACACAGGTTTTATATTAAGACTTCTCTAAATGTTTGCATGTTTTAGTCACACAAAGTATCATTTTACTGCTAAGATGCCCTCGAGTGGCTCACAAATTCAGCAGCCCCTAGATTCCCGGTGCTGCTGTATCTATCACCAACCCTGCATGACATGCAGTAATTATAGGCTGCAGTCAGATGAGTAAGATCCTCAACAAGTAGAGCTGAGCTCTTGAACGTCAGTGTGCCAACCAGACAAACACGGAGCTCCTCTAAAAAAGAGAGATTAGCTGAAAGAAAGCAGGCCAAATCCTGCTCTCATTTACTCCTCTTGGACAGGCTGCATGGATTTAGCTGCCAAGATGATTTGGCAAGTTGCAGCCTTCCAGCAGCATGAACTCTTTTGCACAGCTCCTACGAACAGAATGCCAATGCAGGAGCTGAGCTGGAGGCTCGCTCTGCCGCTGACGTTGGTGCAGCTCTGCAGATGGTTTACACCATCCTAATTTACACATGTTTCTAAGTCAGTCTCCCAGTTCTGGTTAGCTAAAAACACTAATCTTTAAAATCCTTCTCTCCAACTAAAGTCACACAGCACAGTTCAGGATGGTTATTTTTCTCTTGGTAAAGGGGTGAAATATTTTTTCAGGTGTAAAAAGTGAGAAATGGGACTTCTCTCAAAACATTGAGTAGACATTAATCCTGATAAAATTTAATGTATAAGTAAACTATTACATGTAGTCTTAGAAAACAGATTCCTGAAGCCAAGGGAATGGGACTGTGTAATTCTCATTCAGAGAAGCTAATCAAAAATTGAAAAAAAACAGATATCATTCAAAGACTTGAACAGGAACACAGTCAGGTTTCACCAATCACTGTACCAATAAGTTCTCTGATAGGGGCCATCTGTTACTGAGGTTTTTCATTTTTCCCTTTTCTTTTATCAGCAGGGATTTCAAGATTTAGTGGAAACTGCCCAGCTGCTGAACTGCAGAATATGAAGATAATGGTTCTAACTCTGCTTTGACTTCCAAGGCAGCCCTAGGATTTCAGGGTGGTTAGGTCCTGTATGATCCTCCTCTCTACCTTTGTAACTACACTCTGGTAGAACAGAGGAGCTCAGCTTAGGAAGGTCAAATGACAGGAAAGAAACAGCTGTGGGAACAACCTTAAGGGATTTTACTGCCCCACAAAAAATGTAAGCAAAGCGCTCACAGGCGGCTCTCCTCATGAGCCTGGGTCTAGCAAAACAACAGCAGATTTCACCACCACAGGGCTGATGAAGTTCAGCCTACCTGAGCTGGAAAAGGAGCAGCTATGAGCTGGCAAATGCACAATGAAGAAACATCTCCCTGGCAAAGAGGAAGGGTAAGGAAGTGGAGAGGGGCAGGAGATCTTTTTTCCCAAGTAAGACCAGCCTGAAGGTGCACTTGTAACTCAGAGCTAGACATACTCAGCCCTTTAGGCAGTGACCCACCTCACTTCTAAGCCAGTTGGCTCAGACTGGATGTAAGAATGTGTAGGACTCCCAGGCTTGTCCCACAATGCAGGCAAGTCCCAACTGGCAAGGCTATACTGGCTCTCCAGATTCCCAGCAAGTCCCCAGTACTGAGAAAGGGGAGGTCTCCCTGCAGCAACTGCACTGTTTTTTAACTAAAAACCTAAACAGAAAGCAAACCAACCCATAAAACACCAGGTACGTTTTTAGAAACAAAACAACAAAGCAGCTGGAGAGAAGGAGGAATGAGTTTATCCTTCCTGTTTCCCTCAGGGCACTAAGAAAACATTGATGAATCACTAGAAGAAGCGGAAAACACACTTTTGGGGGGTCTGTTGGATCTACAGGCTTAGCAGGAAAGGGAAGGAAGGCCAGCACAGAAACTCATTTACCTGCAGTGCACTGCCAGAGCTCCTCTCCACCTCCTCTACTGGTGGTGCACACCAGCTGCAGACCCTCTCCTTATTTTCTCCCATCAGGTGACTCACACAGGTGTTAGCAGCTGTCACGTGACCTGCAAGATCAAATTAGAGAAACCCCTGTTACTTCTCCTGGTGCCAGGAGGGACACCCTCGCAAGTCAGCAGTCCTGTTGCAGGCAGAACAGCATCATGATCAGGAGACTTTTCCCCAGTGGGTGCACTGTAGAGAGTTAGAGGTCTACGTATTCCATGACAAGCCCATTTAGCTACCAGCCACAGTAGACATACAGTAGCCACTCGGGCAAGTTTTACATCCTGAGGTATTTGCCTACCCTCGTGAAAGGAAGGCAGTGCCAGAGCTGGTCCCCAGTCCACACAAGATGCAGCAAGAGTATCCCCTACCTACAACCTATGGAGTACTTCATCCCCTTCCCCAAAAAGCCAGTTTAATCTCTCACAGCTGAGTGCTTGGACTCTTAGTCACATTTTGAAACAAAAGCACTGAGTTTAATTTGCATGTTTTATATACAGCATCAGTTTGTGACCATATGCTACGGACTAGCTGTGATTCTATTTATGCAACTATTTCATAGTATCAAGGGTAGTAGTGAAAGATGAAGTGTTAAAAATAAGTCTGAGCAAGTTGAATGCAACAAGGGTTGGGGTTTACATAGAAGACAAGGCTGTGCAGAACAGAACAACAGAGTTTCAAAATTTTGCTTCACGTAAACCAGTCAACAGATATCTCAAAGTGTAACCTGAGAATTTATACACTTGATTTTTTTATTTAGTACTTATTAGTGAGATTTGTAAACCAGCAGCGCTACATCTAAGCTTATGATGCATAAGTTCATTTCTTGATTTAAAACAGCAGCTGAATCTTTGTGTATTATAATGATCTCTGAAGTTGTGGGATTAGGTTTACTGGCTGTTTTATATGTCTATTGCAAAATACAGTTTAAGGACCAAGCTGAAAAGAAATGCAGATGTAAAATATATATGTATATAAACATATGTATATATATTTATATAAAATCCTAGCATGTAAGGCAATAGGAACACAATGTTTTTCTCACCAGGAAATAATTTTACAAATGGAACCTGTATTTCTGTAAATAAACATCTGCTTTCTCATTAGCTTCACATCAACCTATACTGAAATATACATCAGAGAAGTCTGTCAAAGCAGTCACAAAGGAAAAACAAGAGCACAGTTTAAAAGCCAAGCCTTCAGAAATTGTTATGCTTTTCAAGTTTAAGCAGTAAATAGGACAGGAGAATGACAGGAGAGTCGGCAACTGAATCTCATGACTAAAATAAAATAGGAGTTTTTTTGTTAAAACACAAAACTTATGTTTGGTCAGCTGCCACAAGTGCTTTGCAGAGAATGGAGATAGACATAAGATCCTGACATACTGTAACATCACAACCCTAAAAAATGCAATCAGGAGTCCCAAACCAACTGTCAACCAGCAAACAAGCCCAGCAGATGTGGTTGGCAGACCGCAGAGCTCCTCAGACTCCGAAAATTCTTTCCTGCCTCTTGAGAAGCACGAGATGAATCTAGCTTCTAAAAGAGCACAGGATCAATAACAAAGAGAACAGAATTAAAAGATATTTAGAACAACAACAAAAAAGAAGTCATGTACTTAGAAATACAGAACCGCCTGTCGTTACTGAGCAAGTACTTGCATTGCTGAGTCACCCACAGGTTTGCACAGCAGCAGGTGGCATTTCGAAGGTCTGTGCCTTGCTTGATGAGTCTGTGCAAAACTAACACAGAGGCACAAATTGGGGCTTGTCCCTCAATCTGTGCTGGAACTGAGGGAACCTTGTTTTCCTTCAGAGTGGGAGTCCAAACCACATAACATCCACGCCTCTCCCCTCAGTTCCCCTGCCTCTGCTGGAGTTACCTCCTACCAAATATCCTAATTCCTCCTCCCATATCAAGTACTAGGGTGTTGACTTGAGATTTCTGAAGCAAGATTAGATATGGCACTGGAATTTACACTGGAGGGAATTGCTCCCTTTTAAGAATCAAATGGAATGATACGGGGGATGCTCTGTTCTACTTTCCAGCAAAAAAAGACATTTAGCAATCTACCCCCACAATGCCCCAAGCATTCCTCTCTCGATGGAAAAGTTGCTTGCCAGAAGCAGCAAAATGGTCCAGTTTGATCCAAAAAAGTGACTGAGCATGAAATCAGTAGGACTGAGATGATGCTCTGTGACACGTATTGTGGCTTTGCTGGGAGAGACCAGAGTGCTCTGCACTTCACAGGACTGAAGGATCTTCCCTGGATTAAAAACAAAACAGATGAAAAAAAGCACTTGAAGCTTTCCTCTTGGTCTCAGATATTCATAAGTTATATTGCTTTAAAAATTCATTTCAAGTCTCTCGTAAGAAGAAACATGCTATCATTTTGTTTAGAACTTTGAGTTTGCAGTTCACAAAGAAAAATTTCATATTCCATTTTGAAGAAGTGATATTTCGTATAACTACTTCCCCGGCTTCCAATCTCAGAAGAAACTATAAGCAAACACTGAAACACTTTAAATAGTTTGAAGTGCCTTTCAGAGAAATCTGAAGTGTCTCACAGCAAGACTAAGCAAACAGGGGTGTTCCTGGCCAGCACAGCTGCGGCACCGCCTGTGCTAAAGCCCAAGGGCATTTCATAGCCCAAGCAGCAACTCCAAATTGTTTACCATTATTAAGAATGGCGTTTTTAAAAGCAGTTAATACTGGTCTAAACTCACTGTTATTGAAAACAACAGCAAGCAGGAATAAGTAATGCCAGGTGATGCTAAGCTGGATGGTGCAGCGTGTTTCATCTCCATGTGGCTGAAGCGAGAAGCACGCAATGGACTCCACCCCCACTGTGATTGAGTATTATAATTCAGAAATTTGAAGATACTCTCTTTCTTCCTCTGAAGCCTGCCAAACATGTGACATGGTGCATCAGGGAGTTTTGAAATAATTAGGCAAATGAGAAAGTTGGAAGCTCAAGTCTTTGCACCTCTGAGCCAACCATGAGTTCAGATATTTTATTTTCCTGTTGCTGTTAAAATGTATAATTTTCCAGCATATCATTGCATCATCCATTAAAACAAACAAACAAACCATGAAAAACCCCAAATTGATCATGTAGATTTCACTTCAAAACAATATGGATGCTGTTTTTCATGCCAGCCAAATTCCCTACTTCAGATCTCTCCTAGTAATTCCTAACCAACTTTTCTACTCAATGTTTCACGTGTTTGGGAAGGAGAATCCAGGGCAGAAGGAGGTGCTACAAATGAAAGCGCAAGCCAATAGATGGGAGTTCGGTTCAGCCAGGTGCATGGTCCTTCAAGGCTGAAAAACAGCAAAGTCCACATCTATAATGCAGCAGCTCACAGGCTTCTAGTTGTCTCCATAGAGGCACCTTTGTTGATCAGTCGCAGAGTACTCAGCATTTTGTAGTGCTGATTTTCCTTCCATTGTTGAAGACGATGGACAGGTACCCAGGACAGCTGGCTGCAAGTTTCCCAAAGGTAAAAACCATTGATGTCTCATAAGGTACTAGCCCAAGGACTACACTGAAGTTGGCAATAACCCAAGGCTTGATATAAACTTATTCTGGGATCACATTTATGTCTGAAGACTGAGAACTTCAGTGTCTTTCACACACTTTTGACAAACCAGTCTCTATTTTTCTGTCATGAGAAAGTAAGAGTATAGTTCTGTGAATTAGTCTAAAGAAACATTTGTCCACTGCCCATGTGTTGAGGCAAAGGCCAAGTCCAGGCATTTCACAGAAAGGGAGAAGAAAACTTGCAGAGCAACTTGCCTCCACTAGGAACTGTAGTTATGCCTAAGAGCCTTTGAATACATGTATGCAGTCTTCAGTAGAGAAGTTTGTCTTTTTTCTTGCTACTCTCTGACTTTGGGTGGTAAAGGGTTCCATGAGCAAAGCACAGCGTGAGTGAAGAAGCATCTTCCAGAAAGCTGAATTTCAGTTTCATCAAAATTCTCTCAAACCATGTGTCCAGAAATAGCAGAATTCACCCTTTGCAAAGCAGCAATCTTTTTGACCACCTTAAAATGGTACCCATAGGGAAGCAAACCCTGAAAAGATCGTGTCAAAGTGTAGTTAACCCCTGCTCAGGGTCCGTTGCCAAATTTTCTGAGCAGCCTAGAGGAGGAGCATAAACTAGAGCTTCAGTGCAAACATGACATCACCACCAGCTAGTATTGTGAGGTATTCTTGCTTATATATGTAGAATAAATGCTTCAAAAAAATGTACCCAACAAGTACAGACACTGTGCTGTTTGTAACACTATTAATAAACAGTCTGCTAATATTATTGGCAAAGGAAGAGAAGTCTGAGCAGACAGACATTGTCACTAATCTGAGGCAGGACAGCTGTGCGGTACATTTCCTCCCATGCTGCTCATGAGAAAGCAGGGCAATAATTTTGTCAAAGTTTAATGCTTCCCCGTGCTGATGTAAAACTATTAATAGTTCTAGATAATGGTCTATAAAGCCCTGAGAACATATGAATCACAATATAATGACTAACAAACGCATGATAATATTGCCTTAATAAAACCAAAAACCACTACTTTGTGAATTATCGAAATTAACTTTAGAGATGGGAAACCTTGGGGAATCTCCCCAACAGAAACCAGGTGAGAGATATCTCATGTTTCTTTAATGTGCTCCTGCTCTGTTTCCTGTCTGTACCTTAAAAACCAGCTTTATTTTCAACACCGTTGGGCAATAAATCCCAGGTGTCACCACAATAATTTTTCCTCCTACCTGGCAGAAACATAAAGGCTTTTGCAGCAGAAAGACTTCCTTCCCATTTTAGCAGCCCAAGTTCCTTTTTATGAGAGTATTTCATGCCTTTTTATCATTCGGGTAAACCTCAGGCAACTATTCCCTATGTGTCCCTTGCTACACACACACATCCATTTTCTACTTCTCTTTCAGGAGTCCTGCTACATCATTTTTAACTAGTGCTCCAAAATAATCACAGTGGTTTTTTCAATACTATATATTTTTAGCCCTGTTTTAATACCATATTTACCTTCCTTTGATTGCCACTGCTCATATTCTTTAAATTATCGTGCAATGCTTTCTACGAGCACTAAAATCACTATGCAATTTCAAAGGCAGAGAGACAACAAAGCTCTGCAGCTCCTGCTTTGCAAGAAGGTGCCCAGCTGTGTGCCAGTTCCGTCTTCACAAAGGCTGTTTCTCCATCTGGGGTTGTGCCATTTGAGAGGAAGGGCAAACTTTAATGGCAAAAATGGTCTGGAGGGGATGAATTGATGTGCGAAAAAAAAAAAAACAACCCCACAAACACAGTGCATACCGAGCCCACAAGTTACATATAAAAGTCAGAGTTCAAACTTAAATTGACTAAATATTTTGTGTGGATGCAAAGGCAGAGAGGACCAAAGATGGCAGAGGACCACCGTGGTCTGACCCAGGAGGGAAATGAACTAGCCACCCAAAAGTAGCTATTAATGCAAATTTCCCAGACTAGCACAGGCTAAATTTATTACTGTCAGTAGAAGATAACATAGGAAATAACCAGCTGTTGTGTACCACTCAACATAGAATCACCACCAGTTTGGAAAAGACCCATCAGATCATGACCAATTACTATGGGAATCCAGTGAGACATAGAAGCAAGACCAGCTGTGATGGTTAATCCTCTCTGATGAATATTTTAAAATATTAAGCTGACTTGAGATTAAGAGCAGAAACCAGAAAACCACTGAGCCTCTACCTTAGTCCTAAACAAGAAATGAACAATATTTTTATCTCACCCAGAAGGTAAGCAGCAGGATGCTGAAGAGATCCAGGGGAAATAAAATCCATGAGGTTGCATCGGGAAGGAACTGACCTAGGGCTGTGCTTTGGCCAGAGGACTATACGGATCCTCCAGATGAAGTTGATGATTCCCCACCAGATTATTTTATCACTCCAGGCAGAGTTAAGCGCAGATTTACAGACCTACAATAACAAAGGAACTTGCAGATTTTCCATGATAAAACACCACAGTACACCTGGAAGCAACACTGTAGACCTACAACATGTTGACCATTACTCCTGGCAAGTACAAAATTGAAAAAGTTGAGAGATGCTTTTATGTAAAAAAGGTTCAAATGCTTAACTGGACTTGTGGATGGCCCAAACCTCAACCACTTCCCAAATAAAGACATCAATTTCCTGTAAAATAATACTATCCAGAAACGGTAAACTTAGAAGAAATGCAGTAATTGAAAAGTGAAATAAAAATACAGGAAATATTAGTAGCCAGCATCAGATAACCTCCCAGAGAGAAAGAAAGGAAGAAACTCATCTCTAAATGCTACTGCCTTGGAGAGGGAAGGGAAGCAGAAAGGCAACTAACTACATTGCTGGGTGATCTGTCCCCTTGTGAGTGTGTTGGCTGCTTGAGGAAGTCATGTTTTATGCACTGATTAGATACAAGAGGATCATGTATGGAAGAAAAAGCATGGAAGGATTTTGATCTGTGGACATCGTAAAATATCAGTGATATTAAGAGTATTATTTGTTGTCAGTTTAAAGTTCACAGCTTCTTTACATAACTAAATAAATTACTCTATTATTCATGTTTTTACAGCTGGATATATATTTTAATCCCTGTTTACTAACAGTAGCTTTAACTGGATCAAGATTAAGTGAATGAAAAATGCTAAAAGAACTGTAAAACTAACACAGCACTAACAAGCCATTGGCAGTACCCGTCAAGAACAGAATGTTAATCTTTAACATAACAGCCTCTAAAAATTAAATATTTCAGTTACACATGAAACTAGAAGATGTGAAAAATTCTGTCGCACCTGGATGCTTCAGTTACCACAGTGATGAATCAAAATAATTGCCTGGTCCAGCATCTTGTATGACACTAAATACAGTGCTGGATCTATTGATCCTGTACATGAACAGCTCTTTGAACCTCAAGTGAGTACCTGCTTGCTTGTTCTTGCTTCTTACATATGAAATTGAAGGAGGGAAGCATGTTTAAATGTCATTTTCTGCCAGGAAGATTGTTTCTCTGTGCACGTCTTTATTCATTTTTGTCACAACAAGTGTTAGTATTCAGGCTGGGTTTCTCTCATCATTTCAGTTACTGGTGGTGGTCTCGAGAACTTTGCAGCACATTTCCATGATGTTGGAGGGAAATACTGCTAAACTATTTAATAGACTCAGCTACAGAAAGCCTTTGGAAGGTTAGCAACCAGCTGCTGGCAACCCAGCACTGAATCCTCTCAACTCAAGGATTTTCCATAGAAAATGTGCTCCTATAGGACCTTCTCTGCCCATTTTCAATCAAGCTCTGACATGTTTCCGCTCTGCTTAGTCCCAGCAGTGGTGCCTGCAGACAGCAAATGCTCCAGCCAAGCACCCCGAGTTTTGATGTGATTGGAATCCTCATCCCAAGCTCCAGCAGGCACTGCAGCGTGATGCTCTTGGTTGCGCCCTCCTGTACCACAGAGACCTCCTGGTATTTAAAATGTTTGAGTAGAGAGGGTTGTTTCAGAGTGTGGACTTCTCATATGTTAGGACCTCATCAAAAGGAAGAGATGAAAGTAAAACTGTATCTGAAGGCTTTGATGTTCCAGGTGAAATTTCCATAGCAATCATAAAAGAGAGAGACTGTTATGTTTGAAAATCTGGTTTTAGATAATTAAAAGCATTGTCAAATAAACACAATGAGAAGTAGGCAAATTTATGCAAACAATATCTCAAAATTCACTGGCCAGAACCAGAGAAAAGAAAGACACCTGTAACAACACTGCAAGAGAGGAAGGTATTGATTACATTAACTGGGAATGACATTGTGCAGTCATACAGACTTCACTCTGAATATCTTATGCAAGGCTTGCAATCCAGCAAGATAATGTTCACGCTTTAATTTTTATCCAGCTCTGAATTTAAAATATCATTCTGTCAGAAAGAAAATTAAAGTCTTTCAGACACGCGGTTTGATTCACAGAACTAATGAGATGAAACTCCTGACTGAAGGTAAAAAAAACAATGCATTAAATCAATGGGAAAATTTCCTTTGAAGGATTTGATATCAAATCAAGATTTGACACTCCTGTGAACCTCACAGGTTGGAAACATCTCAGTATGAGACGCTGACTTTCTCTGAAAACTTAGGTCCAACTGGGCCAGAAGGGAAGATGTGTAGATTACAGAAAAGAGTCATCATCCAAACAAAGTGAGAGCACAGGGTTTTTTTGGGAATTGCTTTGGGAGTCAGCAAAGGGAGATCTTGTTGCTGTGTTAGATGTTGATTCTGACACTGGCTCTTCCACAAAATCTCATTGTCCTCTTTTTAAACATCCTCACATCCTCTGCCACCCCTGGTGCTGCTGTTCCTGCTCAGCCCCCACCTACACATGCACCTGTGCTCACTTTGAGTCAGGTGCATGCACGTGCAGCAGCATCACAAGAGGTTTGTGGATCATCTGCAGCTCCCGGGAACACTGATGACATCTGCATCCTCTTGAGCCACCGGTTACAGATGGGATGATTCACCCAGCCTCTGTTGCCACAGCTGCTTCAGAAAAACAGTGACAAAATTTAATGTCACAGACTAAAATTGAAAAAATAAAAAATGCACAAAAAACCAACCTCAACCTTTAGATATTTGAAATCCAGGCACAAGGGAGAGGGCGGAAGATGATGCTGCTGGAAAGACAATCATTAAGAATGAGGCATTTTTAGCAATATTCATTCTGCCCCTTGCAACCCCACACATCTTTCTCATTACAACAGCACAACATCCATTTCTGGGCATTACTCCATGGGATGAGAAAACTATGAAAGACTGTGCATCACGCAAGAAAAATATGGGGATTTTAACACAGTGTGCTAATCATATCCGTCCCTTGTACTCCCAGCTATACAGAGAGGTGGTGGGAGGGCTGGCAGATGCTTAGCTTGGGGGTCCTTTCTAAACTCTCCAGCACAGACTCATCTTATGGTTGGACTTGACGATCTGGTGGGTCTCTTCCAATCTGGTTATTCTATGACTATATGATCTTCAGCCCTTTAAGTGGTGAGAATCCAGCCAGAAACCCTTCCAGCAGCAGCTTTCAATAATCATAAGCGGGTAGTCCCAGCATTGAGACCTTGGAAGCTGAGGTGAACCATTCCATATCACTGAGGCATGTCCTGGGGCCTCCTTTTCAGCTTCTCCCAGCATTGCAGTAGCCAAGGGGAAAGGAGCATCACAGTGAAAAAATAGTGTTGCTATGATACTGACCAGGATGCCTGGTCTGCACAGAACCCCAGAGGCAGGAGGTTCAGTACCTCTGGAAAAAAATAATAATGAAAATTCTCTCTTTGTAATAATACAACAGAAAGTGAGAAGACTTTTTGATATAAGTAACAGAGCCCCTAGGTTAACAGAGATTAACAGCAAGAGGTTTATTAAGCATGAATCATTTCCTACTTATTGTCCACAAACGCATCAGAGTGTGCTTTTCTTTTCTTTTTTGTAAGCCAAATGTATAATTGGCATTATTAGTTTCCTCCCCCTCTCTCCCTCTCCTTTAGTTTTAATTAGAGCATTGGGGGGGAAAAGCATATTTGATATGAAGAACTGGGGAGGGAGAATAATAATTCTGACTGTTTCAATTATTCCTACACAAGATGAGCCAGATTTCTGTTAGAGCTCAGCCTCCACAGTCGGCACCGGATCTGAGCTGAGGCCAGTACACGGTGTGCTCTGCAGGGCTGAAGCACTTGAGATATCCAGCCTTTGCCCAAGTGCAGAGTGGTTGCAGGGCTCAGCCTTGGTTTGATCCGAAGTGATGGAACTAGACCCCTTCAAACCCTCAGCTTCACTTGGTAATTGTGTTTCTGGAGAAAGAAAACTTCCCATCAGCAAAGCACTGCTTTAGGTTGAGTGTCCTTTTCTTTGCAGGTCCTGATTATCAGAGGTACCTTGATGTGCTGAAGGGAACCATCCTCCAGCCTCACTTCTCTGTCACCTCCAGACACTCTGCTTGATGTGGATGGATCTGTTTGCTCATCTTATTTGATCACACCTGAACTTGCCTTTTTCCCCTCCTTTCAGTACTTCATCAAGGCTGTATCTCCCTAGCCAACCTCTCATTCCCTTACTCAACATGGCTACAACCAGCCTTGCAGCTGACAGGGTGCATGTACACTCCAGTCTCTTGCCCCAAGCCAAGCTTGACTCCCTGAACCGCATCACAAAATTATATGCACAGACCTTGGGCCAAGGGCTTTCTCTACCTCCTTTTTCTTCCACCTCTGGTTTGGGAAACCAGAGGTTTCTCAAAGAGAAACCTTTGAGATCAGAGCTGAGGAAGCCACAATGAACTTTGAAAACCTGCTTGGTTTTCATTGTTCAACAAATGCTTAAGGAGTGGTTTTGTGCAGAATGCACTTAAGTGTAATTATTATTCTTGAAGTAGCAGAAATATATTTCAGGTGGTGTATCGTGTTTGCAAAACACTGCCACATGTGTATCTATGGAAACCACAAGATACAAATGCCATATCACCATGACTGCATCAGTTAATTCCATATCATTTTACCAGCCTATTTACTCCAGCAATTCAAATGTTTAAACTCCAGCTTGGTTTAATTGGTAAACACGGCTTTATGACAAACACATTTTTCCAAAGCAGGTGTTAAACTGACAATCATTTCCAAACTGATCTCATAACTAGTAGGTTTTTCAAGCAGTGCATTTGCAAAGTCAGTAAGGAACATGCTGAGAAGGGGGTTGGACCGCTCTGATGTTTACTGTAATGCTGGAGATGATGGGGCTGATCTTTCCAGAACTTCAAAAGAAAATTATGAGTACAAAGCACTAACCACACTAGTTCCAATACTAGTACAGGCAAAATCAGCCGCTCTCTGCCATCCCTGAAAGGCAACCAGAAGTGCCTGCACAAGCAGAGGTGAGCGTGATCTTCCCATGACCTGCTCAGCCTGCCAAAGGTTCTGCACACCAGCATTTTAAAGCAAGGTGGTCAGTTGTGTTCAAGAACTAGACTTGGCATGTGAATTTGTCTCAGCTGCATATTCAGCACCCACACAACCCACTAGGTCATTTCAGGGTCTGTATCTAATTAAAAGCGAGTGAATTTAGATTAGAAAAACCTAGACCTCCAAGAAAGATGAGAACTTGTAGTTCCTTCACAAGTTTAAATCTCTTCCCATTTCACAGAAGCCTAAACACCTTGTCAGTCCTCTTAAGTACAAGTCATAGGTTCTTCTGAGGTAACATACTTGTAGAAGGTAGTTTATCTCAAACGCATAATTAGTTTTAAACTAACCAACTTTGTTGATGTCCCTATTGCCTGGTATGTAAGAGGGGAGGGAAAAGGTGGCTATGACCACTATGCAATTTACACACTTTCCTTGCTGTCAGAATAACAGAAACATCTGACTTTAAATAAATAATAATAAAAAGAGAAAGAACAGAGTGTACGCTGTTCCCTGGAAACCAATAACTTGTATCTCCTATCTATTAGATGCAAGCTCCATATGATAGAGAATTTAATGTCGGAGTTTAGAAAAGACCTTTTCCTCAATGCAGATGCTAGAAGGTACAAAGACAGGATTTCTGCTAAATGGGACCAGATTCAAGAGAGTCCTCAGTCTACTAACAGCTCTAAGGCAGTGCCAAGGGTGAATGGGGTTTGCCTTTTTAGGGGTGAGCCTCTGAAACGTAGCTTTTGCTTTCATCACCCTCAAACACAACTGGTTCTTGTATAAGCATGAGTGTACTGTGACATTCTGGGAGGTGATACCAGCAAAAATCTGTAGGGTACTTCAAGTACAACCAAAAGATTTAGGAACAGAGCAGGAGCACACTAAGACCAAAAGTAAGGGCCTGGTATCATTTTACTCATGAGGGGATCAGATTGTTGTGCCCTCCATTTCCAGTTATTAGCTTACATCAAAGATCTATTTCTGAAGAGAGTTTCTTGCCTTAACAAGAAATAGGTGTCCAAGTCAGAAATCCACTGCCTCCCCTAAAACCAGACAAAGATTGAGACTTATGGGCCTGTGGGAAGTTCTCATGCTTCACAACAATGACATTCAAGGATGCAGCAGGGAAAACACTGGAAGCACCTGAGTAAACAGAGCTATTTGCAACAGTGTCTATACAGGTAAGCCAGATGAAGACTACACTTCAGGAGATGCCATCTACTACCATCCCTTGGATGTTTATTGTCCCAATCCAATTTCATTCATCCATTTGATTAGTAAATGGACAAAGCCTGCAGAATTTGTAAATTAGTAGGTTTTACCCAACGAAATTGTAAGTCCTCATTTTGTGCGCACAACAAAAGTGTAAAGCGATAAGGAGGACTACCAAACCCAGACATTACTGATGTGCAAGGTGCTTAGAAAGTTAAAAGTCTCTACAACTTTGGATAGACAAAAAGTCATTCATCATATCATTAAAGTCTAATCAGCATGAAGGCAACTTCAAAAATGCCAGAGCACGTACCTGGTCTTGATGCATTATTCTTTGAAGATAGCTTTTGATGCTTTTTCTAAACAGAATAATTTTCCCACATAGTATTTGATGTTGATGTGCAAAATACAACCATGACATTAAGAGCAGAGTATAGGCATTAAGAAAATTTCCCTTTACCTGTGACCTGATAGGTAACTGAAGAACACAAAAGAAATCATATAACTCTCTCCGTTCCATCCTTCAGCCACAGACTTTCTAAAACTTAATACCTAATCACATACATTCAACTTCCAGTTTACCTACCAAGAAGGGCATGTATTTAAATGTTGTTTATACTGCTTTTATTCAAGGATGGTCCACATGTTACAGCATCACCATCTGATGGAGACACGTGAACTCAAGTCACTGCTTTGTAGATTTCCTGTGTGATCTCAGGTACATCCCAGATCCTCACTGGTTACACAAGTAGAATGAAGATTGGCCCTAATTGCAAAGAATGGTTATTATTGGGTTTGTGAGCATTTGTTTTACCCAGTGTGGGCTGCAGGGGACTGCCAATGCATCTGCTGGCTGTATCCCATGGGGAATTGCTGCATATGGCACACTCTGATTTGAATACCTTAATGGCAAGGAATAGATTTCTTTCCCAGTCACAGGATGAGTTTTTTCAAGGCAACTTGTTTTCATCTCAAGGCCCCCCAGACCCGCTTTGGAGAAGCAAGGAATCGCATCCAGGACCCAGAACCCCCAAAGCAAGGCATTAAGCACAAGGAATAGGCTGTTTCAAGGCAGAAATGCTGGGGGGGCTTGTAGCCATTGTTCCAAGCATCCCCAGCACAATTCAGTTTTGAAGACTGGTGCCAGCCCATGCATCCCACCTGGCAATCATCCTCCCCACTCTGTGAAGCCCCAGCCCACTTGTATGGGAAAACGTACTGCTGGCAGGGCTCATCTTATACACACCTGCCTCTGCACTGAACCTTTTTCCCTTTCAGTAGCTGATTCTTTACAATTTTCTCTTTCATTCCTCTGATTTTAAACGTGGCACACCACAGTCCCCTCTACAGTGCTGGCCTCCCCCTTCCAGACCTCTCTCTGAATAGGAAGGACTTGAACCACACATTTCTAGCCCAGTTCTAAGCATGGAACTCCAAATCTAGCCCTCTCTCCAAAGAGAGAGCTGCACATTCCCTGCAGAGCATTGCCACCTGCAGCCCAGCCCAGCCCAGCCCCAGCTCCCAGCCTACCCAAGAGGGATGCCAACCATAAAAACTGCAAGATAAGTAGCTTGGAGTACTTGATGGATGGTCCTCCTCGCTGTTTTGGCCTCTGTGGCATCACACTGCAGACAAGATATATATATATGATGACTCGTTATACTTTTCTCTAAATAAAGTATTTGCTTTGTCTTTTTTTTATTACTTAATATCAATCACTACTTTGCTATATTACTAAGATCAAAACCCAGTATTGCATTTTTTGTCTCCTGGTATCTAGAGAAAGGCTCAACTTATAGAAAGATCCCTGCTGCCCATTGTTAGGGATGGTTATTTGATACCTGCCTGCCCACACGTGGAGTAGCACTACAACCACCACCCTCAAGTGCACAGCAGATGATTTTCCTAACCTTGAGCACCTCCTGGGGATTTTCCCAAATCATCTTATTCTGCAGAGAATAATTTAAAGAGGGAAAAAAATAACTACCAGCATATGCAAATAAGCACACTCTTTGCAGACCTACATAACACCTGGAAGCACCACATTATAAGCCAGTGACCCTGTGCTGACAGTGCTTCACACTGAACTACCAAGATTCCCCTCCTAGGACCTCGTTTGGATTTATTCTGTGCTAAGTAGGCTAAAGATGCAATTTCCCTGTGCACAGAGAGAGAATCATGTCTCAGTCATCAGCACACACACCCATACAGGCATCCCTGCTGCAGTTCAACAAAGTCCTCTACCGAAGGCTACTTTGATGCTCAAATACGATCCTCATGGTGGAAGAATGACGAACGCTCATAAAGTAAGGAGCAGAATTAAACTGTCAGTTTTCCCCAGGGAGAGGAGCTTCAAGATTCCCTACAAGATTGTCTGTCATTTAATGCATTTCCTGAGGGGCTGGGAGAAGAGAGCAATGAGTATCACGCTTGCAGCACTTGCAGATGACACTGGTGTTGAGATTCGTCCAGATCTCTGCTCTCCTTGAGGGTGGCTTTGTCCACTGGACTAAAACTGCCTATCCAAAGTTACAGCTACTTTCCAGTACTGCCTGTAAAGCCCATTTCTATGAGCTGTGTGAAAGCCTGTGCCACCTTTCTCTGGGGAAAGGGAAAAGCACAGCAGGGCTGAGACTATGTAGTGTGAAAGCAGGGACCAGAAATTATAACACCTGGATTTTAGTACTCAATACTTCCAAAGTGGTGAATGACTTTTTCAGTTCCATGTCTTAAGAGGATCTCTAAGGAGAAGGTTTCCTGTACACCTTCCATGTATTATCTTACGAAATCGTACAGACATTCACACAAGTGTATTTCTCTTCCTTAAGCGCCTTACAACACTGCTTAAAAGGAGAAATTCCACACAAGTAAAATAGTGACATTCATACATTAAATATGATGAAACACAAAGCACATATGAAATGCCTGTGAAAAATTTATGTGCACATTTATTTTCTTGTAAATACTTTCCCCTATTAAGACTCTGGCTTGATGCTTTGTATAAGATGCAGCTTTGCCTGTAAAGCCCAGCCAGTGGAGAATGGCAAATACAATTTTTCTTTCAGTTAAGAGGATGACAATGATGCCCAATACATCAATGAAATTTCAGTCTGTGTTAGCATTACTGATGGAACGGGAAATTGGATTCCACTGGCTAATCCATTGTTAATGATTTCACTTCATAAATATACTTAGTCTTCATTATAACTTCTTGCTGTTGGAAATAGTTTAAACTTTGGGAAAAATATTCTTGGAAGAATCAATTATCAGCACTGCACCTTCTAATGTTTTGATTTATTGATTTTTCACAGGTAAAGGACCTTGAACCTAGGCTTGGCTGGAAGAGACAGAAAGGAGTGCCATTGCCTCAAGCCTCCTGATAGCAAAAAAGGCACGTTTTCATAGTCTTAAATTACATCTATAATGCACTGTAATTTCAGGGAATGGGAATTCTTGATTATCTTCATTAGTTCTGAAAACTGCAAGTTCAGGCTGCACCACAACCTCCTCACAGCAATGTGGTCTCGTAGAAAAACCCCCATGGCAGGAATGTGCATGAGCGGGACATGGGTGACAATGTGATACCATAGAATTATCTTCTCTGGCATTCTTCCCTGGCTCTAATTTGAAGGGCCCTGTTTCCATTCTTCATCTCAGGTGTTGTTTGGGCTGATGAGATTTGTTATAGCACAAAGTTCTGCACATGTGCTTAAAGCTACATCTTAGACATATGTTAAATAGGACGAGTTGAATGGGAGGGTGTCTGAGCAGTGAGTCAGGACCTCTCCACACTTCCCACTAAACATCACACCATAAAAGTCCTATCCCTCCCTACTGTACTTCTCTGTCTTAACAACTTGTCAGGCGTATATAGCAGTAAAGCATCTCCTCTTCTAAGACATGGAGAGGAGGTCCTTAGGGGGCTAATATCTCAGTATAAGAGTTTGTCTCTTGTAACATGAGCCCAAGAGCAGCACAACCTCCTCTAGGCAATTGAAAACCAAACCAAGATACCAGAGTTGGAGATCTAATGTACTAATTAAACAAGCTAAGGAAAGGTAGAGATGTTTTGGTGATGAGAAAGTATATCAGATAGCCAGACAAGACTTTAAGCTAAGTTTGGTACTAGATGGAAAGTGGGATTGCCCAAGAATACGGCTCATAAACAAGTATTGACCCCTAAAGCTTTACAGCTTTGCTCTGGTCAGAGCCTGCTGAGACCCTCTGGGGTTTGCACCGTTTGCAGACAAGGACAAGGCTCTGTGCTGGAAGTGCTTAAAGGGAAGAGTAAGTAATATATAATGCAGCATTTCCAAGCACAAAATAAAGTTTCATGTTTCCTACCAAGCTCCACAGGAGATTTTTCAGTATTATGCATTACTTGAATTTTAGAATGGTTCAAGTAAATACATCACAAATAGCAAAGGAAATGTGTTTCAATAACACAGGTGTCCACATGAATATATGCATGAATCCTGGCACACATTTTTATTTTGCTAAGAATTGAAAAGTTGCCCTCTGGCATCTCTCATTGCTGCTTGCTGTAAATCTCAGCTGAAAATGCAAACAGGAAAGGACTCAAAACTTATTGGGAATCCTGCAGAAACACTGCATCAGCCCAAAAGGCTGAGATTACCTAAATCTGCCTGAAGTATCCTTATGCCAATAATTAAAGAGCAGTTGGACATCCTGTAATTTTGGATCCGAACTGGGCATCCCAGGTAGAGACAACTCACACAGATTTATCCAATGAAATGCACTATATTCATGAACTTTAATCCACACATGCTCACTGCTCCCCTCTCACAACAGCCCTCCCCTACCTGAACATTTCTCTTCTAGCCCCTGTCATTTTACCAATCTCCTCCAGTTTTGGTCACTCTCAACTTAACAACATGTGAGCTGCAAAGTTTGCAGGCCATATCCGTATATCTTTATTTTTCTCCTCTGTGCTAGTTGCTCCCTGTATTAAGGATGTTTTGCTCTAGATGGATTTCTAATTTGCTTCTTTCAACACTCTCTGTATTGTGTTTGCACTCATTACACAGAATATGATACCAGAGATAGGGAAATGGATGCTATTTTAAAAACAACTTAATGGCTAAGCCCTTCATTTGATGATTCAGAAAGAAGCAGAGGTCTAAGTTTTCCCAGAGAATATAAAATGCTCTGGTTGTAAAACAGTATCTAGATACCCCATAGAAACATTAATCTGATGGGAATGTCAGTGGCAAGGAGACCACCAACTACACACAAGTCTACATTTGGTCTGATTTCATCCCCTTGGCATAGAGGAACCCTGGTTACTAAAACATTTGGTCAGAAAACTACTCCCCTTCCATCAGATAAATGACTGTACTTGGTCACATTATGCTCATTTGGCATTCGCTATTCAGTGTGATATTTGCAATATTACTGGTAGGCCAAGAGATACTGCATTTTGGGCTGAAATGGTCATGACTTTTTTCCTCTTACAAGAATTTTATCTTTAGTGGAAGAGAATCTAGTGACTGGCTTTAATTCCCAGGCATTTGCTAACAAACCAATTCTTGCCTTACCTGCACTCCAGGCTTGCATCATGTTTGCTTGGGTGATGTTTCCACTGATGCAACCAGGGCTCAAATAGTAGAAAAATAAAAAGAGAGTAAGCATTTATTCTAGAACACATTCCACAGCCATCCTGAACTATAATGGAGATACACTCAAATGGGATAGAAGAAGATGAGGCAAAATTAAATTTGAAATTTTAAAATACAAATGCTATTTTTACTACAAACCACAGATTTTGGCCACAAGCAGCACTGAAATACTTGGTTCTTTGAGGTATCAAGCCACAGCTAAAAATATCTCAAGATGTACATGTGAAGTAGCCTTATTATCTGCGTCTTGCTTGCTCCACAGGGTAGATGTTCTCCTCTAAGTACTACAATTCTTTAAAGTGAAAACACTAACCCCCATACTTGGTTACCAACCTTACTTAGCCTTCCAGAGTTCCTCAGGGAGAAGACTTACTCTGGACACGCTCACCACTGCTCTACCAGACAGTAAAGCTCCTTCTTTTGGCTGCATTTAACCCTTATTCCATTTTCACCTAAATGAGCTCGGTAGCTTAATCAGCAGCCTCTCCTAAGTGAACCCATTTTAGCTGAGAAGGATTGGAGGTGGTGACAAGTGCAGAGCACAAGAGCTGGTGTAGGGAGATGCCTGTGAGCGGAGAGGGGCTGGAAGAGAATAAGTTAAGAAGGTCTAGGTGAAAATTTGTGGAAGTGGGCAGAGTGGAGAGACCTCCCCTAGAGCATGATCACCCTGAGGCAACACTGACCTAGAGTAGCACTGACAAAAGCATCTTGCCTGATTAAAAAGGCAGAATTAAAATTTTTTCTAACTTTTTTAGTAAGCAAAGCTTTTTCTCACACAGGGGGCAGCTCTGTATCGAGCAGGGAGTTTCTGTGTGGCCACCTCTCCTGGCACATACAGCAACAGTAATGACTGCTCCTTTAATCCCAGCATGAGCAGAGAAGTGAACACAGCTGCAGAGGGAGCTTGTGGGAAGGGAGCATGGAAACAACATCCAGCAGCAAAGATCCACACAAACAATTTAGCAGTAGTTCAAACATCTCATTAATTTAATTTATAGGGAAAAGCTGTCAGCCTTAATTTTAGTTAAACGCTGAACCACAGGTGAACCTTGTCCCTGTGAAAACCCCATAGGGAAGAGCTCCATGTTTCCTCATCCAGCACCCTGTGCCCTTATTAACCCATGTCAGAAAGGTGGGAGAAAGCCAGCAAAATAACTTCCTGGGAAGCCCAGGACTTTTCTAGGCAGTGTTGCATCTGTAAGATATGTGTTTGCAGAAGAAACATAACAGTGGTTGTGATTCCATGATGTCATAGATGGTGAAAAAGCAAAGCAGCCACAGCTGAAGGACGGAAGCTGCTCTCCCTGAGCCAGCTGGCTCTCTGCAGTTTTTCTAGTTTCTCCTTCATGCTTAAATTCTATCGGTTTTTAATTGCAGGTAGGATAACAGGGTCTTTAATGCCTACTGTATTGCCCTGTTAAAGTCCTCACATCTGTAGATACTTTTGATGGCTTGGATTGAGGACTGTATTCTTATTTCTCTGCTAGTTAAATGAGAAGGCGTTGCGCCACTAGAATTTTCCTAAGCTTGTGTCTGACTGGGACAGGGCTAATAAGCACTTACCAGGAAGCTACTGTTGCCAAGACTGGGTGCGATGGACTCTTAAATACTTTCTCCTCCAACTAGCTCTTGCTCTAATTCCCAGTGGTGGGGGTACATCCCCTGCTTCCAGATTTAGCTTCTTCAGGTTACCCACTGAAAAAAATACATTGCCAAAGGTGAGTCTGACCAGAAGGGACTAGTGATAAATACACTGCAAAAGCACTTCCCCACTGCAAAGGTCCTTTGCTCAGGCTGAACCAACAAGCGCTTTCTAGAATCAAATGGGGAAGGATGCTCCATGTCACCTCCTGGCTGGTGCCAAGATGCTGCAGATACAGTGGAATTTTGTGTCTCACTCCACTCCTTGAGTCATTTTGGGCAAACCAGCTGGAACAAAACCCCATCTTTGAATAGCCACCCTGGTACAAGGTGTCTATGCACCTGCAACACGACAAAAAAAACCCAACACACCTCTTGGAGATTTCAAGGAGTATTTGTTTGCATCTCAGCCTTGAAAGCAAGAAAAAAAATCCAATATATTTCTCAAAAGCACCTGCTATGCCCTAGCACCTCTGACCAGATTCTCCCCTCACATGACCAACCTCATGAGGATGAGAGGTGAACCCGACACAGGCAAATCCTCTCCACCTCTCTCATATTTCTCCCCTGCTCCCTCTATGCCAGCTCATACACTGAGTATTGGATGTAATATTCCCCCTACACTGGCATATAAAATCTCTTTCTGTATTTCAGCTGTACCTGTTTTTCATATCTCCCTCACTCGGAGCTTTGTTTTAAGAGTGCGTCCTCCACAGTAATTTTATAGGTTTCTATTCCTAGCTTCAGGAGAGGGAAGGGAGAATCTAATAATATTGATGAATAACCAAGCTGCTGCTAAGAAGTCTGCCTTTCCTTTTATTTAAAAAATACCTGCTAGAAAAAGTAAAAAGGTTGTTTCCCTGCAGGGTGTAACAAATGTGGTAAATGATAGATTAGGGGCCGTGTTCCCAGGCACATTGTCAACATCAAGGAAAGAAAAGATAGAATTGTAGCTTCAAAGAGCAGGGACAGTCTAGAAAGCAGATCACTTCGCAACAACTGACACCCTTAAAGGTGGACCCTGTTGAAAAAAGCACATTTAGCTTTTACTTTCCTTTGAACAAACGCCCACCCATTTCCTGGGGTTGTCTTATTTGTTGAGATCCACTTACCAAAGCGTATTGGAATAAACAACATCGGCAAGATGAGGCTTGCAATGATTTAGGGGCTGGTTGGCAAGTGTCTTTTCCATGTGTTTTATGCTTGCAACTGAGCCTTCCCATTGGAAAACATAGAGCAATCCCTGCCCCAAACTGCACAGCAAAAAACCAACTTACACACAGACCCAGAGCAATCAGCACGATGGGTTTGCAAAGAATCGCTCTAAAGCAACAGGGGACCTGAAAAAAAATGGTGATGGGAGGAGACAGCTGCTCAAAGCGATGTCATCAGAGTTCATGTAGAAAGGTGGAAAAAAGCAATAGGTGAAAAATATTAATTATATCTGATACCTTTGGGGTGAATGTACAGCTGTTTCTTTATCATACCTAGGAGCAACATTGAATGCTTGGCCTATAGCAGGGAAATAAAGGCAGCAAAACAGGTCAGTGGGGTTTTGAGGAAATACACTGATTGATTTGTAAGTGCAGGGAACAAAGTGATATGGAGATGTGGGTCTCTGTGCTCCATTTGCCCCAGTGCTGTGGCTTTTTTGCACCAGTTCTTTTCCTAAAGGAGCCGTGTCGTATTTGGGATGAGCAACAGTAATATCTTTCATGAATTTACACAGGCACAAGGCAGCTGATGCAAGAGCTAACAGACTGCTTTTTCCTACAGGTGCATGCCAGGAGACGTAATTAACAAGGAAAATGGAGAAATTAGAGCCTCAGAATTAAAAAAAAAAAAAGAAAAATTATTGCTGTATTTCCATTAAATAATATTTCCCAGTCCTCAGTGAAGGGAGACTGTCCATTCACAAACCATCTCCTTGATAACTGGGTCTGTTGTGCTCCTGCACAGCCAGGAGTTTGCTGCATATATGTTCAACAGATGGATATTTATTGCCCTGGGCTAACGGGAGCTCTTTTGGCCATTGCAGCTGAAGCTGCTGGGCCAGAAGTGCCAGTTTCTCACTCTCTTGTCCAACCAATGAAGAACCTCAATACTGCCTTTCACTGCTTTCACTGATTCATTTTGAGTCCTTTTCACAAACCACAAGAAATCTTCTTGATTAGGCAGACAGAAGCTTTCCTAAGGTGGAGGAAATATTAAGGAGAAAAAAAAATAAAACAAGATGAACAGCAGAGATAAAGTTTGAGGGGGGGAAAAAAAAAAAGACTGAGAAAAATTCAGGTTCTCTTGTAAGGCAGTGATTTCTCGAGGAAATGCTGACAGAGCCATCTACTGCTCATGAAGGTCTGCAGCTTCGCAGCTATATCTGCACAAAAGCCTGAGCTGGCAGCAGGGACCAGCCAGTCACAGCCTGTTCAGTTTCCTGCTGCCTGCACTGTATGGGAACATCTTCCCAATGCAAATTATGTTATTAGGCCTATTACTTTGTAACATCAAGAGGAAAGATAAAAAAAATTCTGCAACATAAAGGAACGAATAAGAGGTCGATAAATAATACATAAAACAAAAGGCAGATATTTCTCATAGCCTTTAAAAATGATTCTACATGGGTATAATATACCACAAATATCAAAGCTGCAGCACAGCCCTTATATGACAGGTCAGAGACTAGTCAGAAAACACTTTCTGACATCTGAATCATGGCTACTTAGCTATTCACTTTTATTGGGGTGGGGGGGGGCAGAGAAAGAGAGAAAAATTAATAGCATCTCTCAGCAGAAAGTTATTTCAGGTCTCCTACTTTGCAAAGGGAACTGTCATTTCATTATTTTGGTGGGTGTAATGGCACATGCTGTACCAACCATATGCAATCAGAGAATTAAATGCTGGCTCAGATATGAAGACATAATGAGATACACACATTTTTTTAAATGAGAAACGTTATTGAAAATATAACCCAGTACAGTGTAAAACACAGATGTCTCCGGCATTATAAAACTTTCTGGAAATGTGTTGTAAGTTGCAATTGTTACAATTGCTTAAGGATCTTTGAACTGAAATTGCTGCTTTAAGCTTTTTTTTCCAAGAAGAAGTTCATATAAGATGCATAGAACATATTTAGCAGCCAAAACCTTTGCCAGTCATGAACTGGTGAGGCTAACCTGGGAGAACCTGCTTGTGACATTGGAGACTTGTGATATAGGCTGGGTTGGGGCGCATCTCCATGCAGAGGGATCTGAGACCCTAAAGTGAATAAAGTCCTTTCTTAACAAGAGAGGGCTTGTAGATGCTGTTCCAAAGTGCTCCTGGCTGGTTACATTAATCCAAATTCAATTAAAGAGCCACATTAGACACAGCCCTGACTTCCATGCAGGAAACCTTTTGCTCTTGGCTGCTTTCCCTGGCTGATAAGGGACGATGCAACAGGAGTCTGCAAGCAGGAGCTGTACTTCTGGCTTCCACCCGCCCACTCCTCTTCTCTGCCTTAGCATGCCCACCTGCAAAACGAGTACAGCTCCAGCGATCTGACATCACTTGGTGAAATCATAGAATCATAGAACAACCAGGTTGGAAGGGACCCATCGGATCTTCTAGTCCAACCATTCCTATCAAATACTAAACCAAGTCCCTCAAGATCTCATCCACCCATGCCTTAAACACCTCCAGGGAAGGTAAATCAACCACCATCCCTGGGCAGCCTATTCCAATGCCCAGTGACCCTCTATGTGAAAAACTTCCTCCTAATCTCCAGCCTAAATCTCCCCTGGTGGAGCTCGAGGCCATTCCCTCTTGTCCTGTCCCCTGTCACTTGGGAGAAGAGGCCAGCTCCCTCCTCTCTACAACCTCCTTTCAGGTAGTTGTAGAGAGTAACGAGGTCTCCTCTCAGCCTCCTCTTCTCCAGCATAAACACCCCCAGCTCTCTCAGTCGCTTCTGATAAGGCCTGTTCTCCAGCCCCTTCACCAGCTTTGTTGCTCTTCTCTGGACTTGCTCCAGAGCCTCAACATCCTTCTTGTGGTGAGGGGCCCACAACTGAACATTGATTTTAGTGAGTAGGATGGGCCAACAAGACCCTATTCTAATGGGTAGATATCTTCTTCATCCTCTCCCCCTTCAAATGCTCTCTGTGCAATCTTCACTTACATGATAGTCTCTCCTTAATGTGCAGGAAATCCCTGCCCAGAGTTCACCCCTGTGATTCCCACCTTGCATAGCCGCCACGATTATCTTTGGACTTCAATTTGTGTCTGGTTCCCAGAATATGAAGAGATAAGCAGAGAGTTGAGGAGGAAGAGCAAGGGCAAACAGCCACTTACCACGCTTAGAGGGGTTTTGCCACCATGCCAGCAGCACAAGCTCATAAACCCCCAGGGTAGAACGTGGTGTTCTCTCCAGCACTCGCAACACACAGAGGGACTGATCAGTTTGTGTAACATGGAGCCAAGTGCCAGCTGCTCCTGCCCAGGTACACGTCACCAACAGCAGCTGGTACAAAGAGCTTCCTTCCAAATCCATTGCTCTAAGATCATCTGGAGACCAATGACAGCTAAAAAGGCTCACTTTCTCCACAAAATTTGTAACTTTTCTCTCAAAGCCATGTTATCTTACCTTCATTTTGGAGAAGGCTACAAAAAACACATATTCTGTCTTTTTCATTACAGCAGACAGGAAATACAATGGTGATTGTTGTTGACTGTGGAGCTCTGACTTTTTAGCTACTCATAAAATTTTACCACTTCAAAGTGATTCCTGGAGGGATATTTATTAGAGGAGTCTGAACTCATCTCTGGCTGAAACTGGCTCTGTCTAGCTATCATGAGCCACATGTGGTTTCAAATTGCCTCTGATAGCAGTCTCCAGAATAATGTAACCTGTAAGTTTATATTAAATATTTATATGACACTACTTTGTGCTCTTCTTGGTTTAATTGTTCTTTGAAATTCATCAAAATGTATTAGCAAAGTTCCTTGCTTAACATTGCTGGTACCGTTTAGTATGAATACTCTGCTAAACAAACAGGTCTGACTGCATAGACCACCTCACAGAAGCCAAATGGCAAAGTGCTACCTTGGCTTATTCCAGTCTCAAAAAGAACAGGCAGCATAAACAGGCTCCTGAGCTCTGATCAAATCAGCATCCTAATTCCAGGCAGGAGTACAGTTTATTTCAGAAATTCAGTACAGAGAACAAAAAAAAAAGCAGTTTCCAAGGAGGAGAAAGACTGTTCTGGCAGACTGAAGTGTTTTAGGTTTTTTTTTTTAAGAAAACTCATGATATTTCAAATGAAATAAAAACTTTTTAAAGCCACGGTATGAATTTTCCCAAATAAAATGGAAGGAAAGTGCTAGAAGTTAAAACTTTGCAATATAGTCAGAACTGACATTTAGATTTGTTGGTCTGAGTTGAAATGAAACAGCACAAGACCTTTTGGCGACTCCAGAACACTTTGCAGATTTACAGTTTCAATAAAAACACTGTTGTATAAGACAGAAAGCTTCAATTTCAATCTAGAGTAATCTCATTGTCTCTCACAGACACAGACATCACTGGGAATAGGAGGAGGACCACCACTCCCGACAGCCAATAGTGTCATTTACAACTGAGAAATTTATTGAGTGGAGAAGCATATCATAGAATCATAGAACAACCAGGTTGGAAGAGACCCACCGGATCATCGAGTCCAACCGTTAAATATGAACCAACTCTAAATGTCCTGCTGAAAGGCCTGCAGGAAGAGGAATAAAAATGCGCCAGTATGGATGGAGCCATTTGGAAAAGTGAAGACAGATGTTCTCAGAAACATCTCCCAGTTTAAGCTTTTTTTTTTTTTTTTCAGAGAGGGTTCACTGATCTACTTTTCCAGTAGCATCACGCTGAAAATTCCTAAAAAGAAATTCTGAAATGACAGAGAACTGCATCAAAAGCCAAACAAAATCGAGGAAAAAGTGAAGGGACCTTTGTCTGACAACCAGGACAATAAGTAGTTACCAATGAACGAACTTGCTGTGTAAATCTGGAACATGCAGCCCAAAGCAACAGTAAGGCAAGGATTTACTCAGTTATAGCTGCCTTTCAGCAAGACAAAGCAGATGCCAAACAGCTAGACGGAACAGCAAGGAAACATTGCTAGAACATTGCATTAAGAGCCAGGAGCCAGATGTTAGGCTATGAGCTGGCTTGAAAAAGGCTACGACTGCCAAGAAGAGAAAATGCTTTTCCCTGTGCAACCCTGTGTGACTGTGAAGAAAACAGATCACAAAACCTCAGTCACAAATACTCATCTTCATTCTCTGTTCCTCTAAAGGGGAGCAACTAGTTGTTTGGAAAAAAAATGGATGAAAATCCAAAATTTAGAGGTAGTTTTATGTTAACTAGTTAGTTAAGAAGTGTTCAGTAGAGTCCCCTACCTCTTCCGCTGTGTCATCTGCTCTAGCATATATATATATTATCATCTGTATCAGAAAATGAATGTATGTTGTTGACTTTATTACTCTGATTAGTATTTTTCCCAGCTGATTTATACATAGTTTCTTACATCTACTAGGATTCATTCTCAGGGCTCACACCACAGAGGACAGTCCTCATCATCCCTGGGCACTCTCTGTACTATAATGGAGTCAGCCATAGCTCTCTGCTGACCTATTCCTGATGGAACTTTCAGTGGCTATGAATAATTCCCCATTACTCTGGATTTCTACATTGCTATAATCACACATTTAACGAGGCTGAATGCTAAAGCAGAAAGTTAAAATGCTCAGAAGTTGGGTTGTTTTTTTTTTCAAAATCCAATTAGATATAATTAAAATATTTATAGATTGGATGTAATTTTCCCAAAGGGCTCTCTCTTACAAGTATCTATAACACTAGGTGAGGATCACAGCAGAATCCATTCCATTAATTGCTTTTGGAGCATTTTAGAATTACTATATTTCCAAATTAATAACAAGCTAAAAAAAGGGAAAGATTAACTTCAGAATAAAGGGAGTAATACCCAGACATCCAGACAGTTACTGTTTATAGCAGCTAACAAGCTGCAGCAGAGGAAGAAGAAAATTCAGAGCAACGCGAGGACCAAGTGCCATCTTGTGGATTTACAGGCACCACACAGCACATGTCACAGCCACACCACAGACAGGATTTTAGTTAGGTAGAGGATGGATTTGTATGCTGTAGGCATAGTGACTGGTATTAAAAGAAATCACTTTGTTAAAATCACTGACGTGCTCTCCCTTTAGAGGACTACAGACATCACCTTCAAGATTTACAGTCATCCTATTACTCTGGCTCCCAAAAGAAGTCCATAAAACTTTTACCACCCAGTTCTTGCATCACAGCCATAAATTCCAACTGTGTTTTATCTTAGACAGCATAAACCGGGCACTGACTGCAAAGCCCTGCAGAAGCTGCTGTTGTGCAGCAGGGAGCATTCACCCCCAGAGATACCCAGAGCCAGTATCGCAGTCCAGATTTGCCAGTGCAGGTCAGTCTCTCCACCAAGAAGTCAGTTTCTCCCCTTCATTGCTCCCAAAGATAATCTCACTTTGAACAAGTGGTCTTTCTGCTTCTGTCTCTCCATCATTTTAAAAATCTGTGCTATAGCGCTCAATGGAGAGAGCTCTGGTACCCCAGAGGAATGTGCACTGCTGTTGAGAACGTCACTGGTTGCTCAGTGATGCCAAACCAATAACCTGATTGTTTTGTTAAAGTGACCACATGCTATTGTAAAGTAAATTTCTTGTGGTTAGGAGAAGAAACACTTGAAATTAGTTTTTCCCACTTCTCAAAGTTACCAACAGTCATGCTACAGCAAAAATTAAAAATGCTGATTGTTAAGAGCCAAAAGTTTCTCCATTTAAAATGTTTCTGTTGGAATCCTTTCCTAGACTCCTTTCCCAAAACAATCATAGCAAGGCAGAAAGTAACTGTGGAGATCTTGTTTTTCCTATATCTTCTGCTTATATTCCAGAAGTAGATACCTCGTTCTCAGAGGACTTCTGCAATCTGCCTCCCCTCAAGATCCAGTAGCTGCCAGCAAAGCATGGAGTAAGAAGAGTTTTGCAGCAACGTGCAAATAGAGGTTACACACAAACAATAGATAACTGAGTGCATGTTTACACAACAAAGTTAAATCCATAATTTTCTCTTCTGTTCATTTGCCAATTATTATTTTACCCTATGTTTTCCTCACTCTAGTTTTTGTAGCAGCCAGAGGGCGGCACAAAGTTCCTCATGGGATGGTTAAGGACAAAACCCACAAAGCAGCTTCTCCAGCTGAAGAGAGAGGAATTTAGGAGCAGGTCAGGAATCCTATCTTCATGCTGTCCAAGAAGGAAAAGCCAGGCCAGATATCCCTCATGGCTTGAAATCTCTATTAATAGCCTGTACCAATGGTCTGAGTGTAGAGAGATATGATTCAAAACATTTTACCAACAGAGCTTCAAACAAGAGACTCTGTTAAGAGGAATGAAAATAAGGTCTCAACTGACTTCCAGCCTTCACCAGTGCACACCACATGAGCTACACATTTAAATCCACTCTGGGGTTCTCCCTCCAGAGCAGGACTGGCTTCTCTGCTGTACTGCAGATACACCACAGACCAGTTCTGGCTGATCTCTGCATACCCAAAACCTTTCCTCCATGAAATGAATCAAAGTTCACTAAAAAACATGGTTATCTTGAACTTCCAAGACAGCAAGTGAATAAATAATTTAAAACTTGGGGAAAGTGTCCATTTAGATTAATGCTAGGCTGAAAATAGTACTCCTGTCCAAGACACTAGATGACTATTATAACATTCAGTCCAGTTTAATGGAGTGATATTCCAGTTACATGAAGTTTCTCAGAAAGACCCACTTTCTGCTCCTTTTATCTGTAATGGAGAAAATTATTTTAAACATATCTTTCTTTGGTAGACTGACATGCAAGTCATCTCTCTTGGCTAACTTTTGAGACACGTATTGCAGTGATAAACATAAAGCCATCAACTCTGAAAGCAAAGAAATGTGACCTGTCTATTGATACCTGCAAATCAGACTGGGAAAGAGTCCAAGGAGAAACACAGAAGAGCTTTCAACCCAGGTCAGTGACCCTTTCCATTTCTTTCTCCAGAGATGGAGGTCAAAGCTAACAGCCCAGACTTCAGAAATGAGTCAGCTCTGTGCCTCCAAACAGGCGAGAGCTGACACCAAATACTCCACAAGTGTCTGAAGGCTCCTGCATGGAGGTGTGGGCAGGCACAGGCATCATTCCTTCCTCTCCCCTCCCATGACCAAGGCAGCAGCACACGTTTATAACTCATGGTGTCCCTGCCAGACCACACATGGGCTCTCTTCCTGCTCACTCCTCCACTCGCAGCATTTTAGCACTGCCTCTCTGAGGAAATTATACCCTAAATTATACCTTAATTATACCCTAGTAAAGCCAACAGTGGGTATGCTTCAGACACCTGGTGGCCCAAACACATGTGTGCATATGTCTCCTCTCTCAGGAGACCCTCAGCAGCAACAAACCCAAAAATATTTCAGAAGTTTTCACACCTCTCCAGGCAAATGCTAAATGGCTCATCTTTCTTTCAGGACAGTAATGCAAGAACTGTCTCACTGGATTTTTTTTTTACTCTGCCAGGTGAGCAGAGTCACAATGCCTCTTCCAGTGGAGAGATGCTCTTGCAACAGTGCACTCAGTTTTCAGAGCAGCACAAGGGCTAAATCCATAGTTCCACTGCAGATTAACCCAGGGTTATTCTGTAAAGCAGAGAAATGCTTTCACCTGTCTTTGACAGATAAGAGGCAGACTCAGAGTCAGAGCAAGCAAGGTGCCTGTAAGAAAAGTTCAGATGGAATTGGGGTAATTGCAGCTGAAAATCACCACTACTCCTTAGCTCTGGTGATGTCACCTCTCTGTGTGACTTCCATCTTCACTGGGTCACTTAAAAACCCATCAAAGATGCCTAGAGCTGCTCAGGCTCGAACCATTTCTGGTCTCCAAGGAGAGCAGCATTTTCACATATTCCCCTGCATGTCCCAAGCGGAAGGAGAGTGTGCCCAGCCTACATTGACAGAGAAACGGTATCTCAGATGGCTTTTCCTTAACAGGGAGGTGAAGGTGTCCCCATTAGCACCATGACCATATTGGAAGAACAACTTACTCAGCATAGGTCAGAAGAGAAAGGGTGTCCCTGCTGCCTGTGAGCTGAGGCCACAGGGAAAGATGTGTCTCCAAGGTTAATTTAGTAAGGTAACATTTTACTTCGGGAAAATAACTTTAGTAAAATAACACTTTGTTGGCTGTAGGCCAGTGGTACAGCTGGCAGGACCCCAAGAAAGCCCCATTCTACCCCAGCGCTGCTCTACCCCTTTCCTGTTCAGTCTGGACAGTCACTTAATGAGATTTTAAGACAGAGCTCTAACATGGGCACCCACACGTGCTAATGGCCCCTTTGGGTGTGAGGCTGGGCTGTGAGCATAATTACACCATCTGAACTGTATCATTTGCTTCATTACTGTTGAAGAGTGTTAACATCTGAAACCAGTTGATCACCTTGCTTAATGAGCCCAGTTTTCACAGGTACGGTTGAAAGTCAAATACCGGGAGGAAACAAGACCACAGAGGAAAATGTCCTCATGTAGGGTTTGCTGCCAGTTCAGTGCATATGCACTGCTATAGGAAAGTGAGGCTACTACTCCTTTTGCACCCAGGCAGCCCATCCTCAGTGGGAGAAGGCTTGCACCTTTTTCAGGGCCTGCCCAAGAAGAAAGGAGAGAAATTTCACCATGCTTCCGAATTTGATCAAGACTGCCACCTGCTAACAAGGAGTTGAAGTGACAGAAATGGTGCCGTGTTTCTAGAGAGAAAATCAGAACAGAAGCAGGAAAAAAGCTAGAAGACTCACATTTGTAGAAGTGTTTAAAATCATAGAATCGTAGAATCACCAGGTTGGAAGAGACGCACAGGATCATTGAGTCCAACCATTCCTGTCAAAATGTTTCCTTCTTCTGGTTATGATGGTGAGAAGGCTGGTCACGCTGCCTTCCCAGGGTGCAGACACTTTTCCTTGGCTGAATCAACAGCTCCCAGCACACAATTCATACTCAGCTGATTATTTAATTGATTATTTTATTTACTTTGACTATTTTGTCTTTTCTTTCCATACATGAAATGTTCACAAGTGCACTATGGTTACCTAAGAGAGACCACCTGAAATGGTTTGACACTTTGAGAGAAGTACATGCACTCCAGCAAGAAAGCAAGAAAGGTCCAAGAACAACCAGTCCATAAATCAAAGGAGGGAGATTAGGCCATTCCTGTACTCTCCCTGTTCTCAAAAAGCAGAGAGAGAAAGAAAATTTCCATCTGGTCTTTGTGACTTTTCTTTCTGTTATATGACCAGCTAGTGGAAGCTGTTTAAATTTCACAATTCAAATCAAGTCAACAAAGGCCAAGGGGAAATTTCCAAAGTTTTCTCTTAGTTTTGGATATGATTCCCTACCGACAGGTCTAGTTTCTTAACGTGTATCCTAACAGTCCCCTTAAGGAGGAAGGAATTCCCCTCTATTCCTTCTCTTCCAGTGGAAATTAAGTACCTGGCTAGGCATTAGCCACTCACATAGTCATTCTTTGGGTCTAAGAGGAAGCATCTCTGGGGCTTCCTGAAAAGGAGTTTTCCCACAGAAGAATTCAGTGCAGAGCTCCAGTGGCCAAGTGGATGCCCTGACTGGAGAACCATCCTTACATTCCATCCTGGCCAAGTGGGAACAAATAACTTTTCTTGTGAATATAGGATGTAGCTTTTGCATTTCATGTTCAGACAATCGTTTTGCTCACACTCTTGAGTAGTTTAAATCAGTAACTATATCTCTGTAAACATGCACATGCATCATATAGCAACACATACTTTTATATATTATATACACAGGAAGAGAGTTAGAGCCAGGTATCATTAATCTTAAATATTTATATCTTCCTGGAACAACTAGTTGACAGCTGTTAAGCTACTGGCAAACCGTCTGCCTTAAGTATTTTTCCCCTTTCTTTTGGCACTATGCCCCTGGCTTGGTTTCAACTACACATTGCAGAGACGGTTTAGAACAATAACTAGACATTGTCTTGTAAAGTAAGCTGAGGAGTACATTCCCCCTCCAATCCCGCCTGCAGCTCACGAACAATAATGTGACTTACACACATTTGCATGGATAGGGGAATTAGCTCTGCTATGGATCAAATTACTCTCCTGTCCTTGCTGAAGCCCCCCAGCACACCAGCTGAACCAGTGGAAAAACTCATTTTGCAGAAGGGTATTTGGATTAGCAGCAGGAGCCACAAGGAGCTTAGAAGGAGAGAAAACTCAGGTTCTGTGTGAACTTTTATGCAATCTATGTTTTATTCTGCCAATACCTTTTTACACTTGAACACTGCCCCTTTTCTCTGTTTTGACAAAGTTTACCTTGAGGTCAACGACAGCAGTGGAGGAACAGTGACCAAACCGAACTCCAGCAACTTCACTCATTAACATCTCTGATTCCTCTGCCTCCTGTGCCACCTTCCTCTGTCATGTGGTACTGCAATAACTGCTGCAAGAGCACATTGATTTTAAAAAGGGGCGGAGGGCGGCAGCAGGGACAAGGGTTTGAGGCAGAGATGAGTAAAGCCTGATTCCCACTGTCCTGCAATGTACACAGTCATATAGGGACAGGCTGAAGGGATTGGATGTTCTGTGGGACTCTCACCTCAGCAGAGTTGACTTCGTGCTACAACAGACACAGTTTCACAGCAGATGTTGTTCATAATGCAAAACAAGCAGAGGGTGAAGCACCGCCCGGCCTGGGGAGATCTTTCTAACACTTTGCAGCCTGCGTCATCTGTCCATGAAGCACTACAGACGTGCGGCTTTTCCTTAGCCAGGAAAACATGATGGATATTTATTGTAGCTGCACAAGTGAAGTCACAGGGAGCCCGTGAGCATGAACGGAGAGTGGTTAGATAATAGCCTAACAAGCAAGATGCCTACAGCCCATTAAAGAACTAACAAAAGGCTTACATGAGACACTTGTGGTATTGTACAAGGAAGACACGCAAACTAGGAAATGCCTAAGTATGGCATTTAAAGACATACAGAATGAACCAGACATGTGGTATCGCTAATAACTTGGCACTCTCATGTGTGCTTAGCATATAGATAAAGTAATTACCTAATCAAAAAGTGCTTGAAAGATGAGTGAGAGAAGATGCTAATCAACAAGAGAAGCAACAACTGCAGTACCAAGGACTGAAGGTGAACCTAGACAGGGGGCAAGACCTGGGTGTCCAGGTGATAGCTGGAAGCCACTCCGCTGTTTGCTGCTGAAGACCTTGCGTTGTGCTTGCAGCTTGGGTGTAGGAGATGAACCAATACAGAATTCAGTAAGGGCAAAACCAAGCAATTTAGAAGGAGAAGAGGACGTGAAGCAGCTTGGATTTATACTGACCAAAGGGTAAGTGGTCAGCTCGAAGATACTTTCATAGAATCATAGAACAACTAGGTTGGAAGAGACCCAGTGGATCATCAAGTCCAGCTGAGCAGTCCTGGAAAAAAAAGGAGACAAATTTCAGCAGTGAACAGAATACATGTACCTTACATTAAAAAGCTGACATGGTTCTATGTCTTAGTGCACAAACTCCATCAAATAGTGTGTGTTGCGTTAACTCAATGTATTGAATCCACAGCTTTTCCCTTACAGATCTGGCAATTTGGGGGAAAAAATATCTTTAGCCACTAGCGGTCGTTGTTGTCCTGTGCAGCAAGAATTCCCAGAGTTAGTGCAGGGAGAGAATCCTACCAAATCATTTCCATGAGCTTATTTTCACCAGGTACAAACCATAGTCAAAATTTTAAAGTCAAGCATGAAACGGTACCTCTGCTCATTCATCGGGAGAGGAACGGGTGTTAAATTTACCTCTTCCTGTAAATTACATTCAGTGTCAAGGAAAACACAACAGTTTGACAACAATTTGGTACCACAATGAATTGGAAACAGTGCAGCTAGCCAAGCAGATGCTGCTTTGTTTACAGAGTTCGTGTAAACACTGATTTTGATGCAGCTCCTTTTATCCCGTGTGCACGTATGTCTCCCAACCCAATGACAGGCAATTGCAAAATCACAGGAAATTATGATACCCTCTCTTGAGGAAGTTTTGTGTTGTTTGCTGAGTGCTTGTACAAAGCAAGTGCTCAAACAAAGCAGATGCTGCTTTCTGTGGCTTCCCCCAGACAAAGTCTCTGCAGTATATAGAGTTAAAAATTTAGGCCCAGATTGACAAAGGGACATAGGCTTTTAACCGCTTTGCTTTTGGATATCCAGCTGGTGGAGCAGAATTCACAAATATGAGTCGGGCATTGGGGAGGCAGGGCTGAAAAGCATATTTCAGTGCTGTGCAGAGTTACCCCGGCTACTTTATGTCAGTTAGTTCAGGCAGTAGAAACAGTACAGCTGCTGGTCCTTCTAAAAATCCCACAAGGTATACAAAAGGTGGCCACAACCATAATTAATAAGCTGAAATTTAAATGTCTAACTGACTGCACTAGTGAAAACTGCAGTCCCTATGGATTCCGAGATGCTCTGGCTGCCATGCACAGTTTTCAGGGGTCTGCAACATGGTCTTACATGGTTAAACACTGTATTTTTTTTTTTTTAGGAACCTGTGATTCTGGAGGGTTTAGATCTCAGTTCCCTTTTGGGATCTACATTCACCCATGAAAAAACATAAGTTCCATTCCCAGGCTTTGTTCCTCCCTTCAGCTGATTCACTCCACAGCCTAAATCCTCCTCCTTCCAACAGTCTCATCAGCCTTCTTCATGCCCAAGTGGGACAGAGTCACCTAAAAGAAACACCAAAGGCACCTCCTACTTTACAACTAAAGTACCAGATTGCAGGCGCTTTCTACCCCACTGGAGTTAACTTACAGTATTTTTTCTAACCTACCTCAAAACAGAGCCAGCTTTCAAGAAAAAAAAAATGCAGCTATCTGATCAGGGTATATGGAAGTTCTGTGTTTTATGGAGGGTGTATTTTCTAAGTTTCACATTAATAACATCATTATCAAAGCTATTCCACAAGATTAATCCCAATGGCTAGAAGTAGAATATTTGCATTGAGCAATTTTGCTAGAGGAAAGATTAATAACAAATGAAGACAAAAAGTAGGAGAATCAGTACAGTAATTGCCTTCACTTTTCCTCTTTCCTGCATTTTACAGATTATAGATTAATTTACTGTACCAACCTCAACTTTCAGTAAAATGTCATGATATTATTACCCTCCAATTATAATCACTAATCAACACTACACTCTGCCTGCTTTCTGTTGGCTTCAAAATGACATTTCTTAAACTAGAAAGCCACAGCTTAATTTTAAAACATGAAAATTTTAATTACGCATACATAACTACATATGTACATAGCTGTATGCATGTATGTTCACACATAGACACATACACATAATTTCCTTTCACATGGGCAGGAGCTTTATAGCTTGCTTCAACGGAGCCAGATATCACCAATAAAAGAAAACACATCTTGTCTCTGAGAAAAAAAAGCAGGAACTTTCTTTGGGATAAGCACAGTACGAAAATATTTATCAGGACCTCTACATTTCGCTCATCCTCCTGGTTAAACAACACATGAAACATACTACCCATGGGTGCAAACTGAGAGGGACTGACTACTTGAGACAACCTGAGCCAAAAAAAAGGACTTAAAATAGATTAATATCGCTTTAAACAACTTTAAACAATGTGGAAAAGGGTTGCTAAAAAACTGACCTAAGATTTCATTCAAGTTTCGCTGCTGCCGTTAGGAATTTCTCCATTGATTTTGCTGAGCTTTGGGATTATGTCTCAACACTATGAAATGAGAAATGGAAGAAAGAATTCTGGTTTTACAGAAACCCTCATGTCATCTCCATCGGAAGCCTCTCACAAGCCTTTAGAAGAATGCGTAACACTTACACAGACTATAAAAGGGACAGAGTGAGCATCAAATTTCCAAATGTCTTCCTCATTCAGGTATAGGAAACCCTCTGAAGCAGATTTTTATGCCCTAAAAAAAGTTTTTCACTTCTTTTTTTAAACTTTTGTGAAGAAATATATTCAATACTCTTTCATACTTGAGTGGTAGATATATTCAAATATTTTCAAACTATTCGTGCAATAGGAGATGTTCTAGACACTCTGTTCACTTACTTGCAGACTGTCCCAAAGGCTATACACTCGTTAAGAGAAAAAAAATCTTAAAAAAATTAATTTACTTTAAATCCAGTTCTGCATAATTCCATTTTAGTGCAATCTATATTCATGCAAGCATTTAAATATTCTATTAAAATGAATCCATCATCAAATAACATGGAATCCAGCAAAGTAATAGCTAACATCTTAGTGTAAAGCCTCCATCAGAGACACAACGGTGCCTTGATACCCCCTTCATTTATTTCCAATTCTGGCACCTGTAACCATGGCAACATACACCGAAACCTTTCAAGCAGAACAGAACTGACAATCACAATAGCAGCACAAAATACCTGAGGTGGGGAAAAAAAGAGGAGAGGCACAAGCAGGTAGTTGTTGAAATTAAAAGCTAATGACAAGAAAACAGCTGGAAACAAATGCTGGCTCACATGACCATATTCTCTAGGCAGATGCATTTTTGCAAACCTGGTCTGCTCCATCTTGTTAGCTGTGCATCTGTGGAAAGGGAGGTAAAATAAATATTGTTTCAACAAAGAGTAGAAGCGTAAACTCGAAAAAGTAAGTTGCTGCAAATAGAAAGCAACTGTTTATCTGTTGCATGCACATCCAGGAGGACTCAACATTAGTCCATGGAGAGGTAGGTAATTTTTTCCAAAGACGTACAGCAAGAATGAACAGTCACCTTTTAAAGTGACTCTAAAAGAATAATTCCATTAGCCTACATCAAAGGAAAGGTTTGAAATGAGCATGAGTTAATAAACCATATATGTGTAAACTGGGATAACTTCCTAGACATTTAAGGAATCTAATTAGCGTTTGAAGGCTGTGAAGCAAGGAAAGGAAATTCTATCTTTAAACTGTAACAATCAAAACTAGAAATGAAATTGACCTGTGTGGGAGAGCAGAGCAGGACGCAGCTACAAGGTTAGCTTCGAAGGTTTATGTGGCTAGAGCTGAAAAAAAGCAAAGATCAAGGCCATCACTAGACCTGCCGGGAAGGCTTGTAGTTTTTATCTGTTACCCTCAAGAAGTTGAATGTAGAGAACAGAATTAGAAAAACAAGAGATGGATTGGATCTGGCCTCTCCATTGCAGCACTCCACTCACCTCACAAGCCGTAAGCCATGACTCAGGCATCAAAAGCACCAGGAAAGTCAGTGAGTAAGACTTGCTTAAAAAAATACATAAGAGAAGACAAAAGCAAACAAGATGTTAAACTACACAGCCAAGGGAAAAAGGCAGCGCATCTGGGGATTTCTCTGCTAAAAAGCTATAACCCACAAGAAACCAACATGAGCTATTTCACCAAATCTTGCTTTGAGATCATATAACTCTTGCCTAAGGGGTTTCATGTGCTCTCAAAAAACCTGCATATTATATTTTGCCTGTTAGAACCCGCGTGGTCTCCTTTTAGATACCTTTTTTATCCTTAGATATCAGAAGGAAACATAAAAATACCACAGCAGGTATTAGGCAGGATAAACCCCATATTTGCATGCGGTAGAGTAACAGCAAATAAGGTACTGGTTGAAGATTGTCAAAGGCCTGAACCCTGCACATGAGTGAATATGTACGTGGGAAGTCCAGCTTTCCACGATCAGACACTGCAGCCGGTTCTTCTCCCTTTTTGGTGCCTTGTGCATGAAGAGGAGGACAAAGAACTGTGGTGGCCCTAGCACGTGACTGCCCCATTTCTCTGGGTGACAACGGTGGAAAGCCTGCATTGTCCTTCTGCTCAATGCAGTTTCACCCTCTTCAAGCTGGGTTGGAGACAGGGAGGAGGCTCCTGGAGGAAGGTCACCACTGGAAAATTAGGACTAGCCACAGAAATGTGAGGAAGGCTTCTCACCCCGTGGGGTGACTGGAACATCAACACTCACAAAACACCTTACGCTCTGCCTTGGGTTGTGTCTTCCTTTTTCCCTTGCCCAGGACCACTTGTGGAGATGCCTAGTCCATACCCTTGTGAAACAACAAATGTACCAGGCATCTCTTGTTTTCACCATGGTGTACGACTATGCTGAAGCTGCTTGTGTCCCTGGGAATTGTGTTTCCCACTGCTGGTGATCCATCACTCAAGATCTACAGCAGCAGATGACATAGAGGGAACTATGAGCGCTTGCTTTTAGGACAAGAAGCAGAAGGTTGGTCCATTCCTCATTTCCACAGGTTTTGGGGTTTTTTTCTCATTCAAATCTTATTGTACAATGACGACTGGTGCAATATTAAACAGAAACAGAGGAAGATCCGGACTTGAAACAGAAAACTGAAATGGAGAAGAGCTGGAATGTGATTGAGCATTCACGTTCTGAGAAAAGAGTCAGTCTCTTCTTTCTCACTTGCTTCTCGGGGGAAAATGTAACTGTCAAGCCACAGTACACAAAAAAAGCTGTCATTCACTGTCATGCAGGAAGCACCTTATTCTCCTTCCTCTGGGGAATTTCTTCAGTCACTGGATTCTGTAAAAGAGTATATTTTTCCTCTACCATTATCTCTCATTGACTCCTATTTTCTTCTTTGTCATTCATAGACTCTTTTTTCTGACCTCTGAGAACATTTTAAGTTTTCCAGCCGATTTCTCTAATGCCTTCAGGTTAATATGGGTTCAGCAATGGCAGAGTTTAACAGCGGGTTTGCAAGTAGCAGTCACTCAAAGGTCTGGGAGCATTGGAAAGGGATAAGGAAAACTAGACAACTGCAAACCACACAGCAAAGCCTCCTCCATCCTGCAGCCTCCTGGGACATGTTTTACTCCAACTAGGGCTCACAATGAACCACTGTACTCCAACTGCACAGAAGCACACATCCGTAAACTGCTCATCTGTACCCCATACATCATTCGAAGTCTCTGCTTCCCAGAGTAGCAACATTTCAGCTCATAAACCTGGTTCTTACATATTCCATGAAGCCCAAACCCACAGATGCCAAGGCCAAAGGAGAACATCACAGTCCCCTCTAACATGAACTCCTCCACAACACGGTGTTTCACACTATGACTCCTAGATCAAGTTGAACAAATTGCACTGTTAGAACATTATCTTGAACAAGGCATCCTGCCTTGAGTTAAGGACTTCAAGTGGTAGAAAGGGTACAGTGCCCCTTCAGAAGTTATTTCAGTGGTTAATTAATCTCACTTTAAAAATGGCCTGCTTTTTTTTCTACTTTTCACTGAGTTCTTCCATTTCTAGTTACAGAATCTTGTTATACTTTTACAGACATGTAGCAGGTTTTCTATCTTTACTAGGGTGCTGACAGATAAAAAAATTCAACTTCCTATTTTTTCAAAGAATCTAATTAATGTTCCGATAAAGACAACCTTTTAACTTCAAAATCTCATTAGATCAGTGTTATGGAAAGATATCCATTTATTCTTGGATTGCTAGGGACTACAACAGTAAAAGCATTTGCATCCAGTGTTCCTGTATCTCTGCATTCACTTTCACCTAAAAGCAAAAGCGTGAAAACCGTAACTCTCTCTGAATATAAAGATTTTTATATCACTTTGCACCTTCAAAGCTAATTCATTATCATTTAGGGTAAAACTACAGATTTGATTGCTATAATGAAAAAGTTAATACCCTTAGACTTAAACAGTTCTGAACAGGAAGCAACCTGTTAATATCCCAGTTATTACTCTTCTATAGAATTCTACTTTCTTTGCCAGCCCAAACTGAGAGGAAAAGTTTATGTAATGAGAAGAGTACTCACTAACCTAAAACGTTTTGGAACCATGAAAGCAAAATGCTTTATCTCAAGTTTTACATCTCAGAAATTATAAATGAGCTAATATTTCAAAAGAAAGGGTCCTTTGGAGCTGAAAAATGAAACTTGTTCATTGACACTATTTCAGACATTTTTCCTACTCTCTTTTCAGATTGGTTAGATTATTTGAAATCTACTCATTCTTGTGAGCATCTTTTAGTTTGGTGGACTACGGTTTTCTTACAGAAAAAAATTTCATCATCTGTTTGACTTCATATCATAGGATGTTTTCTAGTTTAGAAACTAAAAATACTCCAAGGTTAATTGGCAGAAGTTAGCACAAAAGGGTGCTAAACTGACAAAAATGCATGTTTGAAAATCCTCAGCTACAGCAGGTATCGTCAGGGAGCAAAGGTTTTCCAGGAGTCCCACAGGGACCAGTTCCTAGCCCAATACTTTACCACGTTTCATCAATGGGCTGCAGAAAAACACGGACATGGAGAATGCCAGAAGGGAATTAAAGCAGCCCAGCAGAAGGTGACCTGCATATAGAAAACCAGATACATTAAAAAAAGAAATGGAAAAAAAAAATAAGGCAATTTGCTGTGATGGCAAATGATTCCAAATCTGGACAGAATAACTGGAAGCCAAGGAGCTTGTCCTGGGAAGGTGTGACTGTGGGGTATGGTGACCCACATGCCTGACCTAGAGTTCTCAGCATGAGCTGAGGCTTGATGAATAACTGTATAAGTAAAGTTTTCCAAGGACTCAGAGCAAGGTATCTCAGTGGAAGGCTGCTGGCATATGCCCCTACATCCTCTCCCAGTGCACTGCGATATTGCTGACCTCCCAGTAAGCAGTGGCCTGTCACTCAGCACATCACATGCTATCTGCTCTAATTTGAGCTCATTTCAACACACCACACACTGATGGCTGGTGCCAAGAGAAAAGGGCAGTTTGAAGCAAGATCTCTCAGACCTACCTAGAACAAAGTCCACGTAATCAATACAACCCACGTTAAAAATAGTGTAAATTCTTACAATTGATCATCTTATGTGCCGTTAGGGTTGCAGAAGAGGAAGTGGAAATAGCAGTAGTTGTTTCATAAAGGCATGAATGCCAAGTGAGACAACTCTGAAGCAGTAAATTGTATTGTTCTTTGCTTCAATGAGCTCTTTCTGACTTTGCAAACAGGACAGCACCATCATAGAAAAGTACATGGTTATCAGCATTCAGGCTCTGTGATCCCAAAACCAAGTCCTAAGATCGTGATTGTCTACAACCTATCACATGTGAGTGAAGCTAGTACAGAAAGGAAGTCTCATAGCATAGGGTCAAGTCTCTGACGGCACTCCCGGCTGTCACAGAAAACAGAAAGCCCTAACAGCACAGTACGCATAGAATCTCATCTGAAAGTATGGCTAGTTTGCTCAAATAATCAGAATCATCTTACTTGGACCAGTGGGCACTCTGTCATGTAGCCAGGAGCCCCAGAAATCATTCTCAATTACACATGTACACTTGTTCAGCATTATAATTATACCTGGGTGCCTCCCATCCTGATGTCTCTTCCACGCCAACACCATCATCCCTTCAAATCAGGATACAGAAATGGAAGGGCATTGTGTCACTATTACTTCTTCTTCCTTACCCTACAAATCTCCTATACTAGGATAAAGCAGAAGCGAGCAAGCACATCCAGCAACCATTACCTGTCCTGTTTCTGTTGTAAGACTAGTGTAAAGCGAAGAAGCTGAGGCCAGGATTAGGGCTTTATAACTCTGCAGCTCTTACCTTTCTACCTGTGGAAAATGTTTGGGTTTTTTTTTTTTTTATAGTTATTATATTCTAATCTCATGCTTTACGACTTCAGAATTAGAACTGAATCCTATTAGGGAGACAAAAGGTTCCTTGTAGCTCATACACATCTAATAATGCGAGAGATAGAGAGACTATTATATTTGGCACAATATTTAGAGAAATTAATCCTCAAGCGCTAAAGATTTGAGGGATTAACAGACTGAGTGACAGCTGAGCTCATCCAGCCTATATCCTTGGGTTGTGCAGTAAAACCATTTGCCTTCAAGCTGAACGTGTTCCTCGCTTCCACCTGAGTCAGCACAACTCCTGCTTTTCTTGCTCTCAGGTCCCCAGGGGGGGAATCAACAAACTAATAAATCCCTTTTTCATGGTGGCTTGCAAAATTGCTATGTTCATTTCTAAGATTTTACATGTCCTTTCCTCTTTTTGTTAAGAAAAAGATGTACCCTATATAAAAACATGTATTACATCTTTGAATCTTTGAAATTTGATTTAAAAATCATTGAAATTGTCCATTTTCAATGAGAAATTACGTGCAGCAGTCACACATGTAAACATGTCCACAGACCCTCCCACGTGTTTCTTGGAGTAGATTTAACTAGTGGGAGATCTTAAGTACTGTGTTATTCTTCCCCTGCACTAATTCCACTCAGCAGAAATGTGACTATTCCCCTGGGCTAAACTGAGGTGGAGAGAAGGAGGGAGTCACACTCCCACCTCAATTACTGTAGGGGTGTCCTACAGTGAACAGTTAGGAAATGGGAAGAAGTGGTCCCGGTACTGGAAAGGTTGTGGCATCATAAGGCTGAGGCTCCCCAGCTGAGCAGATAAGACCTGATAGGGAAGGAGAGGAGATTTCGTGGTTGCCATGGCAGTGGCAGCATGGGGCCATATCAAGAGAACAAGAAATATTCACTGCAAGCTTATTTTTGTAGCTTCAGAAAGAATCTGTGAAAATAGCTGAAATAAATTTACAATGAATATTTCCAATGCCTTGGTTCTTTGGAGTCAAAGAAACGTACAAACACGGAAACGTTAGGCAAAGTGCAATTTTGCTCTGAGCTGTGCAACTTCGAAGAAACCAACAAGGTTACAAGGTTATGTCCAAAAGGATCTTACAAATCACAGTGCTAATACGTTTCTTGCCTTTCAGGGCTTAAGATCCTAGAAGAAGCAGAGAGTTCCTCCAACAAACACTGTCATCCAGACAACCGGCAGAAAACACCCAGTGTCATGTAAAATGGAGCCACCGGCTGCCCTCCACACAAATTCTTGCAGGGAAACTGCCCGTGGCAGGATGTTTTCACTATCCTTCTTCCCAATTATCAGGTTATTTCCACAGCCATTTTTGGAAGGTGACACTTGCGGTTCCTGGCATACAGGAAAGGGCTCATGCAAAATCTCCTACAGCATCACATGCACATGGAGAATGATGGATAAAACCTGCAAGCTGGCACACACCTGCACTGCAGATGGTTTTTAGGAGCAAACAATGGGGAGATGTTTTTAGAGCAACCAGAACACCATGACCTGTAACTGTGGACAACTGCATGTCGCCATGAGATGCCACTGCAAAGGTCTCCTGTGGCCATGCCCAAGATCCATTCTAACCAGAAAAGCCTCCAGAAAGGTGAAGATTTTCTTGAAAGCAAAGAAAGTACCTTAGGCTGTGAATGACTCTTACTACTCGTTAGCTAGTTCCCTCTCCAGGATTCACAGGACTTAGAGTTCTTAATCATGGATCAAATTAGAATCTTTATGAATAAACCATAAATTTCAATGTCTTCAGGGTAAGAATACACCTGAGAACTGTCTCTCACCAGGCAAGACAAGCAGCTACAGCACAGCAGTGAGATGGTGAAGAGAGCGTCCAGCGCTGGTCCCTTTTGCCCCGTGATCTCCACATCTTTGGGGTGCCCATGTGTTACCAACCTATTGGGGTGTGATGTGTGGGATTAAATGGATAACACAAATGCACTCTCAGTTTGGCACTATATAATGTTTTCTTTTCCTTCCTTAAAATTAGCTCACAAGCCTGTTGTTCAAAAGCTGAGGTTTCCTCTCTGCATTTCCCCCTCCTTTAGTTCAAATCACATCTAAAGACAGAGCCATCCTTTCATGAACAGAACCATTTCTTTTGCTCATATTGCTAGCGTGGTTACGGCCTTATCAAATCTCTTCTCTACTGTAATATTTCTTTTCAAGGTAGCTCACTAACCCTTACCTGTTTTTCATTTTGACCCGCAAATAGCAAAATACCATCAACTGGAAAAGATAATTACTCACTTGTGAAAGTAAGTGTTATTTTTTTATTCTGTGATACGGGCAATATAAATGTCACTCCAAGTCAGGTTGTATTAAGTAGTTTCATGTCACATGACACTGTGTGAATTGACACATGCTGTGCTGTTGTATGAGATCTAGGGTTGCTTGTTTGAAGAGACTTTTCTTTTCTATTTAGGAAAAGATGTTAGCTACTATAGATATTACATGATCCATCCATTAGCTAAAAAATACAACCAGATAAAGGTATAATTTCTGATATTCACACCAAAAGAAAACCTGAAAACGACTGCTTACTTCTGTGATATCTAGTGATGGTCGGTTTATTCCTTACTGTTTATTAAAGAGATTAAAAATAAAAGGATGTGAATACGACCATAAGTAAATACAATTAATATAGAAAAATAAAATCAAAAAACCTCTGGAGATTCCAAAAGTCAAACTAAACCAGGGACACAGTATGCTTTATGTTAGTAACTGGTAGAACATTCGAAAAAAGCCTTCTATAAGTTTCAGCATTGTTTAATTTTTCAATAATTTCTGGAAAATTCAAGGAGTTACCAGCAATAACTTTCACTCTGCTAATCCATACCCCAGATCAGCATCACCAGATACCCTGTACTACTAGCCTCTGTCATTTAGGTTTTATTAGAAAGCTTAGGATGGGGCAAAAGAATTAATTCTTTATTTAAATCGCACCTCAGAGCATTTACAATTAATAATTGAAATCAGAATGCCTGTACTGAAATTAGGGCTTTACTCAAGTTGCACCTACCAACTCAATTAAAGTCCTAATCAAAACTCATTAGACCCACGCACACAAACCTTGACAGCATTTGTGGTTTTGTTTAAGATTTTCCAGAACCTGGTACTTTTCCATGAGTCTTGAAAATCTCAGTATAGTTCTCTTGTACAGGACCAAGAAGGTTGTTACTCACCACCAAAGAGAAACAGAGAGGTTCTCCTGCCCAGAGGCTGATTATTGTGCTGTATGTCAGCACCCTCTCCCCATTTTCAGAACTAAATGAGAAACCAGCTAGGCTCAACAAATGTACCTCTGAACAGGCTAGTGACCCTCAATGGCTTCTGCTTTAAGTGCAGTGAGTCTTGCAGAAGTCTTCTTCTCAAGAAGGTCCTCTCCTTCACTTCCAGTTTGCTCCCCACCATGCCAATAAGCCATAACATACTCTCATTGTCCTCCAAGCGTACAGTCCCAGCTTTGGATTTATTGTTACTTTTAATTCCATCCTTAGGCCCTTTCTTTTATGCAACCTCAGACCTTCCCTTTAGTATCCCTAATGTTTTGGAAGTAGTGATTGCCTTCATCTGTGTTTCCCCTTCATTTCAACGAAAGGAAAATAAAATCTCAAAGTAAAACCTAGCTGAAACCTCTCCCTTTCAGCTGGTGTTGTACCAAAGTCAAGGATTTCAATATCAAATTCCACAACACACTCGCTTGAAATCAGGTCCGGGCTGACTATCAATATTCAGTGATTCCCTAGCGAACCAGTGCATACAGTTTGTAATGAACCCCCTAAGCAAAGGAATCTCACAAAACTTAATGATTTGATCATGAAAGTTTTGCCACGCTCTGAAGTTTGAAGCCCTTCAGCTGAAGGTAAAATTAAAACCAGAGATTTAACTAGCTATACCTGTAGGGTCTGTATTCTAGGCAGTGAGGACAGAACAGCATCAAGAGCCTCAAAAAGGTCCTGCTCCAAAGGAGGATGGAGTTCCCCTGACACAGAGCTCAGGCAAATAGCTGCAGGTTGTCTTCATCTCCCATTCTGGCACAGGGGACCTGGAGGAAGAGACACATGTTGGAGACACAGAGCAGAAGCCATGGCCTCTGAAGCTAGACAGTCAACCTTGATTCTGGGGATCAGCTCTAGTCCCTCTGCAATTAGTCGGAACACGTGCATAATTTCACTGTCACATACAAGTACTAGAGTTCCATCAGTGTATCTTGATCTTATCCCCAGTCTGATCAAAACTTCCACAAAAGTCTGGAGTGTTACCATGCTTAATAAAAAATAAAAAATAGTACTATTTGAACCCTCTCTGCTGTGTCCCACTTCTTAGATTGTCACAAAGGAGGGCTATGGGTCAATGCTACTCGTCAGGCCAAGCTAGCGACCTCATGCTAAACCTGCAGCTTCCACAGCGTAGATTTGAAAAATCTGGCATCACACAAAACGCTTTTTGAGTGTTATTTGGTGTGATTCCCTGCATAGTTCCTGTGCTCTTGTGCGCAAAGCAATGCAAACCCCTACATTTTGTCAGCAACACCAGAATCACACATGCTCAACCCCAACTGAGGTGGTGTGTTGCATTTGCAAGCAAAACACACTCTTACTTTCTCAATATTGGCTCCTTTATTGCAGGCTCTTACAGCTGACAACACAGCAGAGAACTTCATAAAGAAAGTCTCATGATAGCTGTTATTTATTATGCAAATACTGTCTGCCATGGCAACATTGTATGCAGTAGTTTGCTTTATTTGCTCTGATACATGCATATTCAAATTAAGGCTGCATACATTGTGCCTACACATTACAAAGATTTTGTTTTCCTTGACACTTAGAGGAGAACAAACTGCAATTAATACAGCCTGTTTAAGTAGACAGCATCCAATTAGTTATCATCCATTTTCAGATTGGGACTCTAGACAAAAAAACACGGAGCTGGCTTCTTATTCAAAAGGAAAATACATCCAAACTACAGGTTTTCAAAGACACATTTAACTCACAATGGCCAGGATACTCACTTGGCCTTTAATGTGAAATGGAGTGTTAATTTTTCTCTGTCACCTCTTAATTGCTTCCTTATTATACTGTTCAAGCAGTTAATTGCTAGACTGAGTGAAAGAGTGTTTTCAAGGGAAAGGAAATGCCACAGCATGAAAGAAAAAAAATAGAAGGAGAGTACTAGTGTAATTGGGCCTGACATAACGTTAGTTGTGGTATCGCGTCTAATGGTAACTACAAAAATTAATAGGAAAAGCCAAATTGTTTTCTATTGCAAAACAAGCTAGGATACACGTCAGGAGGTTTTGTACTCAGCTGCCATGCACTTAGTGGGATCACACTTCTCAGGAAGTCAATCTACTCTGCGTGTTTGCACACAGAGCATTTCCTTCCACTTCCTCTCTCACAACAAGGTACCTTACTTCTTTGTAGTGCATGAGCTGTTTCTCAGATTCACATCTCTCATTGGACTTAAGGTTATCTCCATAGCTGACAAGAGCATCCCAGTGCCTCAAAACAGGACACACGGACTAGAAAAAGCCATGGAGGTGCAGCTTCCATCTCTCCAAGGCCATCGTCTGTGATCACTCTGCTGAGTCCTCCAGAGGTTCTGAAGCAATCCTGCACAACAGACTCGAAGAAACAACCATGAAGCATTTTTCTGCCATTCCTGCAAATGCAAGGGATTGAAATGATTGGCCTCACATTTTCAGAGGTGAACACACCTGATGACTAACAGCAGTTGGGTTCCCCTTTCTTGCTCTAGGCCAGCATCACCCATACTCCTCCTCAGAAATCATAGAACCAAAGAATCATAGAACAACCAGGTTGGAAGAGACCCATCAGATCATCGAGTCCAACCACTCCTGTCAAACACTAAACCAAATAAATAAAAGCCAATCCTGCAAAAGAGACATGCAAGTCAGTAGTAGAAGACTTTACTGATGTCACAGAAGGAAAACAGATATTCCAGATGCAAAGGCAAGCATTACAGGCATTTATTTAAAACGTGTGATTGCAGGCTCTAGTGATGATCTTTGCATGACAGTGCTAGAATTCATGATTAGTATTATTTCCTCCATCCTCTGATTTTTACTAGAGAATAATAATTATTAATGGAAGAAGAAAGCAGAAAAAAAAAAAAAGCAGGTGCCAATAATACAGTTGGATGGTAGATTTAAATACGTACATTAATCCATAAGAAAAGTGAGTTAAATACAAATTCTGAATTCATTTCCTCAATGTAGCTTCCCAGTGGACAATAGAAAGGAGGTGATCCAGTTACCAACTTGTGCTTATTAACATTCAAACATGCTGATTAACTCATTAGTGAGACTACATTTGAAGTCCTCCCTTTTATTTCCTTCTCTAAACTGTTGGTCTTCCGTTTATTTGCCTGAAGGAAGAAAATACATTTATTTAGAACTGAGAAGAATGAGTCGACTCTAGCTGAAGAATAGCAAACTTTTATACAACACTTTACAAGGGTTTTGGAAATAGTACTATCATCTGCCAGGTGAAGATAAAGCGCGTGCCTGCTAGGGTTGTAATTTAATCGGAAATAAATTATAGACAGCAAATATCAGAGCAAAACTTTACTTTTCCCCAGACAGATCTCAGAATTGCAAAGAGAACTCCAAAATGACATTCCTAATATCAAACTGAGAGACTGAATGGTGAAGTTCTGCCTACCTCCTGCCAAAAGACCAGACTGCTTACAGTTCTTGTGGCACATCGCTGCTGTCTGTTTAAACACACTGCAGACATTAGCCACCCACATTCTCAGCCACAAAACTCCCGCTGAATGTGTGCAACGTGTGATTTACAGTCTCAGAACTGAGACGAGGTTTTGGTACAAAGTAAAGTAGAAGGTGTGAGCTGCATGTGTCTTCATCACCTGCAACTACCTTATGTAGTAAAGATAAATATGACACCACTCCACAAGGCTGCAGAACCTACCTATTTGCTCTGCTTAATAGGACTGTTTTCATTTCACTAGCTCTCACTTCTAGACAATGGGAAAAATAAAATAAGGCAAAGTCATGTTTTGCAGCACTTAATCAAGCTCCTACTACTATGCTGAAAAACATAAGGGGACCCAGAAGAGCCCAGAGCAGAGGTAGCAATAGGTGACAGGCAAGGAAAATACTGCAAAGGGAACATAACACGACATTAAACATTCTAGGACACTGTCATAGACAGAATCTTCAACAGAAACCTCAACTTATATTCCCCACACAACCAGCAATGGAGAAAGGACTTGTTCTGTCCTTAAGAGCCAGATACCCATCTATGATATGAATGGCTTGCCAGCTCTCACAAAAGCAAATTATTCTATAGCAATCACAGCACCAACTCCTATTCCTGGCCGTGCAGACTCAAGGTATTCTCAAACCAGTCATCAGGGAAAAGTTTCAAAACCCTGTAGGCCCTTTTAAGTGACTATTTTAGTGCTTATTTGGTACTTTATTAAATTAAACCCTTGAGAATTTGTACAATAATGGCATTGCTTTATCCTGAGATTTTCACTTGGTTTCATGTAGCAAAAGCTATGTCTTGGCCAAATCCCAGTGCCACCTCCACTATCTCTGTGTTCATTTCCACCCGACCTATGTCTCACAAGCTTTAACTTATTTCCTTCTGTCCGACCATCCTAGTGGAATATTGAACAGTAAAACACTGTGGCACAGGATAAATTCTAGCCCAGATAACACAGATCATCTTTGTCCTCTCACCTTCTAATGTCTTCTTGCTTGAACACAGGAAGAAATTGTTAAAAACAGTTGAAAGATAGTGAAAAAAAATCTCTCCCCCACTGGTGTGATCAACAAGGCTTTAGAACTCCATTTAAACACACCTAAAGATCTCACTTGGCAGAGCAGAATTCTGAAACCTTTATTTGAAAATGTTTGATCTCTGTATAATGCCTAAGTATACGTATATGCTACCCCCTGTGCAGTGCCTTGCTGTTATTACAGTATAGTAGCCATCTCTTTATAGATTCCTGCAATTTAAGAGGACATAAATATGTTCTCTGAATTAGACATAATTAAGTTGAACAACCTGATGTCTTATTTTCATAGAAATCCATTTTATTAAACCGCCTGTTTCCATTCTTATCTTTTAAGTTCTTTACCAAAATCTCCCTCATTTTTCTCTTTAACTTCCAATTTGCCTTTGTCTAAGGATACTGACGATGTCCTATATAGCCTTGAAATCAATTTAGTGAGACAGTCTCTTTGTACAACAATTTTTCAATCTGTGACATTTGCATTTCTATACCTTTCTTTAATTCACAAAGAACAGCATGTCTTATCCAAAGGAAACGGGAAAACTGAGCTCCAGGAATATGAAAATCATCTACAAATTGGTCAAACAATTTAAAATGTCCAATCTTAAACAAATCTTTAATACAAATGAACTCTTTTTGTTGCTAGGTTCTAAAGGCTCCATTTTTAATAGAAGTGGAAGGTCCTCATTATAACACAATAGAGTTAAGGGAGACAATTTCTCATTCCAGCCCATGAATTTATGCACTTTCCCTCTATTTTACAGTCTAGGAAATAGTTGTTAACACAATCTTTTCCCGTCACACCATTTTTATGGATATTTTATGTATGTCTTATCTCCCAAGCTGAAGTTCTGTATATATCTTTCTACAAACTTATGAAGGAAAATACCCTTGTCAGGTCCTTATCACTCAGAGTTGTGATGAACTAATCTAATCCTACTCCCTTGTCACAATTCTTGCAGACCTGCTGCACTATGTTGCAATAAGCCTTCTATTAAGCATTCTTATACCTGCAAATGTATTATGATCTCTACCAATAAAAGAAATGGTACACATCCCTTTTTATCTCAACTATGTAAAAGGAAAGAGTGAAACAATAGTCATTTATATAGAAAGAAAATGGAGAAATATTAGAAAAAAATTAGAATTTTAAATTGGAGTTTGTTCTATGGGATTTAGAGCAGAAGAGATTTAGATTCCAAGTGGTAGAAGCACTCATCGATACATTCTGCTCTACCCAAAATATACCCAGGCTGTTTAGAATCTGCCAATTTAACCAGGACTATAAGATCTTCTGTATCATACCGAAAAGGAGTTGCCTCTCCCAGTCAGCAGACTGTGAGGGAGATGAAATATTTAGGATGAGTTAATTTCGCTGAACACAGATGTCTGGCTTGAGCTATATAACTATGCTTCCTCCTTTGTTAATGGAGATAGACAGCAGGCCTCCCACCTAGAGCAGGTGGAATGAATTCTAAAGGTAGATGGCCAACAGCTGAACAACTGTGGATGACAAGCTTGCACAAAGCGCCAGACTCTGAGCAGGCTAAGCAAAGCAGAAAAATTCTTTTTCCCATGGGTTTGCTTCTATCAACAACTCCATCTCTTCCAAACAAATACATGCCAAACACCTGTTTGGCATATATACCATCCAGCTACTTCTCAATAAATAAGGTGCCTCTTGAGAACAAAGGAACTGCCTTAAACTCTGCACAATTAGTAACTGTATATCCACATGGAAATCTCTCAGATCAGGCCCATGTAAAATTTCTGCTTAAGTTGTCCTCTGGACTCAAAGTTGCCCAAGGTTCAAACCTCAGTAAAGACGGTGAATTGCAGCTTTTTGGCTTTAAAAGCAGGAAAATATCAGCATTTACATGGGATGCGATAGGGAGTGAAAACACTAACAAGGCAACACTAAAAATAGGGCTGTCAAGGCATTGACAGGGAAAGCTGTGTCTGAAGAAACTGTACTTTGACACGTTCCTGCTATAACCTCTTCCCCTTTCTACAAACTGAACATCTTATTAGCAGAGAGCTAGATATCAAAAGACACTAATCAGCCAACAGCAAAGTCAATAGGCACTGAAGGTGCTTAGCACAACTGGCTAAAAGAGGTCCAGGCCCCACAGAAAACACTGCTCAGCTTCCCCCAGATTGATTGCCAAACATAGGATGTCAGAATAGCATGATGCCGGTTCAAGAATCATGAAATTCTACATGCAACTTCTTTTCCTTTTCTGATTTCAGAATTTTTGGCATTTCTGAGTTGAAACAGTTTGCCAGCTGGGCAATTGCAAACTTTTTATTTTCTTTTAAGTAGAAGAACCAGGATTCTCAACAACAGCAGGACTCAAGATGCTGAGGCGCACAGAAATACTCCCACATTCATATGGCCACTGGAAATATTCAGGTCTTATCCCTGAATTTAGAATAGGTTGAAATGATCCCTGTTCTGGGATCCTCATTTCTCTCTCAGTCATAATTATTTACAAACCCTGTGCTACATCTACAACATGTTTATATTCTAAATCTCCATAAACAAAATTCTCAGTCTGCATTTAATTCGATTCACCTAATGGTGCCAGACAAAACCCAAGAGTAATTCAGAAAACACAGGCATTTCTTTTCTGAGAAATGTGGCGTCTCACATCGTTACCAATTACCCTTTTTTGCTCCAAAAATCTGTAGGTATCAGTCACACAAGCAGAGTGGCTGCTGATGCCAACACTATACCTCGCTTCAGGACTTCAAGACCCAGATCTCTCTGGCAATATACTCCTGATCAGAGAGTTCATGCTTGCTGTCAGTCAGCAGTAGCAAAACAAACCCCAAACCAGGTTCTAATCTCTTGTTTTACTAATATGTTTCTGGAGCAAGTATGGTGATTAATGCGCTGCAGATTGATATAGGAGCCACAGTGAGCAATGCTGGTGGAGTCTTATTACTGGCTGATGCAAGGGCTTTATGAAACCACTTCCTTTCGACTGTAGGCACAGCATCAAAAGTATCAACAATAATCACAAGCATCTGGAATCAGAGCTTGAAAACATAAATGCTAAAGACCTTAAGTACCTAATAAGGAAGCCATCTAAACTAACCACTAAGCAAATCAAAGAAAACAAAGATTAATATAAAACTCCACAATAATGACAAATGTTATCCTGATACTCTGTAACAGAATTACAGAAGCCTGGAAGGGTTAAGGCTAGAACAATCCCTGTAGATCCTCCACTCCAACCACCAAAACAGGTGGCCCAGGACCATGTCCAGTCAGGTTTTTTAGTATCTCCAGGGATAAAGACTCCATGACTCCTCTGGGCAACCTGTTCCAGTGTTTGATTGCTATTACACTAAGAAAGGGGTTTCTTACATTTTAAGTGGTTGAACAATCGAATACAAATGCTGCTAAATAGTGGGTACACTAGAAAGCCTTCATCTCCATCTCTCCACCTCAAGAAAGCTCAGTATTGTCTTTGAGAGAAGTGTTTATCCAACCTGTTCCCAAAGACTTTTCATGACAAAAACCACACAATTTCCCTTTTCTATTTCAGTACTTCACTTTTCTTCTACTCATTCAACTGCTTCACCTTCTGACTTCCATTAGGCTGTTAAATTTTTCTTCCTCACTTTTAAGTATTTATTGTGCCCAAACTAAACAATTGGGACAAAATTCATTCCACTACTGTTCCGTTAAAGCCAGTGGATTTTCTTTAGGATTGAGTTTGTTCTTCTTATGTAGGAAATGGGGGATTCAGAGGAAGATAAAAGAAGAATGAAAAGAAAAACTGACCTTGGTGGTCATATTTTCTTTAATCCACTAGGGCCACTCAATGAATGCATACAGACAGACCAATAATAGTGCTTGCATTTAAACTCGGGTGGGTGTAAATATAGGTAAGGGCACTAATCAGCCAGGTGGCTACATGTTACCCTGAACACAAGCAATTAAGTATAAGGGCAATTTTCTCCCAGAGGTTAGTTATTTCATAGCCAATTACCCAGGCAGCTTCACCCCACTTTGAACTGTGTGTGGAGTAAGAGCCATGTCTGCATCTGGGCCTTCAATAGATTCCCTGTAGCTTTAGCCATCAGCCCTATTCATCTTTTTCTAAAGTAGTTACAGCATCCACCTGCCTTTCAGTATTTAACTCGTTCATTTGTAAAGAAGCAAGCAGAACATTTGAACAAAAAGATATTTTTATCTTTGTAATAGGCAAGGCAATTTTAGCACTATATGTCTATGAAACTCAGCATTCACCCTTGTGTAGTATCTTCACAAAGTCAGTGAACGCACTTTATTAAACATATACACCCTCTGCAAAGCTGGTCTTTCAAGTGAGAACTAGGTATTGTTTTGTTTTCAGAACATGGCAGGTCCAAGGAAGATTGACTGAAAGCACAGGAGGAGTATACATCCAGCAAACACAAACAAATGCTGCAATCTATTTATATGATGCATTAATAATATAATTACACCTTAAATATTAATAGAATATGCTGAATATCTCTGAACAGATACACATCACAGGCTGCATATGTCTATGTGCGTATAAGCAATACTTATGTTTTATTCCCACAAGACACACATTACATTATGTTACAGAGACACAGGCTGAACACATACATCTGCATCTGCACACATCCAGCTCACACACATGGGCTCCAGGCAGATGAGGCCATTGCAAGAGCAAAAGTGCTATGAACTCCAGTGGCAGAAGTCACGCTGCTGTCCCACCCCAACCCTGCTGTGTACCATCCTTTGAGCTGATTTGTAATGTATCGTGAGATACTGGACTTTTCTTGCAAAAATGTGCATCCCTCAGGCCACAATTCTACAAAATACTAGACCAGGTTCTGCTTATTGATCACCAACACAGCAATTCCCCGTTGGAGGAGCTCCCTCTGTCACCTCCTTTTCTCTCTCCCACCAGTGGTATAAAAAAAAAAAAATAATAAAGCACATCAAAGCTCAGTTCCCACAGACTGGGAACTGCTGGGGACCACACGTCCTTGGTGTTAGAAACACAAATGTATCTCCCAGCCCTACACTGGTCAGTCCAGAGGAGAATCAGGAAAGACTGTAATATCTTGGTGTTATTATTTCAAAAGCATTTCTGGATTCTTGTCTCCTTCTGAAAATCACCTAAATGACTAAGTAGATAGAGCAAAGAATGTAGAGCTAGAATAATAAGAAAGTCCATAACAGATATTATTACTTTCTCTGAGATTTCCTTTGCCTTTTTTCTGAGAGATTTCAATAAAAAAGTCATCCTAGGTCTTTTTACAGAGAATAAATATACAGTGTGGAACAACACCCTGGACAGGCAACATATTCCCCTTCCAGAAAAGGATTAAGAGACACTGGATAAAAGGCAGGATTCCCTTGGACTTTCCAGTTTCTAGGTTGCCAAGTTCTTGGTAAATTTAGAACATAAAAGCAGAACACAAATAGAATTTTTGTGGGAGGGGGGAAAAAAAAAATTGAGCAATGCTCAGTAGTTGCTTTTCACTTTGGATAGGTTAATAAATCTAAATAGATATTTAAGCAATTTTTTTTCCAACTGCCACACTGTTTCCATGCTGCAGGAGCTGGGGTGTGCAGAGGCAATCACACCCAGCACTGCTGGAGCTGCCATCCTGCCAGGTACCCAGCAAGGAGCCGCCTGGCTCTGCCTCCCAGGACCACATGCATGTCTCCCCAGCCCAGCAAGCACCACCAGGTGTGTCAGACTCTCCAGGACTCGTGCTTCCTCACATGGTTCCTTGTTCTTAGCTCACAAAAAGAGTTTACCTAAATATTTTGTAATTTCACTTCTCATGGTAAGAATCATCTTAGAAGAGCTTAGATATAACTTGGCTGCACTAATTCCCATTCCCTTGCCTTTATTTTTTATGCATTTCTCAGTAACAAGCCTGTCATTTTAAGTATTATTTATTTACCAGCCTATGATGGCATTGTTTGCTACGTGACAGAATATTTCCATAAATTTTATTTACTGAAAAATAGCAACATGCAATAACCTTTAAAATCTGTTATAGTCATTAGCAAAATACTAAAACTAATCAGACCCATGCAAGCAATTACTTAGGTAAGGCTTATAATTAAGTTCTGTCCACTACAGCTACTATTATTTACATAATAAATTTATTATTTGCATAATAAATTATCATTATATAGTTTACACGGAGAACTGGGAAAATTATGCAAGTTATGCAGCTAACATTTTAAAATTAGCTGCTCCTAGATTGGATCAGAAATGAAAGTTCAAATTCACTTTCAAATTGTAACCCTCCCAAGTTACAGATTGAAAAAACATGTTATATCAAACATCCACATAAATTATAAAAGCTCCTTTAAAATGTCAAGTATAGATCCTACTGTGCTTAGGATGTCAGCATAACTCTAAAAATACGGAGTGATGAAGCAAGGATACAATTTATAGTGGAAGTCAAGCGTGCTTTTCAACTTGCACGCACAAGAAAAAATGTGGTAAATCAAACAACTCCTTTCCTTTTCAAATAGAAGTTGACCTAAAACTAAATTAACTTCACACAAATTGTCTAGATTAGGGATATCTGATTGCAGTATTTAATGCATCTGTAGCATTTTGATAGGAATGGTTGGACTCAATGATCCGGTGGGTCTCTTCCAACCTGGTGATTCTATGATTGTATTGTCCTTTTTTTGATCACATGCAAGTGGCATCACAACATCTAATGCTGTTGTTTCAAAGACAAATGCAGTGGCTGAATGCATTGAGCTGACCGTTTGATAGGAAATCCAACAATTAGTTCAGTTGTGCTGCCTTTTCTGGAGATCTCATTGTTTCCAGAAAAAATCAGTAAGCAAATTCTTCTAGAGTAAGCCTACAAGGAGATCCACTCTGCCTACTCCCTGGATCTGCATGGAGAGATTTGATTAAAAAGGCAAATAGAAGAATAGGGGTTTTTTTTATAGACCTCATTGCTGGAACAAACCCACAGTATTTCCTGTTGATTAATAACTATTTCCCAGAGAGCTACTTCAAAAAATGAGCAACAAATATTTATAAAACTGTATTTTTTATATTGAAAACTTGTAGCTCTTGAGGAACAGCAAAGAAGAGGTGGTGTGGGATAAAACACAACACTGAATTAATCCAAACATTGCCACAGTATGATTTGCATACGTGGAGAAGAAATTCTTCGACTTCCCTAAACAACAGGTAAAACCTCTGCTACATAGTCTTGCAAACTACCTCAACTGCAACACCTTCATATAACAAGCATAGTTATGGGAGAAATAATCAGTGAATAATATGGTTCCTAGGCACCTAATACTTACTTTTTATCTACACAGACCTGCCATGCAACCATCAGAAATCTCAGTCTAGTTATTAGCAACCCTCCAAAAGTCATTTGCTTTCAGACAGCCACTGAGGACAAAACATTTGTTGTTGTAGATTTTCCTCCTTTTAACTCAATTTTGCACACAGTGAGACCTAACGGCCATTTCTGAGCAGTGTCAAGAGCGGGACCAGACAAGATGCTATGGAGAAAGACACATTCTCCTCCCAAGGGAGCTGCAGGGTTCTGCCCACGAGGTGGCAGGCTGCAATGCTGTTTGCATTTTCCAGCCAGTGTTCAATGGGAAATAGTTTTCCCTCTCAAATGACAGAAGCCCCAGGTAGCAGGGGTGACATTTGCTTTACATTATGATACACACTAATTAATCATTAGCGATCCCAGAAGTATGTCGACTAAAAATGCTTTGCTATGGCTCGTCACAGTAGGGGCTTTCAATATTGATACTATTACACACACATATGCTCCACGGCTGGATGTTATATACCGGTGGATTTAGTGTTTTAGGCTATAGAATATCTTTTAAGTGCTGCTAATTATTGTTTGACCAAAATCCTTACAGTCAGTCAGTAATGACTTTAATATCTTGTACTTTATGCAATAAACTCTTGAGGTTAGGTCACAAATGATTGCTCAACTGGGCAATGAAATAGGATTTTTACAAACTAAAGCTGCCGCAAAACTGGCTGGAACTTTTTGTGGCACAGTCCAAGCTTTTTGAACCGCATGACATTTTTCCACGTATGTGGCAGTCTCTATGCCAACAGCCTGGGGCCACCTCCTTTCAGCCCAATAGCAACCACTGCCACGGCTGAACGGTGCCTCAGCAAAGATGAGTGGAGATCAGAGAGCACTGTAAAAGACAATGACTAACTGCATTTCAAATATGACCAAAGCTTCATGCCACCTCAGTGAAGACACAGATTTTTTTTTTTGATTCAACTCTGTTACCAAGTACATAGCTCATCGGAAATGGAATATAGAAGGTGATGAAGAGTATCAAGGAAGATCACGTCAATAAAGCTGAACAGAAGGTAAGTGAGTACTGTGCTCAAAAGCACCAGCAACTCAGTCTAGTCTCGTATACCTTTACCCAAGACACTCAGGAAGCAGGGGAAGAGACTAGGGCCTTGGTTTCATGCCAAGAATAAGATGGGCTTTTTTTTGAAAGGTAAACACAAACCTTTTGTCTGTGAATTCTTTTCATGTGTCTGCAAAGCTTCTGGCCTCTCTCGTTCTTTCACTTTATTATTGCTACATACAAGCAACCCAGAATGAATTGTCCCTTACAGATCCTACCGCAGCAGGTCTGCTTTCAGTAGGTTCATCTTCAGTGATCCTAAGGAGGCAACCACTCTCTCCACTCTGCACTTAAGGGCATAGGGTCCTACCTTGGCTATCATGGCTCAGGAGTCCTTCAGCAGATCCTTTCAAATGGTCCAGGATGTTCAGGTACAGACCAATGAGGGGAATTACAAATGGTTAAAACATTCAGAAATCCAAAAATATCCTGAGCACTAGAACAGTTTGTAGTGAAAAACTATAGTCATGATAGGCTAGAGAAATTGATACAGGGGTATTGTTCAAGGTGGTCCAAAGATGACTGAACTCCAAAACTATACTAGAGAAGAAGACACCCCCATAGTGCAAAGTCAGGCCCTGAATGGACGTGAAGGTTTTACCTACCGTCCTTGCTTGGACTCCCATATGTTTAACACACAAATTTTCTTCTGCTCTTCTTTTATTGAATATTGCAAAATAAAATGAGAAAGAAATCCAACAAAACAAAAGCTCTTGTTTTAAAGGAAGCAAACCAAAACCACACACCAAGTAGACTGACACCATTACAATCTTCTCTGGGGGATGAAAGCTAAACTGGCTAGAACAACCTTTTCTAAACATAAAATATAAAGCTCTTGAAATCACTAATCTTGCAAGACAGATGTTGAAAGCTGAAGAGCACAGGCTTTTGCAAAGACTATAAGGTGACTATCAATGGCACTTCTCAGGTGAGCAAAACTGAAGCAATCAATAAATGTTTGCTTAGGGATTTCTCTCTACCACTACACACAACCTGTGTGTCAGAGGGACACATACCAGCCTGGATATCAGTAGTTTCTCCCTCTACAAATGCACTATTGGGCACTGGAGATGTGTCCATGCTCATCTTGCTCTCTCCTGTAAAAGAGAGATTGCACATCCTGGAAATCCTATTTTTAATGTGAACAATTTGTTGGTACAAGTCAAGACTAGGTCAGCATTTAACAGCTAGAGAACTGGCAAAGCCATTATTGATCTAATGGGTCAGGAAATTAGTTTTGTTCAAGTAATGGAACTATATTAAAACCACAGAAAACAAAATAAAAAGAATAAAGGGGGCGGGGGAGAGAATCACAGAAAGAGAAACAAGAGGCTCCTGGTTCTACATGATTTCAGGACTTCGGGTTTTAACAAAAATACCAAATACTGTTGCACTTTCAATGAACTGTGACAATTAAGATTTACATTTTATTTAACTACTTTCACTTGAACTAAAACAAATGCAGAGTTTGGGGATTATACATAGTAAGCCAAAATTACAAAAAATGAGACTTGCAAGGTCAGTCCCTGGACTCGCAATGAATCCCTTCACATGGACAGGTAATTTCTGAAGGGGTAAGCACACCACCACCCTTGAGATCTGCAGAAAACTTAGTCTTGCATTTTGATTTTCCAAGGCACCAGAAGCTTGAAGCCCTGCAGCTACCCGCTCCCACCCACAGCTTTTCCCATGCGGAATTTTCTAAAAGCAGAGCAAGGAGGAAAGTTGTCTCTTTCCTCATATGGCCACAGTCAAGGCTCTCTGTGTCCACAAACCCTGTAGCACTCAGACACATCTACATTTGGCTACTTACATCTGCTTGCAATGGTTTTTCTTAACCAGCAATCCTCCAGAAAGTTTTCTAATTCGACAATGAAGTAGTTAATATGTTGACATATTTACTATGCCATTCCAAACACATATTTGAGTTTTTTTCAGTGGGTCCCTAGAAAGTGAAGAAAAAGCAGTAGTCAAGGAAGAGCATTTTCATTCTTACGTCAATTGATTTTTAAGCCTATACTGTTCTATTTCAAAACATTTGGAATTAAACCTCATTCTATCCTTTCCCTCTCCCATGCCAAACATAACACTTATTTAAAATTCCCTCTGTTCCTGACGTATTACAGGTCTGAAAGCCCTGAAGGCAATTTAAACTTCAGCATCTTTTCAGCAGTCCCTTGATTTATGAGCTTAGTTTCTACATTCTAACTGCTTTATGCTGAAGTTTAAAAAAATGCAGCAAGAAAATAAAAAAATAAATAAAAAAAAAAAGCGAGCTGACTTCTAGCAGCGGGATAGTATCCCTCAAGACGTGCAGATTTTGTTCCCCTCTTACTTGTGAAACAGATGGTGTTTTATGCTTAACACAATCAGTACCATTCTCTATCTGTTGCTTTCTAACCTTCTCCACCTGTGTGAAACCCAGCCAGGGCTTAATGAACATACTTGGAGCTGTCTGGACTGAATTAGTCCCAGTAGGAGTTACCCTTCAGGTACTCCACAGTCTCTCATGGCCGTGTAACTGCAAAGGAATACAAGAAACCTTTACACTGTGGCTAATTAAATAAAGGCTTGCCTCTGCTAAGTGATTTTTTTTTCCCTTCCAAAAGCAGGTAATGTCTAGCGTGTTGAACTATTTTGGAAGTCTTTGCCACTATCCTGAACATTCTGGGAGACAAATGGCATGAAAATGGGGTCAGGATGTGATTTTAAGCCACATTTATCTTCCATTCTTAAAGCTTTCTTCACTTCCACATTCCAAATTATTATAATAATGACACCTTGCAAATATAAGACATTCCCAAAAGAACGTTTTTCAAAATTCTCAAAGGACAAAACTTCTTTTTGCTACAATTCATCCCCTAAATTTTCATTTTTCCCACCTGAAGTTCTACAAAAATTATCTTTTTGGCAGCAGATTCTTTACAAAGGGATGAAATTACAACCTGGCTACCTTGACCACATTCTACAACCCAGAAGACAAATCCTAAAAATGTCCCGAAGACATGCTAAAGTAATTTCCCTCATGCTAATTATCAGTTGCAGAAAATTGTCATAGAGAAGTAATTCAGCAGCTTGATGTTGCTTCCAAAGTACCTACGGTGAGATCTCTGAGTTGGTCTATACACTGAAATTTTTGCTGCTGCCTTTAATTCCTCTGTCTGATGTGTGAGGTAACTCTGTCTAGTTTTGCTGAATAAGCAAAAATACTTCCATTAAATTAATTGGACCGTTGATATGAAGGGGAAAAATCAGTTTTGCAAAGCTAGTTTTGACCAAGTGTGGAATCTCCTTGGATTACAATCAGGTAAGTGGCCAAACTTTCTCAAGAACGTTCACTAAATTCAGCTAATTATCCAAGTTCTTAGTCTGCAGTTCTCTCATATAGAGGTTTATCTGTGGGTCCTGGGAAGCCAGACATCATTTATCATAGAGAAGGAGAAGATACCTTCTTCTACAGCTTCACTATGAAACACAATCAGGAAGGTTTGCCAAACTTTCACTCAAAAGGAGCCTCGTCAGCTTCTTGCCTTGAAGAAAAAGAAAACAGGCTTATGCCCATGACAGGGGCCAAGGTGTCTCTTTGTTGGTGCAAAGAAGGTTAAAACTGTATTAGCAAAATCCATAAGAAACAACATTCTTGTTCAGAATAACAGAGAATGACACTAGTAATGAACAGAGGCAAGATAAACAGGTTTCCAACAGTGAGTACTCTGGATTTGCCTCTTTCCTTGGGTATCCCTCTGCACTTCAACTTTTGGTTCCCATCACAGTGCAATGGCTGAAAACCAGTATGGTAAGCAATGACTGTCAGAACTGGACTGGGAAGAACAAACCAACAGATAGACAACTGCAGGGAGATGGATGGGAAGAGAAATGCCATCAAGCCGATATCTATAGGAAATATCAGTTTCCTACATGGAAGGAGAAAGCTAAAGAACTACAGGTCCGATCCAAAACTCCAGGGGTATCAAACACCACCAACAATAGGGCCTTTCTGGCAGGAGAAAAAACTTATCTTTAGTAATTCTGTCCTGGATTTCAGCTCCTTGAAGCAGGAGCCTGCCAACTTGGTTTTGAAGTGTGAACATATGCCTGGATGCCATAAGCAGATTCTGGGATACATGTCCTCTTCTCCTCCAGACCATTTTATGGATGTCCTGTGTTGATGCCTGTCTTGATCAAGTTGGACACTTTCTACCTCCTTAACCCAGGGACCCCTGTAGGTGCTCTTGGTTGACCCTCCTCTTCCAAAAGCTGCTGCTTGCTACAATGATTGTACTAAGATTATTGTACTAACTGAGAGTTATTTGGATAACAATAGTGGGAAGGCGACACCTCAACAGACTTCTCAAATATCCTCCTAGAGCCAGCCAGAGCAGAGGAAACTGAAGATTTTTAAGTGTGTCCGAAGGTGATGAACTGAACAAAACAGCACATACTAGGCAACCTTTTCCCCACAGCACATATTAGGCAACTTTTGGGATAGGAAAATGCTAAACAGGATCAAAACTTTGTTATAAGAAAACTGACAAGGTACAAGGGTGTTATTTGAACTAGAAAAGAGGAAAACTGAGCATAGAAGACAGAGAGAGACAGGCTGTCGTTTATGTGTAGGTAACAAGATATCTAGTTGTAAAGGCGAGGGCAAAAATTACAGCTGAGCCCTGCAATAGGCAGGCGGCCTCCTGGGGGGACGTTCCAGCAATGCAACTCAGCATCACAAAAGGTGGTCAATAAAACAGAGCGCAGTGGTCAAACAAATGCCAGCAATCGCTCTTCCTTACACTGCCATTTAGCTGAACTCCAGGAGGGATTGGACATCCCAAATAAGAACAGAGGGGGCTTTTTGCTGGGGGCACAGGGGAAGGGTAGCTAAAACAGAAAAGCCTTGTCAACATTCTAAGGACTTCAATAAGACAGACTGGTGAGACAGGATGATAGGACAGAAGGGGATGAGCCACATACCAGCCTTCCAAGCTATTTGTTACTAACACCTGAAGTCACACGCCTGGAGATTTTTCTGACATTTCTAAGATGTACAGGCTAAATATTAAGGAACCATTACACTGGGAATGTCACCCATCTCTCTTTCTGTCACAGGGACTCACAGAGGAGAGCACAGCAAGCCTGGCTGTGGAGGACTTAAAGTGAGAATCTAGTCACATACATCTCACATTCACACTGTGTGACAAGGCAGGCATGCCCGCGATATCAGACTTTACCCTTAGAGTCATGGGAAAGGCTTTAAAATTCAAGAAGCCCACAGAACAAATGGTCTGATCTGCAGGCATGAATAGACCCATGGGAAGAATCTGTAACAATCCGACATACATCATTAAGACATAGAACTGGGGAAGAGACTGTCTTCTCCATAGTCATTCTCCATACTAATTCTAGTTTGAGGTCTTCTCTACCAAACCAAACCTCCAAACTCTCTTCCTGAACTATCAGCTCTCTTACAACAACTCTACCTACGACAAGGTAATGTAGTTTTAGAGAAGTGCATTGGACAAGGGCATTTTGTAGAAATGTCCCATTTGGGTTATGAACTGAGATAACTGTTGAAAGTTATCTTTCTTGCTTAAAAAACCCAACATAGTCCTCCACTAGCAGTGAAAAAGACACATAGGAGTTGAAGAACTAACTATAGCTGAATCACTAAATACAAAGGGGCATAGTGTAATTAAGTTCAGTGTCCTTGTGGGAGGGAATGCAACAAAACCTAGCACTGTGACATTAAGCTTTAGAAAGGGGATTTAAAAAAAAAAAAAAATGAGGAAGCTAGTCAAAAAGGCCCTGAAGTCAGAAGTAAGGAAATTAAAATCCTTCAACTCAGCATGAAGGCTACTTAAGCAACCATAATAGAGTCCCAGAAGGAATGCGCAGCTTTTCAAAGAAACATGGAAGGCAGGAAAAATAAAATTAGCATGGGAAAACAGCAAGGTTCAAGGGGTTATTTAATCCAAACAGGTAGCATTCAAAAAGAACCGAAAACCTACCTTAAGGGAAGGCAACGTGAAGGAACACAAACCACGGAAGGTTCTCCCCATCATGCGGGCGTGTTTCAAAAGTTGTGGTGACTGAGAAATGAGCTAGGCTGAGGAGTGGTTTAAGGAGAGAATAGGTAAGGAAAGAAGAAATGGATACTGGGAGATTTCCAGGGGTAATAACAGCAAATAATGTGATTGCACAGAAAACAGGTAATCCTCTGCAGACAGCTGCATGTTACCTGTCCAGCTGGGCTCTGCTGGCTTCTCAAAGTGTTGTTCCTGTGTTGCCCAGCGCAATGCTTTTTTCCCTGGGAAGTCTTCTAATTTCTTGTCCTAAGTAGCACCGGTCTTCATTTCTTGGTTGGAAAAGATCAACCATCTCAGTCCATAAGCCATGGTAGGTCCAGGTTATGGCACTAAAAGACAAAGCAGAAGTAATGAACAGTTTACTTTGGAGACTGTCAGTACAAGCTACTTAATATCCTCACATCCTCTTCCACTGATAAACATTCAGTTAAAGGTACTGTCTGAATGAGGAGCTATTTGAGCTGACACTTTCATACTGATTGAAACAAACTTAATGAGGACTCACATGAAAAAAATCCAGAGTTTCTGTCTGTCTTCAGAATAAGCTTTTATAAAAATTTCTGGTTATCACTACACTCAAATATTGAGTATAAAAATGGCTGCAACAGCTCAGCCAAAAGGTCCTGTCAGCACAGTTACTTGTCTCTTAAGAGGGGTCCATCAACAGATGTGCAACACAAGAGTACATGCACAGGGCAAGTACACAGTAGTCATTTATCCAGAATACTCCTCCAAGGCTCTGCTTCGGGAATTCCAGTGGCAAAGGCCATGTCTTATACAAAAAACTTTGTGAGTGTTTTTCTCCCACTTTTTCATAAGGAACAGGTAATTTCCCTTTGTTGCTTATAGTTTCAGTAATCAACAATGTAGCTACTAAAACAAATCCCCAATGTGAATATTACCAAATGTGACCAGAACCAAACCTCAGACTCACATCCAATCTGATTAAAGTTAATGCTTCAGTGTCCTGTGCTTTTGTAAGCGTGATCTCTGCTTTACTGATTGTAGGGTAAACTTTATTCATGGTTATACCACATAAATCAGGATTCCAGCAGAACTGAAGGAAACTACACTGAAGTGATATTACTGTCACAGAGCAAAATCTAGTTCAGTGTTACATTAATCTTTTTACCAATCACGTAGCTTAAGTGTCAGGTAATAAACTCACTCTGGCTACACTCACCCAGAGTCAGGAGCAGGGGGAGGTTATTGCAAAATATTGCAGTAACTCTATTTGTCCAGCGTTGGGTTGGCTGACTTCCATGAGGAATGCGTTTAGTTAATTGAAAAGGTTTTGGTTAAAGTTTGCCAGCAAGAGATCATAGAGTTCTAGACAACACATACTGTGAGTATGAACTCCATTCAACCTTTGGAATACCTCTGTGAAGGCAGGAAATTGAAATATTGTGCTATATTGGCAACTAAACGGTCATTTATCATCCATGCTAAGTTTGGAGCACAGTGAAATGATTTTTAAACTCTCAGAGAGCCCTTATTAACAGTTACAAGGTGTGTCTATGTAGATACAGATTATGTATTGAAATACAGTTTCAAGAAGAATATGAGCTAATCAACAGCTGTATCTGCCCTCCTACTTGCCTAAGATCAAATCTGGACTATGTTCAGAGGCACAAACACTATATTAAAATACAATAGAGTTAAGACACCTACTGACAAAAGCAAGGAAATTCACAGTTAAAGAGGAAAACACGCCATATGTTCTGCAGTACCTAGGAACAACAGGGAGCATTCAGCTCATCATTAAAGAGGCACCCAGTTGTGCCTAGGTATTGGAGAACATATGGAACACTTCCCTGCTCATGTCTGAATTTCCTTACTATTGTCAGCTTATGGATCAAGCTTGACTTTTTACTTTTTTTTTTAATATACAGTTCAGGGGATTCTTTAAGTAGTTGTTTAGTTTGTAAAATACCATTCTATTTTTATAATTATCATCCCCAAAGACATACATAAATTATTGCTAGCCTGCTTCTGCGAAGAGTTCAGCATCATTGGAAACCACAACTTGTAAAAATAAAGCAGTGAGTTGCTCAGCGCTTTTCCAAGCAGACACCTACGGAAGCTCAGAGCCGGCAGGACCGATTTGACTTACTGTAGCTGAAAAGGAGCTAGTTCATTTTATACTTCAGTACTTCTCTTTTAACTGCCTCAAGGTTTTAATTGCTTAAGACGCTATAATCCATCTGTTGCACTGCAAACTGTTGTATTTTAGTTATTAGACTGTTAGGAGTCCCCAGTCAGAATCGCAGTTCACTGTGCTTGGTACTGTACATCTCTTTATGAAATCCAAAGTACTTACAGTCAAAGCAGCTAAGGAACTGGTAGAGAAAAGATAATGGCTTTAGAGCTGAAGTTTCCCTCAAGTAAGAATGAAACAAACGGGGCTGGCACAGTGATGGGTTCCTTCCCTTGTCAGCACGAGAGGGCAGCATTGCTCGTGGTCTGTTTGCCTCTGGCAGCCTCCTCTGCCAGGGGCGACTGGCACCCAGATGCCTCCCCTTGCCCCAGGAGGGTTCCTGTGGAGATGTGGCAGAAACATCTTGTTCAGAACTTGCATGGAAATTGACTCGGATTATTATTATTATTACTACTATTATTGTTACTATTTAAATGTAATAAATTGTCAAACATTTTAAACTGTCACTTGTTTTGCGAAACCATCTAGAAATCTGGTGTCTTTGAAACCAAACCAATCTTGCCAAAATGCATCTGAATTCAGTCTTTTCATTCAAAATACTCCTAGAAAGAGAATAGGGAAAGACTTGGGGTTGTACACACATTGGAGGTCCTGTCTGATCTGAATTAATAGCATGTTCTTATGTATGCACTAGATAACCATATGTTTTATTTTCCTGGGAAGGAAGCTAAAAGAGTAAATTCTTCATGTTTTGCCTCCTAAATCCCCATCTCTCTGTCTCCAAATCAGACTTTTACTTTCAGTAAAATTAAAATAATTAAAGTAGAACTTCAGTTTTTCAGAACCACATAATTTTCCATTTTCCTCTGCTTTAATCAGAAAGCAACAAACTCCTGTCAGAAAGCAACAAATTCCTATTTGTTTCAAACAGGGTAATAGGTTAACAAGAATACTATGTACTAACACTAGTGAATTATCTAACCTCACTGATGTTGTCAGTACTGTAAGTATCCCTGGCAAGCTCAACTGTTTCACATATTTGCATAGAAGTTAGGATAGAAGACTTATAAGGAGAGCATTTATCATGAGCAAAGAGAGACAAAGTGCAAACAGCAGTGTTGTTACACTTAATTTTCTGTTCCAGCCTGCTCAGCTCTCCTAGGAAGTAATGCCTTTCCTTTCATTAAATTCCTTGAGAGACTGGATACTCTACAATTCAGATTTTAATAGCCTGTGTTGATACTGACTACTCAGTTATTAAGTTGTCTTCTAGAAGTTCGCCCAAACCCTCCAGCTGAAGAGGCTGTGGAGCGAACACATCAGTGTTCCCCTGCAGATGCCCTCTGTCACCTTGAGAACTGGCAGCAGTATCTCTAGGGAAATCGCTGTCATTGTTCTGCTCCATGGGCACAGCAGAGACCAGTTGAGCTGCAGATGGGAAAGCTCAGGCTTCCGCACCCTCTTCTCCTGAAGGCTCATCTGAATCTCAAGAAATTGCTTCATCAACCTCCTTTCCTCAACACTTTGCATTGAGGTGGCTTCAGGACTTGAGTAACGCAGCAAATAACTGATGCTCCTCACCTATAACATGCTGAACACTGAGCTAGAATAAGGTTTTAAAGAGTGAAGGAGGCTGTCAGAATCCCTTGCAAGAGCTGTATCTTCCTCTTGATCTTTTATTCCCTTTTGGAAAACAACAAAAAACCACTAATGACTCAAAACCTTGGAGGTGCCTTTTAAAACAGCAGCATTTGTGTACCTATTTCAAATGCTAGGAATCCCTTCTTGAATGTCTGCAGTGCACATATCGGTGCAGACACAAGACCAATGCCTGTCTGCACAGAAATGCAAACCAGCTTTAGTCTAGCCCCATGGTCAGATACTCATCTCTCCACTAGCTAAAGAGCAATTGTTTGGAGACTGGACATCAAACTCAACAATATCACGCACTAGGCAGGGAATAATCCCACAGCGGCTTAAAATGTTGGGGTCATTCTGCTCCAGAAGATTCTCGGAGGCTGGGAAATAAATATACTGACCTTAAACTTGTGCCAGATGTCTTCTGCCATTCTGCCAGCCTGCACTCTCTTCTGCAAGGCAGCTGAATGAGGATGGAGTTGGCCTTGCACACAGAACAGCATAGAGATGGTCAACTCCACCACATCACCAGTGTTCACACTATGGAAGGAGCAGAAGCAGCTTGCCCTAAGTGGTAGTCAGACAGAAGTTATATCAAGTAACAGAGCATAGAAATGGAACCTTTTTTTCTGAGGAGCTTTTCCAAATTACCAGGCGTCTTGAAAGAGTGTGAGCGTGCAAGTGTCATAAATTTAGCAAAGGATATTTTAGTGGTGTGGCAAGGCAATAAACTACCATGCAAGTATTTGCAAATACTAACTGTGCATAGATTTGAAATCTTGAAACAGATTCACTAAGGATTTAGGATTTTATTAAGGTCAAAAGGGTTTCATTGCAGTTCATAGGCACATTTGTTTTATTAATTGAGTCATAAGTTCTGGCAGTCTGCAAACAGATTTCAAAACATGCATCAGCTGCTTTTGATTGCCATAAGAGATCTGAAAACCTGCCAGCAAGTCTGTTTGCAGCTCTTAAAAGTTTTGGCTAAAAACCTGTTTTAAACTATTAGCAATTACTTAAAAAAAAAATAAAAAATGTGTGCATGGAGGGAGGGAAGGGAGGTGGAGAGAGAAAAAGAAGCACGTATTTTGTTTAGACACAGAGCACCACAGTTACAGATGTAAGTGTGCTCCTCTGAACGAGGCTGATTATTTTCTAGAGAGTCAAAGCTTTGCCCTTTCCCTTGTGTTCCAAGCCTTAATGCCTATCCTCTCATGCAGCTCTTTGCGTGCTTCAGAATGAAGAGCACTTGGTCAGCATCCTGCTAGACCAAGCGAAAGGGCAAGATGTTTCATACTCATGCCTTGTTTGGAGTCTGTTGAGTGCACAGAGCGTGAATTAAGAAAACAATAACAAGTGAAACTGTGCAAAGAAAGCCAGGTACAGCACTTTCTAAAATCTGTCCCAAACAGATGACAAAGAAGTATCAACAGACTAAAAAGCAGCTGCTTTTCTTGCACAGTGCCCAGCTCAAAGTGACTGTGGGAGAAGGAAGAGGGTTCAGCTGTGTAGATGGTGTTTCAGACAGCAGAAACTTCGAACCCAGTAGGTCTCTCCTATTACTCACCACACTACCAGGATGATTTGTCAGATGCTGTCTTAGAAGCCTTAATACCCAGATGCCAAAGACAGAGTTGTCCAGTTTGCTCTGCTATGAAAGGGACTTGAGTCATTACAGTTCATGTTAATGACATAAAAGGGTACAGATTTGGCACCTCTCTTTCCCCTGGCTGCAGAATCAGCCTTTGAAAACTGCTATTCCAACCCCATGAGGTTTTTTTTGATTCTTGTGTGTCCACATCCCATTCCAGTCCTTTTGCCTTTTCCTCTTTTTGTGTCTTTGGAAGGCCAAGTGGTTTCTATAATAACATCAAAAATTGGTCTGAAAATGAATGTAAATTACCACATTTTGAAAACAGACTTAAAGATTTGTTCAGTGAGCTCATGCAACTTTCTGGAGCCCAGAGCTCGTAAGCACAGTCTGTATCCCAGGTTCGTACATACAAAGCTTGCATCAGGTGCTGGCATGAGCAAGAAATAGACAAGAGATGCACACAGAATCAACCACCTCAACTCGCCCCTGGCACCTCTTAAATGACTTCATACAGCATTATTTATTACACTACCTTCCTGCAATTTGTCAGATCTCACAATATAATATAACTAAGCATGTGGGTACCTCAGGTATACCAACTGAAGCTGAGACATCCCCTAATTTTTTAGCACATTTATTTTATTACAGCCCATGCAAGCAGCAATATGCTGATCCCCTCTTCATATTCCCTCTCATCATACAGAAGTACAGCAAGGAAAGTCAAGAAAGGAGCATGAGTGCATTTAGCTGCTAGTGAAATTAGGTACCAAAAGGCCTTTAGCTATTTAGGCACAGCTTACCTGAGGCGTCTGTGGCTGTGCAGGGAGATCTCTACTCAGGTCCATGCTCCTTACCAATGGGGCCATCCCACCTCCCTGTGTAACTCCATAAAAAACAGTAAAAGATCTAATCATGGGAAATCTTGGTAGAAACCTACTATATAGCTCAAGGGTGCCTCTTGTTAACAACTGTAACACAGGCTGCATAAACTGAAACATTGAAGTGTTTATTAAAGCAAGAACAAGGCTACTACCTTGTAAACAGGAAGCACCCTCAAGCTATCCCAGATATATTAACAGGACACCCAGGCTCTGCTGAGCAGCCCTGGAAGGACCAGATTGCCATGGGGAACCTCCAGGATGCTTATTAGTTTGGATTTCTGTCTGAGATGGCAACTTCCTCTGAATACCATCTCATTTGTGGCATGATCCAGTGGGTCTCTTCCAATCTGGTTATTCTATGAATTCGAATTCTATATAGAACCTCTTACCCTGCCAAGGGACTATCCAAACCAGCATCCCAATAAGGCACATATAAATGAATCTGTTAAGACCACACATTTATCTCTTTATTACTGGAGATCTTGGAGGGTTTTTCTGATATGGAGTTGTTAATGGACTTTATTACTATCAATGCACATTGCTGGTAGAAAGTACCTCTTGTTTTACTGAAGGACTTTTTCTATAGCTGGAGTCAGAGGAGATAAACTATCCTGGCCATCGGCTATAGAGCAGCAAATATCTTTGGGACCTTTTTTCAGTTTACCAACTGTACCTTCCAACATCATACACTTCGTCTTCAACAAATCACTTGAACTATATATTCCCATATGCATTTTTTTCTAATAAGAAGAGAGAAGGCACATACAGCTATTTCAATTCATAAAAACATTTGTGGGACTTGTGTATTGATTTTAAAAGACACAAACCCATCTCCATCTCTTTATGTCACTATGCAGAGCAGTATACACAGTAGCTGGGATCTTACGTTAGGAGAGATCTATTGATATTAAATTAAAATGCTGCTCTTTTTACTAAACTATAACCAGTGCACTTTGCCATTGAAATGTAAAGACAGGTAGCATGTTGAAGGGCGAGGACTGACACCCACAGATCTCTCTTGTAAAAAGAACATTCAACAATTTTTACTAGCAAGCTTACTCGAGGAACACAGTGTGCTTCGGCTGTCCTGTATACAACAGAGCCCCTATGTTAGCCATTTAAATTTATAGTGTCTTTACATTTTTCAGCAATTCCTGTCAAGCCGTATGTATTTGTTTAAAGCTCGCCCAACGTCTGGTATTTACAAATACTACCATATATTTTAAAGCAAGAGTCATTCCCAATTAGCTAAAGCATTTAAGCAAATCGTCATATATTCTGAATGATGAAAGATCACAGAAGGAGGTCTCCTAATGGATGACAGGTGCAGGAATGAAAGCATCTCAAGACTATGAGCCAAAATCTAAGAAGTCACAGAATATCATAATTCACTTTAAATTACACCCAGGTCAGAAATTGAATAAGACCTTTGGCTTTGAAGGTATTTTAAACCACCATTCTTTTTATAACAGAAGCTACCCCTCAAAAATGCTGATTCTTGCAATTGAGGTATCTGGAGTCAGCTGCATATAGATAATAAATAAAAGTAAATAATAAATAACTATAAAATATATAAACAGATAACTGAAAAGCATGAATGCTTTTACCTCTGCTTTCAGGGAGCCGGGTAAGCTCTAGTCATCCTCAAAGATCTAGATATTTGTTTGATTACAAAACAAGGCAGGTTAAGCTATATGTATAAAATTCTGCATTCATTGCACCTTGTAGTTACAGAGATATTTTTAGGCTCTTCAAACAAATAATTCTTTAAATAGTCTATGTCACAAAAATAACAGAGTAAGATAAATCGATGAGCTAGACGAAATTTTCCAAATCAGATTCTCATTAGATTGATACTATGATACATATTTTGTTAGAACTTGCAGCTGTAGAACAGAAGTGCTGCACAGACCCAACATGGTCCTGTCTGCCATTAGGTACTGTGCTGTACCACAGTTAGATGCCTCCTTTTCCAAGAAGATTAATCAATAATAATTTTCAACCTGGAAATGCTCTTACCGCTACTTTTAAAGTAGGGAAATTTAAAACATGAAGATGCTCGAATATTTACAAACAATTACCAAGTGAGGTATGCAGACGAAGATAGAAATATGGAAATATTATACAACCTACCTTTAGTCACTGCAGTATCACCACAACACCATGAACACAGTAAAGTCTGGACAACTCCATAAACCTCTCAATGGATAGAAGTAAAATTAACTGCAGATTTCAGTCACTGACAAAAAAAAAACCAGCACCCCATGTATCAGCATGCTTATAGGACTGTAATCAATGTAGACTCGTTTCCAGAGCAATGAAGAGACCAGAGGGAACTCCAGACTCTGTAACAACACCCTCCTTCCAGGCTCCACCACACTGTGCAGCGTAAACATACCCCTGCACCACACTCAAGGCAGATAATTAATCTTTAATGAAGTTTCGTGTGCATGTTCAAAACACGTGCAAAAGTTACGTGCTCATCCATCCATATCTAGGCACGTACTTTGCATGTGCAAAAGAAGATTTTATAAGTATGCTTTTTATTTCCTAAAATCTGTACTACGAATTCCATAAAGCATTCATTTTATAGTCTCAGGGTATTTGTCAAACAAGATAATACAATGAAGAGCCAGAAATGGTATGAAAAACCACTGGTAGAAAGAGATAGGATTCATATTTCTAGCAGTGGATCAGTTGCAATGGAATCTGGTTTTCATCATAACTTGGTATGGAAGCTACTGCGGCTGCTCCTTACACAGAGGTAGTTCTATGTTTCAGTATCCTTCTGAAAAACCCAACATTCCAAGGGAAATTCTCTTTTGGGTAAGTCAGGGTTAGGGCAAACCAAAACCACCCAGTTGTGCAGCAGGATTCCAACTCAGCCATAAACTACTAGGTTAAAAGGAGGAAAGAGAGGACATTGGCTACACTGGCAGCAGCATTTCATTCCTGGTCCCAGCACATCTGCCATCAGCCACCCCACTGAGTCGAACAAGAGGCAGTTTCATTACAGGTGGGTAATCCCAAATGGAGCATGGAAGGCGTCTCCACTTGTCGCTTTTCACAAAGTTCATTTAGCTCTTTACTTCTCAAAAAACTGAACTTACAGGTACATTAAGACACACATTACGTATATAGACTGTTTCCATTCATCTGTATTCTTTCAGTCACTCCTGCAACTACGTAAGTATTTTTAAATGAGAACAAAAAACCAAAACCAGGTTGTGTGTCCCACATTCTGATTTTGGGAGCATTTCCACTATAATAGTTAAAAGCAATACTGTGAAAAATATTTCCTTTCTATTTACACATTTATAGAATTCTCAAAAGTTTTAGATGCTTTTTTTTTTTGCCAACTGAAGCACTTACAAATTGTTCAGAGAAGGTCCAAGATTAGTTATCCAGGGAGAAATCATGGTATGGGGTTCCAGGCTTTCCTGAATAGGTGGAGGGTGTAACCACCAGGAGGAGCCTCAGAGTTGGGTGCCTCTTGGATTATTCTTAGCCTGGCATACAGATATTTTTTTGTAGAAAAATAATTTTGAAAAGTAGTAAGTACAATTTTTAATGGATAGATGTAAAACAGAGCAATGCTCCATTTTTTGGTTTAAATTAGAGTATTTTCTCTGTCGTTTGGAAATTTGTTTTTTCTTTAAAAAATAATATTTTGCTATTATGATGGCTGTGTAGCCTATTAGTAAATAAGAACTGGAAAATTGTTGCCTTTCTGAGTCTGCTGGAAGATCACGAGCATCTCTGCTGCCACTCATTGCTTTCCTCGAGCAGAAAGAGTCACCGTATCTTTCCACAGTACATCTGCAGAAGAGACTCCAGAGCACAGCAGTAGATTAGAATCATGCCTCAATCTGCAAATTCTAGTGTAAATCAGACCCATGTGAGAGCATGTTAAAAGTTCCCATTTCCTTTAGGGGAAATGTAGGGAAAGAGAGAGAGAAGATTCAGCACATCCACAGTAATACTTTCAAATCAAATAAAAAAACATAGTAAATATTACAGTGCTCAAAGTTCCTAATTTTCAATTAATATGAAGCTGAGAAAAGCGTTATCTGTTATCTTGGCCCTGAGAAATACTCTTCCCAACCATTAGAAGAAATCCTTCCAGCTCTGCTACACAGGGTACACAGAATTGAGGCTTCAGAGGTCATGCTTCTCCCAATAGTTCTCCCAGGATCTTTGAATCAACTGTAAATGCAGCAGGAACAGCACACTGAAAAAAATCACTGCACTGACTTCAATGCCTAAATAAGGCCTCCAAACCCAGCTCTGAAAACCTTTGAACTAAATTGTGGCAGTGAACTTCAGCCCACACCCAGCTGACATCTGAACCACTGAAAAACTAGTCCAATTACACCCCAGCTCAGCGACAAGGCAGCTGTAAGAACGCATTAGCCTTTTGCTATCGCATCCAAACCATCTGAAGTCAAAGTCACAAGTCCTTAAATCAGAAGCAAGAAGGTAGCACTTCCAGTTTTCAGCAAGTGAGAGATGCAGGTAAAACTTCAGCCTTAAAACTAAAAGGTTTTGTCTTACCTGTGTGTAAACCTTCTTGAAGGTCACAAATTGCAGGGATATGTCACCTACAGGTTTTCACAGGGTTTGATGAGTCACCAGAGTAGTCTCAGTTCAACCGATGGATTAACAGGAATTATCATTGGAACACAACTACAGCACCAGTCTGCTCAGATCTCAGACGAAAGCCCATGGGGCTTGTAAGCTGCCTTCCCACTTCAGGTTGGGATGTGACAGAGTGATGTTAAAAGTTCATCCTTCTGCTGTTCAGCAGTTAAATAAAGACTCCCTTTGATTTTAAATTACCCTAGGTTCTTGATTAGACTAAGGCAACCCTATTAGAAACAGTTTTTATAAGCAAATCATGCCATTAGTATACTGACTGAAAGAATTACAATAAACAGGAGAAATCATCAAGGTTTGGCTATTAAACAATCTGCCTGCAGCAACGTTTCCAAGGTACTTTATTTCTTATCCTTTAGAACTGATGTAATCTTTCAAGAGCTGTAAGATTTAGAAAGCCACACAACATCGAAGTTGTTTTCCTATTAGCGTACCCCATGCAGAGAAAACCAGCAATTATCACCTTTGTGGAATGTGGTCTGCCTGTGTTACATTCGCTTTGACCTCCAGCGTGGGTCAAAAGATGTCACTTTCTGGAGAGGTCTGTGGCTATTGTGTCATCCAAATAGAAGATACTGTCCTGCGCCTTGCAGAAGGCCTGGGAGCCTTTTAAAACATGCCGGTATAATGCAGAGGAATTCCTGCATCCTCCCTCTTGCTGTGTTACTCTACAGCTGGTTTTGCCAAAGACCTTGCAGGATATTCCTCAAGCATTTTCCTAGCCATGACGGGAATATCATAGTTATGCTCCGTTCATTAGTTACCTGTCTTCAAACACACCACAAAGGAGATCTATTAAGTGCTGCAAAATCATCCATATTGTATCAAGTGTTGACTCCAATTCAGCTTTGCAGTGCCCAAATCCCAGCCCTTAAAGGAAAAATGCCCATGACATCCAAGAAACCAGGATTCAGGTCTATAAATTTGCAGGAAAGCATATTAAGTTAAAAATTCTGACACCATTATTCTTCACTCAGCACCACAAATTCATTAAGCCCTAGCGGTTTCTGGTTGAGCTCTTCCAAACCTTACTATTTGCACAAATAAATCTCCTTCACAACACTCTCATAATTATCAAATAATTACACTGATGCCAGACAATCGGTTAAAGCCCAGAAAGCCTGAGTTCGCAGGAGCAGAGGGAAGGCCACCATCCAGCTCATCTTCATCTTCTCTGGTATCTGCAACAGACAGAGACACTGGAGCTTGGTGTCTGCAATGGAATAGCCTCTGTAGGAAGGTTGATTAACTTAATGATATTTATATCATCAGTCGGGTATCTGCAACTCAATTAAAGAGCAATCAAGGTCTGTTTATTAATGTGTTTTTAAAAGGCATTTAGAGCATAGGCTAGGCACTTATTGAATAAAACTAATAAATAAGATTACAAGAAACAAATCGCTGCTCTATGAAAACAGTATTTTTTTGTGACAAGGAGTGATTTACAATCATTACTGATTGAAAAGGATTGAAAAAATGAAAGAAAAACATCAGCAGAAAAAGGGGTAGGGTAAGCCATTTGCTTTTTTTTTTTTTTAGTAGATTTGCTATCAGTGTATAAACAGACAGAATCCCAGGATGGTATCATTTCTCATTGCAGATGTGAACCACAAAACTGGTTTCCTCAGTCTCCAAAACTGGTTCTAATACTTTTCTTGTTTGGATTGTAACTTGACCCTCACCTTCAATTCATGTTTTGTTCGTATATAGCTTTTATGCTGGGTGACTACTTGTCTTCATCACCTCAGCAAGTCAGCAGGGAAACATTTTTAAAAGCTGTGGCACTACTCAAGCTGTGAGGTGGGCGACTCAAGAGGAGCGACATCTTAAAACATTCTGCACGGGGGCAAGTAAAAAGTCAATAAGGAAATACCATAGTTAGGCTCTTTTTAACTTGCTGAAAGTGCGAGACAGCAGTTCATTTCCTGATTACTCATGTGGAAATGGTAAAAAATAATTAAAAGCAATGACTAATCACCAAATCAAAACAAACATTAAATAAGCAAACTTGCTTTCTATCATCAAGTTCAATGTGCAAATGAGCAATGGCATTCAAAAGGTTTGCCTTTACACCAATTAAAAAGGGTACAATAAAAGTAAAAAGGTTTTAGTTTATGGCTATGTTAGGATACCAGGAACAGGAGTTATGGAAGCTGTTGTGGTCAAGACTGGAACAAAACTCAAGAAATTGCTTTAAAGTCAGGAAAAAACACTATATGAAAACAAAAAGTGAGCATAGATGGAAAAAGCGAACTCTCCCTTTTGCTCATTTCATATCCCAATTAGATTTCCCTGCTACTTCCAAGGTGGCCATATTGCTATGACAATAAGTGGATGTGTAGTCCTGAGTGGTCTGTGAAATCCTTCTCTGTTTCCTATCCTCTGTGTAGATCTTGATTAGTTTTAGGGCTATCTGAAGGGGCATTGAAGCTGCAGATTAGGAAAATACATCGCCCATTCTTTGGCAATGAGGTGTGCAGTCATCTGGGAAGAGACACTCACACAAAACATTTTGTCATAACACCAAGGAGGTGCATTGCTGGAGGAAATGAAATGACCAGGACAAACAATGCTTAGATTCAGGAAGCTCTGTTAGATACACCTCTTCTTCCCCATTATATATTTCCCTGTTACACATATTCACATCTGCCTTAAGGCACTGGTATTCACCAGCCCCTGAGCTCTCAGTTGAGATGCACTCATCTCTGTTCAGCAGAAGGCTGATTGCACCCTGCGAAGGGCTTGCATGCGCTTTGCAGGCTTAGCCCACTTCAAAACACTTAAAATTTTAGAAGCTTAAGATGAGGTAGAGCAGGTCAAAAACAGGAAAGGGAACCAGAGCAAGTCACCATGCAAAGGAAAGCTCATTACAACTTTTTGCAGGCATTGTAAGTCTCCTTCTGCTACTGATGCTCAAGAATTCAGGCATCTGTTTGTCTTTATACGAATCCAAAATATATATGTGCTGAGCCATTTGTACCATCAGCTGACTCAAGACAAGGGTGTTAGGACACCTGGGGACTGCAGAGTTGAGACAACACTGGGAAGACAAATATCAGTGTCAGGGGCAATAAGACTTAAAAAAACACCCAGAGCTACCAGGGTGGCCAGGAGGATAAGGCAGTGAGAAGAAACACAGGGACCGCTTGCAATTTGCAAAACACATGAACTCCTCCCAGTAATCCCATTTCCTCCCATTGTTTAGAAGAAATTCTAACAGGAGGGCAAGATCTGAAAGGAAAAGAGCAGCACAGCAATCCTCTGCTGTACAGTTGAGTTGGGCTGGTGCAGGAACACTGCACAGCGCAACTGGGGAAGGCAAAAGATTCTAGGGTCTGCAAGCACTCACGGACTGATAATTAAGCATCTGGAGCTGCACTCTAACCCAGCACTATCATCACAGTTGCTTCCTAATTCCAAAGTGTTGATAAAATCCCATTGCTGAACAAGACCCACTCACAGACACCCTAAGGAGAGACTCTTCATGATGGAGTCTTGTACAAAGCTGCAATACCTTAACCAAATAACAAGACATCTCTCTGTCACGTAGAACGCAGGTATTATTTCTCTCATTATTACAGGACCAGCTTCTAAGATGTGAAGCTGGCCAAAGGGGTGGTAGGGGTGAACATCAAGAAACAAAAAGAAAATAAAAGAACAAAAAGTCAACCCACAATTCTGAAAAAGAAAGGCATCAAGGTGAGCCTATATACTACTATTTTAAAGGATACCCGAGTTTCAGAAGACTGTTTTTTCTTGTGGTTAGTTGAGTGGTTTTCAGTTTAAAACCAAACTGACATAGGTTGTTTCAGATTGTCCGTGTTCTATCACACACAGTGTTCTCTCCAACTTTAAGACCTTTAGTACAAGAATAAACCCAGCCTTTTACCCATGTCTGACCTGGTTTACCCCTAAATGACAAGTCAACCTCTATTCCTTCCAAATTCCTTTGCAACTGCTTAGCTATCACAAAAATTCCATTTTTGGAAGGCACCTTACAACATGACCTGTATCCTTTCCATCAGCTGCGTGGAACCACCAAGAAATGCCAATCAAGGAGAGGAATTAAATTACATAAACCCACATTTTTTTCTTTCTAATGATAGAACTTAAACTTCGTTCTGTATTCAGATATGAAACTGTGTTGAGGTGCAATGTAAGGAGGTTCTATAAAAAGAATTTTTACAAAGTATGATATTCTTCTCGTTGTTGCAGATTAATCGTTATTCCTTCAGGACTTGCTCTCTGACCTGAGATAAAGAGCACATCAAACCATTCTCTTTTTTTTTTGCATTTGAAAACAGAATTTTACTTTAAAATTAAACTTTGTGCTAAAAAAAATGAAGCATGATATTCTTTTGATATTCTTTCTAAAAATATTTGAAATACACTGAAAAAGTTTCCAAATAGTTTGGGGTTTTTCCCCCAATGAATATTGCACAAAGTTTCAGAAAAACAGGTTTTCAGTTAAAAAATGGTATTAGATTATAATGTTTAATTAGGAACATAAGGAAAATTTTTATTAAACAGAGAAAGGTTCTCTTTGTATCCTGTAAAACAAAGGGGATTTTTTTTATTGTCCACAAAGTCCAATTGCATTTTTTCAGCCAGTTCTAGGTGACCAGGGAAAACATGAGTCCTATTCTTTTACAAAAGACTGTAGGATCTTCTTGTCTAAAACAGTCATTGAAAAAAAAAAAAAAAAAAAAGAAAAAACCCACCACAGCTCTGGTATCTATCTCGCACATCAAAACTGCTGCGAATAAGGTGACAGTTGTATTGCAGAGAGATACAGCTAAGGAAAATGACTCAGATTTGTTGCTTGACTTCAGGTTAAAGGACTTAATGAACTGAGGCCAGTGTTTGCTTTCTCTGCCTCCTCTGATTTTGTGAAACAGAATTTTCATTCATACAATCAGGGTGGCCGAAAAAAGACAGAGAGAACTACATGGAAAATAATAGAGTAAGATTTTGGGTGATGTCCCTGCACAGAGAAATTTTTATCTAGAAGAGTGGATGAGGAATTTCAGCAATAGCCCATGTCTCACTTTAACTTATTCCTAAGATATTCGTATAACTTTAAGCACATTGCGAACACTTATTACAAAGAAGATTGTACAAATATATATATATATATGTACAGAAGTTTATTTTTAAAGGCTGAGACATAACAATCTGCATTAACAAGTAGCCAGGTATTTAAAACTGGTGCCAGTCAGCTCCGTAACTTCTCCCAATATACAGCAGCTCTAGACCTGACCCAGGTTCCCATTAACTCATTGCATCAGTTTTATTCTTTTGTTACAGGCAGGGTGCAAGAATATGCTTAAATAACAGAGATCTGTAGGAAGCATGGAAATACATATTTTATCGTACTGAAAGCAAGCAATGGTCGATGTTTTAATGAATCAATTATATTTCAAAATGGACTTCTGTTTTGCTTTACATTTCCTTCCCTTGTAAATGGCATGCCAACTTCAATACTTCACTCAATAAATGGCTACTAAATGAGTACAAAGTTACAGGCGTGTTGGTCTTTATGACAGGCCATACATAATCACCATAGAAATATATAATTACACCTGTCAACCTCATCTCATGCAATTGATTCAATAACTAACAATGTCAGTAGCAGGCTCAGCTTAGAGGTCTCACTGTGTGAAAATACTCATACATGGCTAAACATCTTGGTATTTTAATTGCCTGTCATACCGCTAAGGTTCCTATGTTGTACCTATCTCCACAGCAACAGGCTGGAATGAATAAAGCACATTTAATAACTGAAAAAAGTGATTTTAGAAGCTTACAGTTGTTTTATGGTTCTTACAGACGCTGCAGACTATTCTGAAGACAGCTGGAGATGTGTTCAAGGAGAAGAGGTTTTTCTTCTCTCGGTGGATTGTGTGTATGCGCACACTATGAAATAAAAATCATCATATAAATCTGAAAATTGTTTCTAATTACTGCTACTGGAGAGGTCAGCTCATGCCTGAAAGTGTACACATGTCCAGCTTGACAGGACGTTTGATCTCAACACACCAGGAACAGTTGCGTAAAAACAACTCCTTAAAGGCTCCAAGGGCTTAATCATTACATGTTTGTTAATATCAATATGATTCAATCTAATATTCTCAATTAATTGTAAGCTACGCTGCACTGAAAGGCTCTGATGTGCCCAAACGCTAACCCCACTGAACTCAATGGCCAGGTTCCCAGCACCCTTAGCAGCATCAGGATTTATGTCTACGCTCTAGCAGTCTGTGCTAATTGCACATGAAGATGACAAGGGCAAAGTCTTTGTGGCCTGAACTTTTAACAGTGGCAGAGTAAGACCAAACAGACTGGGTCAGAGAGATACGAAGCAGAGATCCACAAAGAGGTGAAAGACCAACAGACATAGGAAGTTAATGGGAAAGAGAACCAACTATTTCCCAGGAAATAGGCAGGAGCTAGCGGAGTATCTGGCTGGTAAATAAATAAGATGGAAAATGAGGAGGTATACAGGTGGAAGAACTGCTCCACACGTTAGCAAGGGGTAGTCCTGAGAGCTTAAACTCTTCAGGCTTTTAAAATCAACATTGCAATGTAAATGCTGCTCACATTTTCCCTAGCACAGAGAATCCTTCGTCTGCATGAAATTTCAATGTGAAAAGTTAAATCTCTTTCAAACAATCCATAAGCTCTAATGCTAAAGAACGTAAGTAAACAGCATCATTGAAGAAATCTCTCTACTCCCTGGCTTAGTAATAGAACATGAGTGGTAAGAATACACAGATGTTTAGTTCAAGTCAAGCAACATAATTTTACCACCTTACTTGCTGTGCAGATCTGTCTGGCTGCACTCCTTTTCTTTCTGATGATGGTTTTCTGAGCCTCTCTGTTCCTCCTCTGTGTTTGGCTTTATTTCCTAGACTCATCCAATATCACCATGAACTGAAATCCTTAAAAATAAGAGAAAAGGTGCAATTCTGGAGTCATCACAGAAAAAAATGAAAAACCAGGGAAAATTTTCACCTACAAACAATATTTACCAAAGTTGAGCTACAACATCCATACTTATTGGTGTGTGGTTTGACACTGAAAGAACAGAGGAAGTGGACAGAGGGCAGATGTTAAAGCCGATGAGTATACAACACAGGAAACTAGGAAAATAAGAAGAATTTTATCTTCTTAATTTAATTTAGTCTATATAAAACTCACAGAACTTAGAAGACAGCTGAGTTGCAAACACCATTTTTATAAGGGGTTATCATCGACAACCTCATAGAACTTATCTCTGAAGACTGGATTTTACAGAACAAAAGCAAAAATAAGGTCTCCTGTAAAGGCCAGCAGAGCCTGTTGTTTCCCAGCTTAGGTCTGAAAAGCAAAAAAAGCCTCGTAGTGCCATGCAAACAAGGTTTCTTCTTGTGAACTGGAGCAGCAGAGAATTTATTTATAGCAATACTCAGAGGCCAGATTGAAGGGAGATTTCTCATACGAATCTTAAAGCTCTGAAGCATTTTTACACCTGTAGGGAGGTCCCTTCTAAACAAGTCTATTTCAGAACTGCCATGAGCACAGCAGGACCCATAAAAGCACCCTAACTCCACCAATTATTCTGTCTCGTATAAAGGCGAATGGGTCAGCGGGAAGCATAAAATAGCTAAGAGGATGCACAGGATCCAGAGCACGCTGGGACAAAGGTCCTTCTCTGGGCAGACATTCACCTGGTCAAGCACTCATCCCAGCTGCCTCCCAGGTTGAGGAAATGTCCAGTTTGCTGAGAGCCAAACCACAGTACTGCCACTACCCAGTATGCTGAGAGATTGCAAGGTCACTATACCCCTGCTTCCCAACACAGCCAGGTACTTCCCTACATGCAGAACAGATTTCTCACCAAAATAACTGCAACTAACTTGCTTCCCCTGTCTGTGTTGGAAATAACTCTCAAGTGAGGAAAGCAGAAAAATAACAACAAAAACTAGTGGTGCCCATGTATAGATAAGGAGCTGGAGACTCAGATTTTCATCCGGCATAAATCAGTACCACTGTGCTGAAGGAAACAGCACTATGCTGATGTTCACTGGTGTGGAGTAAGGCTGTAAACAAATACACAACTTGGAAGTAGGAACACATTTGCTTCCCTGATTTCCAGAGCAGATACAGTTGCTGTCACACACTGGCCAAGCAGGCTTGGAGCTGCTCCAGAACATCAGCCTAGTATATTCTCAAGTCTGTCCTCGGAGACCTCAGCTGGCCTGAAGACTTCCCAAGGGATGTATTTTTTATATTCTTTCAAAGCAGAGAAGTGAGAGTAAGTCTCAACTCTAAGAATTTCACAGGGTCTTTCATACTCCTTGTAGTACTTAATAAACAGGAAGGGTATCACAGGTCTGAGTGGATCATAACAAAGATGATCCACAAAATTACACTCAAAAAGCCCTCTATCCATGTAGTCACCTTCTCTGCCCCTTACATCCCAACAAAACCCCAAAGCAGGGACACTTCATAAAAACCTTCATTCATATTTGCTTTTGAAGAAAAAAGTCTGCAAATTTGTAAGAACTGCTTTTTCTATCAACTTAGTTTATTTTTATTTTTCCTAATTAAGTTCATTTTTCCATTGCAGCCAAAATAAAGTAAAAGGAAAAGATATTGTTTCTTTATAAACAATGAAAATGTCAAACTACTGAAGTTCAAAATAATGATTATTAGAATTCCTTTCAAGTGAAACATTTTTTCCAAAGATAATTATACATTTTAAACACCGTTCACGGAGCAATTTAAGCTTCTAAGTGAACAGTTGAATGAAGCAAAACCCAGAGTTCCCCCTTGAATAGAAAGCTTTGCTCACACACACACGGGACTAGAGCAGGAGTGCAGCATAGGGTACTGCTTGCCACATCGTCAGTGGAGTAAGTCAAAACAGCTCTCTGATTGTCAGGAGCACAAAGCCAGTTTACACCAGCCAAGGATCTGCACCAATATCCGCAGCTGAATTTTCAAACCACAGACAAGGCCTAATTCAACTCCTATTAAAGTCAATAAAAGCCTCCCATTGATTACAGTAGCAGTTGGATTGGGGCCACACTGATGTTTACTAGAAACCAGATACAAGGTCTGATTACTTTTATACTGTTGCATATCAGATCCTTATTCACTCCACTATTTACAGGCTTGCAAACAAGCAAGAAATTCTGATCACAGTCATACAGACCTCCATTTGCATCCTTGATTGGCATGATGAGAGCTGCAGAGAGGGGTTTGAATATGTATTACACTGAGCGGCAGTGCACAAAAACCTGCAGGATGCAGTAAAGCAATCAAGGAGCATAAAGAAATTGAAATGGAATTCCTTGGAGAAAAGGATCATTAAGTACTTAACAAGCATCACTCTGTTATATCTGTTTTAGTGATGTTAGCATAATTTTAATTGTTACCATCCAATCTGTTGTGATAGCTTTAGAGTTATCAAGATGCTAAATATTTTATGGTGACATTTGAACGATCAGAAAGATTAGCTGCAAAGCCCACTACCCAGTAGCCCCACGCCTGTAAACGAAAAAAAAATTAAAAAGAGGGATCTATTTTCTGAGTGGAACAAAGACAAGACAGAAAGATCAACACAATTAAATATTAAACAGAAGTAATTACATAGGCAGCTAGCTAATAACTCAAACACCCTGTATTTCATTACGCATTTCCAACCAGCCAATTAAGTTATACAATATTCCGAATGTGTCTTGCATATCCTGCTCAATGGTATATAATTTAGCCAAATAACACCTCTGGCATAGATGCTTCTTACTAAAATTTATATCGAGCCAAGGTGACGCAACGTGTCAGAAGTTGACAAAAACTTTTGGTGTTCTTCCAAAGAAGTTTCAAACTCCTAGGATCCTATACAACACTAACGAGTGCCAGGCATAGCTCCAGCCTCATTGAAGGTGTTGACTTAAGATAGGACATGCTCAGCAATTTTAGGCCTTGGTGTCACACCTACTAAGTAGGTCATGAAGCCAGAACAATATATACAGTTCCAACCTGCACGCAGGCATTTTTCAGACCCGTGGTTCATAAAATCAGTGGATACTAGGCACAAAACATAACTGAGTGTCTGAGCTACACAGACTTAAATTGGTTCTTTCACTTGCTGTAAAATTACACACCTGCTAGAAATGTTTGATGAATCAGGGCTATAAAGGTTATTTGCAAGCAATCCATAATTAAATGCAAACTAGTGCTCCCAGCAGAAGAGTAGCAACTAATAATGCTAATAAAGCTAAACGTTATCCAACATGGAGGCAAAGGACATAATTATTGCCATATGAATTATAGCAACACTAGCACTTAAAGTGCTTGTAAGAAAAGCTTGCAAAAGCTTTAGTAACATAGGTCTGAGATATCCATCTGGACAAGTTAAGGATCCAGGCTGAGACAGGACACGTTTTTGACTTCTTTGGAAAAACTCAGAACCTGCATAAACTGTTCTTCAATCAAATGATCCTATTATCTAAGATTTATTTTAATGTCTGATGATAATATGAATGTTTTTTAGTTATTCAACTCTTGCTCATAAATGAGTATGCTGAAATAATACATCTTAAGAAAAAAATGGTATTCTTTACCTGGCAGGAGAAAGAACAAGCTTCAGGCTTTTGGATTAATCTGATTAGTTAGAACATTGCAAGGCTCAGGCTGGCAGGGCTTAGAAAGCCTCTGCTAACTCAGGGTCATGCTAAGATACCAGAGGATCTGGGTACGTACAGCTCATCAAGGTCAGGCGCTGGCTTTTATAGCCAGTACCTCCTAAAGACCTACAGACTCTTCTATGTTGGCTTTCAAAGATAGTGGAGATGCACAGCTAAAAAGGACACACTCCAAATTTGGTCACTCAGCATCAGCTTCACTTGTGATACCAGAAGCTCAGAAGCTGCTAGCTCAGTACTCATCAGGGAAGAAACTTCCCAGCTGATGCGCAGTGTTTCAGTGCATGCTTCCTGCTAACTTGAAAACAGGAATCACAAAAGGTCCTGTTGAACTATGAACAAGACAAGGGGCAGAGGTTCAGGGGTAGCTGCTGGTCCACAAATTCCCCATGATTCTTAAAGGGAAATCTCTCCTATTTAGCAATTGCAGCAGCTACAGACATTCCTTCTGACGGAATCCTCAGAAAGACATTAAGGTACTCTACTGCGGTAACAGAGCTCCATAAGCTGTTACTGCACCTCTCTACTGGTGCTGGGACCTCTAAGAAAAGACACTAATGCTATGAAGGTTGTTTCTAAGATTTTTTTCCTTTCTTCAAACTCAGGTAGTGATGCTTCTTTCTTTTACACTCAAAGGTCAAAGTTCTGATTCCTGCTGCTAAAGGCAGCAGGGCAATGTGCTGGGTTAGTCCATGGCAAATCCATCCACGAGGTAACATTATTTTCCAGCTCACTGTGGCATGTGCAAGAAACTTATGATAAGAGCTTTCAGGCAATTTTGCTGTCATCAACACTGGGCACTCAACTAACCCAAAAGTATAAGTCAGTGCCTGACTTACAGGTCTTGGTGGCAGGAGGAGCCGCTAGCCACTTCCTCAGCTATCTGGAAAACAATGGTATCCATTTCTCTTCAGAACCAGGGCCAAATGAACAATTCTTCTGAAAATGAAATATTCTTCTGAATAATTTGATTCCAAATTGCAGCAACAGCTTCATAAGTAAACAAAGCTCTAAAATAATCAAGAATTATATTTTAGAAGTTACACTGAAAGAATACAAGACAACTCCACTCTGATCATCTAAGGAGAAAATGAACTGGTAATTTGGCATCTTCTTTGATGCATCTAAAACAGTTCTCTGTTGCATCCCTGGCAATAAGGTAGAAACACAAACAGCCCAGGCACTGCTTGGCACTTCCTCCAATATTTGCATGTCTGCTTAACAAAAAGAAGATAACTTGTCAAAAGCAAGAACACAGTAATCCAGTGGAACATCAGGTAAGGGGCCTTAAAGATTAAGGATTTGCGAGGCCACACATAAAAGCAAAACCCAGAAAGAAGTTGTTTATGCTCAGCTCCTACAACCCAAAGAGTTTACAGATAGTGCAGTCTATGAAGAAGAAAAGAAATATTGAGGGAGACCGTAACACTAACATTGTCTCAGTGACTCTCGCAGCAAGCTCTGACTGTGCTGAACACTCATGTGGCATCTGCTTGACCTTTTTCCTGACATACCACTGGGGATGGCAAAGAGAACCCACAGGCTACACAGAAGATCAGGACAAGGGCTGTAATGTTTGCTGTCTGCATCAGCAGAAACAACTCAGGACCCAAAGCTGTTCCCTGGATGTCTGGGTAATTTAGGTTTTTCTTGAATCACATTTCTTACAACAATTTTGCAGCTACTACGAATCACAAACACTTCAACCAAGTCTCAAGAGTACCTTTGAATAAGAAAATGAAACCTCCTTAATCTTTTCAATAGGAAAATAAACGTAAGTGGATAACTATTCTTTGACATTTGAGCTGAAACTGGTAAATACTTGAATCATAAGAAAACTTCAGAGTAAAGATATTAGCTCAAAAGAGTAAAACCAAAAGAACAAAATTCTCCAGCCTTGATGTTAAAAGTCTGCAACATTTGAAAGATTAAATAAGGATTTTATGTATTATTTTTAGCCAAAGAAAAACAGCATTGTCCCTATTAGACATTTCAATTTACTTAAAATAATTGTGTCTCAGTAGTTTACAAAGGAATGATTACATACAATGTGACAATTGTATTACTTATTACCCTTGACATCACTTCAGTGAGGGTCACTCTAGTTAAATATTTCATTTGTTATAATGTCCATCTTCATCAAGCTATTTTTGAAGCAATCTGAAAATCTTAAAACATTTGTTTCTTTGTCTTGCAAAAAAGAGGACCCTGTTCATTTGTTCCCTTTAATACCTAGCAAATTGCTGTAGCAATTCACAAAACCCTTAAAAGAAAAGGGCACCCAAAAGAAATTCAAAGTAACTCATTGAAAACATCCTTTTTCTCACATTTTTAGTCCTTTCTGCTGTTAAACACGCTGCCTAAGTCCAGTCTCTGTCAGAGAGGAAAAGATGCTTTATTAACAGTATCCTCATAAATATTCTGTGTGTGAATGAACAAGATGAAGGATGCTTGACATTTAAATGCTTCTTACAATTTCATTTACAAAGCAATTTTCTGATATCAAAGCAAGCCTCCATAGCTACACATGAAAAAAATTACAGCCTTCTTATATTGCTCCATATATGTCTTAAACATCAGAGATACATCACCATTTGTTGAATCATTACCACCAGTTGTAACGTCATTGAAAAGTACACAACATTAAGCTTTGATATCTACAATTTACCTATAAATCTTCACCATAAAAGTAGGTTTATATCCTGTTCAGACTATGGAGAGCTGTAAACTATGACTTAATGTACAGAGCACTGGGGATTGGAGGAACTACTACAATGGTGTAACAACATCAACAATAGTAATATCTTTGTTTCAGCTGGACTGTTATGCATAAGATTATTTAGTGGCTTAAAGGCATTGGGATTAAGCGTATTTGCTCTTGTTGTGGTCCTGACCAATTTTTATGTCATCCACCATGAAGGAAAGACTACGGTTTCCCAAGAAGAATTCTTGGGATATTCTTCATACGTGAAATTAATGAAGACACATTTTCTGCCTCCAGATGTTTCTCCATGAGAAAGTACATGAGTTATGATAAATCTATCTAAAGCCCAACACCAAGCAAAGAAGACGTTTTCCTATGCCTGGAACCTATCATCACCTTCAACTCTTCTGAATATTTCTATCTCATTCTTTTTTGTGATGACACTGTAGGAGGCATACGAAATTCCTGGAAATTCAAAAAAGTGTGAGTTGGGAGTAGAAGGACTTCTCCTCATTTGACTGGTAAACCCAAGGCACCAGAGTTAGAGCAGTGGCAAAATTGCTTTTTTGATTTTGATGACGATTTTATCTTGCACTCAAAGCCCAGTTCAGGCTAAGGCTTTCTGTACACCAACATCATTTGGTAACTGGAGTTAAAAATAGGCTACCTGCTCTTCATTCATTCTCAATTGGATCTGCACTGAAGGAACCCCCAAAGACAGTTTGCATTGCAGCGATTCATCTCTTGCAGAGAAGCATCTCCAGACCAGCAGAGCAAGTATGTTCCCAGCTCAAAAGCAAGAACTCCAAAGCAATACGGCAGCTTTCCACCAAGCTGCAATGAAGGATTCATGTGTGTACTGGCATTTGATACTGGTTCTTACAAAACCTGAGCTCTCATTAGCCCTCCCATTACTTTTTTGTAAATTGGAGGAAGTCCTGTGAAATACTGTGAGACTTAAGGATGAAAAGAATAAATTGAAGAAAAACAAAACCAAACCACTGCCTTAGTATTTGTTAGTTATTATTAATAATAGCACGATATATCTTCATATGGTAAATATTACTTCCTGCTACTCACATCAGCATGAAATGAGCCACAGCATGGAAATGTCATCGTGCAGATCTCTGCACAGGAAGGCTGACCTCACTTCTCAAGAATTAATGCAGAGCTTTAAAGCAAGTCACACCAGAAGCATATATTACTTCATGGGTTTCTCTGTAAAATAACCTATCCCTCTTTGAGGCATGGTTTAAAGACAGAGCCCACAGGACATAAATCACTGCTGCTAAAAATACAGACCCCTTTAGGACATCATTCCTTAATGGCAGCAGAAATCTTCACAGGAAAAGACACCTGCCCTAGTGACAGAGAATAATCACCTTCTCAAAAGCACGTGTTGGATGCCTGCTGGAGTTAGCAAGTTCAGAGTGCCACTTTTCCCTTGGAAGAGAAGACAAGCGACAAAATGCAAACCAAAAATCCATATTTCCTCTCAAAAAATATAACTGCTTTTCAAACAGGTGAATTTCATTATATAAAAATGGTATAATGGTGCACTAAGGCCTCACCATTCCTGCAGCCCAATCTCCAATAGTGTTAAAATCAGCTGCCTAACAGCCACCCTCACTTATTTACTTTGCCTCCCTGAGGTACTGCTAAGAGTCAGATTCAGAGAGTTAATTGCAAGTAAGAGGTGTTTCTCCAGCTTTCTTCTGATGATGCACCAGCTCATCAGGTTTATGCAGCAATACTGACTGCAGCATCAATTACTTTGACCTAATGCTGATTTTTCCTTCCCTTTATGCCAAACTAACAATTGCTAATATTACTTACACAATTTTCTTCTGTCATAAGAATTCCCAGCTGCTATGGGAGACATTAAAATGTTGATGCACAGTATCATCCTGAATTCGAATCCAATGTCTACTGTTTATCTTGTTTTTAAAAATGGACAACTTTATCAGGCTTCAAGCTTTTGATAAACTTAAAACACATTGCTTCAAAGTTTTCCCTTCCTCATCCCATTCGTGTTCTACTGAACATTTGAATAATTTTACAGAGGCTAATCCGTGTGCATCCACAGATAGAGAAACATTCAGCAGAAAGAGCACAGTTCAAAAATAAAATCCCCCTAGATTTTGTCTTGGCAGAAACATTATCTTGGCAGAAAGTTATTTTATAACAAAACACCTGACACATTCTGCTGATAACACCAAAATCAAGAAAAAATAATGTTATCAGTTGTTACTATAAAAACTGGACAACATAAGCCAGGCAGCAGATTTAGCATCCGGTTTCTTCTCCCCTCCAAACTGACTTGTTACACAGGGCTCAGATCTCTAGAGGCTATGGCATATATTCATCTTGGAGTCACAGCTCACTAACCCTCCTCCAGCAGAAAGCTGATGTTGAAATCTTCTAAACACCTGAGAAAAATGCACTTTGGGCTAAAAGAAGGGGGTTTTCCTCTGATCAAAATGCGCTGATGCAGCCTTTCTCCCGCCTACTGCCCTTGTCTTCTTCACTCTCCTAGAACAAGCACTCCGTGTGCCAGACCCTCAGCTGCTGGGGTGGCAAAAGGACTCAGCCAAGTTTGGGGATTTATTCCATGATGCCAAGTACTGCCAGTTTAGAATGAAACCTCCTCCCGGGCTCTAGCTCAGGGTACTGATACTTTATACCCATGTGCCAAGGTTAATTTACTTAAGTTTATGAAGCATTTCATGGTTTTTAAGCTTTTCTTCCCCTCCACCTTTATAGAAAGGCCTTAACTTCCAAAATAAGTATCTGCATCATCCAGAAAAAAAAAGAGAATCTCAGTTTGATATAAAGCCAGCTTATCTATGAGCGAGGCTTGCCTGTTGCAGGATCTCATACTAAGTGAAACCTAACAACTCTGATGATTAAAGGTAAAAAACTGGAAGAGGAAAAAACTGAAAGGGGAAAAAAACCTAAAAAACTCTTCATGATATGCAGTTTGGACCATGAAATGACATTCCTTTCTGTACTTATTTTCCCACCTTGCTGCTTTATCGTGTATTCATCAGCACAGCAGAATTGGGTTTGTGGTGTGGTTTTGGTGGTTTTGTCTGGTGTTTTTCTGTTTCCACATTTCTGCAATTAAATTATATGATATTAAAAGTCATTGCCGCAGAAAGCACAACAGAGATAAAGTTAACCCACAACAATTGCCTAAGGCAAAACAAAAAGACAGGAAAACTTTGCATTTCAAGTTCACAGACGGAAGTGAAGAAAGATATTGCGAAAGCTTAGGAAAACATAAATAAAGATAAGAATAGTCATCCAAAAATCTGTGTCTCAGAAGAAATACCCTGAAGACATTATTAATGTATTCTGGATAATAGGCAACCATCAGTTTTTTACTCAAGAGCAGCACTAATCCTGGCTTTCGACCACCTCAGAGGATATTCCTCCTGTGCACAGAGACGGTGCATACACAAAACTTCCTCTGCAAATCTTAGGTCCCAGAAGCAGTGAAATTATCTTGTCAGCAGGGAATCCTCACTTGGGTGCAATATCGCACTGACAAAGCACTCATGCTCCAGAATTCCACTCTTGTCTGATTGCCATCATTTCAGAAACCTCTGCAATGTGCTCCTGGAAGGGGCTAGACATAAAGCAAATGGAACTGAGCCTTGAATGGGGAATTGTCCCAAAAAGCATCCGTGCTAGGCATTGTATAATCCTGAACCAGATGCTTCTCAAAAACGTTATCCTACTGGCACAATCCACCTAATTTCCATGTCTCATTTAAGATCACACACTTCTTACATAGTCTATAGAACACGGCAGATGCCTTTCTGATTTGTCAGGGCCTTTATCCGCCTTCTGGAAGTTTCCCTGCTGGCTGCTGAATACTCATATGTATCCAAAAGTAGATCATGTCCCCATTTATACTGACTAAGAGGGGAATGAATGCATCACATGAGAAATAACTTCTTATATATGTCTTCCTTTCCTGTCAACAGCCCAGCTAAACCACCCACATTTTCCTTTGCACTAGGCAATAAGGACAATTGCATATGTCAACCTAATCTTGATCTCATTCTTCCAAAATGGCTAATGCTGAATCTGGCCACAAATTACCTCCCACCTTATCTTTTCCACTGTTTCCAAGCAGGCCTTAATTTCTCCCTTCCTCACCATAAAACCCCCACCAATATTATTAACAACTTCTCTCTGTGACCTCAGAACTAGCTTTAAAACCTCTTTAGCTGTTGTTCCACTCATCTTGAGGGAAAATTTCTCAAACATTCACATATGCTAAGCGCTGAGGACAGCCTGTCTGGTCTCTCTAGAGCACTTCCCTTATAAAGTGCGACAACATCCTCATCGGAAATTTCAGTGCCCGGTATCCCTGCCACAGATAACAAAGCACAGATACTGGTGTATCTTAGACATCCTTCACCATGCACTGAAACAGACACAACGTATTATAGCACTCAAGACTACCTCTTGGGATATGTCTGCCACTCTAAAACCCAAAGCTTCAGCTGAAGTTCACATCGTTTCCTAAGAGTTGTACATGGCTTATGGTAGGGAGGTACCAATGAGATGTGGTTTTAGTCATTCCCTGCTCCCACGCTCCCTCTTCAAATTAAAAGGCTGTGGCAAACATGGAATACAAACAAATTCCCCGTGTTCAGTGGCACACACCACATTTCTGCCCATTATTAGATGTGACAAACACAAGAGGGGGCAAAGGGCAGGACACTTAGCGATCTTGTCATACAAAACTTCTCAGACATGCTCAGTGCAGTGTGGGATTACTCAAGGCTTCCCATGCGGTGGGTCAGGAACACTAGACATGCAGCAAAATGACTTCCTGGGAAACCTAGACAGTGAAAGACAAAAAAAAAAGCCCCATGAGTGTCCTTACAAGCACCTGGTATCAGTGTGTCTTTCAGGAACAGGTCACCTCTTTGATCTTCTCCTTAATTATCACCTTGTTGCATTAAAACCATATCACTGGGGAAGATTTTGTCAGGTTAATGCCAAGAATTTTGGGACAGGAAAACATTGAGTTCTCCCTATCTTTTCCATCATTTGTTCAAGATGAGGAAACACTGCTGGCACATTCCCATTAACATCCTGCTCCCCAGTGCAAACAGCAAGATGTTTTGTGCTGGGGCACTTTAGCTTTCAAGAAGCAGAAAGCACAATCTGACAAAATGTATTCCCCCAAGCATTACATTGCCAGCAGCACCTACCTCCACCAAACTGCTTTCCCTGTAAACATTACCCTGGGTCAGAAAGTACATGGAAACTAAGACTTTGCCATTCAAAAGAGAGGGGACTGCAGCTCTTGCCTATCCCAAGCACAAATGGTTTCTTCTTTCTCTTTTCTCTGGGAGTGCCAGCTAGCTGCTGGCTGATGCTCCATTGTTTATTTTTCAAGCATCTTTGCAGAGCAGCATTCCCATGTGGCAGTTCCCGTCCACAGGCTCTGCCTTTTTGATCTTGAGACAGAAGAGGGGGATGCAGTGGGAATTCTGACCCTAATGCTATTGGTTTGCTTTCCAAGACACTCAGCAGCACTGCACATGGCAATCCTATGCAGCAGAGGTTGTCTTTAAGATGATATCCTCACGTTCCTCTGTGACCTTTATTCCCACTGTTTGCTTTCCTCCAAGGTTGACTCCAGCTGTAACCAATACGAGAGCACCCCCACTCCAATGACTCCTTTGTACTGGCTCACAGGACATCAAAATCTCCATCCTCTCAACTGTTTCTCTTGCTAGCAGATGCTAAATACAGAAGGAGGGGTGAAAATCCCTGGCACAGTAATGTTTGTGTGAGCAGCTGCCCTCTCCCGTGTGGTTCTTTGAACTTGCTTAACCTCAACCAAAGCATGCCTGAGATGAAGGAGGTTGCAGGATGACAAGGCTTTCTTCATGAGCATTCTACTTTTGCTCCCTTGCTGGCACCTCCTTCCTTCCAGTGGAAATCCCAGTTACGCCTATTCCACAAGTTCTATCTGTGTGGTAGAGCCCAGAAAAACAATAAAAGGGATATTTAAATGGCTTTCTACCAGAGAACAAGCAGGAGCAGTAGCTGTGAAAAGAAAATCTACCCAAATTTTTCACAAGGACTACAGAAAAGCCAATCCAGTCATCAAGTGCAAAGGGCAGGATCAGGAGAGGAGAATGACATACCCAGCATGCCTTATATGTTCCTGGAGAAGTCAGCTCATTACATTTCACTTGCCTCTTCACTACCTCATAGAAAAGGTTTAAGTGACTCATATTGGCACTGTGCTTTGAGGTCAGAGAACCAGCAAAGCTTTGAAATACTGTGAGATAGTGTTGGACCTCAAGGTCTTCCAGTTGCTTTCTAGAAGTGACACCAGGGTAGTGTATGAACAAGTCTAAACAGAGTTTCAGACTTATGAGGGACAGATTGGAACAGGAAGGGAAGGTGGGTGTAAGCCCCTTATCACCTGAAGATATTTTAACCAAGTCTTACTGCTGTTATTGCCTACCGATTCAGTTGCTAGTGCTGCACAGAGGAAAAGAACTAAGCACGTTTGAGTCCTTCTGAGTTGCTTTAGATCTTATCCAAGACCCTAACACAATAAACACTTCTACCATGTTCCTTCTGTTTGTACAAAACCAAGTTAAAGACACTTCCTTCTCTATAAGTTTCTCCAAAAGCTGCAAAAATCAAGAGTGAATTTCAAGACTGAGAAAACAACCTAATTAAACTGTGGATTTTTTGGCTGCGTTAAAATATTATCCTATATAGAAAAACAAAGGCACAATTTTTGTAGAAGAACTGAAGAAAGAATGAAGAACATCAAGAAAGAATTAAGGTTTCCAGTTTGATTCCAAATAAATACAAGATTTGTTCATCAAGAGTATTAACATTACCACAAACTTTTTGATCACGATTAAACTTCTATTTCTACAGCAACAGGAGTAAGAGTTCATGAACTGGTTTTCCTCTCGTGTCTTCTAGTCCTCAAAATTTATACTTTTCCCTCTGAATTTTCAAAAGCTTGCTCTTTTGTTTGCAGGTTTTTCTAGAAATTGACTGCTGGCTCAGCATTTCTTTACAGTATTTCATATTAGGTTATCATTACAGTCATCTTTAGCCACTTTAACTTATGGAAACTGGTCAAACCACAGCAAGTCACACCTACAGTTATGCTGTATATAGATACCCAAGTAGACAGTAGTTCAAGCCAGGCAATGTGTGGGAGGAAGTGGCTAGTGATGTCCACAGACTTTATTCCCGATTTTAGAAACTGAGCAGGAATCTAAATAGACGCAACAAAAGCAGCTGAAAATCTATGCGGCTTCACGTGGGAATTTTGTGGCAGTCAGAGCTTCAAATCAGCATTTCAAGTGGAAAACAAACTAATTATTATAGTTTGTTAATAGTCTGCAAACAGCCTGTTTCCCACCATGGATATTAAGTGTATCCTGAAGACTCTGGTGCTGTATCCACTGCAGCCACAAGAGGAATAAAAACCTACCAATTATATGGGTAGAATACATGTGAAAGCTAAGAAAAAGTCATGTTACCAAACACCATATCAAAACCCATCAGAAATCAGTCTCCTATTCAGCACAAACATAAGGGGGAAAGCATATAATTCAGCCAAATTTTGTATGCAGGCAATCCAAAAAAAGGATGCTGTATAAAATGGCCTCACCATGTAAGCAGTGCTACACTCTCTTGTGGTTTCATCCCAAGTCTGGCAACAGCCAGTGCTTTTCAGGAAGCCTCAGAACCTGCAGGCACATGACTAGCCCGAATCTATATTCTGTATTAAAAAAAAAACATGCACCATAAAAATGTTTCTAGTTCTCCATTGCAAAGAAACCCTTGAAACTGGGAAGAAAGATGGTCCTAAAGGCTCATAAACATGACAATAGACCCAACAACTTCAAAAACCAAACAAGCAAAAAAACCCATCTTCATTAACCTTCCGAGTTAAAACTCTAGAATTTTGAGCAGTTAAGACTGGCAAAGATGTAAAAACTCATTGTAAAGGTGCACAGCAAGTAGACCTTGGAACTCCCAAGTCTCAGTTCCCGCTCAGGCTCCAATAAGCAGAAAACAGATCCTTTTCTGCATGCTTTCCACAATTCATTCCCACTTCTGGCATGTGCTCCAGTATTAAGATGGAGGCCTTGATACACGTCTCTCGTTGATACATCCCCAGTATGTATGGCAGTATCACAGCCCTTTTCCTGGGGGAGGAAAGGAGCTGACCATTCACTTAAGTAAACAAGGATTTACCAGGAAGCAAGAGTAGGAAAACCCACCTGAAGTCAGCAATGCTGTATTTTTAACTATTCAAAAAACGCAGTCACGTTTGGGAGAAACCCATAGATTCCTGTCCATAGAAGTACTATGAACAACATGACCAGTTTGATAAAGGTTTGTTTTAAACAGTGTGATGAATCTGCAGCATCAGCTCCTCCTTTTGGACATGTCCATAGCCAATATCTTATGTTTTCAAACAAAATCCCTTTTGTGCTTTTTTCCCCCTTCTGTCCCTCCTGCTACGAAGAGCTCCCAACAACCATCTGCAAAGCAACTTCATTGTTTGCCTTCAAACCAGCCTTCAAAGTCTCCCAAACCATCATGCAAACAAACAGCTTGTCATCACTTAAAATAGTTGTTTTCCTGAGAGAGGTCCATAGACCAATGCTCTCATCAGCTCCTAACACACCCCCATCTATTTCTGTTACCTCTGTCTTGGGTTTACGTTTGAAGTGGTCTGAGGATAGGACCATTTTGTTCTGTTTCAATACATTCCCTGACATCCACGATTAAGACTCATTGGCTTCACAAAGTAAGTAACACATCCTAAGAAAACGCACCCATTAAGAGTGATCTGTGAATGTCTGTAGACCATCTGTGTGTTATTAATAAAAACTGGGAGACTCTTGATTTGTTCTTATTTTCCCAGACACATGGTAATTCTTCAACTAATATATGGCACAACTTGGGACACGTCACCATGACCTTTTCAAAACAAACCGAAGAGAGTAAATCTGGAGTCACAAAATAAAACCATTTGTGTGTTTAATGGGCCAAGTGCTATACACAAGTGAGCTATCACGGGTACAGTTAGTTTTTGATACAGGTGTGTCTACAGGACAATGATATGTCTACAAAATATTCTACATTTTATTTTGTCACTTACGTCACTGTTCTACCAATCACTCATGAGACCTATGCCCATCTCTCAACCAGTTCATCTTAAGTCTCATAGGAGTCTGTTAACTCCTCGGTGGAGCAGTTTATCCACCTGTGAAGCAAGGACAGTATCTCACTCATGGATGTTTGGAAGGTAACTTCACCTCCATTTGGGATCTACTATTATGATGTCAAAACAACAGGAGGGGGTAAAAAACCCAAACCTGCCATCAACCCTCTCTCTCCGGTTTTTGGGGGTTTTTGTCCTGTTTCCACCTTATCTAACAAAGCAACATATTTAGCAGCATGCAGGAAGTGACACACTGAACATGCAAAATGAGCCCCCAGCACCGTTTCCCTAATGGCCAGTTAGCAGCCCCAGCTATGTATGTGACAGGACATCTGTCCCTTCTCTCAGCAGGCTCTCTGCCAGCTCTGCCACCAACCCGCTGTGTGGCTAGGACAAACAATTTCTCTTCTCCGTGCCACCAGTTGCATTTCCATCTTTTTCAATCCTAAACTCATTGGGACAGGACTTGCTTCTCTCTCTTTAAGTGAAGGCAGGAAGAAGATCTCAATGTTTATAAGAGGCCTTAAGCACTATCGTGGCATACACAAATAATAATAAGCGTTTTAAAATACATGCTATTCCTTTAGTTCAGAATTAAAAAGATAAAATAATGAAAAATACTACTGTAAAGCAAAAAAATAGCATCATTACAATAAACCACAGAGATCTCACCGGGAGAGAAGTTCACATTTGGAGATACCATTTCTCCTCAAAAGTCACGGCTACTGTCAAATAAAGCTGACATGCAAATCCACATGCTTGCACTTTTTTAAAAGACAACTCATTTCTCAGAGGTATAGTAAGAGTTTGTGATCTTATAGTTGCTATGGCAGCTGCTTGTGTGTCAAACAACAAAGTACTCTGTGTAGTTAGATAATCTGCTTAAGTTATATCTATCCCGAGTTCACAATGCTCCACTAAGTTATTATGCACCCTTAAAAAAAAAATCCAAATTGAAGAAACATGTTTCGATGTTGAACAATGGTATATAAAAAATATCTTCTCTATAAACATTGCCTTTCATGGTATTGTCAGCATGTACCTTTGCTGACTTTCTTGTGTCAAATTCCTACTACATGATTGCCAAATACATGTAATTTATTCACATAAACCAAAGTGATATTAGGATGATGTCTCAGTACAATAAAAATAATTGCATGATCTCCGTGCATGTTTTAATTTTAAAGTTGGTAACACAATAGGCTTTCTCGCTCACATTTGGTATGCATTTGCTACAAAAAAAAAAAAAAAAAAAAAAAAGATGGTTTAATATAAAATAAAATGCCCTGAGTTGTACCACTGTATCGTTTTGTGTCTTTCATCTCCTGCCTCTGAGAGCCACAACATTCCACGGAAAGCAGATTTCTATTATCATATCCCAACCATACAGCAAATGCACGTTGCCCTCCACTGAAAATAATCTCACCAGTGCCCAGGCCCTCCATTTCCTTCTCCATCCCATTGCTTTTCATAAAGGACCTCCTGCAGAAACACAGATGATTTGCAGTTTGTTTGCATACTACAGGGAGAAGCTGTAGCACACTTCACAAGTGCTTCATTTGCTCCAGTTGCTCGCTTTATCTCAGCAGGGATAACCAGCATATGAGCCAAGAGCCTTTTCCAGATGAGAGGTATCTGCCAGCAACCAGCTGACATTTTTTCATTTAAAAAAATTACCTGGTTTTTGCAGTAATACCTAAGCGCAGATCTATTCTGAGAAGACAGCAACAAAAAAATAAAATAGAAAAAAAAAACATTTCACAAAAGTGAAACAATAGATTCAGAGATTATTGAGGAGTGAGACCTGGATACTGAACCAAGGATCATCACGTCTGCAAAAGTACTGAGGTTTAAGTGCTCAGTTCATTAAATCAGAGAAAGCCAAGCTGTCATTTCCTTAACAAATTCCTTTTATATTTTGTAGGCAAGAGAAGTCACATCATTCACAGTTGGGGTTTCTGTTAGCCTTAAATCATCTGGACTAACAAAATCTGGAAGTGACACTGTAGACATAAGGAAGGGGGACTCACAAAGGGTAATGACACCCTATCACTTCTAGTCACAGTCCAAACCTGCCGGAGGGTGAGGGCAGAGCTCCAACCCCAAGAATAAGCAGCCACTTTGCACCTATACAAATGCTCTCAAACATGCACCAAAGCAAACCTTCTGTAATTCTCAGACCAAAATTAGGTGGCTTCAAAGTTTGGAAGAGCAGGACAACCCTTTGGGAACCAAAGGCTCGCTCTTAACAGTATTACTATGAGTCTATTTGATTTTACATTCTCCTTGGTGGGTCAGGCCTGAGCAGCATTTTCGGAAGCACAATTTTTTGGAGCAGACACCTCCCTTATGGACTATGATTTTAGCTGTAGGAATCAAATAGTGGTATGATTTTGAAGATACCCTTTCCCTATTTAACACGTTGTTCCCAGTGAGCTGAGAGCAGCTGAAATCTGTTGAGGCTAAAGCCAGCAAAGTTGCCTCTGCCCTCACAAAGGGTCAGAGTCCCTGGTAGGACCTGACAGTGAGCACCGCAGCTCTCCCTCTAATGCACATAATGCAGAGGAGCTTCACCTTTTACTGCTTTTCCACTGACACCACAAAATGAGATGAAAGAGTTGGGTTTATTTTTACATTTTTATGACTTTTCCCACCCCTTTGCTACCACGCTCGCAGCGTTTCCCACCCCTACAACTCTGCCCTGACCGACCCCACAAGAATGCCGATGCCCAGGAGGACAGAGTTACTGTTGCTATGGCAACGCTGCCTCCAAATTTCCTGGCCTCCATGCGTGTAACATATTAACCTTATCATTTAATTGCTAGATACGTTTCAGGGTGGCACATGGGCAATTATTTTTAAGTAGATTTGCAGAGGAGAAAGTCATTTTGACAGGCAGCATTCATGCACATTAGGACTATTCTCTTCATTACCCTACCACTTGACCTATAGCGCAGAGAAAACACCTTCCGACAGCCAAAATCCTCCCGGGAGTCCCTGCTGAAGTCTCCTGCTTCCCTTCTCCTATAACAATCCACACCACAGGAGTGACCACTCCACTCACTCCTTCCTTTTTGGTCAGCTGGAGACCCCAGGCATGGACAAGGTGGGCTCACACTGTCTTCCACTCTAGCCCAGCCAGGAGCATCTTACAGGACTGGGCGCTACGAGGAACAAGTCCCACAGCGCACAGGGCCTGCCCTCTTGGCCCAAAGCTGCTCCCTTAATCTATTACAGCAAAGAGCTCTCCCAACAGTCCTTGAGAGGCAGGCATGGTAATAAACCTAACTCCACTTCCTACACAAGGGTGACCTGCCCTCTTCAGTTACCCATAAAGCAGCATAAAATGAGCCTTAGGAGCAACTGCCTTCCAGCTGGGTGCTGGAACTGGGACCCACAGCGCTGGGAGGTAGCGGTGGGATGGTTGTGTCACAGCCCACCACATCACAGGAGGTACAAGGCAGTAAGGAGGTGTGAGGGGGAGCCTGGCACCTCACCTCCTCCCACCAAACCCACTGCTCACAGGTCCCATCCGAAACTGCTATGAGAAAACAAACCACACACCTCCTCCTGTTGATCCCAAACGTCCCAAAGCACATGATTCCTCCAAAAATTCCTTGTTTTCAACATTCCTCCTCTGTACAAAACTTCAGAGATTAAAAGCCTACTTCGAGCCCCAGGAGTGCTGTGCAGAACTTGTGGACTATTAAAGTTGGAAATTGATTTTGTTGGCTCTGTAATTTTCTTGACCATTTGCAGGAGTGACACCCAACCACTTATCTCTTTTTTTTTTTTTCTCAGCCACTTATTATGAGCACATGGGGGAAGGAGAGAAGTGGGAGGAATCTATTTTATTTGCTGACCACTTTAACTTGTTTATTCTAGAAAATAGCATCCAAACACATTTTCCAAGAAAACAGCATGACACTAACAACCATCAGCGGCAGGTGTGGAGAGCTCTTTGCTCAGGAACTTTCCACAGGCTGGTAGAAAGACAAGCTTTTGCCAGTAAAGGAACCTGAACTAATACAAAAATAAGAATACGTGAGCTTATTCGTAGTTACTGTGTAGTTGTGACCAGTAACTCCTCACTGCACCTTTTAAGTATGCAAGGCTAATGAAGTATTACATACAAGATATTTCCATCCATTGCTTCTCAACATTCCCGACGTGTATTTGGGGATTTTCAATGTACTGCTGTATTCTGTCGTTGCATGTGTAGCAAATCAATGTGTCCTACAAAAAGTACCATTAGAGAAATAGAATTCGCTTCTACCTTCCCATTAGTGTCTACGACCAAGGCTATGTCTTCTCTATGAAAAATAAACCTCTCAGCTGTCTTGAAGGTAAACAGGACATACTTGCTTAGAAAGTTCCAAATGCAATGATGACTTTCCACAGCTTTCAACACGGCCAGTTTTATTCTCAAGGGAACAAATGGCGGAAGATAAAATTTGTAAGCTGATTAACTTGGGCTGCCTCTGTTCCCGTTGCGTATCAGCCAACACGGTAGATCTTTCCTACTTCTAGATGTTCTGGACAATAAATATTTACAGGAAGGTCGTTAGGGCATGGCAAATCCTGACAGAAGAGTTATACGTCATCCCTCATCTAGCAGCACCCCACAGAGGGATTGATCTAGTAGTACATGGGACGTGTGAGATACCTTAAACAGGCAAGGGTGAATTCCCAATACTTAGCTCTGTTAATTCACACCTTCTGGAGATATCATCTTAGACACTGGCACAATGTAGGGGAGCTGTGTGCCCACTCCATCTTTTCTGAAATTGTGCTCAAAGGGCATGAGACAGGAGCAGCTGTAGTCAAACCCACCTCGAGAGAAACACACAGACTCACCAAGGAAGAACTAATTGTTCCAGCTGACTAAACCCCACCTCATCTCATCTCACAGACCAAGCAGTATCATTCAGCCTTCACTAGGCAGGGCTACTTAACAAGCAGGTGAGCATATGTGGTAGGAATGCTGGAGAGAAGCAGAGCAAACACAACAATTCCCCTTAAAAACAAAAATCTTTCATCATTTGCACCACAGATAAGAAGCTGCAATGACTCAACAGTCATCAAGGTGGAGTGGTACAAGCCACAGCAGCCAGGTCTGGGCTCCTTCCCCAGCTTACTCTCTAGTCACTGTGAGCTGTGAGACAAATAGCAGGAACCACAGCACTATGCTTTCATGTTCCATTCACATTAGCCATGGGCTGAGCAAGCGAGAGGAACTTGGATAGCCCAGCATTGCCTGTTTTATAAAAAAACAGAGCCTGAGTGTGCAAATGAAGCATAAAGAATATACACCCTTGCATTTCCTATGCCATAGCCTTCCTATGAAGAACTAGTAGCAAAAACAATCACTCTGCCTAACAAGCCTGCCTGCTCTGTTTACCCTCTCCTCTTTGTCACCACATCCTTCCACCTCCCCACCCAACCCTTCGTAAAACCCTCTAGCTGTCTCTTAAGCTCATTCATACACCCTGCTTCACTGCCCTCACTTGGCAGCTTCTCTGTTTAGTGCACTCAGAGGCAAACAGCTCCACCGATTCTCACGTTAAATGTAGCTTGTGGTGGGCGCTTCACCTCCTCAGCGATGCACTCCCACCGACCCCAGCTCAGGAAGTCACTTGAGCATGACCAAGTGGAACCAGCTCACACCCCAGAAGGGAACACAGGAGGGAAGAAAGGAAAGCACCGAGATTTCCATGGGGCACTTCATTTCTGTGGGTCACTGCTGAGGCAGACACTCTCCAGCAGAGCTCCCGGCAGGACTGGGGCCCTCTCTTCCACAAATCTTCACGGTCAAAATGCTCCAAACCCTTTGTTTCAAGTCTCTCTCACTCTTTGCCCTGTACAGAGACATGATCATATTCCTCTTTCCCCACTACCCTCCTTGAAGTTATGAGATACCATGAGCCCACTCTGAGAGATATCTTGCCTAAAATCCACACAGCCCACTTGGAGAAGCCTTTGGAGCTGACCAGTGTCCCTAGAAAAAAACTTATGACATTGGACACAGTTCTGCCTCCTTGTAGGGACTGCATCAGAGGTCTGGGGTGTGCTCATTCTTGTGTGGATATACCCCATTAACCTGTTTGCCTATTTTACAGCAGCCAGATAATAGTCTGATCACCACACGGATTTTTCTGTAATAACCTCTAAATCCTCTCACACCTGCCTCCTGCTAAAGTACTCCCTATCCATGCAGAGACACACACAGTCTCTGTCCACTCTCATTCCTGGACAAATAGTCTTCAGACATCAGAAAATTAAGAGAAATAGGTACTGAAACCTATTTTTAATAATGTAATACAAATCGCTCCACAACCCTGTGTATCTGAATGACAGTGTGCGCATTACTCACTTCTCTCTCAGTCAGAGACTGCCTCCTCATCTGTAAAATGGGGCAATCGCACTTCTTGCATCTGAGTGACAGTGTTTGCAAACATCAAGAAATGACTCTACAGAAGCCAAAAGGGAGTACTCTATTTGCATGCAAATTCATGTAAAAAATTAATCCTCACGTGGTTACAGAAACATGATGCATACAAATACATTACAGGAAGCTTAAGAAATTTAGCTTAAGAAATGCAGCCAACTGTTTTCTACACTGGCTGGGGGAGGAGGAGGAATCTGACGATGCACCTTCCTCTCTTTAACTGTTAACTCCTCATTCTAAATCTAATATTGATCCTTATTTTTCCATTGGTGTTTTGACTGCAAGAGAGCAGAGGACAAACAGGAATGGCGAAGGCAATTCATTTATTTCTCCCTTTCTTCATTCCTTGGGTCAGCTATTCCCTCTGAATCAGTGCTAGACCTGCTTGAATAGCTGAGAATGAACCTTCCACAAAGTGTGGATTTACTTTTACTAAATCCTCTAAGTATTAAAGCTCTTCACACCATTTGGTCTTGAAGTGATGCAAGAGCGAGGTGTGGACACCAGTGACAATAAAGAACCATCTGGCAAAGTGAACTCCGGGCAAACAATGACAAGCACAAGTGAAAAGAATTGCAATGATTTCCACAAACATGTGAAATACTATAAACTGTGTGACTTAGCAGCTTCCTCCTCCCAGCAAGTAAATAAACATGTCTGCAGTAGGCTGTTTGGTTCTGTCTTTTATATGAGCTGAGAATACACAGAGACTATCTCCATTTGCATTTTGCCTTTAAAAAAAATATATGCAGATTGGTGAGCGAGGAGGGGGGGAAAGGCAAGAAAGAAAGAAAAAATAAGAACTAACCAGACTTCACTTTTTCTTGGTTCTTTACTGTCAGGGTGATGTACTGGAAGTCTTTATTTCTTTCAGCTTGGGCCCCTCAGTAGTTCATTCTCCTTCCAGCCTGTTCTCATGCCTTTCTTATCACCTGCTGAGGCCTTGATCATGGACAGAGCAGACAAGCAGCAGGGGACAATTAGAGAGGAGTTCAGACTTTGATCATTTGACCATATGTGAATACAACAGCTGACCACATGTTTTAAAAGACAACTAACTTAAAAGTATTAAAAAAATCACAAAGCAGGCATAGATACTTAAATTTACATTTTAATTATCTGGCACAATGGCGCATTCAACTTTGCAGAATATTGAATTTTTGTCCTAAATGTACACATCTCCAAAAGGAAACCCAACACTTTTCTGCTTCTCCAGACACTCTCACTAAAATAAATATTTGGATTATTTTAAAAAAAGAAACAAATATACCTACCTAGTAACCTGCAGCTCCTACTGACAAACTCACAAATAATTTCTAGTCTCATTTAAATGGAATAGCCCAATATTACTTTACATTTGAAAACATGATATATTCAACAGTACACACACACACGTCATCTTTCAGTACCTACGTAAGTGATTTTTTTTTTCCAGGATCTCTCTGTTAGCCTTTAAAACTTAATACAGAAATACAACAAGATTTAAATGTTCATCTATTGCTCTGTGGTTCTGACTGCCCACCCGCTTGCTTTTATTAAAAGAAAAAAAAAAAGAAAAGAAAGAACAGAAGTGGGGGGGAAAGAACAGAATGGGGAAAAAAAGAATCTTCATTTGTACAAAGTCATGTTTCTTTTGTTAAATATTTAAGTTATCAAAGCAGAATGGGTCCAGTTGTGAGCAGTTTAACCGCAATCACCTGACCCCAAGAACATGGAAAAAATCATTGTTGGCAATTTTTGTATACAATAGAACCTTTATTATCACTTCTGGAGATATACCATCCACTTATCTTCTGAACCTACCAGGTAATTAACATATTCATGAAATGGCTATTTACTCTCAAATAGGAGGATAATAGAAAAATAACACTAATTGTTTTGACAGCAGTTTGCTTAGGAGTTATCTGAGGCAACAAATGTTTCTTTTGTAGTTTTAGGAAGGCAGAATAGCTCCTTTCTGTAAACACTTCTGACTTAAGCTTTCCTTTCCCTCTGAATTTCGGACACTACCAAGTAAAAAAAATGCAAAATCAGTGAAAGGAGGAAGAGGAGGATTTAAAGATTAAGTTATATTTAGCTTTGTTTGGATAATAATTGTTTGCATAGTCTTATTATAATGAAAACCACAGACTATAACATTGTTTTGCAAGATGAGATGTAATGTGTTTTGCAAAGTACAAGCAGAACTATACTGCTTGCTAACTAAAGGAAACAGTGATACTTAATGGTGCATGAAGGGTGTGTACATAATTTTATTAAGAGGCTTGGGCTATTAAGACACATGGTCTTTCAAAGGCTATTTTTTTATGTTTTTCTGAATGGACTATAAAACGTCTCCTTCCTGGCCCAAGCCTGCTCCTAATGAGGACAGAGGGGTGAGTGCTGACAGCAGTTCTGCTTTTGCCTTGCTGCTGCAGCAAGCGACAGCAGCAGCAACCCCTCTGCGTGCAGGATCTGGGCCTCCAGCAAGAAAAGCACGTGCTGCCATAGCTACTGCACCTCTGGCTTGGCTCTCCTCAGTTTTACACCCATGCAGCATCACCCAGACGTCCCCGCGAGCGATGCCTCGAGGTGGCCTCAAAAGCAGCCAAGGCCACTCCAGGAAACAGGCATCTCTCACACACTCTAAACTTGACTGGCTGCCAACACCAATCCTACCAGCTCCACGGGCCACCTCGGACCCACCATCAGCCACAACAATCCAACCGTGCAGGACAGGAACGTGACGTCCATTTTAACGACACGTTGCATCTCCTTGCTGGGATTCAGAGGCAGAAGAGGAGAAACGCAGCATGCAGCTGGAAGAGGGGAGTAAGCTTAGAGAATTGAAGAGCAAACCCCTCCAAGCCTGGCAGCTTATCAAAAGGAAAAAAAATAATCAGTGCGATGTTTGTCTGCAGCCCACCAAGCCTTTCTCACTCACAATATCAGAAGATATTAAACCTAATCAAATATGAATTATCAGCAAATTTGCCACTTGCTTTTCAGCCTGAGGCTGGGAAATAAGTGGCAGAGGGTTTCTGGGCTTTCCCAGGTTACCCTGGAAGGAATTTGGGTTTAAGACCAAAGTTCAGCTCCTAAGCACCACACAATGTCTTCAGCACTCAAAAGCAATTGTTCTCGCTGAGAATCTTCCCGCACCTAAGGGCTCTCCACAATAAAATATGAATGCAGCATTAATTAAATATAGATGCAATTTCCTCCTCCTTTTTCTCCTTAGCTGCTATCACAAACATTAGTGCAGACGCCTAAGGAAAGCATTGCTAACGGAGAACAGCTGCCTCACTAATTAAGCACCGTGGTCTGTTGGCCAGGCATGGGCCCAAGAACCAGCCACCTGACTTCTCCCCTCGCAATTCACACACAGCAGCTCCAGGCATGTGGCTCCAGCTCATGCTCAGCCAGATGCTTTGCACTTGCTCAGCTTTAAACACAGGAGAAGACACTGTTGACTTCAAGAAAACTGCATCACCACCGAACCCAACAGATTTTGACTTATCTTCTTAAATGCAACAAACATTTTCTCTATCCTGAAGACATCGCTAATTGTTCGAGTTTGTAGAGCGTTTGGAGATATGCTTGGCAGCATTGCCATCTTTGGGAAATGCTAATGGAAAGCTACTGCCAAGGAACAGGGTTGCTGTGCATGAGCTGCCAAAAATTCCAACCCAGGCAGACAGGCTGCTCAGAGGGCTCTAGCAAAACAAAGTGAACCCTGAGCTGATGGCTGCATTTTAGACTGCTGGTCCTCTGCCTACGCTGGAGCCATGGAAAAGAGGGGTACAAACCGCCTCCGAGAACAGCCAACACATTGAACAAGAGGGAAGGATCCAGCCATTAAAAGATCCTTTGCTTCCACAGTCAGACTAAGAGGACTCCAACTTCCATCTCCATCCCAGCTGGGTTATTTGAAAGAAGTTTTACCTTTGAAATCACTGGAACAAAAATATTTTAAAACAAGATTCAAGATGGAAGAGGCCAGAAGAGGGATAGGACATGACTGGGACCTCACAGTCCACTGACTACAACACTCATGTACGCATGGAGCTACCAGCATTCCCATTGCTGCATTGTGGCTGATGAACCACTTCTTGTGTTGCCATTTTCTCCATCACCACCACCACCACCTGCTCCCAGTTTAGCCCATTACCATTTAATGCTCTCCATCTGTACAATAGGAGCAACGGTACTTCCTGACCTCACAGGTATGCGTGTGTGCCTGCATGTGTAAAGATAAATATATTAAAGATTGGGAGGCATTCAGGTCCTGGGCCAATGGGAGCCATATAAGTGCCAAAAAAACTAAGACAAATGAGGGCCATATAAATAGATGGCTGGAGAGCTGCAGCCCTGAGGCCACAGGCAAGAAAGGAGCAGAGGCAGTGACCAGCACAGGAGAACCGTGGGAAAGAGCCCTGTTTGAAGTATCTAACAGAGCACCCAAGTGCCAAGGGAACACGGAATAAAGCCCAGCTCCCTCACACTGGGAAACTGCTGACACTCCTGCCTTAAGGAGGCAGCCCATGGAGAAAGATGTGAGGCTGTCAAAATAAGCCTGGCTTTAGATCAACAGCTGGATAACAGAGCCCATCACATGCATGAGCCCTCCCATGGCTTCTGAAGGGATACCAGTGATGTAAACGAAACCACTGCATTCAAAACAGCTCTCGGCAGAGACAGATCCTGGGCTCACCTGGCACTAATCCCTCCCTTGCAGCAGACAGTTTGTGTAGGGAAGGAAGGACTGAGCAAGCAGAGGGGTCCTCACTCCACAGGTGCCTCCAAGGCACAGGGATAGTCTCCAGGGCCACATCCATCCCCTACCTGCCTCTGTATCCCTTGTCTTGGGTGGACTTCAGCCTCCAGCTCTGTCAATCCTGCTGTGAAATGCACTTTATAAAGTGTCATAAATCATAAAACACATCTCACCCTCAGATCCACTGCCTCTTCTGCAGCTACTGAGGAGGAAAAAAGGCACCTGGGAGAAATCTGGTCCACAAAGGTTCACAGAAGACTGCACACAGCGTCTTGCTGGCAAAGAAAGAAAAAAGAACAGAGGAAAGGCAGAGACTGTAAGAGGTTAGAGGGAAAAACAGCAACATCTTCTGAGAGCTCCCTGAGCTTTTCTGCCTTGCAAGATTCGGGGATCCCTCACAGCTTTCAAGAAGAAGGCAGAAGCATTTTGCAGGGGAAAAAATCCACAACATCGAAGATTCTCACCATCTATGTATTTATAAAAGAAATATGATGATTTTGCAACAGCGGGTCTTTAAAGTACCTCCCATGCCTCCAGCTGGCTAAGCAAGGGGAGAGACTGGCTGTGTCTGCTCTCGATTTCTTCGCTGGTACATGCAAATACTCTTAAAGCAGCATCTCTTCTGGGCTTTATTATTTAACACATTTATTAAGGCAGTATCCAGAGGCCCTCCCAGGACCTCAATAATGTACAGATATGCAGATAGTCCCACCTCCAAATATATTTAAAGGCAAACCGCAGAGCACAGCAAGAAAGAAGGAACTGGCAGAGGGGTAGAGCAGAATACATCTCTTTAAATCCAAAGCAGCTGAGAACAGAGTCACAGGGCTGATTAAAGGATGAGAGATGCATTTTAGTGAGAGACTTCAGTCTAATTAGCTTATCAAAGCCTAGGTTCATACACACCTACATGGGAACCAAACTGTGATAAGGGAGTTTCCCAGTCTAGCAAGGGCCTAACAGAAACTGAAGTTAAACACAGTCTAACTAGGCTGGAAGTAAGTCATTCACCACAGGTGTCAGTGATGCAGATCCATCGCTACAGTTTTTCAATGAAGACAAAGCAAACTGTTTAGAAAAGCACCCTCATTCAAACAAATTCATGCATTTCAGGATAAGCCTATTGCCTGTTCTGGAGGGGTGATCAGACAGGGTGATCACAATAGAATGAAAACCAAATTTCTCTGAACTCCAAGGATTAATCAAACTGAAAGATATTTAGTAGTGCAATAAAGGATGGCAAAAAAGTACTAGAATGCAGCAACAATACGTATTTGCTCCTGTTTATTTCACAGAAAGAAGGGTGAGTTCTATATTTCTCTCCAGGGTCTTCAACTGCTCTAATTAAAAAAACAAGTTCCTCAAATATTCCAGACAAGCAGACTGAAACGTACTGATATTTAGTTTTTGCTGGGGGCTTAGAAAATTTCCCAGGACTGCCGTGCTCAATAAGTCTTCAGTTTAAACACTGCCTCCAGTCGCCCAAGTAAAGGAAAGAGATCTGAATTCACTGAAACCAATATGGATGCACAGCAAAGGAAGCTTTTTCTAGGAGAATTATTCTTCCCTTTTGCTCTCTTCGAAGAAGAGGAATGTAGGAATGTCAATATCCCCACACGCATACAATATGATGACATAATTTAGACACCAGATAACCCAGATGATTTTAGCTTGCTTGAGGCTTGCTTTGCAGACTGGAAGATATCAGCTCCCAGCTCTATCTAGCTACCAAACCTATCATTAACGTGGAAGCTTACGAAAAGTGTAGCTTCGACACAAGAAGTCATTTTTAGGGCAGGCCCTAAAACCACGTTAAGGGTCTTTTATAGTCTTTACCTCACCTGTGCTCTTGTATTAAGTATTTTCCTCAGTTGCAATGCTAAAGCAACAAAAGCAGAATGAAGGCCCTATTTACCACAGTGAACTCTTTTCCCCAGAGTCACACATAGAGCTGAAATCTGTTGCGTTCTTCTTGTTTCCAGCATTTCTGCAGTGTAAAAATCATCTGAGGTAGAAGAAACCACAGTAATAAAACCCAACAGCTACCCTTACTTTTGAAAACATACATTTCGCCTAGGTTTGGCCAAAAAAAAAAAAGTTTAGAAAAAAAACCAAACAGTTGTTTAAGCTTCAGGAGACATATATGCTGTTAAAACAAAGATACCTTCACTGACTATGAACTTCAATGACTTCATTGTGTTTGATAGGAATGGTAGGACTCGATGATCCGGTGGGTCTCTTCCAACCTGGTGATTCTATTCTATGACTAGGGAAAGCATCGAGTTTTTACAAAGAGGAAGGAGAAAGGACTGACAGCTGGTTGACAACCAAACAACTCCAGGGCAGTAACTGGATTGCCATTAGGGTTTCAGAGAGGAAGATACTGTATGTACCACCCTCTTGGAGGTGGTCCTTCATTAATAATCTTGAAAGTAAGAGTCCAGAGCACTGGGAGGCAGAGCCCCCCTAGATCCAGTCCTGTCATTTCTACTCTGCACCAACTTTGATTAAATCCATCTCCGCTTCCTTGAGTATTACAACATGGCATGCCAGAGCCTGTGGTGAGGACCACTGAACTGCACATTTTTGCTTTCTGCCCAGTGAAAGGGACCACAGGAGAAACCATCTCTTGCCCTCCTGCTATAGTAGGATGTGATTCAGCAGCTCTTAACAGTTTTAGTTCCATTTTTCTCTTGCCTCTAGACCATCAAGTCTGTGCTCATTCCTCTGTGACTCAGAGGGAAGTATCTCCAAAACTAACTGCACCCTCCACATAAGACTCAGCCTCAAGGCAAGAAGTGCTCCCAGGCATAGGAAAAAAGCTGTTCCCTGGCACATGAGAACTGTATCCCTACACAGCCACACTGAGTCAAGGGCTGGTCCAGTTAACACAGCTGGTCCCTCATCAAGCTGCCTTATACAGAGCTTATTTGCCTTTGTTTGCCCTCTCAGGACCAACAGCAGCAAACAATGAAAGGGCACATCCCCAACAGGGTCAAGTGAGCCAAGACAATTAAGAGGACGAGATTCGCGGACATCTCTCCCTTTTGTGGTGTTACTCTTGATTTTTCAAGCATCCGCAGTTAGGAAGATCATAAATCTGAGGAGAAATTGAACCTTGGCTCTTTTCCCCATGTTCGCATTTTAAAAAGAAGGGAGATGCAAAACTCTTGGTATCTGTTCTTTGCTGGTTTTATATTTTAGAAAAACAGACTAAAAATAATCATGGCTAATAGGAGCTATCAGCCTTCCACTGTCACATCTCTCGGGCTCCCGAGTGACAAACATCAACAAGGAGCTCCTGGCGTTGTCCAAAAGAAAAGTCAAGGCAGAAGGTGAAAACTCAGCTGAGGGAACCGCAAACCTCCCACCCCAGCAGATCCCTGAGAGCGCAATCTCCAGGTCCCAGAGCAAGTCACCCCAGGCCAGCAGCTGCGAGGGGCTCTCGGTTGCCCAGTCACCGCTAGAGGAGGTCAGAGTGCCACAGAGAGAAGGGGTGCGAAGCTTCACAAGGCTTTGGGAGGCAAATCACAGTCTAAACGATCATAAACAGGCTTTGCCTCCCTTCCTACCTTTTACACTTCCAGACACTGCAGTCTCCTCTGTGAGTTTCAGTACGAGTTAATGAGGGCAGGGGCAACCCAAGACACCTCCAAATTTTATTTAAAATCTACATCCCAACCCAGGAGTCATCACTTCTAGACAACAGTCCTCACTAACGATACTAAATAATGATGTTTGAGAGAATTTCAGCTGCAGGAATCAAAAGGCTGCAAGACAGACAGTTATCTAGTTTCTTTTTAAACAAAAGCTGAAAGTTTCTATTCTATTCTATTTCTCTTTCGATTCCTTTCTATTATCCTCACAGAAAATCTTCAAAACACGAACTGAATGCAAAATAAAAGTTGGCAAACCAAGACAGCAGGGTAGCCTTCAAAAGAACTCCAATTTAAACATAAAAGATAATCTTGCCATTTTGAAAACCATCTCATCGTTTTGGGTGGACCCAATTGCTAATTTTTGAGGGTACAGGGCTGCTTATTTTGTGGGCAAGGCTCTGACATTGGAGGAACAAAAGAAAAGGCTATCATTTTGAAAGATAGAAGAGTGCAGACCTCAGCCAATTTCAGATTGTGGCCGCAGTTTCAGAGTTGCGTCTTGTTTACCTATCCAGTATCCTCAGAGCCTTAAAAAGGAGCAGAAATGTTGTTAAGAGCTTCAAGCCTACCTGTCCAAGGAGTACATTTAACAGCATCCCGCTCACATGGTTATAAGCTGGAATTTAAACTCCTAGCCATATTTTGTGCATGTTAAAATCTAAGATCCTATCACCCTGAAAGATTCACCAAAGACGTAGGACTCACCATTAGGCGCTGCTGCAGTGTGGAGCACTACTTTGAGGACAGCTGATAGTTTAATTCTCTGCAGGAGATGCTTGGATGGAGTTGCTGAATAAGGGTCACTCCAGCCAGTCAAGAAGCACATCACAAAACCAGCTAGTCCTAGAGCAATGCTACTATCCCTAGAAAGTAAAAACTCCCATGGTAATGCCTTAAGGATTCAACTGGAGCGAACAGGAGAACGTGTATTATTAAGTAACTGTCAATAGCATGAGTAGGCATTATACATTATGCCAACTGCAAGTCTAGTTATTTATTTCTATACACATACACATATATAAACATGCACGGGCATATGTTTAGGGAGAACAGCTTCTCCTTTTGGTACTGCAATTCCTTCTGCAATTTTTTTCCACCTAGGAAACCCACGTATGATCTCTCTATTCCTTTGACATAGCAAGATCTATTAAAACAAAAAGATAAAACCTTTCAGTTGTGAAAACAAGTCCTTCCTCAGCAAATATATCGACTATAGCACCAGACTGAAAATTCAGCAAAAAGCAAACAATATACGCTGCCTTTAAATAGATATAAATTTACCACAGGGATTATTTTATGATTTATGGTGCCACAACATAAGATTATTGATAAGACAAAAATTTTTTTTCAAAGCATTGAAATTAAAAATCCCATTAGAGAATATCTTCTTCATCAGCCTCCAGAGTGTTTCCCACCTGCAGTATAAGTTGCAGTAGCCAGAACTCAAGAATTAAGAAGCAACAGGGCACCACTCTTAAAAATACACTTGAAATGCTAATAGCTAAACTAGACATGAGTAAAGCCTATTACAGGAGCATATTTTCTAAGACAGGATATTTTAACATAACGGCGGCTGGGTTTGAACTTTAAATAAACAGTGTTACTAAACTGTAAAATAAACTCTACAGGCCCTTGCAAACAGTTTTATCAATTTGGATTAAACAGCATACATTTCATGCAGCAAGAGGTACACCATATTCCGTGCTGAACTTAGCTATTTTAAAAATTAATTAGGCAATTATACTCATGGGGAAACTGTTCTAGTAATTCAGCTGCTTAATCAAATCCCAGGTACCAAATTATGGACCTGATCCTGCAGTTCTTATTCAAGTCAAACTCCTATTGATGTCAGTGGGAGTTTTGCCTAATTAAAGATCAGGACATACGCGTGTGCAAGCTTGGTTTTAAACGACGGCTTTGAATTTAGTCTTAGAAATAGGAGTATGGCTCTGAATCCCAAATCGTTGCCTACAAGTTCCTCACATGAGACTGTGGGTATATTAATATATATTTTTCTTAAGTTTGGCTCAAATTAACTTCCAGCTGAAGTCTGGAAATTCACCTAAACAGTCTTACAAGGCCCAATAGCAAATTGACCTAGCTTTGTATTTTTTTTTTAAACCAATTAGGTACTGTTACAAAACAAGAAACAGGTTGTAAAAAATATTGGCTATGAATCACACTTAGCAGCACTCACTGGGTTTGTCATTGTTTTGCTCAGTGCAGTCCACACAAGCTGTCTCCAAGGGGTTAGATGAGTAAGTTTGTTTATGTCATTTCCAAAAGGCACTGTCTCAGACACAAGGATTCTGGGTAGTGTGCCCAAGTCTCTTCTGAACAGGCTGCAGCACAGGTATGCAAGAAGGATTATTTAGGTGAAGGAGAAGGAACAACATACTCCCTCACACTCCTCACACCAGTCGCAACCAGTGAAGCTTCCTTTGTGGGATGTACTTCAGGCAAGAGCAGGCAGGGCTCATAGGGTCTTGCAAGAGAACTGTCTTCACCCCTGGCTGCTTATTTTGATGTCCCTGACAATATAAAACCTGATGCTTCCTGAGTGGCTGTACTGACATACTCTGCTGATCTTGCCTCTTCAGATGCCTTGGTGATGTGTCAAGGGGCATACACTGAAGCCTCAGAAGCCAGGGAAAGGTAAACCAAAATCAGTCACCAAGCAGCAAATCTGGTGGAGCAGAAGATTGCTAAACACTGACAGTTGCCTAATTAGTATTAGATTCTTAAAGGGAAATATCTGTCTGCCATAAAAAACCATGGGAGTGGGCATATACCCTGTATTCCCTTCTGCTCAACAAGAAGGAAGAGCAGCAAATCTCTTCTTTTATTTAAGCAAAATAGAAACAATATCTGTCAGAGAGCATTGGGTTGTCTGTGCACTTGATACCTTATGCTCCTAAAGTGGGAAGGACAAGAACTCGTGTGTGTCTGAAGATAGAAGGAAATCACATTTCTGTCTAATATACTGGAGCAATTGACCATGAAAAGGTTACATGTTAGGAAATAATTATCTCTAGAAACAGCTACTGACACGGTCAGTGTCCACAAGGATTATTTCCTCCTAACCCAGTGCCTGGAAGGGAGGTGGGTCTCATCCAGCCCTTATCCGGTGTAGCTCCCCGGCCCCACATTCCACTGATGCTAATGGCACTTGTGCACTGAGTGGCCCAGCAGCTGAAGCAGATAACCAGGAGTGAAGGGGTTAAGTGCCTGTCACAATAGAAACCTCTGGGGGCACTTGACCTTTTCACATTTTTTATTCAGGAATGAGCATTTTGTGCCTGTTTGAGGAAGTTCATCTACATTTGTCCTCATTCTTCACCCTGTTTGCTTATTGTCCCTTCCCTTCACTCAATGCCCAAGTGTCCCATTAAGTACCGAGCAACCTCTGTTGATGAATATGAATTTAGGGCAAAGTTACAGAGGGGACACAAATACTGCACATTGATCAAGTGACTTACAAGGAATTTTAACATATTCAAGGCATATGTTTCTGCTGAATAGCTTCCTACACTCACCTGTCAGTACTTGAGCCTGAAGAGGAAGAAAACCACACTACATGAGAAGCAACGCGCTTACTGGAGCAATGGTCTCATGAGAGAATTAAAGACATTTAAATGCTAAAAAATGGTAACATACGGCATTGAGTTTCACATGTGTCAAGAGAGGGCACAGTGATACCTGCCCTTGGTCTTTCATTCAGTAACTAGACTATGAACTCCCTTGCCACAAGAAGGAGGGTCTGCAAACTTCTCTGGCTACAAATCAGTCAAGGAGTATAAATCCAGAATGATTTTGTCCCTGTCAGTTTCACTTAGAGGCAGGTATTCCAAAAAGGTACAAGCAATATTTAAGAGCTCGATCCTGCTGCGATCAAGGAGAGTTCTGCATTGGCTTGAATAAGAGCAGGCTCTAGTCTCGAAGCACATGTGTCCAATTTGTTAATGTTTTGGGATCAAATAAAAAAACAAATCTCCAGTCTTCCCTGCATGGGAGTTTCAACCACATTCTTCCACTGGGGGAGAGCATCAGGGCTTAGACAAGAAAGAGTTTCTGAATGATCTAAGTGAATTGTCCTAAGGAGACTGGCATTACTGTGAGCTTTGAACACAACTACAGAGGGTCTTTTATAGATGTACTCCAGCGGGGAGATCCTTAGATGGGTCCTTTAATGCCTGCCCCCATATGCAATCCAGATGAAATTCTTTATCAGATGGGGCTCGGATCTTGCTCCCATTAAAAGTTCTGCCACTGAATTCAGTGGGAGCAGATCTATTTGTCTTAGATGCTTATATAGCTTCCCTTATCTCAGTACCTCAAAACACTTATTTTTCCATTCTTTTTGAGGTAAGGGAATACTACTTTCTCCACATGGCACGCAGAGCCTACAGCCAGGTGAGGTAGTTGTGTGTGTCACACAGACACAGGGCAGAAAAGGTGACTTAACTCCAGGTCTCATAAAACTTAGACCAAAGTACTATCCCTTACCCTGCCAACTGAACAAGCCTCCTCTGTTAAGTGGAAACACAGAAGTCAGATTAGAGCATCCAGCTTCCCTCACCTGATTGGACACAGAACCCCTGATAGCACAACGTTCAAGTTCCTCTCACTTTGTCTTTCAAATGTTTTCAACCGGTCCCCTTAAGGTAGGAGGACCCTGCCCTTCCTCAGCCACTACTGCTTGAACAGGAGCCACCCCTGAGCTGCTGAGCTGTGCTACAGTTCCAGGAAATGTCCTGCACAATTTGCTCATCTCCAGCCGCAGCTTTCCAGGACTTCCCAGCTTAGTAGCACACTCCAAGATAAAACAGTGCCTTTGGAGACCAGTAGGTATAAAACCAGTACTATAGCAAAATGTCAGGGACCTTCACTCACTGTTCACAGCGTCCCAGAAGTGACAGGCAACAGTGCATTGTCACCAAGTTGTCTTGTCACCAAATTGTCCTTGAAGAACACACACAAATGACCTTTCAGGAAGATTCAGTGCAGAGAATGAGACAGATCCTGGACTGGAACAAAAAGTAAATAAAGGTGCCTCAAGCTCACATAGGAGTGTCCCTAGTCAGTGAAAACCACAAAATCCCTGACGTGCTGGAAGACCTTCAGAAAACTTCCTTTGTCCCCACTTCCAAGGGAAAGGTGTGTTCCTCCAGTCAGCACTCATTGACAGTCTCACCTCAAGTCTCCAGGGATGAGAGTCAGGATGGGGTCAGGCAGCAGGGAACAGCAGGTTGCTCCAAGGACTCTCACACACCAGCTTAGCAAGTCCATACCTCAAACACACCTGTAAGACATCACAGCAGCCTCCTGGAGAGGCAGCAGGATATGCTTCCCTGGCAGCTTTATGTCATATCTGTCTATAAACCATCCAGTACACTGACAGCTACTAATCGTCATTTAGCTCAGGGCCAATTGAGTATTAAAAAGGGAGGCATTTTGAAAGCTAACTCCCCTTCCTGAATCTTTGTTATTGATTACATTTCTGTTAAGCCCAAAAGGGCTATCACTGGGAATCACCTGCTAGTCCCCATGTACTGAAGGTTTTGCATACACAGAAACAGAGAGAAGCAGCAGAGGGAACCTGGACAAGATGTAGAGAAAGATTCTTCGGGAGCACCCAAAGCGGAACGCAGGTTCCCCATTTCCTGTCCAACACCCTGCCCCATGGCTTCCTCTCCATTTTCAAGAGTAGTGACCCAAATACATAAATAAAAGCAAGCGCGGGTTGTTTATTTCCAAGTATGAACAGCATTATTTCCCCTGGGCTCCATGTTTCTTGGAATTATTTGAACTGGAAACCAATCAGCCTGTATTCACTATTGATTTATTTTCTAAAAATCTCTCATCCCTAAAGTAACAGTGCCTCTCCATGTCTCAGCCTGCTGTTTAGTGACACAGTAATCTAAAAGCTATTGATCACTTGGGTCTCTACAGCCATAACACATCTTTCTAAGTGCCTTCATGTAGGACTATATTTGCAACATAAGTACTATAAATGGCAGGATATCTCATGCAATCAACAAAGATATTAATAGAGATGTAACACTTGCATAGTAACGCAGCATGGACAAGGGCCAACAGATGCCGACATCGAGAGGGAACAAGTATGGTCACTATGACAGAAGTTGCATTTCTCTTTGAACACAACATAGGCAGCAACCTGACTTCAGCATGAACAAAAACCTAAGCCTGGACACACGCTGGTCAAGCTTGCCCCTAAATGAGCAGACAAGCATCAGTGTTGGAGAGACCAAGATGTTCTCATTCTGCTCCAGCAGTTCTACTTTATCTGTGGTTCATAATACCCTGCAAACATTTTTGCTTTTCTACTCTAACCATCAGGACTGGAGTCCCACACAGGATCTAGAGCAGGCAAGATGTTTACATCTCACAGGAGACCTGCTGTTGCAGAAATGCTGTACATTCTAGCTTCTATTGCTTTGAAGGGGTCTTAGCAGGTAGCACCTTGCAAGTCAAGCTCTCCGCTACCTTTTTTCAATGCTCCTTCAATGCAGTCTGTATGATCAAAAATTTAAGAGCCCATCATCAGAGAGCACAGCAGCTTAGACGACCAGCAGAACTACTGTTGACCTACCTCAGAGTCCATCAGAAAGTCTGTTATTTAGACCAAGTCCTGTTCCTGAAAAAATGAATAAGTACCTCAAATTAAGTAAGAAACAAGGTCTCCGGAGAGGAGAATCCAGTGCATTACCCCAGCTGAGACATCTCAGGAGCTACAAATTCAGATTAGAAACACATTGCCCAACACAGAGATAATGCATATGGAAGCCAGTAGCTATCAGCATGCGTGTCCTTACCCAGCAAAGCAGCAGGGAACTGCAACTGTCCAGTCCTTTCCTCCAACAAGAGCAGAGATGTGCTTACTTTACAGGGCAGCTCTGCAGATTGGGTGCTGACTCATGTTCTGTGCAGCAGTGCTCCTTTAGTAACCAGGACAGGACATTTCCTCCAAAAAATGATACCCATTACAGCAATGGGACAGCTGTCCCTGACACGGTTAGGCAGTGTGCCTACAGACAGCCCTGCTCAGTAACATTCTTCCAGAAGCAGCTTTCAGGAGGCATTTGTAACCATTTAAAATTTCCCACCCAAGAAGTTTTGCACTTGTCAGTTTACCTTATACCACAGGTTTTTAATTTAGTGGTACTGGAAGAAAGCCGATATGCCTCAAATTTTATATGCTAATGCCAGATGTGAACACTCTAGCACGTGTTCTCTCTCTGCTGTGCTGCATTTCTTGAGAAAGGATGCTCTAACACTGCAGCACCAAATACTCAGACAATCAGCAAAACTAGTGGCAGACCTGGAACCAGAAGTCCCTGTTCCTCAGCATTTCCCTTGGTGCCCTGGGGAATTCCAACTGCTAAGACAATCTGCTAGCACATGCTTCCCAGTCTTCTGAGCACAAAATATCCCTAGATGCAAAAGGATTAAAGACAAAAAAAAAAAAATGCATTTGCTAATTCTGAAAGATAAGGAAATGGTTGAATGCTTGGTCTTTTGCAACGTGAGAACGCATTCCAGTTGCTTCAGTGTATTGAGTGGAGACTATTGATGCAAACAACCTTTAAATTAATGCAGGTGCCAGAATTTTTCTACTATGTAGATCTGAGATTAATTTCTTTTGATTACCATTATCCAGCTACAAAACAACGAGCTCCTTTGTGCATTTTACTGGTTTGGTTGTTTTCTTTTCCTGGAAGTGAAAGACTTTTGCAACTCTTCTCAAAGTGTAACTTGATACACAATACCCAGATTTGCCCTCCTGGACTTTCAGCACTCTTCCCAATGTATCCCTGAGGATGAGCCGTACAACTCTGAACTCCACTATTATTATGAAATACTAAAAAAACAGCATTACTTGTTACTGGTGTTGAAAAGTTTGCAGACGTGATATGATAATCAATATTTCCTTGCTTGCAGCACTGACCAAATATTGCTGTCACCAGTAGGACCCTCTTCCTCGAAAGCCTGGACTAGAAGGGGTGGTCAGCCAGGAATTCTGCTTCCCCCAAGCCCACCTCTCTTTATCCTGTTGATCCTTCAGCAAGATGGGTCCTGGGGACAGCCAGTTAGTGACCAGGCAGAGCAGACATCTCTTCTCACCTCATCCTGTATCAGCAGGCACTCACTACCTACCCCAGCCTCCACCTTGAAACACTATAAGCTAATTAATTTGAGAGCAGAGTCCATCCTTAGCAGGACACTTGTGCAATTCAGAAGCACACGTGTTTGTGCCCAGCCAGCCTGCTTCAAGCACTCACTTGGCATTATAACCTTCAGCAATGCAAGGGGAGAAGGGGCCCAGGACAGCTTTGCATGGGAGCTCAGAAGCCACGAAGGGGCCCATTTCAGTTCAATTTGTTGCAGCACTCTAGATGCAAGATGAAATCTGAAAGATGAGATCTGAGCAATTTCTTGCTTCTCTTCTTTCTGGACAGTATATTAACACTATAAAGAAGGCTGAACAGTGGGGATTCCCAACTCCGTTATTGTCAAGGCCTGTTTCTCAAAGGCAGTGGCTGAAATGCCCAGTGCTGCCTTTGTTGATCTTCAACACAGGTCTCCTCCACGTTGCACTTTCATCAAAATGCAAGGCTGAGTGAACAATAAATAAGTTTTTTCTGGACGGGTAGAGGCCTACAGACAGTGCTCACTACATTCACACTACTCCCACGTTGCTTGTGTAAAAGCAGGAGAAACAGAAAAACTACAAGAGATACCAGTTCTCCTCATTTGAGTCCTGTGCCTGACTTTATAGGCACTAGTGCGAAGCCAGGACGCGGTCTGGGCTCTAAGTGGGTGCCTGCAGTCCAACCAACACTGTCAGTCAGCCTGACACACCTGTCACCAACCATTCTGGTCAGAAAGAAATGCAAAACACACAGACTCTTTATTTTCCACCTCCAGGAGAGGGTTTATTTGTCCCCAAGACCCATGACAAGCTTGTTACAGACCATTTCAATTCGAATCAACTTGTCAAGAAAAGAAAGTGGAGAAAACGCATTAATTAAACAGCTTTACTCATGCAGAAAAGCTGCCAGCATGACCATTTTAAATTACCTGGGCACACCTAGTGGATTTGCATTCCCTTGGCACAGCTTTACTCTAGCCCACAAAGCATCATCCACTTCATACTTCCATCTGAGCAAGGAACAAAAGAGGCTGACAGCCCAGCACCACCTTCCCCGCTTGGGGGCTAGAGCCCTTCGGAAGGATTTTCTGAAAGTTTATGCAGAAACCTTGCTCCTGCTAGATGCGGGGACAGGAAGTTTGGATTCTTCAATAAAACTAAAGACCAAGGCAGAAAGAAGCCTTCCAAAAACAAATGAGGTGGAGTTGTGGCTGGCAGGGGGGTAACTGCATGCCATTGTTAAATATTAACATAAAATAAAGCAGTAGAAATGGATGTCCATCAACAGAGTTAGAAGGAACTAAGTGAGTTTAAGAACAAAAGGTTTACTTATTTAAATTACAGGAGATGAAAAACAGCTGGGAATGCAATTTATAGCACAAAGTACAAAGCTACAAGACTGTTAAATGCAATTATATTTCAAAGTACTTTTCCCCTTCCATTTTAAACTAAACATTTACAATTATTTTAACTAAAATAAAACTAATGACAATGTAAGCCTTTAGATGTTCCATCCCTTCCCTCAAACACTTTCAAATTCAGTTCATCCGTTTACATTAACTAAATAGATTCCCTCATCCAAGTAGAGGTCGGACTTTCAGATAGGAGACTGAAGCCTGAAGAAAGAAAAAAATCACTGCGAGAAGAGCTTTATTTTTTAAAATTACCTCTTACTATTAAATTCATGGACCTTAGATCGTGCTTTCATATTTGTCTTTATCACTTCTCTGCACAAAGGAAGAGTGGAAAAGTAGCTGACTAATTAACTTTACTATTTGTTACATTTGATTTGTACATTTGGTCATAGCAGGGATGCCTGTCAGTAAAGATATTTAAAGATGTTCAAAGGTTTGAGGCTTTGGGGTCTTTTCTTCCCTGCTTGAGAAAAAGAGCAGCAGTGTTCAAAGCCTCTGGGCCAACAAGGCTAAGCATTTGGGACGCAGTCTGCACCCAGGGCTAGGTTTTCAAAATCATCCAATATTGCCTTTGTCGTGCTTCCACCATCGCCTCAGGAGTTTCGTTTCAGGTAAAAACTCTGCCTTCACCTTAGACACTGTCTTCTTTTCCTCTGTTTCTATGAAGCTGCCATTTGGTTCCACTGGGCTTAGGAGCAGCAGACCCTGAATCTCAACAGGCAGCTCCATCACTGGCTCCAGTGAGTCCTGTCTATTGATATCAGTTTTATTCCAAGTGCTTCTGGTACTGAACCACACAACTGAACCTTGCCCTGCAGAGCGCTGAGCCACCTCTGCCTCCTATGCACCCTCTTCCCTTACCTGATTAGACCCTTTATTTAGAAGACCTTCAGCATAACAAAGGGTTTATGACTATGCAGCCGAGGTGCATCTCTAATGGCCACTGCTTAAGGCCACAGAGCATTCAAAATTAGACCATAGTGGTCTTCCGAAAAATCAAAATACTAGCACAATCAACCTTCTCCCATTGCTAATTTTCCCAACAACAAAGTCCAGGATCTTAGCCACACATCAATATATCACATTTCTTCAAGATCCCTTCTATTAAAATTTTCACACTTGAAATATGTTCAAGAGCCAAGTGAAATCCTTTTGTCTCACTAAAATAAAACCCCAACCAACATTTTTATTTCTTTCAAAATAAAATGACTTACAACTCCTTGCTGTGACAAATTTTTCTTGGTTTAGGTCATCTTAAAAAAAAAAAAAAAAGAGATATTACTTTTTTCAGATGCCAAATAACTTCCAAAGAAAAAAATAAAATCAGTTACTTGGACAAATCTTTTTAAAGTTAGGAACATCCTTTGAGTGTTCTCAGCTACAAACAGTCACTAGTTTTGATTCACCTAAAAACAAAAAAATCACCTATTCACCAAAAATTCACTGAAAAAAGTACTGGTCCATGCTAATGGTACTTAAAAAATCACATGCACATATAAATTAGTTTATATTCTTGTTCAGACAGCAGCCCGTGTCAGATATTTCAGAGGAAGACACAAGGAGCCTTGAATTAGACAGATGTGAGATAATCTGCCTCACACAATGGGTATCTTCCTAATCCCTTAAAATCTGAAGCAGAAGGTTGAGTATCTTTCCAAATACACTGCAACACTTTCTGTTTACATTAATTATTATTAAAGACAAAGCTAGCGATAACATGTTTTACAAGTCCTATCTTCAGTTACTTGGAGCTTTGCAAAACTTTGGACAGGAAGTTTCATGCCAGGTACCTTTCCTGGACTAAATATTTTTGTTCTCTTTTGATAGTTTCTGCAAGAGATATTAAGGTGCTTTTAGGAAAATGGCTCAAGGAATAGACATCATTCCATAAAAATTACAACAAATTCTTGCTGACCAGTTCAAGGCACAAATAGCTTCCCAAGAATGCAGTCCCTCATACTTCAGCAAAGAGATTTTGCTGCGCCTTTCACTAATTTAAAAGAAAAAAAAAAATAGTCACATTTGGCCAGGCTGTAAATCTTTGGGAAAGAGAGAGTCAGCATAGTTCTCTTTAAACACACATGCACAGAGCAGTCTCCAGCCTGGCTCATCAGGGGCTCAGCTTTATTTTCTCTTCCACTGCTCCCTAAACCACCACACAGAAGAGCAAAGATTTGGGATGCTGCCACTCCCAACATCCTGCTGCTTCTGGTACCAGCACAACATGAACAGGCTGCAGAAAATATGGGCAGTGAGAACTACATCTGGGAGAGAATAAATCAGGAAGAAACACAGATTGGGAGAAGCTGGAAGCTGATAACAGCAGATAAAGGGCTGATGATGGGGCTAGGGCATGATAGTCACGAGAAGCAGGGAGACAGTAACTGGAAAAGCCACCATGGAGTGGTGAAGTCCCTGAAGGTGATTGAGGATAGGGGCAGAAACAGCATGTGCAGGGCTTGGTACTGATGTGAAGAGCACAGGAGAAAGCATGGGACAGGACCGGCACAGGGAAGAATCCTAGAAAGAAGATGCGATGGTCAAAGAGATAGGGACTGCAATAAGACCACTTTACCACAAACTCCTCCATCAACAAAGTATATGGTGTTCCTAAAAGGTTTCAGTCCTCCTTGAACACTTCACACCTCAAGTAATTTCCATGGTTTTGTTTTTTTTTCTATTCGAACTACAGGAAACATGGATGAACTTTGTCAGGATACTGAAATCTTGATTGCTACAAAGCTGCAAGGCATTGATGCAAATGTGTTAAATATGGACCCCAGAGAAAAAGAAGCCTTATCCCCTGAAAACCACTGTGGTGTCTTGTGCAGAGGCCATGTCAATACCACACAGATAGCTACAACATCAACACCACCTTACTCCCATACAAATAACAACGAAGTTTTGGTTTGGTGGGTTTTTTTTTTTTAATTCATCTAGGTATTTCATCCAATATCAAGATCTTAGTACAGTTCACTTCCCTACAGCTTTGCTGGCTATCAGCTCCAAATCTGGACGTGTCCACACACCACTCTAGCAGCATTCACTGCTAGAGAAACAACTGGCCAGACAAGGGGACAGAGTGATGAGGACCACATTTCACATTCATGGCTTGTTTATCCGAATAGTGTTGCTGCCTTAACACAATATGCAATCTTAAATCAGTTCAGCCAACAAAAGCAGAAAGCTAAACAAACAATGGTTTTGTTTAAGCTAAGTCTCATTCATGCCTATCTTAAACAGATTAGGAACAGGTTAAATTTAAGATCTCCGCTGGACCATTCCAGTCAGTCTTTTGGTTTAAAAGTGAAAATACACATGTAGGCAATCCACAAGCAAGAATGTTTTTGCCAGCATACTTCAGTAAAGGAAAGAAGGCCAGATGCTCAGATGCTGAAGTACTTGCAACCACAAGAAATGAAAGTCAGCTCCTCAAGTTTAACTGCAAACAAGATGTGGACAAGATAAGGAGGTGCAAAAACAGTTATTAGTGTCCTGACAAAAAAAAAAAAAAGCTGGTTCCCAGGAGATTACTGCCAGAACAGAGGCCTTGTTAAGACACTGTTAATTTTGAAAAATAAACTATAAAATATTCAGTATAATAATTCCAGATATACTGTGATCAACAAAAAGGAGAGGTCCCTTTTTGTTTTTTGAAGGCATGCATTGTCTTTGATTTTTATTCGGTTTTAAAGCTCTGCAAATCTTTTTTTATGGCTGAAAGTCAAAATTCACAGCTCAAAGCTATGAAAAGTCTTTAGAAGACTAGGGTCTTTCTGTATTTCTCCACTACAGCCACATCAGAGAGGCAGCAAAAATCTCACCAAAACCAGGAAGGCTTTAGTAACAGATAAAAGATTTCATGTCATTGGGAAATATTTTCACCAGAAGAAGAAATGTTTGGGGGTTTTTATTTATAATGTTAAGCATCTCTTCAAAAGGGGCATGTTTGCCTTCGAGTGAACCTTTAACATAGACGCACTTCTCACACAGTGACCCCATCGGCTCAAGCACTGCGGAAACACTACCCAGGCAAGCTTCATCTTACAGCAGGACAGCGTATTTGCAACAGGGGCTCTCATTACAGTGATTTCATCGGTCTAGGTAAAGCAAGCAGTAGAGCTCAAAAGTCGTAGATAGTCTTTGCACACGCACATGCACAAAGGTTGAATTTGATTCATTACAACAGGGAAGTAACCACTTTATCCTCCCTTCCCCTAACATGACACTTATGACACAAGATCGTTTTTGTGTACTTTCCAAAGGACTTTTTAAGTTCAGACTCAAAAGCAACATACTGAAATGGGAAAGACAGCTTCATACAAGGTCCACGAGCGCTACTGCTGAGGGCAGGCACAGCACTGATGAGGGGCACGTGCATGAGAGCACAAACTGCACACAGCTATGCTGCTGGGCCGCCAAGCCTCTCCATAAATCCTCCCCCCAGAACAAGGAGAAAGGATGTAATGGGAAGGACAAACCCATACAGTATCAGACCTTGGTTATCCAGCTTGGACAACCACCAATCTTGGCACTGATAAGGCTGTTGTCAGATTGTGTGGGGTGATTACTGCAAGTGGAAGCATGAATAAGCCTTGTGTGGATTCCCTGGGAGGAAAGATGGTTTAACACTGTCCAAAAATGATGCAGACTGCACTATTATTGCTTAAAGATGAGCTGAGTTCTAAGAATTATGGACCAACCTTTTAAACACAACTTCTTTCAGGTGGGTACTGTATTTTTTTTCCTGATTATCTTTTAAAGCTTATTGCTGATTTTCCACTCTGTTGCACCAAAAAAAAAAACAACTCTGCAAACACTATTACAGACCATAGCTAAGCATCTGCAAGTTATAAAACATTTAGAAGCTTTACATTTAACTTATCTATTGGCAATAAAACATACTCCAACACAAATGCACTATTTGAGACAGATGTTTGAAATATGAATGAATGTTTGAATATTCAGTTTTAAATACTCATGATAAAAGAAGCTGCAGAGACATGCCATTGATCTAATACTTGTTTGCACATTCCTTAGGGCTATGCATGAAGCATAATGGGATTTCTATGTTCCTAAACAACAAAAGGTGTAAAAATGCCTTTTCAGTTGCAAACTTTGTTCATTTATTCTTGTGGCAAAAGAATGCAAATCTTAAGTCATTTTTTTGTGCACTGACATCAAGTCTTTCTCACACAAAAAGTTCCTTAAAGAAACAAGAAGAAAGTTCAGAATAAAGTCATGCTTCCTCCCCCACATGTCCCCTTTAAAAAAAAAAGAGAGAAAAGAGAGAAGGAAATGTCACTTAACTCAATTGTACCTGCCAGCTAAAAGCAAAGGCTACTTAAGTGAGTGACTCTAAGTTACTAGGCATGTATATCATTAATAAAAATGGGTTTGCAAGTTACAAGCAAAACATTTATTTAGGTATGGTTAAGCCTTCACTATATCCATTACAGGCATTTCTGCCCCCGCTCTCCCGTTAAGTGACAGAAATGGCAAAACAACTCTACATTAAAGCATATGATGGCAGCTTATAAACATGAACAAGAAGTTATTCTGTACAAAGCAACACTCCTTGTTAATCCCAACAATTTTGCTTTTTGGTCATTTATTTGTAGAGTGGAAGGAGAGCTTTTTTTTTTACTACAAAATTGCAGATATTTAAAATTAATACTAAATCAGGAACTGAAAGAATGAGGTGGTGGGATGCATTTTCAAGGAGGAATGTAGGGAAATAGTGTTAATGTCAGAATCAATCCTTGAGCTATGAATAACTTAACTTCAAAGCTGATGCTACTGTCTGACTGAACACCCTATGTCTTCAAGGAAGATAAAGCCACATATGTAGTCAAACCAATGTTTAATTCAGATTACGCAGAACAATACAGAAACTTGACTGGAGCCAATTAAACTAAGCTTTCACTGACTGATAAAAATGCCATTTCGCATCCTTTCTGATCACAGCAAGGAGCAGTTTGAGAGAGTTACAGTTCTGAACCCACATTTATTGACCTAAGACATTTTTGTACTTAACACATCAATACCAGGATTTCAATTATGAGTTTTGATATTCTCCTTTCAGAACAGGAAGAATCTTTACTACTACCAGAGACAAATCCCCACAACCCTGTAGGGATGATGCAGAAGTACAGAGAATTTTGGTTAGTTGGTTTCAATAGGAGAACATGCTGAAAAAAAGGTGATCTTTGGGAAACAAAAGATACTTTGCTCAGGCACTATCCATACATTGAAGTGCATTTCTCCTACCAGAAACTAGGAAAATCCAGGCCCTGTTCTTGCCTATGGCCAGGCTCTGTGTAGTCACACCCCCCCAGCTCATCTGTAGTGCCTCACAGATGATGGAGCTTGGTCCAGGGCCCCACAATCCATGAGGAACAAGGACAGTTGCCTCTCAACTCATGTCCCTGTGGAGCAAAGCACCAGGAGAAGCAGCACTTAATAGCTGAGCTACCCAGAAAGAAAACGGCTTAGGTTGACTTAGAAACATGCAATGAAACATTTCAAAGACTTTGAAATCAAGTACTATGACTCTACCCAGTCATGGCTTTTCAGAACAACAGTTACTGGCACTGCTGACAGTGAACACAAAAGTATTCAAATACAAGATCTGACAGTTAACCTGACTTAAGCCTTTTGAATCTGATTCCATGATAGCCAAAAATGTTATACACAACCCACTGGTGTGCCTAAAAGACTATAAATTAGCACAGCTCTGCATAAGGATAAGGTAGTCGCAAAGCAATCAGGTGGAAATGACAGCATCTGAAACTTGGAAGCCAGTACCTTCATCCCTACAGAAAGAAGCCAGAAGAGTGCACTATGGATTATGTGCAGTTGCAAGTCTTCCACAAAGCCCTGTTTCTAAAAGGCTGTCCCCAGCGTTCCTTCTCGGTCCCTTAAAGATTTAGTTTCCCTGTGCCTCAAACCCTCACCTGAAAAATAAAAGCTGCTTTATCCCTGTCTCAGACATTGCCCACTTGTCTATGTGACTGCAAGCTTTTGGGGTAAGAGAACTGCAGGTAAGTCCTCACATTGGAGTTGTGGCCTTTAGGAATAACAAATATAAGTAAAAATTTTGTACGTAGGAGCCTGAAAGGCTGAAAGCCTGAAAGGCTCCTACGTGAGTGAAAGACTGAGCACCCCTTGGAAGGGAGCAGAAATCTCAAAGCAGCTGCATTACCTAAAGTCTAAACTTTGCCATTGGTATCAGAAAAATGGCATGCGAGTAATGTTAACTGCCCGCAGTAAACTTCACTAACAGGCAGCCAGAAGTGGAGGGAGAGAACAATTGAGCTGCTTTCCAAGAAATTCTGTGATTTTCCAGCTAACAGCACAGCTGTATAACTGAGGAGTCCAGGCTGGCTTATGTAACAAGAGAAAGCCAATATTATAGGCAGTCAACATATTTCAAAACACAGTGGAGTAGTTTCTTTGGTATTTCTTCTCCTTCCTTCACCCTCATCTCTGTTTTATTAAAATTTAAAACCCACGCTGTTGACATCACCTCCGAGGACAAGGTTTGTGCTGGCTACTGCTCACTCCTCTGCCAAATACCACACCCTGCCATGAAGATGCTCCAGCCTCTCCTTGGCACACAGAAACCAGAAGGGAGAGATTAACAAAACGGAGAGTAGGGTTTCTTAAGAGCTTCTACATAATGAACAGTGTCTGACTCTATATAGAGGGATAAAAGGGGAGAGATAAACTGTTGTTGTCAAGAAAGAGAAGAGCGCTTAAAAAGCCTTTCAAATAAGCAATTTCCCCTCTCATCAGTATCCTCTTGACTGCTAAGCTCTGTCCTTTGTTTCTTACCTTGAATGGTGATCAGCAATGCATGATTGGCCAAGGGGCATCAGCTGTAAGTCTAACACCAGCTGAAACCCTGAGGAAAGGAAAGACCTAAAGACCCATTTGTTTTGTAGAGAAGAAGGAAGAAAAGGCAAAGCATGACAGCTTCATTGGCCTTGCCTGTTTTGGCAAAGGGTAAAGGATTTGCCACTCCCTATATTAGGTTTACTTAGTACCTCTGCAACAAATCAGGGTTGAACTTGGAGATGCCAGGAACCCCTCTGCCAAACAACTGCAAAAACCTACAGTCATAGAATCATAGAATCACCAGGTTGGAAAAGACTCATCAGATCATCAAGACCAACCATTCTTAACAATCACTAAACCCTAAACCATGCCCCTCAGAGCCTCATCCACCAGTCCCTTAAACACTTCCCTTCATGAGAGTTTTGTTTATATCCTCAAGGATGAGGAGTTAGTAGCTTTTCCACTCCCTGCATGTTCCCTGCCCTCCAACAGCTGCAAGGCATCCAAGAAGTTTCTTCCTTGAGAAGTGTGTAGGATCTTATGATCAAACTCATCCAGAATTGGTCTTAGCCATGCAGAGACTCTAACTCACCTCTTCACTAATCCAACTCTATTCAAGTCTGGAGCAAGAAACAGAGTCAAGGCTGAGAGCTTTTATGAGATATCAGAAACTTTCAGTAGTTGGGTGTATGAACACACATTTTACAATAACCAAAAGGAAACATAAGCCACTTCACAACAAATGGGTTTTTTTGGCTACAAAACAATTTTCACATAAGACTGTTTAGACATACTACTATCTGCGGTGTAGTCTCACACTGCAGAGCAAACACTTTCTCCAGCCAAAAGAGCCACTTTGCCCACAATGTAGCTGGCCTTTAACACAAGGCTCGTGAAGTGAATTTTCTTTTAAATGGGTTACAAACAAGATGTTCCTTCCATTAGGCATCGGGTGGAAGAGGTAGGTAGAATCATGATCCTGAACCTCCCTAGTTCCTATTGACATCAATAGCTGTTCACAGTGCAAAGGTCAGAAAAAGTATTAGTCTTGCCCTTTAAAGTCTATCCTCAGGTACACACCAAAGCTCCCACTTTCCTTAACCACCCTCTGCAGACTAGCAGTTCAGGATATAGACTCTTCATCCATCTCTAGAAAACACTAGTTTTCAAAGATATTTTGCTGGGGGAAGAAAATTACAGAAACAGAAATTTGTTTATAAAACAAATCAAGGAGGATTCAGCCACTGAACTCTCATGCCTGACTCCCAGCATTTCTTAGCATTTACTGCTCCCCAGTCCCTTATGAAACATTGCTGTGGTTCTACTCATCACACTCCTCTCCTCCCACTGTACCTGTTTCCACTTCCCCCCTGAGCTGGTTCTGCTCCAGGTTAGGCTGGACAAACTCACATTCAGTCCACATTGTTGGGAGTGAGTGAGAATCACTTACTGCCTGAGGATCCTGCTTCTCCTATTCAGATTAGTGGTTCAGATCCAGATTTCCAGATAGTAGGTTTTATATTGGTCCTTTCCAAATGTTGAGCCCACTAACAAATACAGCATCACAACCAGCTGGTTTTGCCAGCACTTTCTGTTCTGGTTATGTCATTTGACATCATCATTCTGTGGTGTTTGCCTTCAGAATTGACACATGCAAAAGAGAGCAGAAACACTAATGCTTTTCCACACAGGAGTAGCAACCCTCTCACCCTGAGACAGCACTGCAGCCCTGTCACAACTGCAGAGTACTGAACAAGCTGTTGTTCTGTGCTACACTGGTGAGGAAAATACATTTCCATGTACCATCCAAGCCTCGTTCCTGCTTATAATTCAGCAGGAGCTCCAAGAGAAGGATGGCAGTGGTGTCACTGTCAGAGCAGAGCGTCCATTAGGGGCTGCGAGTTCTATACCCAGCTTTTCTTGTAGGGAAGGAAACCCTATTTTGTTGGTCTCTCAGCCTCCAAAACAGTGACTGAGCTATTTCTCAAACCCATAGAGGAGTGCTGAGAAGGCTGACTGTCTTTGTGAAAGACATGTAGAAAGCTGGAGTGCTTGCTAATGGTTGGACTCCATGATCCGGTGGGTCTCTTCCAACCTGGTTGTTCTATGATTCTGTGATTCTAACCTTGTGTGTCTGCACTAGGGCTTTTTTTAAATTCCTTACAATGCCTGCCCAGCCCCTTGCTTTTATTTCACGCCCAAATCCCTGCAGCTCCAGCTCACATCAGTAGGGCTGATAGAAAGCACTGTCTCCAGCAAGCATATCCAGCAGTAAACCTCATAGGGCTTAATGAAATCAACAGAAATTCAATGGGAAGTGAGACGCTTCAGAGTTACTGTAGATGGCTTTAAATATAATTGTAGCACAAATACCAAGCTATTATATAATTATCACACTTAATTTTTCACTTTTATTAGCAGGCTCTGTGCCCAGTAGATAGAAACAGCACTGACTTCCATAGCTGCATCTCCTTGTCCAAACTAGATCCTGCTCTAAGAATGCCTCCTGTGATGTGCAGCAGTGTTTCTTGTCCTAAAAAGTCCTTCACTTACATAAACCGCTAATCTAAATATAACAAGTTTCCATGGCCAACAATGGCTGATAAATTGCGTTCCATTTATTGGTACCACTCCATAGCGATTATGAGACTTGGTAAAGAACTTTCTCAAGAGCAAAGTTAAGCCAGATCTAAGCTGCTTCAAGAGTGCTGATTCAGCTTGCTAGTAATTTATCCCTCAGAGGAAAACACTATTGTGTAACCTAAGGAGATATTGCAAGAGGACACTCCAAAGAGGAAGAGAAGCAACGTTTACAAAATCTACTTAGCTTCTCTTACTAGTTATAAGAAAAGCAGAGCTTACCTTTAAAAAAAATAATAAAAGATATTATTTCAGAAAAAAAATACAGCTTGCAAGATCACGATGCCATATTAAATTCTTTCCCAAGCTCAATAAACTATGACTTATAAAACTTGTAAAATCTTTACTAGGCTCTTGACAGCTCCACATGTGTCTGTGGCAAGAAGAATGGAACTTTTTGCTAAACATCTGCTAAATCTTGCATCTTGGCTAGAAAGACTGTACCCGATAGCAACTCACTGTCTAACGCTTGCTGACTGCGGTCTGGGACTGTGATGGAATCTGTCTTTCTGCATGAAAACACCAAGCTGCTTTGCCATG